>OZ024874.1:63582630-64302320 GCA_964017185.1 Rugalucina vietnamica | reverse complement strand
TGACCCTCACTCGACTTTCGCACCTTCAGATGCAGCTCCAGTTACACTTCAACAGTAGGCTGCTGGCCAGAGGGTCGATTGCTACCCCCCCCCCCTAGGGAATTTTGCAGACATACCCTATCTTAAAGAACAATTCAAGCTGAGTAAAATAAGAGATGTTTGCACCCTGAGCGTTGGGGCGTTATCCTGTAACAGCCTGTTACATACGTTACCCGAACAAAATTAAGAAATTATGATATGGTGTTTTTAGCTACAGAAAAATGACAATTGTTTATCATTTTACTCAACTTTTTCATACTGTCTGCTTGCTGTATGTCTATACTAAATATTAAAATCGTTTGAACAAAAATTTGACACACACTTACTGTAACATACGTAACGTAATTTAAGATACCCTTTGAAAATACCACTTTTGAGTGATATCATTTACTTATACTGTTGCACTATGCATTTTTCCGAAGATATGAGATTTATTTCCATCAGCATGTCTAATTGGCAGATAGAAAAACCAAGGTTTGTTTTCCTATCATGTATATATTGCCTTTAATGAAGAATTTAGTAGCCCTACCCCCAGTTTCAAATGCGAACTATTTTATTGTAATGAACGTGAAGTATGTAAAATACTTGAAACTGGTGGATATATATCATAGTTTCTTGTTTATTTTATCACGAACCATGGCACTGAGGATCTGTAACCAAGTATCTTGGATCAAAGATTTTGATCCAGAATGTAACATATGTAACATACATGAAATGAATAACGAAGGGCATTGTACATAGCAGGAATGCCAGTACATGCCAATCTAATGCTCTGTTCCATTAAATATTTTGCAAACATATATCTTAAATGACAATTCAAGTTTCCTCCAATAAGAGCTGTTTGCTTTATGTACATTGGAGCATGTGTCTGTTAAAGCATGTTACATATGTTACCATAATATGTTTTAAAAATAATGATATGGCAATTTTAGCATCAGAAAAATAAGATTTTTATTATTCCATTCACCCATCTCATATAGTCTGCATGAAACATGTCCATTATCAACACTAAAGTTGCTTGAGCAATAATCTGACACCTATAGTGTAATGTCTGTAACATATATTAAAATAACCCTTTCAAAATTAGCATTTTGAGTGACATTGTTGTTTTTAGTAACTGATTCCAGCTTTTTTCAAATATATGTGATTTTTTACATTACCATGTTCAATGGAGGAGATAGAAAATTCCTATACTGTATATTTTATACTAAATGAGTTATTTAGCAGTTGGATCATATGTACTCTGTTTCATAAGCCAAACAGTTTCATAAGCCAAATATTGTATTGCTAATTACGTAAAACGTGTAAATAATCGTTTCTAATGGCTATATCTAATGTTGTTAATTATTTGTTTATATTTCATGCTTATGGAGAACTATAGTTCTGAGTGGGTGTCACCAAGTATCTAGGCTCAAACATCTTAATGAGGAATGTAACGTATGTAACATATATGTATGAATGACGTGGTCTACAGTAGATGTAAATGATGCTATTTCAAAAATAGTGTCAACACTTCACGTTTCCCTATGAGTTATTTAGTTTTTGGTGTAAAACAAAACTAGAAATCTTATTTAGTTCTGATAATCATGTCTTTGGACCCCATAAATACTATTTTTAAACGTTTAGAAATCTCTTAAAAATGCAGAAAAATTAGGGCATTACTACAAAATCGTTTGTACCTGAACTGTTGATAGACCTAGAATGCTGAAAGTGGTATCAAATAAATGCGACGGCAATGGACTAATGCCCTCAGTCCTCTAAATACATCATCTGAATTTCAGTTTTATGACTATTAATGAAAACTTTTGAAATTAGAGAAAATGCATAACAAATAAGCAGGTATACCTACAAAATGATTATGTTTTTCAGCAAGCTAAAGTCTGAATGTGCTGAAAATGGCAAGGGCAATTTTCTATCATCCTTCTATAATAAAAAGTCATTTGATGAGCATTAATAAAATATAATAGTTAAATTAGATGTTGGCGATAACCGCCGAAGAATTGAGGCAGGGTCCCTATTAAACCAGATGAATCTTGGCTACTGGAAGACCTAGACAGTATCGGTATCGACTGGTTGCTAAGACAATGTTCTTTAACCATATGATGTTATGAATAAATCATATGAATGTTTGTTTCATGAATTGCAACAAGAACTTCAGAAATAGAGAAAATTTGCAGAAACGTGAAGGGGTATACCAACAAAGTCACATATATCTCCACTATCAATAGCTGTCGAGTAGTCAAAAGGGCATCAAATGTTACTATTTGGTCACTTTGATAATGAATTGTTGTCATGTTATCACAAAATATATGCAGTTTTGTCATGTTGTCATGTTTACATACCACAAAACATATGAGGTTAAAGCAAAGGTACACGCGTCCCTTTGCTGGACACCCTTAATTTTTTTGCTATTTTACCATTTTTATCAACGTTTTATGAATATCCATGAGAGTAAATCTGATATGCTTTGTAAATAAGAGCACTGGGAAATTGTGTATTGTCCAAGCAATTATCTGATACCAATTAAGCCCTCTAAGGCAATGAGCAGCCGGGATATAAGTAATTGTGTTGGTTTATCTTTTCATTCTTCTCTTATTTTCTCTTATTTATGAAGTTTAATTCTAATATCAGTGACCTTTATCAGATAAGAAGGTTTATATATCAGGTTACAGTGTTATAATTCATTGTCATAGCAATCATTTGATACCAGATTCAGTACAGTAGTGCTATTAGTAACCTAGACACAAGCCATTTTGTAAGGTATACCCTTTTATTTTCCTTGATTCTTCTCCAGGCTTTAAAAATTGCATTGATATTCATTAAACTTAAAATAAGTTTATTCATTTATCAGACTAGAAGACAAATTGCATAGCCCAAAGCATCAAGCTGCTAAAACTTTTATCATTCTAGGTCTATTGACATGCTAGACACTAGTAATTATGTAAGTATAAATGTTTTTTTTCCGTGATTTTCCAAACTTTTCATAGTTTTTTTTATATCAAATTGATAAATATGCAAATGAGATAATTTTCAAATAAACCCAAAACATCTGTAATATTGTCAAATGGTATCACTGGTGTATAAACTATGTGCAACGATGATAGCTTGGGTCTGAAAGACGTTTTTTATGGGTTTTTAGTGATTTTTTGGCCATTTTAATGTTTAAATTAAAATTCACAAATATGCAAATAAGATAATATGCGTAACTTACCTTATGATGAAACGGCTATAGTGAAGACGCTTTAAAATGAAACCAAGTTCAGTGGTCTATGATAAGTCACAACGTATATATGATCAATTTTGTAGGTCAAATTAACCCCATGCAGTATTGGTACTTCATTACATGAAATCTAAATATAAACAACATGGCGTTACACCGTTACAACTGAGGATCATCTAGGAAATGACAATAACACAAGCATGTCATTTTACCTTGCACATTGGTGTTTGCAGCTTTATAATCCACAGAAACTATTACAGAAACCCTTATTTGTTTATAAATGTAAATTCGCATATTTTTGTTACATACGTTACAAAAATTGAGAACCAGCTATGTCAACTTGATAAAATTATGTATCACACATAGAAATAGATTAAAGGTAAATACAGCGAAAACCAAAATTATGATTTTTAGAGGGGGTGGTATTTTGCCTAGGGATTTGAAATTTTATTATAATGGTATAGAGTTAGCTATTGTGAGTAGTTTTTCTTATTTAGGTATTGTTTTCTCAACGGGAGGCTCTTTTTCAGAATGCCACAAAACGTTAGCTGGTCAGGCACTAAAAGCTATCTTCAAGTTAAACAGGTATCTTTACAATTTTACAAATATAACCCCAAGGCACAAACTTGAATTATTTGATAAACTTGTCACACCAATTTTGAATTATGGAAGCGAAGTGTGGGGTTTTGCTAAGGCAATTCAGGTTGAACGAATACATATGTCATTTTGTAAACAATTGCTAGGTGTTAAAACAAGTACGCAAAACGATTTTATCTATGGAGAACTCGGGCGTACAGACTATTATACAAAAAGAATATATATTATTATTAAGTACTGGTTCAAAGTAGTGTATGCAGATGAAAGAAAATATATTAGTCAAATCTATAAAGTTATGTTAAACGATATAAGAGACAACCAAAACATAAAGAACTGGGCATCTTTAGTAAAAAATACATTAGCGAATCTTGGGTTTCTCGATGTATGGTTAGCCCAAGGGGTGGGGGATGTTAGCAAATTTCTTACGCTTTTAAAACAAAGATTGTCAGATCATTTTCTTCAAAACTGGAATTATAGATTAGCTGAATCAAGCAGAGCGTCATTTTATAGAGTTATAGGCACATTTAAATTTCAGCCATATTTAGATAAGGTAACTACAAGAAAGTTTAGAGTCGCATTATCAAAGCTTAGAATGTCATCACACAGGCTCATGATTGAGGCTGGTAGATGGAATAGACCACATCGTACTCCTAGGGAGCAACGCAAATGCACTGTCTGTAATCAACTAGAAGACGAATACCATTTCCTATTTGAATGTAGATTGTACAATGATGAAAGAACAATATTTCTAAAACCCTATTATCTTCGGAATCAAAGTATGTATAAAACGATTGAATTGATGCAGGAAACAAATTCAAAAACATTAAAAAATTTGGCAATGTTTGTTCATAAGTGTTTTGAAATACGTACTGATTACATATTACACACCTGATGTATGCTCATAAATGTTCTGGAATACGTACCTTTATTTTATTTCTCAGTTACTGTATTTAATTAATAAGTACCTTTTGCCAATATTCTTACATGTTTGTGTCTGATGAGAAAAAAAGTATATTTTTGGGTTGTACTATCAATTCTTACATAGTTATTTGAGGTTTATAAATTTATTCCTTAACCTGATATTTCTAAAGATAAGTATATATTGTAATATATGTTTATACATTCTCTGTGTTTCAAGAATGAAGAGTGTTTGGTCATTAGATGAATGCATTTTGATATACTATAAACATGCAGATATGTATGCATTGTTCTTACGAAAATATTATGTTATAAATTCTAAGTTACTTTTGCATGATGACAAATGTATTTGCTTTTATATTTGATACGATTAGGTAAATATCAATATAATTAGTTGATAAGCATAATCACACTGTGTAGTGAAAACATCACACTGTCCGCCATACTTAAAATTATTTAGAAATGTTTGTATATATGCTTATTTGCTCAAGGGTCATGTATGACCTATTGCAAATAATATTTGTCATGTTTGTACGGTGAATGGAGGATGCCCTCGACCTCCATTGACCTATTACGAGGATAATAAATTTCTTCTTCTTCTTCTTCATATTGCCCTTGAAGAATCTTGCATACAAATGGTAGAATTATGGTAAAACAACCTATTGTTCAATCCTAATCAAAGAATACTGCAAATATAATAAGCTGGTAACAGTTGTTATTTTTTAATGACCGTTACACCATTACGCCCCGGCGTACAAAGTGCAAACATCTCTCATTTGAATGCAAATAACACAAACATGACATTCTTACCTTGCACATTGATGTTTGCAGATTTGTACTCCACAGAAACTATTACTGAAAACCTTATTTGTTTATAAATGTAAATTCGAATATTTTGTTACATACGTTACATACGTTATACAGATAGAGACCAATATATGTCAACTTGATAAAATTATGCATCCCACATATTTTCCTCGAAGAATCTTGCAGAAAATGGTAGAATTATGGTAAAACAACCTATTGTTCATTCTAAATCAAAGAATACTGCAAATATAATAAGCTGGTAACAGTTGTTATTTTTAAATAGCTGTTACACCGTTACGCCCCGGCGTACAAAGTGCAAACATCTCTCATTTGAATCAGAAAAGACTGCTCTTTAAGATAGACTATGTCTGCAAAATTCCCTAGGGGGGGAGCAGGACCTTTTTCAGCCAGAAGTCTACAGCATTCACGAAGCTGATTTTATAGTCAAGTCAAAGTTTATAAACAGTTCATCGCTATACATACATATATACAAACAATGTGACTACATAAATAATGTAATACATGCATACTATATAATGTGATACAATATACCGAAAGTGAACAATTGTACAATTCTGTCAACACATGAAAACCCTAATTCATTTCCCCCTATCTATTAACGAGTTTCGCATTTCAGATGCTTGAATTGCGTACTTTGATTTCCTGATCATTGCATATTTGTACCTTTTTTGCTAGCTTCCGCAGGACGTTTACATGTACGTTATTTGATTGCATTAACTGGAGAAATTTATACATACTAGGTCGTTGAAAAAAAAATTCTTAATGAATTTGACTCTTATATTGCTGTATATAGGACAAACGATGATAAAATGATTCTCGTCCTGTATGTCAATGATTTTCACAAATATTACAAATGCGTCGTGCTCTAGCCACCTTCTTCAATATTCAAGTTATGGGAATATAAAAAAATACGTTCCCATCACCAGTAACATTTGACAAACATAGAGTTCAGCTGATTTTATTAAAGATTGAAATGGACTATGATTTTTTGAAATCTGTCTCTTTGAGGTTTGGCCAGGGACGAGCATGAACTAGACATCTAACCTTGAACGTAAACTAACCTATCGGACAACTTATGCTTCAGCCATTTGTAAAATTGCATAAGTATCCGTGCCACACGATATTAACAGGAATGAAAGGTAAAAATAGATAATGATAACAAAATGGCGCAATCAGAAAGAAATTCCCACTCCAAAAACCGAGGTGGGAAAAATAACATACACTGCATAGGCAAATAGCATAGCCCCAGATGTTCAGAACGCATCCCATCTGTGGTTATTGTGTTTGCTTAGACGAATTTCATAAAAAAAGTAAAATTAAAATCCAAAATCACTGCCGATACATCTATAAATAAAGGTGTACTTACCAAAATGGTTATGATAGATATGTGCCCTCTGCAGAAATGGGTTAATAAACCCTCGCCGAGAGAATAAGTAGGAAGTATCCGTCCTGACCACACAAATCCAGGCTTCATAGCGTCAGATGCAATAGAGACTTACAGTACTCAGTAAAGCGTGCAAAAATTGCCCTTAATAGCAATGCATATACCCCTATCTATTCTTCCTAATGCGCAGTCTATGCGTGTTTTGTCTTGTTTGCGAAATGAAATAAGAGAATGTCTCGTGAGAGAGACCTTATTCCTAACTTGAAGTACACACGTAGACATTTCCTTTTTAAGGCGTACATCTCTTAAGGGTAAACATTACTATTGTTTATGAGCACACTGTTTGCGCAACGTCGGCGTTTAGTATCTGCATGTTACGCGTAGTTTTTAACGTCGTTTTGTTTTGATTTCTCAATGACGTTGCAAGCTGTAAAATCTTATTCTGTTTGTTTCTGCATAATTAAGTCCTAAAGCGGGTATACATATTGTTCATTTATATTTTAAAAGAAGTTCTGTGGCAATTGATATACCCAAATTCGTGTACAAGGTTAATTATATGTGAAAACGTTTATTTCGCTGTTGATGACGTCGCATAAATATACGCGACGTCAGTGTAACATTTGGCGTTAAACGAAAAAGGCGGGAATATTGAACGTTTTTTTTTCTATATCTAACAACGCAATCCGGTGACCCCTACTTTTTATTTGAGTTTTTAAATGGTTACCACGTTTCCTATCACATGGTGTAATTTAATCAAAATCATATGCGTAGTTTAGGAGATATCGCAAAAATACGTACTTTTTCCAGGTTTGAAAAGATGGCGGGAAAGTTAATTTTGCATGTAATCTCCTCAATTTAAGAGCAAATAGTATCAAAATGTAAGAAAATAACACTCATCGTGTGTTTAACTTGTTTCTGCATTAAAAACATATATATTAAAACACATGTCCTCTTCAAGTGCGGTTTTCTGAAATGCACGAGAAACATCCAAAAAGTTCTGATACCATGGAAACGAGGCCGGTAACTCCCCACTTTTATTTCGATTTTAGTCCAAGGATACAAGTATCTTGTAGCATAGGAAGTTTCATGAAAATCATATGCGGGAATTAAATAGTAATGTTTCCCTGTAGGCGATTTTTATCGCATTTACAAAATTCTAGATGTAGAAAAGTGCACCTGAAGATCGATTTTTGTTGGGATTCATTTGACGTTTCTACGTATATCTTCACCTGAGTTCTTACATCTCGACGCTTGCCATAAACAGTTTGCAATATTCTAGACTAGTTACCAGACTAGTTACCATAATTAGATTGTTTTCACAGAACTGATTTTGTTTGTTTGAATTGATGCTTTACGTTACAGTCACAGTAAAGGGTCGTTGTATACATTTTATGGGAATTCTTCCCAACATACGGATGTCATAACACCCGAAATATGCGACTATGTACAACCACCTTTGTATAACCACACAAGTGAACAATTAAGGCTTATATGTATGAATGGTTTGATTTAACCACTTTTCTTGTGCAGGCTCAGACCTTCCGAGCGGTAAATCAGAATAAGGTGTTCAGTCAGTGTAATCTTTGCCGGCAGACACAAGCCTTTTGGGTCGGCGGGAATTTTATTCATCGCGTAGGCTGAAAATACTTCAACATGGAAATAAGCCCTTAACCCAGTCGAGGTAAGTGTGAGTGTTTTTTCAAGTGTGCTGTTATGTAAAGTACATATTGTAGTGTATCGTGATGCAGACAATGCACCGTAGGCGTTTTTCTCACCACCACTTTCCTACAACTCTCTCTATATATAGAGGCCTGTCCATACAGGCTGTATTCTACTTCGGAGCCGCATTCGAAGGTAAGCAAAATGATTTACATTTTCAAGACAGACGATGTTTGCGGATTAAATGCAAATGGTCGATTTGTTTTGTCTATCTTTTGTATTTCTTTAATTTGCTTACCACTTCTATATGAGCCGCCTCATGAGAAAACCAACAATCTGCATCTGCGAAATCAAAGGCGCAGATCAGCTGTGCAGTAACTGCGCAGCTGATCAGCGCTTTTGTTTTCGCAGCACTGACAGTGCCATCCTTATTAAATCCGAAACGGCACTAAAAGGTCTCCCCGTACATCGTCCATAGTACAGATTACTTTTTTTTCTTTTGATCCTTTGAGATCAGCAAAGATATTCTGAAAAATCAGAAAATTATTATCGGTTTAGAATTATATTCTAACCAACGTTTAATATATTTGACACCATTTCGATTATACTAGTCTTTGAATTGACTACCCTGATGAAAGTTGCAAAATAACAGTGATTCTCTTTGGCTCCATGTTGCCAAATCTATAGGGTCACTGAAGAGGCTTAAGTAGCCGAAACCGCGATATGGTCCATCCCCTTTCTCGTTAATGTATTCACTGAAATCAGCAATAATATGATTATATATGCTTTCTTTGTTTTCATTTCAGTGATCAAAATGCGATACATAACAGTCATCGTTGGTATTGTGCTTGTTGGATCTTGTAGTGTAGGTAGGTGTTTTTGCTGCACTTCTTTTTCTTTTATACTGAGACGACCATCACATGTCCAATGGTATTTAAGAGCCGCATCGTGAGAAAACGGGATTATTGCCTATGCAAAAGCAAAGGCGCAGATCAGCTTCGCAGTAACTGCGAAGCTGATCAGCGCCTTTGTTTTCGCTACTCGGATAGTACAATTCCTCTTCTACTTAAATCCGAAATTTCAAGCTTCTAGCTCTTTTCTGAGCTTGTACAGGCCGGTTTGTGTCGGACCTGGTCGGAAACCACGAAGACCGGTTTTCTCGCGTCGCGGCTCAAATTTTGGAGATCATGATATTCTGGTAGGCATTACGAAAACATGTCCATATGATATACAGTATTTTTTTCAGGTCAAAAATCGATAATTTTCAGAGGAATTTTTTTTTTTTATATTTTTCTTATTTTTGCTCAAAACATAGATTGTGGGTACACGTTAGAACCGCCTCGCCGAGGCGGTTCTAACGAGTACCCACAATCTATGTTTTGGAGCCAAAATAAGAAACATAGGTATACCCCTGCATACCCCAGTTTTGCTATATAAAAGTGGGGTTTAAGTGGGTATTCATTGCACGGACATGTTTTCCTGATGTCTGTCTGAGATTCAGCAAAAAGGTACAAGCAGGCAAAGATCAGGAAAAGGCGCAATCATAAAAAGATTCCCACTCCAAATAACCGAGGCGAGGAAACACTAGTTTTTGGAGTGGGAATCTTTTGTCGATTGCGCCTTTTCCTGATCGTACCTTTTAATGCTTACACTCATTCTAAAATAAGGTGCAAATCCTGGAGAAAAAAATGAAGAAAAATATACTTTTAGAATTACACTTTTTCGACATACCATCACTATTGTGGATCATTCAGGCTTCATCCTGTAAAATTTCACCACCTTCCCGATATTCTTGCAATTTCTACATCATTTTGAAACTTGATGGGTATATTCCAATTTGGTAATCAACGTGACGCACTACATATGAACTAAATGTAACCATAACACAAACTCAACGTATATCTCTGACTAGCAGACTTCAGTTTCTCAAATAAAGAGCAATATTAAGTAGATTAAATCAAACAATAAACGTCCTTTCTTATCTACTATCGAAAAATGTTCAAATAATATGTGTATGATGCAGGCTTCTTGATTCAGAATTTTCAGTGTTGTTAACTTGCAACTATAATAACATCTGACCTGTACATCAGAATTATATCAAAACATGTAATGATAATTACATTTGTCCTACATGAGTGGCGGAGCTTATGATTACTTTTCTAAATACATCTTGCTATATGGCAGGTCTTGTTTTATTCAGCGTCACGTAAATTACTTGCAACCCGCAACATAAATTATTTTTGCAATACAGATACACAATGGCATTAAATATTATCTGAAAGACTTTATCTGGATACGTTTACTCCAAACAGACAATCTTGTGTGATCCTATTTCATTTTTTAATATTGTTTTACTTTTTGCACAACATTCTATAAAAATGTAATATACGTGACGGAATACTGTAATTTACATGACGGTAATATTTAAGTCACCTACATTATTTTTAAACTTAGATATGTTTGAGTTTTTGCTAACTTAAAATGAAGCATGGACTTTGAACCAGTCTGCACAAGAAGTAAATCCTTCGATTAATTAACCACGTAATTATTTAGTGAAATAAAACAGTTTTATACTGATAAAAATGTATATTAATCTCAGGGCTGATATTTTACTGTTGGTCAGTATTTTGGAATGGACAAATGCGAATAACAAATGTAGTATTGCTATGTCTTTGATTGAAGGAGGTGTGATCCTTTTAGATTCAACTGTTTTCAACTATAACTGATAAGTAGACTCAAACTACCTTTGTATTTTACGTGACAAATGCGTAATTTACGTGACACTGCTTGAAAAAACATCATATTCCGTATACTTAACTACTGAAAAGTACATAATGGACATTAAAACATTTATTGACGCTGATTCAAAGCACAATCTTAGCTATATAATATGTCATATTGACATTTTGATAGTTAGTACCGTCACGTAAATTACTGTCACGTTTATTACATTTTCAACTTTAGCATCCGAAAAAACCACCTTAGGGTCGTTTGATATTAACTTTATTTTTTGTGAGATGTATTCATCCTCCATACTTTCATATTCAGGTAACGTTGTTTCAAATACCATGTTGGATTTGTAGAAAAATGGTGTCACGTATGATTACATCTTAAAAGGGACGCAATGGTTAAGCAGGGGGATTAGATATATTTGACCAAAATAGTAAAGCAAAATGAAAAATCCATATGTTATCCATATACAGGACATATTCAACTATTTAATTGACACAGTTTGGTCTGCAATAAGAGAAAGCAGTATTAAGCTTTGGACAATCTTCTATAGCGTCACGTAAATTACAGAAACTCTGTGACATGCTTTTTTCGTTTTTTGATGTTTGATATTTTTATTTGTTTACAAGATATAAAATAACCATTTCTTTTACCAAAAGATAATGTCAAATTAAGTAAATCGAACGATGTTGTTTCGTGTGAAAATAGAATTTGTTCATTCTATCGGCGTTTGAATTTTTGCATTTCAGTTTGTGACATGCCGTTTTTGGTGGGGTCATGCATTATTCACTACTATCAGAGATCTTAAAAAACATAACTGGGTATCATACTTTATTCGGTTTAAATGGAGATAGTACCAAATTTTGAAAATACAGCCAACCTTGGTGATATATTGAACAATGTCACTCCAATTTTTATTTAACACCCCGAGACAGGGGGTGCGCTGCTTATTTTAGAATGAGTGTTAGCGACCAACCGAATAATTACTTTACTGCAACACATTCTGATGATTTTGTTTATTAAAATTGCAGATTGTAATGAACCTGTCAAAAGCAAAAGCGGTGTTCTGGGATATGGTATGTAAAATTTTCTTTTTATGCTCTTTCTAGCTTCCTTTTTTCATAGCTTTTGGCGTCCACGAAACAGCCAGAAAATAAAGCGCAAATGTGAGCTTTCTTCTCTTGAAGCTGCAAACACAAACATTGCTTTGTTTGCTAGCTAGAAACTATTTGTCAGATGTCTTGTTGATGTTTCGTGCCCTTTTCATAAGTATTTTATCAAAACATGTAATAAAAGAAAAACTCATATTCCCGATTAAGCCTAAAATTCAGAAGAACCATCGCAATGACAATGGCGGGCAAGACTGACCATCACAATATCGTTTCTAGTTTTATCGATTTTGATTTGAGCCGCCCCATGGGAAAACCAACAATCTGTGTAGGCGAAAACAAAGGCGCAGATCAGCTTCGCGGTAACCGCGAAGCTGATCAGCGCCTTTGTTTTCGCTACTCGGATAGTACAATTCCTCTTCTCCTTAACTCCAAAATTTCAAGCTTCTAGCCTGCTTCTGTAGCTGTACAGGCCGGTTTGTGTCAGACCTGTTCGAAAACCACATTGTTGGTTTTCCCACGAGGCGGCTCATTTTTATTACAGAGAAAAACATCAGTGATATACTACTTCATCGCAACCGAAGAGGCTGGGGATCAGTTTTTGGTAAGTAGTATAGCGCTCACACAGACATTTATCCTATAGACTACCTACCATGTATAAAATCATTTGTGTCAGAAGTTTGCAAATCATGTAGGGACCGAGGCATTGTTTGCTGGTTATTAACCTGGGCCCTGTAGCATGGACTTAAGCTGTCATTAAACCCTAAGCTGCCATTAAGTTCAAGAACTCTCTTAGTAAAGATGGCATTAATTTTCTGCTGCATAAAACAATTTTAAAGTATCTCTGGAGCTACATAAGCTAATGACAGCTTTAAGAATGCACTAGTGTTGATTTTCATAGATAAAAATGCAGCAGGAATAAAGCTTTCATTAAGTTAACTAGGACTTTAACCTGCAATTAAGAGTTAATCAAGTTTTATGCAACAGGACCCGGGCCTAAGTAAAATCTTAAAATAAGGTAGCTATCGAGTAACCTTAATTATTTGAGTATTTCCTCAAATTAAGGTCTACCGTAAAGTAAGAAAATCGATTGTAATACACTATTGTCGATTTTAGTCAACCTTAAGAGTTAAGGAAGCATTGTAATTCTGGGCCCAGTCCTATGGGGGAGTAAATGTATCTTGCTTAAGGACACAACCCGGCGCCAGTATCAGATCTACAGCCCCGACCCTACAAGCCGGAGTAAGAAATACAAGGATGGGATCAGGGACAAACAAAGATGAGAAAAATGTTAAAAGGAGAAAAAAATTGTCTTTACTTAACTCATTTAAGCCTGGCGTCCCTTTTATGGGACATAGGCAAACAGAATAGCCCCAGATGTGACGCCGCAGAACGCGGCGTCCCATCTGGGGCTATTCTGTTTGCTAAGAGCATTTTCATCAAAAATTTATTTAAAAAATGAAAATCACTCCTGATGCCCCTAAAATGAAAGTGGACTCGCCCAAATGATAAAAATGGGAAAATCCATTCGTCAAATATGGGTTAAGTCGATTAATTATAAATCGCAACATATTTCATAGACATATGCAAGGAGTACTCCTGTGCCAAAATCAAAGTTCAAACGAAAATAAAATTTGTCGTAAAACAGATCCATCCTTTTTCAGCGTCTGGAACATCAGTGCTAGCCCGACTCGGAGGTCTGGGAGTTACGTTAGCTCAAGCGATTACAGGTTAGTGTTTATTTTGACATATACATCAGCCTATTCAATCTCAGGGTTTGACACATCCGTATTCTGACTTATAGAATTAAACATAATCTAAAATGTGGACGCATATCCAATTATCTTCATTTCGAACTAAATTATACTAAATCTGTAAATGCAAAAATATTTGTGTTACTAGTGAATGTGCCCAGTTGTATGGTTTGGGCATAATGCATAGCCTTTGTAATAATAAAGAGATAATCTTTTCCAAGATGTAAATTGAGCCGCGACGCGAGAAAATCGATCTTCGGGGTTTCCGACCACGTCCCACCCAAACCACAGGCGCTCGACGACTGGACTCATTTTTTTTTTTTTTTTTTTTTTTTGCATTTTCACCGGTTTGGAGACCCTAACGATATGTTCATGCAATTATTTTACCTTTAAAACCTTTTCTATCAATCCTCAATCAACCCTCGTCTATGGGCTACTATATAGACAAGGTCGGAAACGCGGTGTCCTAGTTTAATTTGGGTCACGGGATTCCCCGCATCTCAAACGCGTACTTCACCCGTTACCGTTATTTCAATGCCGAGTGTCTACTCATGAGCGACTTTGTAAAAGATCTCACCCATTGCCTTCGTCAAAAATAAGCATAGTCGCCCGTAAACTTATATTTTATACCACCTCCTGTCTACTTGGATGGGATCCCGAATGTTTTTGTATGGTGACCTTTCGTTTCTAGAAATCAGTGGAAGGTCATTGTAAATATTGTATGAAAGAATCAATCCTACTGGATAATTGAATTGCATTGTTGCCATGACACTAGATCACAAAGTGTTTTGACTGGATATTAAATCAAGAAACCTATGAAAACCAACGTAACACATATCACGCACTGGCGTAACACGTCGTGTGACCAGTGTATTTATAGTAATGTCACGGCTAGATAGCTGATTTCATTCGGGATGTCCTCCAATTCTGTAGAATGCAGTAATTGTTAGTTTTTACGGGCGGTGGTGCTTATTTTGAATGAAGGCAATGGGCGAGACCTTTTACAAAGACACCCGTGTGTTGACAGCCAGCATTGAAATAACGGTAAAAGGTGAAGTATGAGTTTGAGATGCGGGGAATCCCATGACCCCAATAAAACTAGGACACCGCGTTTCCGACCTTGTCTATATAGTAGCCCATAGACGAGTGTTGATTGAGGATTGATAGAAAAGGTTTTAAAGGTAAAATAATTGCATGAACATATCGTTAGGGTCTCCAAACGGGTGAAAATGCAAAAAAAAAAAAAAAAAAAAGAAAAAAAAAAAAAAAAAAAGAGTCCAGTCGTCGAGCGCCTGTGACCCAAACTGGCCTGTACAATAACAGAAAAAGACAAGAAGCTTGAGGGAATGGGGATATAGGAGGAATTGATACACACGTGTTGCAAAAACAGAGACGCTGATCAACATCCGGTTTTCTCATGGTGCGGCTCAATAATCTGAAGACACTTAATGAGCCGCCTCGTGGGAAAACCAACAATGTGGTTTCCGAACAGGTCCGACACAAACCGGCCTGTACAAGCACAGAAAAGAGCTAGAAGCTTGAAATTTTGGATTTTGAAAGTAGAGGAATTGTACTATCCGTGTAGCGAAAACAAAGGCGCTGATCAGCTTCGCGGTTACCGCGAAGCTGATCTGCGCCTTTGTTTTCGCATATGCAGATTGTTGGTTTTCCCATGGGGCGGCTCTAATGTCTGAAGCAAAGTAGCCTTGCATCCAGCGTGTATTACTGTGTGTCATTCCAGGGGGATGTGCCTTCTTTCCAAGTATTTGTGAGGACCGAAATGCGATTGAAGAATTGGACAAAGAAATAAAAGACTTGAGAACTACTTACAATGATTTGTATTTTAAAACAAAGACGGCATATGTAAATTTGGCCCTTGCTAACACAGAGAATGCGTATATCATGTACTATCTCAATGACACGGCGATGAAGGTCGAAACATTGGACGTCTTTCAAAAAAAAATAGCTGATATTATGCAAAAAAAACTGCAGGAGTTATATAAAAGGTTCGAAACTCACCCAAACGCCACTGCCGGAGAATATCTGTCAGGACTCACTGGCGAACTAGAGTCTAGTTTGGAAGATGTTAAGAATTTGATAAGCAAAACTCAGCGAAGTCAGATTATTGAAATAACGGCTGGGTATCTGGTTGCATTTGCTGTCAGTAAATTCACGAAGTCCTATAGTCGCGCATACAGTCAAATTACGTCCGTACCTAAGGACTTTTACAATACGCGATTATGGGCCGCTATGTTCAGTGCTGACCCCGAAGATGCAAAAATAATGCTTGATCCGCATAACCTTCGCTTTCAGGAAGTAATGTCGAAATACGGAGTCCCGGACTCTGAGAAGGTTACCCTAAAACAAAAATTCAAATGCGTGCCAAAAGTGTTTAAACAAATTTTGAGCAATGCGAAAGGCCATTTCAAAAATCTTGGAACTAGCTTCAAAAAGTGGAAACGCATACAAAGTTGGCAAGGATTTAGGGGTAAGTTAATGCATTCATTGAAGCGTCCAAAAGAAAAGATGACGCACATAAAGAATCTTGTCACCAGCAGCTCATACAGGCAGTATTTCGTACATAATTACCAATTAAGCTGGTCCGGCAAAATTGTTAAGGGTCTTGGAGCTTTAGGTGATATTATAGGAATAGCCGTTCAAAACCAACAATGGAAAACGGTAGCAGATGAGGTTCACAAAGCGCGGGGAAAGTTTGAGGAATATCGGAACAAACTCAAAAAAGAGAAAGATGCTGAAAAAGATCGATTAGACAAGATAGCGCCAGTGTGGGATGTGGTCATTTCCACTTTTAAGAATTTCAGTCAATCATTTCAGCCATTAATTGATAATGCAACTAAATTCTCTGAATTTAATGATGTACTGGGACTTCCGAAGCTACCCGTGGATGTCTCGTCTCCGTTCTTCAAGATAGATTATAATTCAATAGATAAAAACAACATCGGTAGTGCGCAAGAGAGTATAAAACAGTTTCTAATTAAGACAAACCACGACCTGTCTCTATTGGCTGACAAGATGTATGCTCGTATCATTCTCTATGAGAAAGTCGAGAAAAAGTCTGCTGCAGAAGAATCAGTTCAGGATATCTCGGACTCTGTCCATGACTCATACGAAGTCAGTAAATCACAAACAATTAGAAGCTATGGAAAAGAACTGAGTAAAAAGGACATCGTC
Source organism: Rugalucina vietnamica (assembly GCA_964017185.1). Taxonomy (NCBI): domain Eukaryota; kingdom Metazoa; phylum Mollusca; class Bivalvia; order Lucinida; family Lucinidae; genus Rugalucina; species Rugalucina vietnamica. Next base: position 64,284,890 of record OZ024874.1, on the reverse strand, counting down.
TGTACCATATCGCGCTATCTCAAGTCTGACACTATTTATGATTTTTACCCGCTAGAACCATTCAGGCCTCGTTGCGACGTAAACTCTACGACATTTGAAAGCTTTGAAACTCACGCTCGTTTCCTGCGACACGAACAAGTTCTTATCAACGTTGTATCCAACTATAAGGGTAACTCGATGTCGGGATTGCTGACATTGATCAAAGCTGCGTACAGCAACTCCGACAATGATGACCTCCGAGAGTTTGGGCGCCGAATTACGGAACATCAGGTTTTATGCGCAGTATCAAAGAAATTTCCGAGTAGAACAGAATTTGATTTCATCAGTCTCGATCCGTTTCGGCCCGACTGCTCGGCTGTATCTATGGAGGACTTTGCCAGATATAAAATGAAAGCTGACCGTTTGCGGAATAGACAAACTCTCAACGACATAGTTTCCAATTATAATGGTGACTCGCTGTCCGATTTACTGGGAAGGGTACAAGATGCGTATCGCAACTCAGAAAACGATAACATACGAAATTTCGGACGCCGAATAACTGAACAGCAGATCATTTGTGCGGCCTCGCAGTTTTTTCCATCCAAACTTAAGTTCGATTTCATCAGCCTTAGTTCCTTCCGACCCGACTGCTCATCTGTCTCCAAGTCGGAGTTTGAGTTGATGAAATCCCGCGCTGAAAAAACAAGAGCAGCATCTGATGACGTGGACAGCGTGTTGTCTATTTGCGAGGGGTATCACTATTGTCCTTGCCCAGAAAAGATAGCAGCGAACAATGGGATAACCAAGTCTGATGCAATTGATCTTATTAAGGCTTTAAGACCGAATATGTCTGAATACTGTGGTACGACTGGTTGCCAATGTATTGCTTTGAAGTAGATCATAAACCATAATGGTCTAGAAGAAATATCACACAGTGTGAAATCTCGTTTTCCAAAATGTATCGTAAATGTAATAGTCTATGGCAGTGAATAATGTAGATTTTGTTCGAACGTTTTGATTCAATACAAATATATTGTGTGTGTTGGCACGAGTCGTTTCAGCATGATGAACCAGGTGTATATTACGCAAACATGCCCATGCAATATACAGAGTTTTCCAGCTGTACCAATTGAAACTTTCATTTGAAAATGTTTTGATATTTTCATTATTTTTTGTTCAAAACATTGATTGTCGGTACACGTAAGAATCGGCGAGGCGGTTCTAATTACCCACAAACTATGTTTTGGAGCAAAATAAGAAAAATGTATGTACGCCCTTAAACCCCGATAATCACCACATAAAGGTTGGATATATGGGGTTGGGTATATGTTCATTGCATGTTTGCATGATGTGAGAATGAAATATCTCAGTATGCAAAGAATAATTCCAATTGTTTTGTTTATGTACGTATGTTTTAACTTCGTTGTGAATGTCGCCTAACATTGTTAGATCTTAGCAATAGCTTTACCTTTCTGTTCATTAAACATAAACATCTCTGTTATTAACGCCTTGTTTTTTCTGCGTCAAATAATGAAAGAATGAAAACTGCCACAAAATTGACGCAAAACTAGATGTCAGATTTGGATTTAAGTAAAAGATGGACTGCTTGTGCTTCCACGCAAAGCTTTTTACCTATGGTGAACATCTGATTACCAATTAAACGAAATTAAGTTCTGAGACTGCCCTGGAAAATTGGTTCAAGTCGCACTCACATATTAGCCTTTGATGTTTATTTAGGTGGTTATACTTGAAGCACATTTTGGATGTCATGACATATTAATTAATGTTGGTGACTTTTGACTGAGACCTAAATCCACAAATCAAACAAACAAACAAACAAAACTTGATGATATCAACAGGCATTAAAATTCAAATCAGTTTAGTACACAATACATGCCCATGTGCTTTTTGAAAAGTACTACAAAAATAACCACAAGATATAATTTTATTATAGATGGAACATTACCACATGAGGTGAACCTATCATGATAACATGTTCGTGTATTACATACCCCTTATACCCAAATTATAGATAATTAAATCGGGTGTACATTGGGTATGCGTTTTTCCATTTGTGCTTCAAAACACGCTAGAACCACCTCAAGTGCGTTAAACAATTAATGATTCGCCAAAGAGACACCATATCAATAAGTAAAATAAATCAATGACTGCCGAATTCCCGCCCCAAAGCGTCTATGAGGGACTTCGAGCTCAGACCATAGTCTAGTCTCAGAATGTGGTATTGCGCATGCTTCAACAAAAATGGTCTAGTGAATATGGCGGCGCCCATGGACAGATTCTATTTTTAGTTTCAAGACAAAGAAGAGAGAGTATTTCAGTAGGCTGAAAAACATGGGAAAACAAATTCAAGCATCAGAGACACATTTAGAAACAATAGAAACAAGTTAAAGTACCAAAATAGCCCCGAAATGATCGGATTCATCGATTAATTAGAGGATCAGGAAATATTTTCAACACTGTCGGACATACTTGTTCCGGTGCAACCATAGCAGAAGGCTTAGTTGAACTATGGTCGGGAATGACGTCACTCTGGTCTGACTAGACTGAATTCGATCAATATTTAGTCGGGCCATAGAATCTATAGATTCAGATCGAATTCCCACTATCATAACAAAAAATGTAAAAGAAATCAATGAGGAAATGGAGAAATCAGAATGAAATTCCTAATCCATAAGCCGAGATGAGAAAAACAAAATCTTAAAATCAGGTACTAAAACCATGAGATCATAACATAAACCAGCGGACACATGACGTCAAAATGACGTCATATCAACGTCGATGCGACGTCATGACGTCCTATCGATGTCGATCTGACGTCATTATGACGTCATGTGCCTGCTGGGAAGCCGCGTGAGCAGCTATTTCCAAAAGGTGACAATTTAATTGCATTGACTTAAGTTTATAAATGAAAAGGTGAGTTAGAGGCAAACAACACAAAATTTCAACATCAAAACATAAAACAATTAGAACCACACCAAAACAATGTCTTGACATGGGCAGTTATATAAAAACCATTGGGGGGGGGGGGGGGCTTAAATCAATTTGACAGATACCTAACATCATCCTAAGTTTCTGCTGTGGTTCACAACATTTAGCTTATAGTTGTTCGCGACTCATGGTGAATCTCTAACTAGTCAATGAATCATCATGGACAGGCAGAATAAAATAAACACCAGGATGAATCACAGATACAATATGCTGCCCGGCAGTTAGAGATCCCTGGATATACAATTTTTTGATCGACATTTTGGACCATTTATAGTCAATTTGCTGTTTTTCTCGCACCTTTTCTCGGGAAGACAGTTAAATGCTACATGTAATGGCTATGAGGATAGGACTTTCTTGTCTATTATTAAATATTCAGCCAAATGAAGGGGCATACTAGCAAAGTAACACTTACTGTCTAGGTTTAAATTTTGTATCACTTCTTAGGTGTTCATTCTAATTTTATAACCATGGTTACTGGCATTGGTTGAATACATAAAAGTTTAATTATGATTTTCCATTGTACACTCTTTCTGATATTACTATCCTGACAACGTTAATCTTTGGCATGTAATCAGTACTACGGGCGGATTAAAAAATCAAATTAACATTAAAGTATGTAATGGGTAAATGAAGCTCTTCAACTTTGGAAAATAATTCATCTAGGAAAAAATGTGAATCCATACTAAAACTAGTGTGTCTGGATCTGCCTTGTCCAGATATGTAAATAAAAATAAAACTGAGATCCTTTAAAGGAGAACATAATGTTCAATAACAATACCTTTTAAACTAAAGAACTGATCAATGCAAACATTTTGGCACAATTTTTGTTCAAATCTGTCAAGGAATAAGTGAGATATTGACCATTGGAATTTTGGAACGAAGTGACTTTTGGCCGCCATTTTGAATATTTATTAAGAAAACAATTAAATTTTAAACAACAAATAAATTTTATATTTCAAAACTAATATGCTTAAATATGGTCAGAATTGATGGTTAATCAATAGTAGAAACATTCAAACAACCATTTACATGAAAATATTAATAGTATTTCATTAATATTGATTATGCATATTTAATTAGGGCTTTATGACGTCATAAATCCTCATGAATATCCAAGATGGCCGCCTCCTTCAACAGTGAACATTAATGAGGAAGAGGATGGGATGGACCGCTGTTTCGGCTACTTCAGCCTCTTCAGTGACCCTATAAGTTTGGCAACATGGAGCGAAAGAGACTTTCTCGAAAAAACAGGATAGTCGAAAAACTAATATAATCCACATGGGGCCAAATTTATTAAACGTTTGTTAGAAAGTGAAGCTAAACCGATAACTTTTTGGATGTCTCAGAATACACTCGCTGATCTCAAAAGACCAAATTATAATCTGCACAATGAATGATGTACGGGAAAACTTTTTACGGCCGCTACAGGGACAAAACCAGCCAGCTGCATTAATAGCAAATAAAAATAAACTGAGATCCTTTAAGAGCAGTGGACATATTAATGAGAAAAGGATGGGCAATACCAAGGTTTCGGCTACTTAAGCCTCTTCAGTGACCCTTTTATATTTGGCAACATGGAGCCAAAAGAGAATCACTATAATTTCGCAACTTTCAACAGAATAGTCGATACACAGATAAATGTAATCCACATGGGACTAACTTTATTAAACATGGGTTAGAAAATGAAGCTAAACCGATACTTATCTGATTCTGTTTCAGTAGTTGAATTGGAAGCCATCAGTTTGGGATTGTAAAGTTCAGAAAGCGACACAGCAACATGCAGCGTTTAACAAGGCATGAAAGATGTCACGGTCATCCAATGCATCAAAACTCTACTCAGACGTATAGCAAAAAATACTGTCAAATATTTCTCGCTTTAAGACCACCATCCTCAACACCCTCTCGTTTACACCATCGATTACCGAAATTATTCAATACAGATGCAATCTCCTCTCTACATTTGTCGAAATTAATGTAGAAAGTTAATCTATATTTCGGACCTTTAGAAACAATTTTGCGAATTCTAGAATCCGAAATTATTTTTAAATTTCCAGTTACTATATGTCCGGCGGGTTGATAAGATATTTTGAATCTTTACAATCTCAGGCCTTAGGATATCAAGATCAGAAACAAGTTTATTTAAATTAAAGATAGTATTTCTGATTGGTTTATTATATTTGTAACAAATAATTGGAGGTTCTGAATTTTGGAAGTACGTAGGTATAGATTGTGACTCTGATTTATCCTGGAATATACTTGGTAAATCAATAAAATCAATTCCTTTATTACTGAAAGGACTTTTAATGAAATGCCTAATATGATTAGATTCGGAATCGATAAATGGACGAAGAGCATGTTGAGTATAACATCTTGTCAGCAGTGCAGCATCGTACATTTGATGATTTCTATCGTAAAATCTGTTAGCCTCTGTGTCCAAGGAACGTAATACAGCAATAGGTGGAGAACTAAGATAAGAAAGCATAGAATGTCGACCGTGTTCCCTTAGTTTAGCCGCTAAATCATTAAGGGAAGTGTTCAATTTCATTGCAGTGCACCGTTTTCGATTGTCATTATCCTTTTTCCTTATACCATGAGATCTAGATTTACGTTTCAAAGTGTAAGAACATCAAAATCGGGCATTTTGGAAATATTACCTTCATGGTAAATGTTTTCGTTTAATCCCAGTGGAAAGGATGTCTGCAATAATTTTATCCATTTAAGTTCAGTTTCGAACCGTTTGGTGTTTTTGAATCTAGAGGAAGAATTTGAGTCATATGAAATTTTCTCCACTGGTTGAACTCTTACATTATGGGGAGAATGACCGGTGCGTTTAAGATGCTGTTAAAGAAAGCTATCAATATTTTTAGGCTTTGTGATTCTACGATAGTGTTCACCAAACCGTTTTTGCAAAGTTCGACAAGTTTGTCCAACATATTGCATATTACAATTTTTAGTATTTCAAGTTAAAACTAGATCCATTGATTTTCAGTCTAAATCAGAATCATTAACCACTGAAAATGTCCTACCATTCACAGATGGAGTGATAGTAGTCTTAGAACATAAATGATTGCAACAGTTACACTTCTTGGCATTGTACTTAGAAATACTAGGGTACAGTCCGGTCTCTTGAACGGATTAGCATATTTACGTAAAATTGGCGATTTGAGTGGCGATAATCTTATCTGAAGATTATTACGAAGAAACTCCGTGTAAATTAACAGTAGATGCAGAAAATAAATGTAGAGGTGTCACCCTAACAGTAGGTAATAAATTTTGAAAACTGTTAGTAGAATGAGAAATCCGTACAGACGCAGCATGCAATCTAAAGGAAGTTAATGTAATACGTAATTTTTTTGTGTTAGTCATAGTTGTGAGTTCTGTGTTGACACTGCCAAAAGAAGCGCGACACTCATACTGGTTATAGAATAAAAATGCACTTAATCGTGATGCAAAATCTTTCGAATGAAAGAGAAAGGTATAACAGAAGCCAACATCTCAGGTCCATGTCTAATACAAGTCCATTGATAGAAACGTAAGAATCGCTTATACGAGATACGAGTGACGGTCAACTAATGACCTTCAAAACAGTATCGAAAGGTTATGGTAGTTAAAGGTAGGAAAAACAAACTGACTGCAACAATCCATGAGGATTGGAAAAGTAAGAGCATTACATGGATGTACGGGAGGACTTTTTAGGACCGCCACACGAACTCCGATATGAGAAGGTACATGTAGGCAACGATCAGGAAAAGGCGTAATCAGAAAGAGATTCCCACTCCAAAAACCGAGGTGGGGAAAACTAAATTTACAGTCAGGTACTTATACCATGAAAACACATCGTAAGCAGAATGAGCAGCTATTTTCCCAATAGGTGGCCACTCAGTTACCATGGGCGGATCCAGAGGGGGGGACAGGGGGCCCGGACCCCCCCCCCCTGGAATTGCCAGATTATTAGTTTTTGCAATGTTGAAATTTTCTGTCAGACCCCTTCTGGGAATTTGGACGCCCCCTCTGAAAATTTTCTGGATCCTCGCAAAACATAACTAAAAATATGAAAACATACATAAGGCGCAAACAGCACAAAAATTTAAACACCAAGACATGAAACAATAAGAACCACCACAGAAGTATCGCCTTGGAACGATCAGTAATATAAAATTACTGGCGGGCTTAAACCGATTTTACAGGACCCTAACCTCGTCCTCAGCTTCTGCAGTGGTTCATTCATACACACATATAAACAAGAAATAAGGTAAATCATGTTAAGAAAATATATAATATAGGTACGAACATTTAACATGTATAACGGAAAGCAGTTCAATAACAGTCATCCGGCACAGCTCCAGGTGTAGATGTAATTCTATTTCGTGGTCTAAAAGGTCGGGTGCTACCAATGGCAGAAAAAGTAACAGAGCTTTTTTCACTAGGGAGGATGCTATCCAACAAGATTTTAAGGATGTATCTATAATCCACATATGCAAGCAGAAAGGAAATCCTTGTCTGTGACAACCACAGACGCATCTCGCCCCTTACAGTTGCACCCAAAAAGATCGTGTTCCACACAGCATTCTTCAGATTTGATGGCTTAATCATCCCAGTTAAATTGTTTTCCTGTTAGCTGGTAAAAGCGCTTGTTATGTGGTCGGAAGAATTCTCTCAACTCCTGTATCACACTTTGATTGGCTGTAGGATGTTTAAGGCCTTTACCAATTAAACATTTTCCCATTCACTTAACCCTGTTAGGTCTTGTCAGACAGTAAAATCCTTTAGATGAATCAAAGTAGAATTGTTGTTCATCAAAATAGGTATCGATGTTTAAGAAATGTTCAATCTTTTTAAGTTCTGGAACTGGCGCATTAACAAACGCTGCATTTTCTACGATATGTATTTGACTTAGACTATAATATTTGAGCCAATTTTCTAAGCCGACGTCATATAAAACCCATAAAAGTTTTGGTAATAAATCTTCAAACGCAGGGAAAGGATATCCTATCCGAACCTCGGGTTCGCCTTTAAGCGTTTTGTTGTAATAATAAAAGAGCTCGACAGGATTTCGGACAGCCAGTATGAGTTTCATCTTTGGATTGAATTCAAAAACTCTCTTAGGTGTGTTTCTGTTCATGAGGTAATCCACTGATTTTTCTATTACAATCTGCCCTGGAAGACTGTATGGCATTTGTTCTCTATACCATGGATATCCTTTATCATAGTATTTACAGAAAAACCTTAATTCTTCATACTCGTTTACTTTCGTAACAACTTGTGGGTGTTGTGTAAGGAATCTCAAGAGAGCTCCTGTCCCTCCTTTCTCGGCACCAATAATCAGAGCGTTTGGAAAAAGGTACAAGTAGGCAAAGATCAGGAAAAGGCGCAATCAGAAAAAGATTCCCACTCCAAAAACCGAGGTGGGAAAAAACCAAACTAACAATCAGGTACTTATACCATGAAACAATCGTAAGCCGAATGGGCAGCTATTTTCCCAATAGGTGGCCACTCAGTTACCTTAACTTAACTAAAAATATGAAAACATACATAAGGCGCCAACAGCACAAAAATCCTTTCAAACACCAAGACATAAAACAAAAAGAACCACCACAGAAGTATCGACTTGGAACGATCAGTAACACAAAGTTACTGGCGGGCTTAAACCGGTTTTACATGGCCATAACCTCACCCTCAGCTTCTGCAGTGGTTCATAACATTTAGTTAGTTATTCGGTCCTCGTGGTGAATCTCTAACTAGTCAATGAATCATCAAGAACAAACAAATAAATCATGATAAACATCCTGATGAATCAAAAACCAGGACTCACAGACTGAGTAAGCTGCCCGACGATGGAGATCCCTGGGCGCCGAATAACCTACTAACTCCGGAGCAAAAGAAAAACACCAGTTGGACCCCGGTGGGCCAAGCAACAGACAAGAAGCTCCGGCCCCAACCAACTAAAATGAATAGCTTTATGTCGGGGCCATCATAGAGTCTGACGCCCGACCCACCGGCGTGCAATTAAAGAAGGCAGCATAGTTATCAACCATGATTGGGTTAAAAACTAAGCATGCAGACTGTCGCATAACATTCAAGTTATAACCTATACGTTTGTAACGTGTTATGATTTTTCTGAACTGAAAAGAAAAATCATTAATTCCTTTAAGTTTCTTAAATTTGTAAACCAAGTCACCATAAAATTCAGGTTCCGAAAGGCCCTCACTTAAAAGCGTCTTTAACCCAACATTATATTTGGAAATCAATTCATAGTGTCTACGATAAAATTTAGAAAATGTTTTTCGAAGTTTATGATACCGATAGCCCTGTTGGAGAAGTTTTGCCGTTAAACATTTATTTCGAGCGTTGAAGTCTGTAACATGATTGCAGACTCTAGCAAACCTAATAAGTTGCGAAATGTATACACCATAAGAAGCACGACGAGGAACGTCACCATCCAAAAAAGGAAAATTTACTATATCAAAATCAAAGTCATCGCGCTTATCATAAATTTTAGAAGAAACAAATCCATTTGCAACAGAAAGATGTAGATCTAAAAAGGGGGCTTCAGTATCTGAGATATTGGCTTTGTTCAACTGAAGTTCAGGTGGATAAATTTGATTGACCATACCTTCAAAATAAGGGTTGTCAATGTTCAATAGGTCATCGAGGTACCTAGATGTGGAATTAAAAGCCTCGATAACATCAGCTTGATTATCATGGTTAAGAGAATCCATGAAATCTCTTTCGTAGCAGTATAAAAATAAATCAGCTACGAGAGGTGCGCAATTTGTACCCATCGGAATTCCAACAATTTGTCTGTATAACTTGGTCCCAAATCTAATATAAATATTATCAAGGAGATAGAATAAGGCGTCGCATACATTCTGACATGACCAAAGTGTATACCGACTTTGGTCAGAGGAAGTGAAAAAAGCCTTTCTGTCATTACATGCCAAATAAAGTGAACCATAGTTTTTTAATGCCCTTTTGAAGGTCCACTCTATCAAATCCAGAAGTTTTTCTTTAATTAGACTATGTGGTAATGTTGTATACAGAGTAGAAAAATCATATGTGGACAAGCTTGTCGCACGGAACCCTCTACACTTCAATTTACTGAGCACCTCACCAGAATTTTTAATTGACCAAAACCAATTTTTATTTGAAGTTTCATACACTGTCTCACAGTATCTTATAACATGAGATTTGATAGCAGTAAGACAGGAAGTTAATAATTTAGAAAGTTCAGTGGTAGTACAAGAGCTAGAATTTGCAATAAATCTAGCTTTGTATGGTCTTTTGTGAAGCTTAGGTAACCAATACATCGTAGGAAGTTTGTCTTGGCCTTCATTGACACAAACAGAAAACTTAACAGGTAAATCGTTTAAGTGGGCATTAACTACAGACACCTCATCAGTATCTGTCTCCAGATAAGCCCTGGTACCATCAAGCTCCTGTTTTAAGGTGTTAACGTAGTGAAGCCTACAAACGACAACAACATTGTTTGCGGCTTTATCTGCCGGAACCAAGACATACTTTCTATGAAATTCTTGGATACCCTGCTTCAAATGCCTAAATGACGATTTGGGTTTAGGAGGTAAAAGATTAGTATTTTGTGAATAAAACTTAATACGTTTATCCACGATAGTGAAGATACTTCTTTTCCATTCTTTAAGAGCATTATCCTCAACACCCTCTCGTTTACACCATCGATTACCGAAATCATTTAATGCAGATGAAATCTCCTCTCTACATTTGTCGAAATTAATGTAGGAAGGGAATCTATTTTGGAAAACGTTTTTCGCATTTGTAGTCATACTGTGCCACCGATTTACCATATCCTGTGCAAGGCGTGCCATTTTTAGCAAATATTGTGACTGGCACATGAGGAATCACAAAATTCATTACTTTCGGGTTCCATAGAATGAGTATAATGTAGAAACCGAAGATCAAGAGAACACTTAACAAAACCATACACTGTAATTGACGGAAGAATTTTTGCATGTTCGAGAGCTGAACTTAGCCTGCAAGAAAACAAAACGCTATAAATTAGAACACATATGTGCTCAACAAAACTGTTCTTATCTGATTTAATATGCACGCACACACACGCACGCACGCACGCACGCACGCACACACTTGATATTTTCAGATAATTCAACGACATACTAAGAAACTGAACCTTTCAGACTTCAGTTGTTGGAGGCAATTGTTCCAATTAAATAACAAGACAAGATTCAATACACACAGGTCCTCCGGCCAAGCCCCATCCCCCTGGTGTGGTATTGTCAGTTTGACGTTTCACCAGTTTTTCAATTATTCTGATTCTGATTCTGTCATGAAGGAAGCGGGGATGCGAAACCGTTCAAGTAAGCACAGCTAGATGTACCATCCACGATGAGCGGCCTCTATTTATATAGAAAGTGTTCTGTTGAGAATAAATGAAAGGAAAGCCAGTTACTGTTAGAATATAGTCAAGCAGCCTCAGGACGAGTAAATGGGCACTCATCAATAAATGAACAGTCATTGTGAAGTTGTAACTGAAGGAGGGCACAAAGAATACAAGGATTCTTGGATGACATAGTGTAAAACCAATACCAATATTTAGCGCTTAGTCAAGGAACTTACATAATTGCCATAACACATAAGTTCTATTTCAGAAATAGAGATTACCTTTCCATGACAATTATACTGAAATACTTAGTTGCTTGGCCCACCGGGGTTCAACTTAGAGATTCGCCACCAGGACCGAACAACTATATAAATGTTGTGAACCACTGCAGAAGCTGTGGTTGAGGTTAGGCGCAGGTGAAGACGGTTTGGGTCCCCAGTTATTTCATATAATTATCGTTCCATGGCGATACTTCTGTTGTTGTTCTAATTGGTTTATGTTTTAGTGTTGAGTTTTATGCTGTACGCACCTTTTGTACGTTTTCATATTTTAGCTAAGTTCGGGTTACTGAATGGCCGCCGTTTAGGAAATAGCTACCTACTCGCCTTTCGACCTGCTTTCTTAGTATAAGTACCAGATTGTCAATTGACGTTTTTCCCACCTCGATTTTTTTGAGTGGGAACTTCTTTCTGATTGCGCCATTTCCTGATCACTGCCTAGGTTTACATTTTCCTACCTCAACAGCTGGATAGTATACAAGAAAGATACTCCGGTTAATTAAAACAATGCAAAATGTATGATCTACAATTTATCATGAACAAACTGTTTAATATTACTATCTGAGAATATAGAGAAAAAATGCTTCAAAATTTGTTAATTAACATGTGAAGCGATCGAGTGTAAAATTTTAATGGGCGCGGCCCGGTGATCTGTTTCGTTCAAAATCAGTGATCCTTTAACCTAGTCTGACTTCGCTAATTGTGATCATTGGTATACACGTATACTTACAGTATAGTTTCAAAAACATAAGGCCTTTGTAAATTAAACGTAACATGTCCACGTGTTTTTACATATAGTACGACAAAAATGACCAAAGGCACAAGATATCATTCTTTTATTATAGATGATAACGTCAACCCTCTTTTATGCTTGTGAGACCTTGACAGTATACCAACGTTATACAAACAGACCCAAATGAATCAACCAATATAACAGTGATCCTTGAAATAATCGCACAATTTTGAAATCCAAAACGTTGAAAAATCAACTTCAAAATATTTTGCAGGAATCTTGCTCATCGGAAAATGAGCCATACTTTGACAAGCAGTACAAGCTGCTACACACACCGTTTCACCCGTACCTGAGTAACATGGTATTGAACAAGTTCGTTACGGAGGGGAGATTCTGTGTTCGAGCTACGCGTATTTATCTTACATACATGTGTGTATGTGTCTAAATTTCAGAGATTTTAACACTTCTAAAAGAATGAATAGTAATGCGCTATTCTCCTTGTACCGTTTCTGTGTAATTTACACCAGTCTACCTCCGTAATACTCAGCTTCTCCTCCGTAACGACAGGATGAGGCAAAACTATAATTGTCAACAGGAAGTAGATGTTAAACTTAAGTGTACTTGCAAACGCAGTATTTGCACCCAAAAAGATCGTGTTCCACACAGCATGGCTTAATCATCCCAGTTAAATTGTTTTCCCGTTAACTGGTAAAAGCGCCTGTTATGTGGCCGGAAGAATTCTCTCAACTGCTGTATCACACTTTGATTGGCTGTAGGATGTTTAAGGCCTTTACCAATTAAACATTTTCCCATCCGCTTCAAACTACTAGGTTTTGTTACACAGTAAAATCCTTTCGATGAATCAAAGTAGAAGTGTTTTTCATTAAAATAGGGATCGATGTTTAAGAAATTTTCAATCTTTTTAAGTTCTGGAACTGGCGCATTAACAAACGCTTCATTTTTCACGATATGTATTTGACTTAGACTATAATATTTGAGCCAATTTTCTAAGCCGACGTCATATAAAACCCATAAAAGCTTTGGCCATATCTCTTCGAACACAGGGAAAGGGTATCCTATCCTCACCTCAGGTACCTCATCAATCGTTTGGTTTCTATTATAAAACAGGGCCTTATGCATAGCATAGTCTGACAGAACACGCTCAACTGGATTTCGGACAGCCAGTATGAGTTTCATCTTTGGATTGAAGTCAAAAACTCTCGCAGGTGTGTTTTCGTCCATGAGGTAATCCACTGATTTTTCTATTACAATCTGCCCTGGAAGACTGTATGGCATTTGTTGTTTATACCAAGGATATCCTTTATCATAGTTTTTACAGAAAAATCTTAATTCTTCATACTCGTTTACTTTCGTAACAACTTGTGGGTGTTGAGTAATGAATCTCAGGAGAGCTCCTGTGCCTCCTTTCTCGGCACCAATAATCAGAGCGTTTGGAAAACGTTTTTCGCATTTGTAGTCATTCTGTACCACCGATTTGCCATAGCCCGTGCAAGGTGTGCCATTTTTAGCAAATATTGTGACTGGCACTACATGGGGAATCACAAAATGGACTGTTGTCGGGTTCCGTAGAATGAGTATAATGTAGAAACCGAAGATAAAGAGAACACTCAACAAAACCATGCACTGCAATTGACGGAAGAATCCACGCATAGTCGACCTGCAAGGGAAAATAAAAATATTATGGAACTGCCCAGTGGAATACCAAATGCTTAATGCTAAATCTTGTTTGCTTAATGTTAAATTGATATTGTAGCTTCTGAAATAAGATGATGATGGATACCGTGTCTTAATTCAAGTATACTAGTATATAACTTAGTTTGGCTTGGCTTAAAACAAATCACAAACTTTACGGAATTTTATCAAGATTTTTCGAGGATTGAAATGAAAACATTGAGGGTATAATAAATAGATGATGATATCTCAATACATATAAATTGATTATACACGATTTTTTTTCATACGTGTCAACGACCCATTCACATGATAAAACTAGATTTTTTCGTTATTATTTATCATAGAATACATATTATATATTTCCGTGTATTTATTTATTTATTTATTTATTTATTTATCTATATTTATTATTATCATCATCATCATCATCATTATTATTATTATTATTATTATTATTATTATTATTATTATTATTCAGATAATGTTAATAGATCGTGCACACCTATGGAAACCTGTGCATTTTACATGTTGTTTGCATATATGAGTACCAATGTGCTGATTGTAAGGTCATAGTTATCACATGATGTTGCCCCTGTATTTTTCCTCTTAGCTGCCATTTTCATCTTATCACCATAGATGAGCTCATCTCGCACATCAGTCTGTGTCTGAATTTTGGCTTGCATCTTCCTTACATTGAATAACGTCATCAAAGCGGTACCTGATTGGAAAACCAGTATCACAATTCGCTGAACAGTTTTTGTGCCATAACACAGCCCTGTCTGAACCCATCCGTTATATGAAAATATTCAGAGAACACTTCATCATTCTGAACACGAATATACATGACATCATAAAGTTGCAGCATCTTTTCTATGAATTTGGTTTGACAAAAGATCGTGATTTTCATTTCAGAGCCCAAGCTTTGGTGAGACGAACAAACTTCACGTATATGTCTATATTCACTTCTTTACATTTCCCTTGAAGTTGTCTTCCTGTGAAGAACATTTCAACAGTGCATCTGTCTTTCCTGAATCCGCATTGACTTTCTGGAATTTCCTTTCCACTTATGCAGGTTGATTATGGCTACATCCTTTAATTCTTGGGGTGAGAGGGTGCGTGAGCGTAGCCTCTTTTTCCCATGTACTGTGAAACAGCCCTATCAGTTTCTCTGTCCTGGGTATTCCTCCCCACATTCTTCTTGTAATAGCATCTGCACCTGGAGCTTTACAAGGTGACAGTTGTTTTTTCATGACAGTTGGAAATTCATTGCACTTTATGTCGGGAGTCTGTCTAGTCGATAGCATCGTCATTATTACTAGTACTTGATGTGCGACTGGGCACACTGCTGATGCGTTCTGTCCACCTTTCTTAGTCTGTAAGAAAAGTGCTTCCATCTGCATTGAGCAGTGTGGTCGCTACAGAACTCTTTGGGGCATAAATAAATGCCTTTCAGTGCATCATGAAATTTCTTTATTTCTGTCAGTTTTGGATTGCAACCATCATGGATTAAATAATAATACTTGTATAATGAACACACTTTTCCTGTTTATAGTCTTGTTTCTTTGACCCGTCCGGCCTGCTGATTGATAACAGATAGGATGTCAATCAAGATATTGGGGAACTTTTGTATATTTAAGAAATGAGTTTAATTTTTCTGATGTTCATGGAGCTATGAACCGCAGTGGGTCGCGTGCAAAGTGAATGAACCCCGAAGGGGTTCATGTAAGCTTTGCTAGCGACCTACTGCCGTTCATAGCTCCATGAACATCAGAAAAATTAAACTCATTTCTTATGTTTATATTCATTTTTCTCTATCGCTTGTTTTATATCACCAAGGCGATCATATTTACGAGCAGATAGAGAATTTATACACAGTGTTTATACAAACAGCGGAACGGCGTCGACGTTAACAACACCCAATCAGATTGGCGAGAGCGTTGTTTTTGACGTCAAGTGCGAAGTCGCGTGACATGATGGTGCGCACGGAAGTATGAACACAGATGAACATCTAATGGTTCATCTAAGGAGTTTTAGAAAAATGTAAATATAACAAATTGAAACTTACGCGACAAAGCTAGCTGATTCGATTATTTTTCAAAATTTTTTTTGAACATCTTTGGTTAGTCTCGGACGTCAGTTCTGATATAAGAATGTCATATTTCGATTGCATTTTATGCAATTTACTAGAAGATCATACAGGAACATTGCGAATTTTAATGGAAAATCTCTTGTTAACTTGTAACAAACGACACTTGGGTTTCTCAGATATATGACGATACCTCAATCATTTCGACACCAAAGTTTGCGATATAATTCCTAAGTTTTAAAAGGAATTGCCACAATGTCACACCATGCCACTTATTTTGTTCCCCCAACCAGGGTCTCTATCTATAGAGACCCTGCCCCAGCTTAACCCCATTACGGACAATCATGAGTAAGGAAAACAGGAAAAGTGTTGTTTAAAAAGCCATTATTTCAAAATTTATACAGTGCAAATGCACATTGTTTAATTAACCCATATTTGACGAATGGATTTTCCCATCATTATCATTTGGGTGAGTCCACTTTCATTTTCAGGGGTGTTAGGTGAGAATTTTATTTTTCATCTCATTTTTCGATGAAATTTCTCTGTGCAAACAGAATAGCCCCAGATGGGACGCCGCGTTCTGCGGCGGCACATCTGGGGCTATACTGTTTGCCTATGTCCCATAAAAGGGACGCCAGGCTTAAATGAGTTAAGGATTTCAAAACAATTGCAAGAATACTGAGACTGAGTAATTTTGAAAAGCGTGTGAAAATTCCCGCAGGAATATATTTGATAAAATTTGGGGATAATCAATTGTCATTTAAACTGCAAATTTTAACTTCTAAATCGCATGTCAAAATGCCCCATCCTAAAACAGATAGACTTAATTTGTCCGATATTTGAAATAAACATGATAAAGTATACAAGAAAGACTATATATATTGTGGGTAATGCACATAGCCTAAAATATATAATTATATATATATATATTTTTTCAAGTAAATATATAGAGAATGCTCGGTGATAGAGAATGCTCGGTGTCTTTTGAATCTAAGAATATGATACTTGTTAATACTTACCTAAAGCTGGGTATAATGTCTAAGACGAGTCCGTTAAATTAGAAAACAATGCACTAATGTATCATTTACATTTAAGAAACTCCATCAGCTGATGCATGAACGGTTTATTCATCAAGAAACATAATCTTTCATAAAATGTTAGAAAATTTAGAGAAAATGTTTTAAACTCTCAAAATTTCTTTAATAGCTTGAATGGACTCAGTGTAAAAAAGGTCGAATTCATCAAGTGTTCGCGATCCGTTGAACTGTTTAGATAAACGACCCTTTTGACATAGCCTTTTTCTGCATCATTTACAACCAGTGGACCGATGGTCCTGAGGACGCTCACCTGAGAAAAAAATCTTTGACTGTCATTTTGTTAAAAAAATATGATCTTGAATACAAAAAGGGCGTTAAGAAAGTTCATTCCGCAGTTTACCACATGGTTTGAAAGCATTTTATAGGCAAAAACTAATAAAATGATGCAATATATATATATATAATATATATATATATATATATATATATATATATATATATATATATATATATATATATATATATATATATATATATATATATATATATATATATATATATATATATATTTTTTTTTTGGAGATTTTATCATTAACGGTGCAAAATTTTATTTGTGCCTGAGCTAGCTTTCGCCTTTCGGCTTCATCAGAGGCATACTGATTAGTGCAAGTTTAGAAAAAATAGAAGGTGAGACAGCGAAAATGGCCGTCCTCGATTTTTAAGATAAGCAAATACAGGTAAAAAAAATCACATTGTACTCAATGGGAGAACACATGAGCAACAGAAATTTGATGCAATTTGATTAAAATCCCGAAACTAGAAAATAAAACTCAAAGAAAGAATAGGGGGGGGGGGGTGGAAATAAAAAAAAAAAAAAAAAAAAGAAAAAAAAAAAAAAAAAAAAGAAAATAGAAGTAAACAAACACGACCGTTCACTTCGAAGGTTGCAAAACTACTGAAGGTGGGCTATGCAAAGCGTGTCTTTAAACAAGCCCTTTAAACACAACGTTACAAACGCTGATCATTTTTATGGTTATGTAAACAGCTGCGGGTGAGGTTTTCCTAAATAATTGGCTAAGTTGAAGACTACTTGATACTTGATATGCTTGAATGATATATATATATATGAATGATATATATATATATATATATATATATATATATATATATATATATATATATATATATATATATATATATATATATATATTGTTTTCTCAGACACAATATAGCAGTTGAAACGCTGTCTAACTTCAAGTTGCCTCGCAGATGTATATTTTCTAAGGATACTATATTTCACGAATTCAAGAATAATTCGATTTTATGAAAAAAAATGTAAGAATTTTGACACTTGATTTTTGATATTCTTTACAGGTTTAAAATTGAAGACATCACAAAACTATTAGAAATGGCGAATAAGTAGAATAATAAGGCTTTATTCATTAAATTATAAAGGATTTATATGCATTGCCCTAGGCATGGTAAAGCTATTTTCTAGTTTCCCCCCATTTTTGTGTAGAAGTTCAAGGGTTATAAAATGGGTGCCAGTGTTTGATGGCCATTTTGTTTATGGACAGGTATATGGTTTAAAACATTTTTGCTTTAATCTATTCATACGTATACATCCAAATTAAAGTTTGGGTTTGTCATTTTTTGGTTTCGAAGCATTAAAATCAAGCTATCGGGAAAGCAATTTTTGAGCGGAACGAACTTTCTTAACACCCTTTACATAACTTAATTATATATTCAGTGAACATTTAGCCGCCAAGCTAACATTCAGCCGCCACGTTCTAAAAACCTATTGAAAATCCTATGTGACCAAATTTGACCAAAACTGGCCAAGGTAAACAAGGTCATTACTTACTATGAGCCACCTCGTGGGAAAACCAACAATGTGGTTTCCGAACAGGTCTGACACAAACCGGCAAGTACAGCTATAGAAGCAGGCTAGAATAGTAAGTAAGTAAGTAAGTAATGATTTATTATAGTGTCACATATCAAATATACATATAAACAAAGTACATAAAACAACATTAACGTATTTGATATCCAGCCATTAAGACTTATGAGACACTGTTTGGATTTAAAAAAAAATGCAACATAAAATATGAACATGTTCTAACATACGATTGAGCATGCACTATATACAAAATATATCTATATTGGAAGAAATAAAAGATAAAAACTACAATTTTACAAGTTGGCTTCTTTAAAAAGAAACCAATGAAAAGGTCAGCAGCCGTTATAAGAGATTCCTTTAAATTTGCTCTAGATTTCAGTGTTGCTGATTCTCTGGTTTGTCATTAATTTCGATTCTCATACGTTTCAGTTTCGTTTCCTATACATGAATGTCGTTTCTTGTTATGAACGCTTGACCAGTGTGTGTATCTGTCACTCAAGGCATTGACCAAAATTTCTGATGTTATTCACCATTTTTGCATTATCGGCTGGTTTCCAGCTTTCAAAAAATCAATATTGGAAATACAGGTAACCAAAACCACCCTGACCTTGAGGTCAGGGTGGTTTTGGTTACCTGTATTTCCAATATTGATTTTTTGAAAGCTGGAAACCAGCCGATAATGCAAAAATGGTGAATGGAACCAAAGCCAATACTAAAGGGAACACGATTACAATCAATATGTCGATGTGTAGAAAACCATTTTGCAGTGCAGTCAATTTGTGACAGAGTTCTGAATTTTGACCTGCAGCCACACTACCAGAGACAGACCCATAAGACCGATGTGATGGACTAAAAGTCAGCCATATAGAGTTCCTATAGTTTCTGTACCCCTCGTCAGGGTATCTACGATCTAAACCTAGATGCGCTATGATAAGCAGTCACCACGATCGAGACTGCTTGCTAGATTTTACCGTTATTTGACGGGGAGTGTCAAAAATGGATAAATTTAATTGATTGCGGTTAACTGTCTAGTCAGTATAGACGGGTTCACTAGTTTTTATTAAGCGCTTTATGTGACAAAACGCGTTATTGAGAGAGAGCAGTCGATCATGGGTAGAATTTTCTTCATTTTCAAAGTAAACACTGTGGAAAAAGGTCCTGAGGGACCTTTTCCTATAAGTCACCTACGTAACATTATATTTCAAAGCAAAGGTACAAGTATTCCTTTTGACATCCACCCGACACACAGAGGTACCAGCGTTGAAGCTGCGAGCCGTTATGAAAACTGGCTCACCAGGGACAACAGGCACCGGAGCGTCGCGAGGAGCTTCTCCACGTGCCATCCGACATTTGCATGTGCCCGGAGCAGTCGGGGGCCCCTGTGTGTCGAGCGGACACCGATACTCGTAACAATACTTATCACCGCGTCATTTTTAGTTAATACACATTAATTATGTGTCCATAAGATACATGTAATTATTTAACGATACAAAAATGATCGTCTACGGTTCAAAATATCACAGAGGATTTTGGCAGTTTGTTTTACAATATCACAGTTTGAGAGCAATATACACATTTTATCAAAATTACTAAAGATATCAAAATTCTGCAATACATTTCTGGCTTTTGCAAAGAGAATATTACGCAAGTCTTCATAAATAGGAATTCGCAAATAACATGACATTCCACAGCATCACAAGTGAAGCATTTGCGTTCATTTATAGATAGGTTTTCATACTTTCCGGTTTCTATTTTAATTGGGGCTACACCACATCTGAATTTGGCCAAAGCACTCCTATGCGCCCTAGGAATGTCATCTAAAACATAACTTTCAGTGTCAAATGTGTCTTTGAAGGACTTATATGAACGAAGCTTGCTTTGGCTACCATTCGGACGATGCGTATTGTCCAGGTCAGATCTCCAGTTAGATTTAAATACAGAAAACTCTTTTTCGTGAATATTTTTTAGGATAAAACGTTTAGAGAAATTCGAGTTTTCATCGCAAATAATATCAAGGTTTAATGATGTCATGTGGGCTTTGAATTTAAAATACCAATTTTTTACACGATGCCGAGGAGTTTGATATACATGTAGACCATGAAAATATGCGTTTGTTTATACGACCCTCGGGCATTTCTTTGAATCTACTCCAAAGCCTTCCCAATGATTTCCACTGTCGGACCTGTGTTTGAACCCATCCTATATCACATTGGACCGCAAGATTAGGTGTGTATTTACCAACGCCCAAATGATATCTACTAGCGCGGTTTTGGACTGCATTGATACACGACCTGGTGGTGGTACCCCAGATGCTGGCACCATACTCAATTATTGGCCATACCAGAGAATCATACAGTTTAGTAAAGCACTTAAAAGGCAGTCCACCATTGAGCTTACATTTATAAATAACTAATCCGAGGGCTCGACTGGCTGATTTTGCTACTGCACTAGCCATGGCAGCGAGATCTAAGAATTCGGTAAGCAATAGCCCCAAGTAGTTATACTGTGCAGAAACTGATAAAGCTTTTCCGCAGCATGAGAAATTAAACAGTGTTCGAGGAATTGATGGCGTTCGGAAATGAACTATATTAGACTTAGACTCGTTGACCGTGATGTGATTTCTTGTGCACCAGCACGACAGGGTATTAAGTAGGGTTTGCAAGTCGGCCTCAGTCTCTGCAACTAGAACCAAGTCATCGGCATATAACAGAACTGACACTTTTTCCTGGCCGATATCTACCCCCAACCCTAGGCTATTTATGGTTTCTACAAGGTTATTGATGAAAAGATTAAAAAGAAGCGGTGAAAGCATGCAGCCCTGTTTCAACCCGTTCATTACTTTAAACCACTCTGTATCAACCCCATTTAGCCTTACACAATATTCGACATCACTATACATAGCTTTTATGACATTTAATATGTTTCCCCCTATACCTAAATCTTCAGGTTTTAACCAAAGTAAAGATCTATCAATACAGTCATAGGCCTTACGAAAATCAATAAATGATACAAAGATTCAAAGATTCAAAGATTCAAAATTTAATCTGCATTCAATCCAAAACATACAGGATTATGACAGAAACATATAACATACATACAAGACGAAAAATGACAACTACATGTACACTACATTTACAGTACATTTGCATTCTACGATGTACAAAACTATACTATGAATATGACTTATGTAAGTGTGACATACCATTACACTTGGCAGTGCAGCCGTAACAGTGTATAAATGTATTTTTATTATGTCCATAAAATGTCAAATAAAACTAGTTGGAAACTAATGTACCTGAATGTTGACTGGAGTCCTGATATTGTTGCCTAATCTTTAAACAATTATCTACATACAGGACAACAATTGGTATCATGTCCAGTTCACTAACTGACATAATATATAAAAACTTATCATAAAGACAAAAATTGTCAAAATTAGGAACTATGGATGACATATCTTTGAACAACTGTTTTCTCAAATCGTCATATGCTTTACAGATGCAAATAAAATGAAACTCGTCTTCTATGGCTTTCAAGTTGCATATTTTACAAAGCCTTAACTGTTTTGCTGTTCTAGCATATCTTCCAACTTCTACCTCTAGTCTATGATTAGATATGCGAAGTTTCGTAAATTTTGCGAGTATAGATCTATCAGCATTTGCCGATAAATAATTTTCGAAGCAGATTTTCTTCTTGAATTCACTGTATGTTAATAACTTATTGTTAGTCTTAACTCTTGTAGAAGTACCTGATATGACGGAATTAAAATATGCTTCGTATCTGTCAAGTAAAATTCGCTTAATAGCATATATTAACTTATTAACACACATTGTTCCTTTATTATGCCAAACATGGTTAAAGCCGAGATATTTCAGTAGACAACTTATTTGATGGTTAAATGAGCCAAATGCTTCACCATCATTATACGTTAGCGATAAATATGAAAATCTTGTCGCTTTTTCAAATGGGTTTTGTAACAAATATAACCAATATTTAATTGACTGTAATAAGGCAGAGATAGCGATAGGAAAACGACCCAATTCAGCTTTAGGAGCCATGTTACAAGCATACTTGCCCACCCCTAGTATGTACTTACAGTATCGCGTGTGTATCTTTTCTGGTAGAAGGAATCGAAAGTTTTCTCAAGAGCACACTCTTGCTCACCTGATAACTTTTTCGAAAGATTCAAATTAAATACCGACCATAGTTCACTTCCATATAAGAGTACAGGCTTGACACATGCATCAAACAAGTTCAATAATAATTTTGCATTCACTTCAGACGTATGAAATCTACTTCTTATCATATATACCACCTTTAAAGCTTTATTGGATAAATGGCATATTCCACTATTAAAATTACCAGATGCTTTTATAATTACCCCTAAATATTTGTATTCTTGTACGTTTTTCAATAAATCATTGCCAAAGTAGAATGAATTATCCTATATAAGTTGCCCCCCTCCATTAAATGTAATTACTTGAGTTTTTTTCTGTATTTACTTTTAGTTTCCATTTCTCGGCATATGCATATAAGGAATTCAAACAATTCTGAAGCCCTTCCCTAGAAGTAGACAACAGTATCACATCATCAGCATACATTAAACAGTTAACTTTATTTGTTCCAATAAACACAGGGTTGTTCTCATTAGATCCTAAACATTCCGGAAGGTCATTAAGAAAAAGATTAAATAAAAGCGGACTTAAAATACATCCCTGTTTCACTCCAACATTTGATGACAGTGATTTAGTCAATCCAGTAGACAGTTTGACAGAGTATTCTACTGTAGAGTACATACTTTTGATTACTTTATGCAATTTCCCATTAATTCCATATTTCAACATCTTAGCAAACATTGCATTTCTCCAAACTGTGTCAAAAGCTTTACGCAGATCAACGAAACATGCATAAACATGTTGTTTAGATCTAACTTTGAGTGGGTGAATATCTGAACTGATTTGTTCAAATATAGATGAAAGTTCTGATGCTGCTTCATTTATACCTTCAGCATTATTCTCCCTAATTGTAAGTTGGAAGTTTTGTAAAAGCCTTTCTATGTCTGGAGAAATAATTTTTTCTTGAAATAATTTTTCAGTAAGCTTTGACCATTTTAATCCTACTGGAGGTGGACGACCTAATTTATCCTCCTGTCTGCTTATATTAAAGGTGGCGTCATACCTAGCCGATTTTGACACACGATGGCCACACGAATATGAAATTTTCAATTTCGCGCGATTTTCGTCACGAATTTGGTAAAAAGCCAATATTGAGCCCGACGCATACACGAAGCCTACCGATGGACACACGATGGACACACGACGGACACACGAATAGCTCACGATTATACCCGAAGGACTCGCGAAGATAGAGGGACTGGCAGTTTTGCATACGATGTTGTTGCGAATGGTACACGAAGGCCTCACGATGGCTTCACGATGGCCTGACGACATCGTGTTAAGTGTTAAATGTATTCCCGATTGTGTCCCGAAGGCATCACGTGAATCAGGAATTTATTATCGGGTAAGATTCATTTTCTTACCAATGTTTAATATATTTGGCCCCATTTAGATAATTTTAGTCTTTGTATCGACTACCCTTTTGAAAGTTGCAAAATTTCAGTAAATTCTCTTTGGCTCCATGTTGCCATATCTAAAGGGTCAATAGTCGAAACCGCGGTCTGGCCCATCCCCTTTCTCATTAATGTGCTAGCTGCTCTTTTAGGATCTTAAGTTTTAATTTTTATTTATGGGTTGGAGCCAAGGCTTGGAGTCTTGGAGTGGTCTTGGGCTGTCGTATTGGAGTGGATTCTTGAGGAAAAGTTGCGACTGGAACAGGAAATACTTCTTTTTTAGAATACAAAGAACCTTTCCAATATGGGTGTTAATTTCATTCATAGCCATACCATATTTAAACAGATTATCTAAGATAAGGATCTACCAAAATGTACATGAATGATGTGCTAAGACATTAACAGTTATAACCAAAATAACGTTGAACTGGCTTTGTTTTGATATAGTTTTCTGCTCCACTCACTCCATGCCTCCATAAAATACACGGTACCTACATATACTGTAGGCTGGTGGTTGAACGAGCCCCAGTCTCATTTGCATGCAAGCATGGTTTCTTTTGAGAAAGCATTTAATTTGTGCGCTTTCGTTGTTGACGTCCATATGAAGTAATAAGTTAATTAATATCAGTTACTTTACAACACTGTTCATGCTTCATGGTGACAGTTTGCTAGTACTTTAAATCCATCTTTCGCATGAAACTGGCACAAAACTGTTCTTGTTAAAACGCTCGTTTGTCGAATTCTGCAATGGGTTAGTCTATTAGAAAAAAAAAACGGGCGCTGCTTTCAAGACAGAGTAATGAACAAACCAAATAGTAAGAGATGATGTTGCTCCTGCAGGAGTTTTTGTCATGCCCCAGCTTGATGTATAGCAGCAATGCTGCAGCCTTCTTTTTCCTATTTTTTTTCATCGATATACGCCATGATTTAAAAGTATTTCCCCTTGAGGCTTCTGAGCAAAGTGTTGTGTGAGTGCTAATTTTTTTTTTTTTTTTTTTTTTTTTTTTTTTTTTTTTTTTTTTTTATGTCCACGTTACCCGGGAAAATATTATAACAGTTTTGGTTAATATCGTGTTTCCATCCTGATGCCATCGTGTTGTAGATTTTTCAAATACGATGCTTATACGATGGCGTTGCGAAGGCCTCCCGATGTCGTGTTGCCATCGTAACACAATCGGGCAACATCGTGTGTCCTTCGTAGTGCCATCGTGTAGCAAAATCTAGCCGATGCTGCCGATGGCCACACGTCAGAAGTACGATGTAGTCCCGATGTGAGAAGATGGCTTCACGATGGCTTTACGATGGCTAAGATGTACTCGCGAACTCAACACGAAATTGAACCATCGTGTGTCCTTCCTGTACTTTTTTGGCATGTCAAAGATTTTGATGCCGCTCGCGACGGTGATGCCGAAGGCTTAAAAAATCTCCCGATGGACATACGGTGTGTAACGATGCACTCACGAATGGCCCGATGTCTATACGATCCCCGCCGAATTTGAAATTTTTCATAATCGTGTGTCCATCGCGTGTTAACATCGGCTAGGTATGACGCCTACATTAAGTTGAGACACGTAGTTATCTGGCTATGATCAGAATGAATAGTAAACTCTTCAACTTTGAAATAACTAATATGATTAATAAGACTTTGGCTTATTATACTATAGTCAACGACTGCACTGCCATTGTACTGATATGATGTAGGTTTGCCTTCTGTATCCCCTAAAGTTCTGCCATTAAGTATGCGACATTGTGAACTTATACACATGTCAAGAAGAGACCTCCCAAAATCATCAGTTTTAGTATTACGCTTCAGTGAATTTCTATTCAAAAGAACTGCATCTCCAATATACGAATTGGGTAATAAATCTTCAGAGTCTTTTTCATAGTCATTTTCAACAAAATCCAAATCTAAAATGTTTGTATGTGCATTAAAATCTCCAACAAGCATAATCTCACCTGTAGAAGAAAATTTTGACATATCATCTTCAAGTTTTTCCAAAATTGAGGTAACATCGGTTTGTTTCTTAACAAATGTTGAATTTTTTGGAGCATTATACACGCAACATAAATAAATGTCATTTTTATGATTAAAGAAAGTTTTACTAAGTCTCATCCACAGATATTCAGTGGAGTTGGTCTTTATTAATGTGATTCCTTTTGCAATATTCATTTTTGCATATACAGCTATTCCACCATAAATACCCTTTCCTTTCCTAGGCCTAGTAATATGTTTAAGTAAACGATAACCTTTAAGGGATACATTATCTCCATTATCTGCTTTAGTTTCAAGAAGGCATACAATATCTGATTTTATATGACTTAAAAATCATCATCATTCAATTTTGAAACCCTTTCATTGTCATTCCTTTTAAACAAACCTTGAACATTCCAAGAACTTATTGTCAATCTTGTTATCAGTGGCATCTTTTCAAATTCCGGCAAAAATGACCATAGAATTAACAAATTACAGGTACCCTGACTGACTCAACACTATAAGACTAAAACACAACAAAAAATTTAGTGCTATAAAGTATAAAATATGATCCTATACCACAACAATACAAAAATCAGACCACTTACACATAAACTTGTAATCTTGTAATATCCTCATATTCTAAAAAGAAAGAAATTCAGGGTCTCTATGGGGTAGGTCCAGGCCTGATATAACATTAACATTGTGGTATCATTTTGTAACTTTCGTAAAAAAAAAAAAAAAAAAAAAAAAAAAAAAAAAAAAAAAAAAAAAAAAAAAAGTTACCATTCATGTCGTGTTCGGTGACCATTATCTTGGTCAAAGGGAGACAACCACAAGTGAGTAAGTGAATTAATTAAAAAAAAAAAAAAAAAAAAAAAAAAAAAACCTTGATTTCATTTATGCCATAAGAGAGTCCCCATATCTAGCCCCTAAATTCATTAATACTACATCTTGGTCAACCGTTTAAATTATGACCCTATTATCACTTGGGTCCCTTCATGAGAAAACATTATTAATACCTGTGCAAAAACAAAGGTGCAGACCATATGCTCAGGTGAATGCACAACTGGTCAGCGCCCATGTTTTTACAGCATGTATTCTGTAGTACAATCACTCTACTACCTAAATAAGAAGTTTTAGACTTCTAGCTATCTTCTATTACTTACAGCTTGGTGCTTGGTTAGTGCTGACTTGGAGGCTGACCCCAACACAAGTTCTCCCTTGCCACAGCTAATCTATGAATTAACATTGCCTTAAACATGCTGAATGTAACTCAAGATTCAATAGGACTCGAATCAGTCTCTGTGCACACACATACAGGGACCAATTCCACCCCGAAGTCATAAACACAGGCATCATGTTCCACAATATATATATATACAGCTTAGCTAATGGGCCAATTATTCATTAAATTACCTCAAAATGGTAAGCCTATAGTCTTATAGTACTTAGTGCCAGTTTAGGACCTACAAGAGACCCGTATATAAAGAAAAAAAATGTATGTAATAAACTTGTAACCAGTAACTTCAACTGATAACTTTTTCAAACAGTAACTTATATACATATGAAAGTACTCTTCCATACAACCTTTTCTAAAATACAGAGCATTCATGTATTTAAAACCTGACTCTATGTATATCTTAACCAGTTAACTATCTTTCAGGGAGGTCCAGAACAGATGTTATAACAGGCTAACTGCTAGATTATACCTAACAGAGATACAAAACTACCATGAAAACTTAAAATTATTTGAGCATCAGCACTTAAAATTATTTGAGCGTCAGCACGAGAAAACCCGCCTTCAACTGCAAATACAGGAACAAAGCCACAGCTCAGCCGCACAGAAGCCCTTGCAAGTGATCAGTGTCCCTGTTCAAACTATTAACATATTAGAATCCCTAACAACCTGGGGCTCGTTTCACAAAGCGTTTTAAGACAAATTTTATCCTAAGTTTGAACTTAGGACTAATTTCGGTTAAGATATGTCTCATCCTTAAAGATGTCCTAACTTTATCCTAACAATAGGACACAACTTATGATTGAACTTATTTTATAGTAATCTAAAAATGGCGGACGTTTTTATGTGAAGGGAAACACAACAAAATATTACCAAGACGGGATTCGAACTCGGATCACCTGGACAGAAGACAACATAGCTTATCACTGAGCCACCGAGTCATATTGTTTATACATTGGTTCAGTATTGATAAAGGCCAACATTTTATTTTAGTTTGTTTGTTTGAGTTAATGCTTAACGCCCCATTCAACAGCTATGTTCAAGCCGAGACGTTGCCTCCTATTCATGAGGCGTTCATACAAAATTAGGATGCCATGGCATCCAAAACGTGCTTCAACTATACTCAGTCAAACTTATATCGCAACAACGATTTATTTGTTATGTTATACAAATAAACTTTATTTCCACTGGACTAGATTGCCGTGCGATTGACACATCTAACAACATCTGGTTGTAACATTCTGTATTATGCGTCTCAAGAAATTAATCATTTTTTACGATCCAAAAGGAAGACTGACTTCCAGAATCTCTGGAGTCGCATGCCACCAAAATAACCGCTTTGGCCAATATCATTCGAGCTCAATGGTCCATACTTTGAAAGCCAAATTGTACCTTATTAAATCATAGACGATTGCTGACCAGCATATATATGGTAGACTGTATTACATTTAATTGAAAAGCGAAAACATGCCATAATCGTGATGCGTTGTGTTTGGCTCAGTATAAATTACCAAAGTAAGACTTATGTGCATGGATGGTTTTACCTAACCACGGTTTCTAGGCAGGCTCAGACCTGAAGGGTTCATCAGGAAAACATGTCCGTGTAATGTTCACCCCCTTGTACCCCACTTTTATATAGCAAAACTATGGTTTGCAGGGGTATACCTATTTTTCTTATTTTTGCTCCAAAACATAGATTGTGGGTACTCGTTAGAACCGCCTCGCCGAGGCGGTTCTAACGTGTACCCACAATCTATGTTTTGAGCCAAAAAAAAAAAAAAAAAAAAAAAAAAAAAATATCACAGATTTTCTACTGAAATTTTTCAATTTTTACAACTTAAAAATCCCTGTATATTGCATGGGCGTGTTTTCGTACTAATCAGATAGCCAGTCAGTAGCGTATAAGCTTTGCTTGGAGCGGTACAAGCATCCCATCTATTATTTCTCAGGGCCCCAATGGGTCCATTTTCTATTTTAACTGCAAACATCATGAACTGTATACATAATTGCTAGTATAACTAGACCTAAGTTCAATATGGCAAATTGACTATATTTCCCAAAATGATAAACAGATCGGCCGCCCGATGCATCAGGTTTATCATACAGTGTATAAGGGAAACACTCGTGTTAAAAGATTTGGTTTCGATCTGCAGACGAAATAGCCTATAGCATTACAATGAAACAGTTGGTAGATCTGTGCATGTATTTATATTGAAATAGAAAGAAGAAAAAAAGAAAAAAGAGAGAAAAATGGATTCGATCTCGGATCGCCCGGCTCATAGTATGGCAAAAATACTAATGGAATTACTTGCATAAATCCACTAAGCTATCACCAATACTAAATCAATTCTATTATTTAACATACTTGAAACTAACTGTTTGTTGTGTTTGACCTTGAATTGAGATAAATCTTATGAGCAAGTCACAACCTCAAACATAAGACAAGTATTACCGCTAAGATAGATCACAAGTCACTCCTAAGAGTAGTCTCGATCATAAGATAAGGAATGTCCTAAGAGAGCTTCGTGAAACGAGCTACTAAATCAGAAATTTCAATCTTTAACCAACCTAAGCATCAGTCTAGCATGGTTTGTAACAGATCTGGTCTAAAAAGCTGAAGTTTGAAGACAGGTCCTCTCGCATCACAGCTGTCAGACTTATTATTAACCATATAATATTTAAAGAAATGAGCCGCTTCGTGGGAAAACCAACAATGTGGTTTCTAAATGGGCCCAACATAAACCGACATGTGCAGTCACAGAAGATGGCCAGAGACTTGAAATTTTGGATTCAAGTAGAAGAGAAATTGCACCGTACGAGTAGCGAAAACAAAGGCGCCGATCAGTTACTACGAAGCCGATCTGCGCCCTTGCTTTCGCATATGCAGACCGTCAGCCCTCCCACAAGACGGCCCCAATGTTAGCTCTGCCTTATGTATAAATTTTTCAAACACTAGTGTATCAAATAAAAAATTATTACACTATAGTATGTCATGCTTTTTATATGAAATTCCTTGAGAAGGATTTTTCATCTCAGCCACATCTTGATTAAACCTGATTTCAACCTAAAAGCAGAAAGGTGTCACCCAGTAACTGTGCAGCTGACTGGCACCCTTACTACTTAGTTGATAGTTTAAATAATAAATCTACTTTCTGTTTGAAAACAACCAAGCCTCTAACCATGTATTCCGGTGCTTTATCAGTTGGTTAATGTCAGATCTGATTTAGCTGTTTAAAACCAAGTTTATTCAGTTGTGGTCACCCTTAACAATAATACACAATAATAAACCTTAGAAGTACAGCAGAGAAGATTGCTTATCTCATTATGGAGATACATAATATTTTAGTCAACTACTTGTAGGTTTCCAACATATTTTATTTCTTTATGCCCTTCATTACTTAGCCACATAGTGAAAAATCCTTCTTGATACATATACAAAGCAAGATCCAGAATGTCAGTCTGTGTCATACCAGCATCCTGTCATTTTCTCCAATGTGATGAGTGCACAGGTAGTGCAACCATAATGTTTCTTAATTGCAGCATCTTCTATAGCAATGCAGTAAGGTTCATGTCCTATCTGGTTAGAAATCCTTAAGAAAGAATTTCCCATGTAGTGGCCTATTCAAACATCTCAATATAAATAGTAATGCTATGGCATACCATATTCCTTATTTTATTTGAAAGCACAATTTATGGCTAAATGAACAACTATGTTTGTGGCATAGGCATTTTTTCCTAAATAATCATGTTTTCCTTTCATTTGAAAGTGAGCCGCCGCGCCAGAAAACCAACAATCTACATATGCGAAAACAAAGACGCAGACCAGCTGTAAAGTAATTGTACTTCTGATACGCGTCTTAGTTTTTGCTTCCCAGATAGAGCCACTCCTATTCTACATAATACCAAAATTTTAGGCCTCTAGCCTGCTTCTGTGACTGTACATGCTGATTTCTGCTGGAACTGGTCCAAAACCCATATTGTTGGTTTTCTCACGCGAAGGCTCAAAGTTTCAGCTCTGTCATGAGAAAACCTTTTTATAAGCATAAATTTATGGCTAATTGAACAACTATATATATATTTCTGGCATAGGGATTTTTCCGAAACAATCATGCTATTCTTTCATTCAAAAGTTTCAGCTCTTTCATGAGAAAACCTGTTTATAAGCATAAATTTATGGCTAATTGAACAACTATATTTCTGGCATAGGTATTTTATAAACAATCATGTTTTCCTTTCATTTAAACGTTTCAGCTCTATCATGAGAAAACCTTTTTTTTATAACAATCATGTGTCCTTACATTCAAAAGTATCAGCTCTGTCATAAGAAAATCTTCTAATAACATAAGGGGTGATAGATAGTACAGTTACCCTGCACAATCATGTTTTTCTTTCATTTAAAAGTATCAGCTCTGTCATGAGAGAACCGTTTTATAAGCATAAATTTATGGCTAATTGAACAACTATATTTCTGGCATCAGCTCTGTCATGAGAAAGTCTTCTAATATTATAAGAGATGATAGATGGTACAGTTATCCTGCTTATAATCTCCAAAATTACTAGCCTTTTAAATCCCTTGAGTGACCAGAAAACATGTAAATGACAGACCTAGTCATAACCCCCAAAGACAAACTTTCCCGGGTTGGGAAACTTGATGGTGACAGACCTATTAAAAAAAAAAAAAAAAAAAAAAAAAAAAAAAAAAAACATCACAAACAAACTCATATTTTAACATATTGTTGCCTACAAATGTTTATTTTCGTTTCAGCTTGCGGGTTTCGATCATATTTGTAAGACTTGAGATATGGTCAACAGTGCTTCTACCTTTGCGAAAGCCGTTTTGTTCGTCATGCAAGAACCCCATTCGCATCTGCCCACTTTATTTATTTATTAGAAATTTCATGACAACATATATACACATATTATAAAGATTCAGATAAGTAAAATTATAACATTTCTAAGCATATATAGGCGTCATAGGATCGGATGTAGGCAATGCCTCAATACCAAGCTCAAATCTGATGATTAATTCATATCATATACCCATTAGAAAAGACAGGGACTATAATAATGGAGGAGGACTTATTGTCTATATTAAAAACAACATCTTTTTTAAGAGAAGGGATGACCTAGAATCAAACAGTATTGAAAATATCTGGGTGGAAATTCAATCTACAAAGAATAAGTATCTACTTGGCCTCTTTTATAGGCCCCCTGAATCCAAATCTGATTATTGGAATGAATTTGAAAATGTTATTGAAAAAGCTTCGGAGGAAAACCTTGACATTATTATAACTGGCGACTTAAATTATGATATTTTAAAAGCAAACATAAATAACCCCCTTTCTAGGATTTTAAATAAATTTAACACGCAAAATGTAATTACACAGCCTACAAGGGTTACAAATACTTCATCAAGATGTATAGACTTAATAATCACAAACCACCATGCAATAATAGCAGACACAAATGTCTTGCCCCCTTTTCATAGTGATCACTGTACAGTTACAGCTGAAATCACTTTTAAAACCTATAAGACACAAGCATATAAGAAAACAATATGGAAATACGAACAAGCAAATTTACATTCAATTCAAACTAAAATGGATTCTTTTGACTGGTCTTTTATTAGTAATGACGACAATATGAATCTAATAAATGAGAAGTTCAATGATATTTTAATTTCAACAGCTGAAGAATTCAGTCCCAAAGTTACATTTACAGTAAGACCTAATGACAAACCCTGGATGGATGGTGTTATACGTAAAAACATGAGACAAAGGGACAGATTATGTCATAAAGCCAAAAATAAGAAAACTGAGCATCATTGGCAACGATATAGAGACAAAAGAAACGAAGTTATTCAAATGATAAGGGATGCTAAAAAATCATACATGCAAAAATTACAAGATAAACTAGCAGATCCAAATTTACCTTCTAAAAACTGGTATAAAATTGCAAATGATGTAACAAAAATGAAAAACAAAAGTAATCCTCCTCCACCCCTAATACAAAATGGTAAGCCAAATATTCATCCTATTGATAAGGCCCAAGTCCTAAATAATCACTTTGCTAATATTTCTACAATTGAAACTGATAAGGAAATTAATGAAAATCTTAATATACCAGATTTTTCACTTAACTTAATAACTGTTACTGAGCAAGATGTTAAGGATCAATTGACCAACCTAAATTCAAACAAGCCAGGAGGACCTGACGAGATTATGCCAAGATTAATTAAAACATTTAATACAAGTCTGATCAAACCACTTACCTTATTATTTAACAGATCCCTCCAGTTAGGCCAAGTCCCAAATCAATGGAAAATGTCGAATGTTTCTGCTATTTTCAAGGGCAAAGGCAGTGAGAATGACCCATCAAATTATAGACCCATCTCTATAACTAGTTGTATAGGAAAAATCCTGGAAAAAATAATTTTTAAATATCTGTACAATTATCTACAAGAAAACAACATATTAACTAAATATCAGTCAGGTTTTCGTCCAAAAGATTCTACAGTAAATCAACTCTTAGAAATTTACCATACCATAATAGAAAATCTTGACAATCAGAAAGATATTAAATTCATATTCTGCGATGTTAGCAAAGCTTTTGACAAAGTCTGGCACAAGGGTCTACTTCACAAATTAAGAAAATATGGAATTTGTGGTAACATGCTGAACTGGCTAAATAGTTATCTTTCTGGAAGGCAACAACGAGTAAAGAATGAAGGTTTTTATTCAACATGGCTTAGTACAAATGCTGGGGTTCCACAAGGATCTGTCTTGGGCCCCTACCTATTTTTATTATATATAAATGATATTACAGAGAACATAAAGACTAATATAAGGTTATTTGCAGACGATACATCTCTTTACACTGTTATAGAAAATGAAGACTCAATACATCTTTTAAATGAAGACTTGCGTGAGATTGCTAGATGGGCAGATGATTGGCTTATTATTTTAAACCCGACTAAAACAAAATCAATGACATTTACTAGGAAACATGAAAACAATTGGCCCGAAGCAGTATTCAATAATATCATTATTAAAGACGAAAAATCGCATACACATCTAGGCATTACACTTTCATCCGATGCAACTTGGGGTGAGCACATTCAGAATATTTATAATAAAGCAGCATACCGTCTCAACATTATGAGAATGCTGAAGTATGACCTTGATCGTAAATCACTCAATAGATTTTATATATCTTTTATAAGACCTATGTTAGAATATGGAAATATCTTATGGGATAACTGTACTAAACAGCAATCAGATTTACTTGAATCAATTCAATTAGATGCAGCAAGAATTATCACAGGTCTAAGGAAAGGTACAAACCATGACGTGCTTTATGCAGAATTAGGTATATCAAGCTTAGCCTCAAGAAGACAAGATGCAAAACTTATTCAGTTTTTTAAAATACTAAACAATGAAGCACCATCATATATTGATGAAATTATTAGGAACTTTAACACTCACAATACTGAATATAATCTTAGAAATACAAACCTAAGACATCCAACACCAAGTACCACTTCATATCAAAAAAGTTTTTTCATATCAACAATTGACCTGTGGAATAATATTGACCCTGAACTAAAAAACTGTACACCACTTTATTCTTTTAAAAGTACATTAAAAAAGAGAACAATAAAACCTCCAAAGTATTTCTTTGATGGTGAAAGGCAATCAAATATACTTCTATGTCAACTAAGAAATAATAAAAGCCAACTTAACTTTGACCTAAAAAATGACAAGCTGAAAGATTCACCTAACTGTATTCACTGTCAAGCACCAGAAACAAAGAAACATTTTTTACTTGAATGTCCTCAATACCAAATTCAACGAAATGATTTAATGAACTGGCTGATATCTAAACCCCATATATATGCCTACATTTCAATAACAGACAACGATCTCTTGTGCGGAAACCAAGCAATCTCAGATCAAAACAATGCAGAATTACTAGCAGCAGTTTCTAGATATATTAAAAACACAAATAGATTTTCATAACCTACACAAATAGACTTTTTATAGCTTAGTTTACAAATTACTGCGAATATCAATTTAATTATCTATCAGTATCATACCAAATCTAAAACTGTTTTCGTGAACTTTATACTTACCTTATTCTAAGCACATCCTATAGATACTGGTGCCATCTCCAAATTTCCAACTTTGAGTTTGACCAGATGTACTGCACTACCTAGAATTATTGTAGCACTCCCAGGCCCTACAAATAAATTGGAAAGATAAACAAACTAAGAACGAGTACATGTTCTTGGTTGCAATTTATTAAAATCAATTACAATATCATCTGTTCAAGTAAAACCATATTTAATCTATTGATCTAAAAGATCGTCTTTTCAAAAAGCCTTACTTGTATACGATACACGATATTTGGAGAATCGAAAATAATAAACCTAGCGGTTTCTTTGTTCGATATGTCGGCTGCCCATTTACCGCAAGTATGAAAAGTAACAGTTAATTATGCATACCTACCTCTAATCCTCTTAAGAAGTGTCACACGCTGAAAATATTCTACTTGTTGGCTTGATCGGTAAACGGTAACTTCCAACACGCCTTCTGGTCACGTGATCAAATTATGGCTTTCTTAATTGAAGTCACGAATAACAATTTTGGATCGCTTAAACATTATTATTATTATTATTATTATTATTATTATTATTCAAAAATACGAATATCTTGTGCTGCTAGTGATTTGATTATTGGTTTAGAACTGATCTCTCGATCTCTCAATCTCTCTCTCTCTCTCTCTCTCTCTCTCTCTCTCTGTGTGTTTGTCTGTTTCTATTCCTCTCTCTCAAGCTTCCATGTAAAATATGCTTAAAATGAAATGTTGTATATAAAGACATATTACACTACACGTGAAAATGTCTGTATTATAATATACTCATTACTGTACCGTCCTAGGAAAGGATAAATACAGGCTTGCCTACATCTGCCCACTTTACAAGGCGGTTATTAAGAATACCACAGAATAGTTTATAAGAAGATGGTGCTAGAGCGATCCCTCTATATGACAGCGGGTCTCTTTTATCAGACGTTGAACTTTTTGGAATAGGATTTAGGATACATTTAGACCATTGAGTTGGAGCTTTACTTGTCTGGAAACAAACATTAAATAATCTCAGCAAAAAGAATCTAGCCGTTTCATTTTTCAAAACTTCTGTCGGGATGTCATCATGACCAGGTGCTTTGTTATTACCTGCATTTTAATTACTTTACCCAACTCCTCATACGTGATATTACCATTTAGTTCAACATCATTCAACATAGCATGATTTAGGTTGTTGTTTGGAACAATAACAGGCCTATCTGTATCGGTAGTGTCATTTATTGGATTTAAGAGATTCGAGAAGTCATTCTTCCAGCGGTTCATGACTGTTTATACTGCCATCCTCAAGTTTGACTTCAAATGGAATGCCACTCTGTCTGTTCTGACTAACCCCAATAGACCCTATTTTTCTCCCAAATTCTCTTTGATCTCTATTTTGAATTTCTAGCAGTTCCTCATCTTTTTCCTTCTAATATCGGCGTTTGCTTAGCCTAATTTCCTTATCAAATATTTTCCTTTTACCAACGAACAGTTGTTTCTTTCTAGCCTTTATAACTGTGTTAGGTTCACGTAGCCACTCCCTTTCTGAAGCACACATATCGTTCCAAAGAGCAGACAAAGTGTCGTTCCACCAAGGTTTTAATATTTTTCTCTTTTTATTAGAAAATCCTATATCTACTTTTATGTGCTTTTTCTGAAGATCATTATCCATGCATTGCTTGACTGTACAACAAAATTGATCAAAAGCATTATCAATTTCAACCTGATCTTTTACGCTTGACTCAAGATTGGTTATTGTATTAAAAACTTCATTTTGTACATCATTTCCTAACATAAAGGTTTGTGGAATATTAGACATTTTTCACTTTTGAACGTAAATGTTGCTGGCGCGTGCGGTTACGATTTTCGGTGTGATGGGGGACGACTCGTGAGGGCATATTTGAGACGATGACGAGGGGCGATATGAATAATTACTTAGTAAAAACTACCTAGCCTAACGGAGACCAATTAAACAAGACAGGCAAAAAGAAATAGTCCACGACGTCTTACTCTGTAGCTCAGTAGGTAGCATGTATGGAATAAATCCAAAAGGTCCTGGGTTCGAGTCCGGCTAGGACAAAAATTCTTTTTCTATTCTTA
Source organism: Rugalucina vietnamica (assembly GCA_964017185.1). Taxonomy (NCBI): domain Eukaryota; kingdom Metazoa; phylum Mollusca; class Bivalvia; order Lucinida; family Lucinidae; genus Rugalucina; species Rugalucina vietnamica. Next base: position 64,246,794 of record OZ024874.1, on the reverse strand, counting down.
ATTGCTTCCTTTTTTCGCATCTGTGACAATATAGCTTAGAAAATGAAAAAGAAAAGAAAAGAAAAAAAAAATGCAAAACTCACAAACTGCACTACTGCATTTAATACTAAAATCGTTAATTAGTGTATTAAAGTGTGTAGTGAGAAGGCAATCCGCACGTATAGGTTTTTCACTAAGTCTTGTCTTTTCACCGATTTAATTAAGCCGGTAGCTTGATCGTAATCGGCAGAAGAGCGGACCCGCGACCGATCCTCACGTCAACATTTATTTTCTGAAGGCTGGTACAGATAATGCGGCTAGGATAAGTTGACCGCCTCTAATGACTTAGCGGCCCCCGTGGCCGAGCGGTTGAGAGCGCTGTTTCTTAATCACTCGTTCATCTCACCGCTGTGTCTTGTGTGTGTTCGAGCCCCACACTGGCCACATATGATACAAGCCAAGTTCAACTTGCGGGAGTGCCAGGTGGTTTTTCTTAGGGTGCTCACGTTTTCACCCCACCTATGGTGAGCTGAAATAATCTTGAAAGGGACGTAAAACTGAATTAAAATGCGCAAGACAAATCAAATAGTATAGTGTACATGTTCAGATACATGTATATCTGTGTTTATTAGATGTAAAACTACAGTTTCACGTGCTGTCTCGTGAGCGAACATAATTCATTCTGTTTATATTTCAAACAGATTATCAGCTTGATGTCGAAGTTTCGCTCATTCGACAGTCATCTGCATGCCATACGAAGTGCGATGGAGGCAACATCCTACATGTAGCTACATTTCGCCAAGCCACACAACTAATTTTGTTAATTGTAGACCTTCAACAGTAATTCAGCCATATCCAGTGTGCTGGTTACGATGTAGTAAATTAATTTGGCAAGACATAAGTTTTCTTTTTGATCCATATTTATTCTGTGTGATATTGTATGCGTGTTGTTTACCTGGTTGAATTCAAATAAATATGATTAAAATAAAACTAACACAATATTATTTTTATGAGTTGCTAAAGTGTTTCCATAAAGCACTCCATGTCGTAGTGGTTCAGCCAGTCGCCTCGTAAAACGGGCCGCGCGTTCAATCCAACGCGTAACTCTGTCTTTCGGTCGAGACCAGGGTCCAGTATGTAAATAGTTGTTATTTGCACGTGAGACCCCGAATATTCCTCGTTATATGGTTTACATTAAGCATGCGTGCATGATGGAATGTAAATGGATTTTTTTTCTTATAGGCGCGAGTAACTTCGGAGAAGTTTTGCTATCTGTTAAAATCTAATCAGGGCCCAGAATTACACTACGCCCACCTTAGAGAGGATGTGAAATTTAATTGTATCGATTCCAGGTCATTCTATTGTTACTTGATTACAGATAAGAGTCTGATTGTGCTCATTTCAGATCATAATTTCGTTTTTATACAATGTTCGCCCCGTTCAAGATTATTTTAGCTCATATGAGACGGATAAAACAGTAACAAGGTGGGGGGGGGAGAACCCTGAGAAAACGACTTGGCACACCCACAAGCAGAATTTGGTTTGTGTCACCTGTGATTGTAAGACTGATCAATTGGGCAGCAACCTACGACGAAGTGTTCATTGTCTTGGTGATGGTTGTTGCCAAAGCGATATTGTTTTTTTTTTTTCAATTACTCCATTTTATCACATGTTGTGTGATGTTGCATCAATCTTTGCTGTAAGGACTTTTGTTGTATCGCAGGCATTTACGACGGTGCTTATACTGATAGACAATTCCTGAATATACATATTCATGTATAGTATATCACGCAGACATTTTACGTGCTCAATTTACCGGCTTTTTATTTGTAAACAAACGAAACAACATCCGTGAACCTAATATTGTGCTGTGTTTGGCTGTTGAATTTTTGTCCCACGGCCCCTCGAAAAAAAAAAATTATCAAGCAGGATCAGTTATCAAACCACATTGCTGCTTGACAAGCCGAAAACAGTTAGTGTTAACGGCATGTGTTCGTCCTTTTAAACCAGGGACCGCGGGTTTGATCCCGGCATCCTTAAGTCTGTCGGATGATACTATAAACTGATGTCTCGTTTCCATATGACCTTTGCTGTTGGATTAACGTTAAACCTCAAATCAACAAACCAATCAAATTTATTATTTATGTAAATTCTGATTGAGTAAGAAGCTTATGCGCATTTATACTCGCCCGATTCCGGACGCAAAAAATGACCATAAGGTTAAGAATGATCAAGGTGTTGTACATGTAGCTCTGTTGTCAGCATGTGTGATACATGTGCACTAAAATGGTGCCGTGCATCTTGACGCTAGCATAACAAAACCTTAACAAGCAATATACAGTGTTTTTAAAGTTGTAAAAAATGAAAATTTTCAGTTCAACATTTTTATCTTTTTATTTTGCTCAAAACATAGATTGTTGGTACACGCTAAAACTGCCTCGCAGAGGCAGTTCTAACGAGTACTCACAATCTGTGTTTTTAGATGCATGGGCATCCTCACGGTTACCGCGAAGCTAATCTGAGCCTTTGTTTTCGCCTATGCAGATTGTTGGTTTTCCCATGGGGTGGCTCATTCATTGTGATGGGCCACAGCCCCCGATGCTACATACCAAGCATACATCAACAGGTTCCGGAGAAGAATATTTTTGATTTTTTTTTTTACCATATATGGGCAAGATTGACCTGGACCATTTATACTAGACGGAATATTTACATCGGTATTCCGTTAAACCTCTCCATGTCAGGGAAGTGGAACGAGGTACCGAAGTGGAGCGGAGTGACAGTTAGCCAGCTGATCTACATTTATACAAACGTTGGTTCCCATTCCCTAATCATGCACCACATGAAGTTTGACATTGTTTCAGAGATGTTTGAAAATGGTGGACGACAGGAGCTACGTATACGTACTATACACGTGAGCTATTTTAGTAATAATGCCGTTTATGTATATTCACGCATAAAAGTGATTAGATGTCTATATTGGTTGGTCATGCATTTTTGACCGACAATACATATAGCTGAATTTTAAGTTGAATTTAAACAAATCTGGATCCTTTTAGAAAAATGATGATTTCAAAAATGCAAAAAAATCTGTAAAAAGTTAATCAAGTTTCTTATAATAGCCTCTGAGCACTATTGAAAATAAGCCGGATACTTCTTGTGGTGTTAAAACAATTGCATATTAGGAAAATAGTACCGTCCATATTACAGGTGTGTGAAGTTGGCTGTGTATTAGTAGTGATGAATTCAGCAGCACAAGTGTTGTGAATCAGTCAGTACAATATAAGCCTGTGCATGAGAAAACGCTACAATTTGCATAGGCGAATACAAAGACGCAGATCAGCGCCTTTGTTTTCGCTACATGGATGATACTATCCCATATCTCCTACTTGTTACGGCCTAGCGTAACTAGACAGGTACAGCGAAAAACAACCAAGTAATTTAAACTTAACAATATTTAATCAAACAAATAAATGCTGCAAATACATACAAACAAACAAACAGATAAGTAGATAAATAAATAAATAACTTACAAAGTTAATGTCAAATAAGTCCTTGTCCCTCAAATGTAAGTCCACAATCCAGTAACCAGAATATGAGCACATGTATATTTTAATCCACACTTTTATTCTAATCCAAAACACTAGTGAAACAACCAAAATTATATACTTTAAATCACTTCAAATTTCTGAATGCCTAAGACTGAATTGGGACCTATATTTATACATCTAAGGAAATTCTCCAGGTTTCTAGAGAATGATATAATAAACTTTTCTCAAGAAAAGAAACGAACATTAGATGTTAGTAGTCATCAAAGAACTCACCAACACACACAAAATAATGATGGTCTTTCTCATTAGTGAGAGACGAGCGACCAGCTGTTGGTAGGACGTTCAACCCAAATAAATCAACCAATATAACAGTGATCCTTGAAATAATCACACAATTTTGAAATCCAAAACGTTGAAAAATCAACTTTTGCAGGAATCTTGCTCATCGGGAAATCTGCCATACTTTGACAAGCAGTACAAGATGCTACACACACCGCTTCACCCGTACCTGAGTAACATGGTATTGAACAAGGTCGTTACGGAGGGGAGATTCTGTGTTCGGACTATTCATCCCCTTACATACATGTATGTATGTGTCTAAATTTCAGAGAATTTAACACTTCTAAAAGAATGCTGTTACAAACGAATAGTAATGCGTTATGCTCCTTGTACCGTTTCTGAGTAATTTACACCAGTCTACCTCCGTAACGACATATACACAGCTTCTCCTCCGTAACGACCTATAATTGTCAACAGGAAGTAGATGTAAAACTTAAGTGTACTTGCAAACGCAGTATTTGCACCCAAAAAGATCGTGTTCCACACAGCATGGCTTAATCATCCCAGTTAAATTGTTTTCCCGTTAACTGGTAAAAGCGCCTGTTATGTGACCGGAAGAATTCTCTCAACTGCTGTATCACACTTTGATTGACTGTAGGATGTTTAAGGCCTTTACCAATTAAACATTTTCCCATCCGCTTCAATCTACTAGGTTTTGTTAGACAGTAAAATCCTTTCGAAGAATCAAAGTAGAAGTGTTTTTCATCAAAATAGGGATCGATGTTTAAGAAATTTTCAATCTTTTTAAGTTCTGGAACTGGTGCATTCATTAATACTTCATTTTCTACGATATGTATTTGACTAAGACTATAATATTTGAGCCAGTTTTCTAAGCCGACGTCATATAAAACCCATAAAAGTTTTGGCCATATCTCTTCGAACGCAGGGAAAGGGTATCCTATCCGAATCTCAGGTACCCTATCAATCGTTTGGTTATTATCATAAAACAAGGCCTTGTGCATAGCATAGTCTGACAGAACACGCTCAACTGGATTTCGGACAGCCAGTATGAGCTTCATCTTTGGATTGAATTCAAAAACTCTCTTGGGTGTGTTTTCCTTCATGAGGTAATCCACTGATTTTTCTATTACAATCTGCCCTGGAAGACTGTGTGGCATTTGTTGTTTATACCATGGATATCCTTTATCATAGTATTTACAGAAAAACCTTAATTCGTCATACTCGTTTTCTTTTGTAACAACTTGTGGGTGTTGAGTAATGAATCTCAGGAGAGCTCCTGTCCCTCCTTTCTCGGCACCAATAATCAGAGCGTTTGGAAAACGTTTTTCGCATTTGTAGTCAGTCTGTACCACAGATTTGCCATAGCCCGTGCAAGGTGTGTTATTTTTAGCAAATATTGTGACTGGCACTACATAGGGAATCTCAGAATTCACCGTTGTCGAGTTCCACAGTATGAGCATAATGTAGAAACCGAAGACAAAGAGAGCACTCAACAAAACCATGCACTGTGATTGGCGGAACAATCCACGCATAGTCGACCTGCAAGGGAAAATAAAAATATTATGGCAGAGCCCAGTGGAACACCATTTCTTGTTTGCTAAATGTTAAATTGATATTGTAGCTTCTGAAATATTACGATGATGGATACTGTGTCTTTTTATTCAAGTATACAAGTATCACAAACTTATATGGAATCAAGATTTTCCGAGGGTTGAAATGAAAACTTTGAGGGTATAATGAATAAATGATGATACACTTGTTGTAGCCATAGTGGATCTGAAGATGATCCGGATCAAAATAATTTTCAAAAGAATTTTACAAAAACATAAAACAAGATTTTTTTAAAACGATCTTGGCCACTTGACTCTTGATTCAACTATGTTTGATTCCATCGGTCAATGATCGTGGATAATGACGTCAACATCTTGTTCACGTCAATGGTTCCCGGCTCATATACAGAAACACGATGGTAAAAGCGTTCTTTTACACACGGCGGTTCGCCGAATTTCTCGAAAATGAAAGGTACAATGTAATTTATCTTTCGATATTGGTTGCTAATATTTTCCCCAATTATTTTCTGTCATTTTGACGAAGTTTCCGTCCTAAAATCGAATATTACGACATATTTATAATTAGAAACGTTGAAATGGTATCATTGTAGTTACTCCGAATCACGTTTAACCGCATACTGTCATTTTATGCTCTCAAAGGACTTGTATTGTTTGATGTTTGTAACTAAAGGTATAATTTTACATTCTAGGTATTTATATTATAAAATTAAGTGTAAACTATGAAGTAATCTGCGTTTTTAACAAGCATCATATACTATTCCGACGTTATACAGATCACCCATGGAAAATCGTGTGTTCGGTGGGAGTGGGGTTCAGAAAACATGGCTATGGGAAAATGACGCCGAAACAGGCACATGTTTTGGTCCTCGGAATATTTCATAAGGTTCACTGTATGACTACATGCAAAGAATTTGAAGAATAAACCCATCGGTGGTGATATATAGTCCATGATTCGGATTACCTCCAACTGATCCGCATTGACTTCAATTATGCATATACTTTCACGCTCCAGTGGTCACAGTCGAGTGCTTGATCAAAAATGAAAAGCATTACAGATGATGAGGAACAAAATTGGCTTCAAGATAATACTAAGTTTATTATACTCAAGTCATTCATATGCGCATGCGCAGCAATTTTCATGAACTTGATCCGGAATGGGTAGAATAATTGTATCAAATTGATTATACATAATTTTCTTTTTTTCATACGGGTCAACGACCCATTCACATGATAAAACTAAATAGATATTTTTTTCGTTATTATTTATTATAGATTATATATTATATATTTCCGTGTATTTATTTTATTAGTTTATTTTTGATTATTATTATTATTATTATTATTATTATTATTATTATTATTCAGAGAACCTTAACAGATCGTGATAAAAGCTCGCACGTGCGCGCATATGGAAAATGTGCATTTTACATGTTGTTTGCATATATGAGTACCAATCGGTCATAGTTATCACATGATTGTGAAACTTGATCCATTGTCCCTGTATTTTGCCTCTGAGTTACAATTTTTATCTAATCACCATTGATGAGCTCATCTCGCACATCAGTCTGCGCCTGAATTTTGGCTTGCAACTTTCTTAGATCAAGAATAACGTCATAGCGATACCTGATTGGGAAACCAGTATCACAGTTTTTGTGCCATAACACAGCCCTGTCTGAACCCATCCGTTACATGAAAATATTCAGAGAACACTCCATCATTCTGAACACAAGCATGCATGGCATCATAAAATTGCAGCATCTTTTCTATGAATTTGGGTGATTTTCAGAGCCCATCAAGATTGTTGAAAGCTTGGGTGAGACCAACACACGTCACGTATAGGTCTATATTCAGTTCTTTACATTTCTCTTGAAGTTGTCTTGCTGTGAAGATCATTTGTCTATAGTGCCTCTGTCTTTCCTGAATCTGCATTGACAGTGGGGTTAACGCTTTTGTAGGTGGATTATGGCTACAGCCTTGAATTCTTGGTGATAGCCTCTTTTTCCATATACTTTGAAAAAGCTCTATCGGTTTTTATGTCCCCACATAGCCTCTCTACCTGGAACTTTACCAGGTGACAGTTGTTGAACTCATTTTCTTGTTCCATGACAGTTGGAAATTCATCAAGCAGAACATTGCACTCTATGTCTGGGAGGATGTCGATAGCATCGTCATTAATACTTGAAGTGCGACTGGGCACACTACTGATGTGTTCTGTCCACCATTCCAATAAAAAGGTACAAGTAGGCAAAGATCAGGAAAAGGCGCAATCAGAAAAAAAGATTCCCACTCCAAAAACCGAGGTGGGGAAAAAACCAAACTTACAATCAGGTACTTATATTATACCATGAAAACATATCGTAAGCCGAATGAGCAGCTATTTTCCCAATAGGTGGCCACTCAGTTACCTGAAAACATACATAAGGCGCCAACAGCACAAAAATTTTAAACATCAAGACATAAAACAAAAACAACCACCACAGAAATATCGCCTTGGAAAGATCAGTAACACAAAGTTACTGGTGGGCTTAAACCGGTTTTACATGGCCATAACCTCGCTCTCAGCTTCTGCTGTGGTTCATAACATTTAGTTAGTTCTTCGGTCCTCGTAGTGAATCTCTAACTAGTCAATGAATCATCAAGAACAAACAAATAAAGCATGATAAACATCCTGATGAATCAAAAACCAGGACTCACAGATTGAGTAAGCTGTCCGACGATGGAGATCCCTGGGCACCGAATAACCTACTAACTCCGGAGCAAAAGAAAAACACCAGTTAGATCCCGGTGGGCCAAGCTCCGGTCCCAACCAACTAAAATGAATAGCTTTAAGTCGGGACCATCAAATAGTCTGACGCCAGACCCACCGGCGTGCAATTAAAGAAGGAAGCAAAGTTATCAACCATGATTGGGTTAAAAACTAAGCATGCAGACTGTCGCATAACATTCAAGTTATAACCTATACGTCTGTAACGTGTTATGATTAATCTGAACTGAAATCATTACTTCCTATATTTTCTAAATTTCTTAAATTTGTAAACCAAGTCACCATAAAATTCAGGTTCCGCCGGAAAGGCCTTCACTTAAAAGCGTCTTTAACCCAGCATTATATTTGGAAATCAATTCATAACTTGTCTACGATAAAATTTAGAAAAGGTTTTTTCGAAGTCTCTTAGTCTGTAAGAAGAGTGAGCAGTGTGATCGCTCCAGAACTCTTTGGGGCATAAATAAATGCCTTTCAGTGCATCATGAAATTTCTTTTGTCTGTAATTTTTGGAATTGCAGTCATCGTGGTTTAAATAATAATACTTGTATAATGAAAACACTTTTCCGGTTTATAGTGTTATTTATTTTGCCCTTCCGGCCTGGTCATTGCTATCAGATAGGGTGTCAAGCAAGATATTGGGGGAACTTTTGTATATGGCAAATGGAATTACAAGACAAAGCTACCTGATTTGCTTGTTGTTTTTTTTTTTTGGACATCTTTGGTTAGTCTTGGACATACATTCTAATATAAAAATGCCATTTTGATTGCATTTTAGGCAATTTAATAGAAGATCATATGATATAGGAACATTCTGAAATTTAATGGAAAATCGCTCGTTAACTTGTAACAAATAACACTTGTTTTCCTTATTTTATAACACTATCTCAATCATATCGACACCAAAGTTTTCGATATAAATCTTAAGTTTAAAAGGAATTTCCAAAATGTCACCCCCTGACACTTATTTTGTTTTCCCAGCCACTCATTACAGACACTCATGAGTAAGGGAAACGGGCAAGTGTTGTTTAATAAGCCATTATTTCAAAATTAAAAAGACTTGGACGTTCATTTTATACAGTGCAAATGCAAATTGTTTAAGGATTTCAAAATAGTAAACGATCATCAATTGTCATTTCAACTGCAAATTCCAACTTCGAAATCGCAAGTCCTTCAAAACGCCCCAATCTTAAATACACATAGACCAAAAATTGTGTGATATGATAACAAAATGACTATAATATATCATCATATTGTTGGTAATGCACAAAGCCTAAAATACTTGGTCTCTTTTTAGAGGATGCTGATGTACATAGCCGCAAGAGTAACTATTGATGCATTTCTTTTGAATCTAAGAATATAATACTCTGTATAATTAGAATACTTGCCTTAAAGCTGGGTATACGAGTCCGTTAAATTAAAATTAAAACAATGCACTAATGTACCATTAAATTTTGCATTAAAAGAACCCCGTCAGCTGATGCATAAACGGTTTACTTATCAAGAAACAAAATATTTCATCAATGTTAGAAAATTTAGAGAAAATGTTTCAAACTCTCAAAATTTCTTTAATAGCTTGAATGGACTCAGTGTAAAAAAGTCGAATTCCTCATGTGTTCGCGGTCCGTTGAACTGTTTAGATAAACGACCCTTTTGATATAGCCTTTCTGCATCATTTAAAACCAGTGGACCGATGGTCCTGAAAAAAAAAAAAAAAAAAAAAAAAAAAAAAAAGCATGATCTTGAATACATACATACCTTAACGTGGGTGATCCAAGAAGTAATGCGAACACAACTGTATTTTAGTAACCAACGCAGATACAATTAAATGATTTGGCATGTGTACACGTGTATATATGTGCAGTTATTAGGTGTAATATCATTAAATTCGGATGACGAATTGAGATTTAAGGAATATTTGATTTGTCGACCCGAAGTCGACATGGACGCGAAATTGACTGAAAACGCCAATTTTCTTAGGGGTACAGGGAAAGATTTTGTGCTCCAATTTATTAAATTGGCATTTATATACATATAAATCATATCAGTTGTGTTATATATGCCTTATATTTGGAAATAATAGAGACAGCGAAATGCAAAGATCAGCAGGGACTATTCTATGTTGCCTAGCAACGGCATCTGACAACAATATCACAATTTCGACGAAGTACGACAAATACCTATAATTCGTGGGTATATTTGACTCTGATAAGATTGTATATATCGATATTTATTCCCACAGCCTATCACAACGAAGAATTTTATTCAGAAAATAAATATTGTATGGAATTTAACCTTTTTGGTTAAGTAGAATAGGCGTTGATGAAAATGTGGAGATTTTGAGAGATCAAAATTGACTCAAATTCTAGGGGGTACAGATAGCCAAACCTCAATAATTTGCGCTGTGTTAAACTAATAAAGGTATGTACTGTAAATCTATTCAAGGGATTATTGTACGTTTGAATAAAACGCTTATTGACGTAATTGTGCTTTGAATATGACACTGCAGTACATAAATAAAATCAATTTTATCCGTGGCCAAGGTCGTTTACCTTGCATTCTCTTGTTGCTAGGCAACGAGGGTTGATATGTGATTAAGTCAAAATAGTAATCGGATCTGGAAAATTCGATAATGCATCATAATTCTGAAGTAAACTATCTTGAAAAACGGCAATGGTGAAAGAAATTACACACTAGTTCGCATTACTTCTTGGATCACCCTCGTATATTCAGCCGCCAAGCTAAAACACGTTCTAAAAAAACTTTTGAAAATCCTATGTGACCAAATTTGACCAAAACTGGTCAACTAGTCGACATTACTTATTATACGTTATAATGGGCCAGAGCCAACTGGTCGACATTACTTATTATACGTTATGATGGGCCAGAGCCCCCGATGCTACATACCAAGCATACATCAACATGTTCCGGAGAAGAATATTTTTGATTTTTTTTACCATATATGGGCAAGATGGCCATCTTGGTCTGGACCATTTATACTAGACGGAATATTTACATCGGTATTCCGTTAAACCTCTCCCTGTCAGGGAAGTGGAACGAGGTACCGAAGTGGAGCGGAGCGGAGCGAGTTAGCCAGCTGATCTACATTTGAGCCGCCTCGTGGGAAAACCAACAATGTGGTTTCCGAACAGGTCCGACACAAATTGACCTGTCCAAGCACAGAAAAGAGCTAGAAGCTTGAAATTTCGGATTTAAGTAGAAGAGAAATTGTACTGTCCGAGTAGCGAAAACAAAGGCGCTGATCAGCTTCGCGGTTACCGCGAAGCTGATCTGCGTCTTTGTTTTCGCCTATGCAGATTGTTGGTTTTCCCATGAGGCGGCTCATTTATACAAACTTTGGTTCCCATTTCCTAAGGATGCACCACATGAAGTTTGACATTGTTTGGCCAAGCGGTTTCAGAGATGTTTGAAAAGGTGGACGACAACGGACGGACGCCGGAGCCTGGCGCCGGAGGATACGTATGTATACGTACTATACAAGTGAGCTATTTTAGTTATAATACCGTTTATGTATATTCACGTATAAAAGTGATTAGATTTTAATTTTGCACTGTCTATATTGGTTGGTCATGCATTTTGACCGACAACACATATAGCTGAATTTTAAGTTGAATTTAAACAAATCTAGATACTTTCAGAAAAATGATGATTTCAAAAATGCAAAAAGTTCTGTAAAAACTTATATATAATCGATAGCCTCTGAGCACTATTCAAAATAAGTTGCGTACGTTCCGGATTCTTCTTGTGCATATTAATAGGAAAACAGTACCGTCTATGTTCCAGGGCTGATGGTAGTTATGAATTCAGCAGCACAAGTGTTGTGAATCAGTCAGTACAATATGAGCCTGTGCGCGAGAAAACCAACAATTTGGGTTCCGACCAGGTCCGACACAAACCGGGCTGTACAGTCACAGAAGATGGTTAAAGGCTGGAAATTTTGGATTTAGAAAGTAGAGGAATTGTACTATCCGTGTAACGAAAACAAAGGCGCTGATCAGCTTCGCAGTTACTGCGAAGCTGATCTGCGCCTTTGTTCTTGCCTATGCAGATTGTTGGTTTTCGCATGCGGCGGCTCATATGTGACATTAATCTCTTTGAAATTTTACCTCAATCAATAGGATACAAGTCGCGGACATAGGAATTCTATAATTATTATTATCATTACCATTTCCCAAAGGGCTGGTGCTTTGTACATTTTAAAGTCACACTTGCTATAGACTAAAACAAGTCTAACGATTTTTAAATGTTACACCCTATGGGCGGTTTAAGTAAGTAAGTAAGTAAGTAAGTAAGTAAGTAAGTAAGTAAGTAAGTAATGACTTTATTTGAAGAGGGTGACTCAGTTGGTATGACCAATCTTCCCTGAGGCCTCAGGAAGCGGTGGTTCCGTCCAGGCATGACTAAAACAGTGTTGACTGAGATATTAAACCACAAAACCACAACGCACAAAAGGCAGCACCTATGGTTCAAGAATGTCCTCGTGTGACAGTTGTAGGGGTTTAGACGGACATGAAAATCTCGGTTCTTAAAACAACGATAGAATGAAAATCGCCTATCAAACAGGAACCAACCGCAATCGCATACGCGTACATATAGCTGCGTTCAGTTATTAATATACCCCTGCAATATTCAGAAATAAATTGATAGCTCTTCTTGTTTTTGAACAATCGTCACTTGCAGAATGTGGACGACTGGGAGAATATGTTTGTATATTTTGTTAAGTGTGACTGTAAATATTGATAGTTCATTAATGCACAACACCAACACGAATAAATGTCCAGATTTATTTAACCCAACGTTTCGCCATCTTGGCTTCTTCAGGGATATAAATAAACAAGTATATGACGTCGCGCACCGTAAAACGCAATGTGTGACAGCGCGCCACGTCAGATACGTTATGAGAAACTAGCGGAAAAAATACAATGTGACAGGGGCATTAAAAAGCCCTGTAAATGTGAACGTAGCAATTAAGTGAATATTAGAAGTATTATAGTGAGAAAACTATTGGATCGAAAATGATACAATTATTCCTATAAGATCGTGACACAAAAAGTAATAATAGGAACAAACAATAGCTGCTTAACTGCTACCCAACATTGTACAACAATTTGGAATTCATGCCTTTTGGGTACATTGTTTCGAGTTTATGTATCCAATAAGTTTCCTTACACAGGCGAGTCATTTCATCATTAACAACATCAATAGGAAGGAAACTGAAATCTGCAATGGAATGTGAATCTGAATTGAAATGTAAAGCAACGTTTGTTGCATAACCCTCACTGTCATAATTATTTATGTCAAATCTATGGCTATTCATTCGTTTGGAAACTTGTTGATTAGTTTGACCAACGTATTGCTTATCGCAACGTTTACATTCAATCAGATAAATAACATTTTGTGACGTACAATCTGTAGAAAACCGTAGATTGAACGAGTTTTGAGTACAGGTGCTTGTAAAAACATCAGTTTTAATGATATTTTTACAATGAGAACATCTCCGTCTGTCACATGCCTGAGAAAAATGACTGGTTTTATCTTCTAATGCAGAATGAACCAGAAAGTCTCGCAAATTCCTAGGTTTTTTTTTTCCTTGTGTGTGTGTGTGTGTAAATATTGATGAAATTTATGAAAGACCCACCATTTTTGTTCTAAGGCTAAAAATTTGGTGTCTTTATGAGCACTTTTTACAAGGTTACACCCTGATTTTCATTCAATGCGCATTTAAGAATTTCATGGTATAGCGGTTGTTACAATATACAACTAAGCGTGCCAAGAGTTATTTTGCAAGAAAACTAATATTCCTAATATTCCACCAGGACGGCTGTAAGAAAAATCTTGCTAGTGGGTTCCTTTATGGGGTGAGCATGTCTTAAAGCACTGTGGAGTCACCTCTGGCTTTGTATTCTGTCAAAACGTGGGTTGGCATTTCACCATTCAGATTCACGATTTGTTCCTCCGCACAGAATACCATCGTGGGCTAAAGTTATTATTAGGCATGACTCACCTCCTCTTCATAATATTCTAGACTTCTTCTATATGGTTTAAGTCAAGGAAATTAACATGCCAATAAATTATACGAAAATAATTAGTATTTATGCAAGACAATTTTCTTTGCATTGATCCTAAATCCACAAAAGACATTCTCGATATTAGAGGAACGTCTGACTTTGAATGCCCCTGTGATTCCCTCGACTTAAACACTATACAAGAGGTTTGAAATATCATGAAGATAAGCTGTGAGAGATATCCTTAAAATAAAAAACTTCTCTGTGAAAGTTCCAGCCCCATATGTTATTCCAAGTCGAGAAAACCAATTTTGAAAATGTATGATGAAATTCCAACCCAAGTATTGGCAGAATTCAATGCCAGAGGTGACTCCACAGTGCTTCAAGACATGCTCGCCTCATAAAGGAACCAATTACAAAGGTTTCTAGTGGAATACTATTTTTCTTGCAAAATAACACTGGCATGTTTAGTTATAAATTGTAATAATCGATTAACCGTGAAATTCTAAATGCACATTGAATGAGAATCAGGGTGTAACTTTGTAAATAGTGCTCATAAAGACACCACCTCGAATATCAGCGAATATTTTAAAAAAAAAAAAATGGGGGCTTTATATATTACGTAATAAATTTAGGCATATAACATCACAAAATCACTAAGTTTTATATACAGAGTAAATATTTATCCTCATACTTAACAAATTATATCAACAAATTCATCCAGTTGTCCATTTCTTGCCAGTGACGATTGTTCGAAAACCAGAAGAGTTGTCAATTTATTCCTGAATATTGCAGGGGTATATTTATAACTGAACGCATTCCATTACGACGACAAATTCATGATCAATGGCAATTATCTCCTTAAACATCTATTGCTACCATCTATGAATATTAACAATATAAAAGACTACTGAATGCTTTGTTAGGCTGCTATTGTTTTGTAGAGACATGCCAAATGAACTCATTTATTAAGATTATAATGACATCTTACATTAACGTCGGCACATGACAATTTCTTCCAATAGTAATGGCCATTCTATGAATAACACCTGTTATGCAGAGACAACCAACGCGACGTAGAATAAGCTACGTGTGTGAGGCGACTAAGTAGGAAATGCGCTTAAGTAGGGAAAAACTGACCAGGTGAAGAAATAAAATTGCGCTTATCTAGGAAAATCGTTCACTGCGCTTAAGTAGGAAACGTTAGTAAACTTAACTGTTAAAGGCAATTCCTTCCAATGTTTCATATGAGCCGCGTCATGAAAAAACCGACTTTTGTATATGCGACAATATAAACCTAGATCAGCTGTGCAGCTGATCAGTGCTTGTGTTACAATACAAAAATAAAAGGTAAACAATCCCTCTGTTTTCTAAACCCAAAATATCAAGAGTGTTCAGCAGATTTCTGTGGCTGTGCAACCTACTGTGTGTCTTACTTGACCGGATACCAGGAAGGCATCTTTTAACGCCCGCGGCTTAAATCAAAATGATAGTCTTGTTATCAGCATCTTTGCGATAATGCAGCAAATGTGTCGGCACTGTGTACTTTATGGAGTGGAGTCATGGGTGGTAGTCTTGGATTGGAGTCATGGAGTGGAATACTTGGAGTGGAACCTTGGAATGAAATTTTGAGTGTCACAGAAAACTCAATTCTGGCGGTGAAATTGTCTCGGGGCAAACGTCCGCCATTATAAAATGTGTAACATATGCATAAACTGTGCCAGTAATTGATAAGTAACAGGAATTAACCATTTATTTCCATTACTTATACTGGTAATGCATTTGTTACATGTTTCGCTATGGCGTCCGTTCAAATGAGACCAACTTTACCACCAGAATACATGTTTCTATCACGCTCCAACATTTCACTCCAAAGTTCCACTCCAAGAACCCACTCAAATACTCCATTCCATGGCTCCAATCCGAGACTCCAATCCATGACTCCACTCCATACAGTACACAGTGCCACATGTGTTGCCCCCTTTCAGTCATGTGATGGGTGATTATTGTAAACTGTTTGTTTGTATGTTTTCAATTTCTGACATAGCCATATAATCTTGCTGATCTTCTTTCTATGCTTGCTTTGCTTAGTTTAAAGTTTGATCAAAATCTATACTCAATCTGCCTCTATAATGATATAACCCGATTTGGTCTCTTAATGGTTCCGTTATCATATAGAATGTCTGTTATTCAACCAATGCAGTCTGATCAGAGTCGCCGACAAACCACATAATTTTAAACATAACGCTTAAGCTGTGGTTTGATGACTAACTTATGATCCCAGAAACCGCAGTCATTTTCCTTTGTTCATGCTCATCAATTGATTAATATCCCACTCAACATTTTTGGCCGGAATCTAAGCTTTATGGATAGTAATTACTGAATCAAACATACACCCAACAGTTTATTACCATGAAATGCCTAAATAAATACTTAGCATTCATTTGCTTGGGGCGGGGGAATAAAATCAAATCATGTGTATTATTAAGAAATAAATATTACGAAAAATTGCCCATGCAATGTACAGAATTTTTTTTTCAGCTGTAAAAAATGAAAATTTTGTCGGATTTTTTTTTTTATTTATTTATTTATTTATTTTTTTAATTTTTGTTCCAAATATAGGTTGTCGGTACACGTTAGAACCATCTCAGCGAGACGGTTTTAACGAGTACCCACAACCTATGTTTTGGAGTAAAAATAAGGAAAAAAGGTATATCCCTGCATGCCAAATTTTTATATACATGTATATGATTCAGTATCCCTTTCAAGATTATTTCAGCTCACATGAGACGGGCCAATCAGTAGGTAGGGCGAAAACGGGAGAACCCCGAGAAAAACCACCTGACACACCCGCAAGCCTATACCCAAGTTTTGCTATATAAAAGTGGGGTATAGGGGGACGCTTTACACTAACGTTTTCATGATGAAAAGTCTAAAACAAACAAAGTTCAGCATGTGGAGTATTAAATGTGTTTGCTGCTACAGTAGCGTGGTAACTGTGTAGGCTGTGCGTTTCGCGCGTGTGGTATAATGGAAAAAAAAAACAAAAAAAAAAAAAAAAAAAAAACTTTCGTCGCATTGCAACAGTGAAAATTCATTTATGTAGGCGCCACACCTAGCAAATTTTGACACACGATGGACACACGATAATGGAATTTTTCAAATTCGGCACGTAACGTGAAGACATCGGGCTATTCGTGAGTGCATCATTACCCATCCTATGTCCGTCGGGAGTTTTAAAGCCTTCGGCAGCACCATTGCGAGCGACACCAAAATCTTTGTCATGCCAAAACATGTTCAAAGGACACACGAAGGTTCAATTTCGTGTTGAATTCGCATGTACATCTTGACCTTTGCAAAGCCATCGTGAGGCCATCTTAGCAAATTGGGACTACATCGCACTCCTGTCGTGTGATCATCGGCACCATCGGCTAGGGTTTGCTACACGAAGGCAATACGAAGGAGACACGATGTTGCCCGATTGTGTAACGAAGGTATCACGACATCATATAGCCTTCGCTACGCCATCGAATTAGCATCGTTTCTGAATAAATTTAGAACACGATGTCATCTCGATGGGCATATGATATTAACCAAAACTGTTCTTTCTGCTTTTCCAATATTTCCCACGGTAACGTGGACATACAAAAATCAGTATCCACACAGCATTTTTTCTCAAAAATCTTGATGGGTACTCTTGGTTTTATTCTGACAAAAATCATGGCGTATTTCGAGGACAAGACAATCAGTAAGGAGAAGACTTCAGCACCGCTTCTGAACACGCACCTGGATACATGTAATAAACACATCATACAGCAGCAACAAGATATCTTACAGGTATTTGTTTATTATTATGTTTTTCTTTCAAGCAGCACCCGGGTTTCTTTCTAGTAGAGGTGGATTCTTGGCCCGGAGTTGAACCTTGGAGGGAAATTTTTGAGTGGGGCGCAATCTTCTCCCAACACCCTCTTCCTGGCTTAGTTTGCATTTCCAATTCTAATTTTAAAAGAAAGAAACTGACAAAGATGCTTTGTTTTCGGTATCAACATTTGGTTTTTACATTACATCGTGAAGTCACGTTATGCCTTCGGGACACTTTCGGGAATATATTTTACACCTCACGATGCCGTGAATCCTTCGTGTACCAATCGCATCAACATCGTATGCCAAACTACCACTTCGTATATGCTTCGTGAGCGCTTCGGGTATAACATGTTGTATTCGTGTGTCCATCTTGTGACCATCGGTATGCTTCTCAGTTTTATTTTTATTCGTACATGCTTCGGCTCAAAATTGGCCTTTTTACCTAATTCGTGACGAAAATCGGGCGAAATTGAAATTTTCATATTCGTGTAGCCATCGTGTGCCAAAATCGGCAAGGTATGACGCCTGCATTAACATATTAACCCCGAATACAAGTTTTTGTCGGTTACACACAATTTGCAGGCGATAAGCCGGTGTTTTATTTAAAATTTTTGCTGCACTATTGAAAGTGATATGTTATTGATGTAAACAACCGGAAAAGCAGAACTGCTTATCATGTATAATGTCACATAAATCCCACCACCATCCATTTTGACTCTCTCTTTCTAATCTCTGCCCTTTCAAAGATGCAAGATGGCGATTTTTTTCTTTCTTTTTCTATTTTTCTACTGTTGTTTTGCGTTTATACACTTCAAGTTTTGTGTGCAGGAAAAAGTAATGAAGGCGTAGTACAAGTACTACTGGACCCTGTCCCTGTCCTACAGTTACCTCCCCTAAATCACAAGTACTGGTCCCTGTCCTACAGTTACCCCCTCCTATATCACAAGTACTGGTCTCTGTCGTACAGTACTGGTCACAAGTACTGGTCCTGTCCAACAGTTACCCCCACTTTATCACCAGCACTGGTCCCTGTCCTAAAATTACCTCTCCTATATCACAAGTACTGGCCGGCTCAACAGTAACCTCCACCATATCACAAGAACTGGACCCTGTCTTAAAATTACCTCCCCTATATCACAAGTACCAGTCCCTGTCCTACAGATACCTCCCCTGTATTACAAGAACTGGTCATTGTCCTACCGCTAAGCCCACTATATCCCTAGTACTGTACCCTAACCTTCCGGTACCTCCCCTATATCACAAGCACTGTCCCTGCCCTACAGATACCTCCCCTTTATCACAAGCTCTGGTCCCTGTCCTACAGATACCTCCCCTTTATCACAAGTACTGGTCCCTGTCCTACAGATACCTCCCCTGTATTACAAGAACTGGTCATTGTCCTACCGCTAAGCCAACTATATCCCTAGTACTGTACCATTTCCTTCCGGTACCTCCCCTATACCACAAGCACTGTCCCTGTCCTACAGATACCTCCCCTTTATCACAAGCTCTGGTCCCTGTCCTACAAATACCTCCCCTTTATCACAAGCTCTGGTCCCTGTCCTACAGATACCTCCCCTTTATCACAAGCTCTGGTCCCTGTCCTACAGATACCTCCACTTTATCACAAGCTCTGGTCCCTGTCCTACAGATACCTCCCCTATATCA
The DNA here is from genome assembly GCA_964017185.1 of Rugalucina vietnamica. Taxonomy (NCBI): domain Eukaryota; kingdom Metazoa; phylum Mollusca; class Bivalvia; order Lucinida; family Lucinidae; genus Rugalucina; species Rugalucina vietnamica. The sequence continues at coordinate 64,227,074 of OZ024874.1, read as the reverse complement.
CAAGTTCTTGTCCCTGTCCTACAGAAACCTCCCCTTTATCACAAGTACTGGTCGTCGTCCTACCGTTACTGCCCTAATAGCACAATTACTGGTCCTTGCCCTATCGGTACATCCCCTGTATCACAAGTTCTGGCCCCTGTCTTACAGTTACCTCTCCTATAATTATCACAAGTACTGCGTGCAGCTTGTCGTCGTTACAACCTTTATTACATAGACAGTGCGTTGATAATAAAGTAGGAGCCTCTGACCCTGTTCGTAAAGCCTCTATATCACTGGAATGCGACAACTGGAGACTAGGTCGTGACTATTTCGCGACAAAGATCAACAATATATTATAGATACAACTTTCACGTTACAGCGTCATTGAATGGGCACTTATGCGACAAATTGACGAATTTCGGTCTGATTATTGAAATATAACTCGCGACTGTCGCACGATAGTCGCGCAACTGTCGTATAACAGTCGCTAGACATTCGTCGGGGTCTTACGAATTCCCACGAATGTAGCTTTAGCTTCATTTTCATTCGTACGAAAGTCGCGAGACCTTCGTGAGCGTGTCTCGTGACATTCATGTCGCCTTGTTTTAATTTCTCGCCAGATAGTCGCGAGATGTTCGCATGTATTCTCAAGATTGTCGCGCGACTGCCATACGACATTCATACGACAATTATACGAGTGTCGAGAAATTTTCGCATTGTAAATTCTCCAAAATTTCGTTGCAGCATATTCGCTACATTCGCACGAACGTCGTATGATTGTCGCCAGACAATCGCGCGACAGTCTTGCGACATATTTAGGCAAAAAAAAAATCGCATAAAAAAATTAAAACCTTCGCGACTAGTTCGCGACACTTGAAAATTCTCACTAGACTTGTGCGACTAAATTCGTAAAACAGTCGCGAGAAATTTGCATGCCAGTGAGCTACTAGCTGTAAACTCAGGTTTGTGTTGGATATGGTCGAAAAATCTTAAAGACATGTTTTCTCAAGACACGGCATATTGATATCCTATATTAATATATTTAACAAGTTGCAATAATAAGTCCGGCTCCTTTTAACTTTTCCAAGTTGGTTAGTTGTTTTCCCACTTAGTCGCATTTCCCACTTAGTCGCATTTCCCACTTAAGCGCCTGACGGACGTTTTCCTAGATAGTCGTAACTTTTTCCTACTTAAGCGCATTTCCGACTTAGTCGCCTAACATACGTGGATGAAATCAATACATATGAGCCGCCTCGTGGGAAAACCAACAATAAGGTTTCTGAACAGGTCCGACACAAACCGGCCTGTACAGCTACAGAAGACAGCTAGAAGCTTGAAATTTTGGATTTAAGTAGAAGAGGAATTGTACTATCCGAGTAGCGAAAACAAAGGCGCTGATCAGCTTCGCGGTTACCGCGAAGCTGATCTGCGCCTTTGTTTTCGCCTATGCAGATTGTTGGTTTTCCCACGAGGTGGCTATTATATGTTTGTTAAATGCACATATCTTTCAGGGAACAACTAGCCACGGATCAAAATGGTCCTTGACAAGTTGTTCCCTGACAGGTATGTTGTTCCTTGACAGGTATGTACATTCTGTATTTTTCTCCGTATTGTCCTGCATTGATTTCATATGTTTTGGCTGTTCTTGGTCGTGTTGGTTGTCTCCTGATAACCGGTGTGTACCGACAGACCCAAAGTGTTATCATCAAATGAGCCTCCTCATGAGAAAACCAACAATCTGCATATGCGAAAACAAAGACGCAGATCAGCTTCGCGGTAACCGCTACTCGGATAGTACAATTCTTCCTCTTCTTTATAACTCCAAAATTTCAAGCTTCTAGCCTGCTTCTGTAGCTATAAAGACCGGTTTGTGTGACCTGTTCGCAAACCACATTGTTGGTTTTTCCACGAGGTGGCTCAAATGTTTGACCTTTAGATAAGAGAGGTAGTTGATATTGTAAAGGAGGATTTTTATTCTAAATGGAAACAATCAAATTCCTTACAAGAGTTTCTGAATTGTTTGAACACATTTAGATATAGTGTATACTTTAAGGTTAAATATTTGAATAGCGCTTTTTCCAATATTTGGTTACAAACTATAGTACCACATATTCATATGCCTGAAAATCTATAAATTAGTAAATAAGTTCAATATTTTGGTGTAAAAATAAACAGAATGTTTATTTATAATGTGTAAACCATATTTAACAAAATACAATCAGATACTTCAAATCCATATCGGAATATTTTACATATATTTTGAAATGCTGAATGGCCAGTTATTCAGTTATTGACGAACTTTGAATGCTTTTGAACCCATTCAACATTAACAGCCTCGTCGCGCAAGTCAATAATATTTACGAGATGGAAATCATTAACTCACAGGGGGCTAAACGACCTTATGGATATATTTGTCTTCGATAAAATCAACTCGTTATTTTCAATTGGAACTGGACTAATTATAGATGTCTGCAAGTCGCAGGGTTGATCAAGAACGCAACTGAAGCGTCTAGAGTGAGGAATTTACATCGTTTTACTTGTACAAATAGATAGTCAAAACAAAGATGTCGAGCGTTTCAATACCATCGGCGACGTCGATGATTCGATACGACGACGAACTGAAGCGTCGACTGGAGAAGCTGTCGAGAACGTATGACCTGACAACTATGAAAATATTTATTTGCGTCGAATGCTTGGGTGAGTAGTTCGCTAAAATATGAAAAAATTGAGTTTAAATTGAATTCCCAAAATGAAAAGTATCCAACGCAACTTCAACTTTTAAAAAGTCTTTATGGGACAACGTTGTGGCTGTGAAAGTCATAATCAATCAAATTTAAACGTCAAGGCTTGCGATTTGTTGGTTTCGGGTCGTTGATAAAAAAATCAAGATCATCCGATATACAATGTACAGATGTGGCTCATTTCCCCAACTTGGTTGAGGGCAAAGACTAATTTATATTAGATATTTTGTTAGATATTGTTAAGATTTTGTCAGGAAATGGAATGAAATGAAGCTGTGAGAAAATGATTACTCACACGCAAATTACTTTACGTGTGCCCAACAATAAATATACTTCACTGAGCAAGAAAAACACATGAATGTGCCCACATCAATCTTTAAGATTCGGGTTGTAATGCATATACAGTTACTGACCATACCCATTGCACTAAAGGCAAAAAGTATGACCCGACTTTCATCCATTGACAATAACAAAAAACAATAAGGTAAAATGTGACTGCTTATGTCACACTGATTATCCAGAGACCACCAAGCAACTAAGAACGGCCAACGCAGATAAATTCAATGATACATGTAAGGCTATAAGATGCAAAAATCTAGAAACAGCTTACCATGGATCAGAATATATAAACAGTATAATTTGAGCCGCCTCATGGAAAAACAACAATCTGCATAGGCGAAAACAAAGGCGCAGATCAGCTTCGCGGTAACCGCGAAGCTGATCAGCGCCTTTGTTTTCGCTACTCGGATAGTACAATTCCTCCTCTACTTAACTCCAAAATTTCAAGCTTCTAGCCTGCTTCTGTAGCTGTACAGGCTGGTTTGTGTCGGACCTGGTCGGAAACCACATTGTTGGTTTTCCCACGAGGTGGCTCATATAAAGAAAGAAAGAATGGTTCGTGGCAACTTGTTCCCATACAAGTATTTACTCCAAATTGTCGCCTATTGGTTTCATCTGCGTTTGTTGTTTTCCGCCGCGTTGGTTGTCAGTCTGGATAATCGGTGTGGTATCATGTTTCCAGGGGAGGAGCTGGTCACGTGCACCTATAACTCGGACCGCAAGACCCGCTGGGAAAGTTTCCTACAACGCAAAGAAGCCTGTCGACTTGACCTCAACAAACACGAGAAAAACAAAGTTCGATACTGCGAGTTCCTTCAACACGTGTCACGCGAGCACCAGGGACAGCAATTCTATTCAGCAATGCTGTATTTTCTCAAATCGAAAGGCGCGGAGGATAGTTTCAAGCAGTTGAATGCGAACTATGAACCAAATGCGTCATTTTGTGGAAATCTTTGCAGACTATTTGAGCGCAAGATTGAAACATGGTTTGACTCGTTTGAAGCAGTGGCGGTTAAACTCACAGGTCATGTGAAGGTTTCGAACTTCGTGAGGGTGCTAGCCGGCCAGGTTGACGCTCTCGCGCTGAAAGACGGCAAAGTTATAGCCATAAATGTCAAAGTAACGGGCCTAGATACTCCCAGACCGTTAGATATCGCAGAACTGACCATGTGTAAGATATTGTTGATTCAGAATGGCCTTGCTAGCCCAGCAACTCTGAAAATGTGTCTGTTAGTGCTTCATCTCACTGAGGACAGACCTATACTGCGACTCTGGGAGTACCACCCCACGGACGAAATGGAGAAAGCGATACGAGAAGCTGACATAGATAGGTTAATAGATGCAGGGAAACTTAGCCAGTATCATGAGTTTTGGAAAGAAAACATGCACCAGCTAGGAGTGCTATCACAGGATCAGATTATTTAACACATTTGGTGAAAACGGCTGTTGAACGCACTGCCAGAACGATGTTCTTTAGTGCGATTAGCTTTGATCTGTGTAACCTACACGTGTCCGGCGTATACTAGTTCCGTTTAAAGCGATTTACAACACACAGTGGAATGTTTTCTGAAATGTGAGTGATGCCCAAGGAACTCGGTGCATTTAGCAATGAATGCAACTGTCTTTTCACAACAGTTGCAAAAATGTGAAGGGTTTTATTATTAGGTTGTACTATCTTATTATTATCAATAAGAGTTTCAGTAAAGAGCTAAAGCAGTAGACAAAACATGTGTGCGTACATAACATGCATCACCTAAACCCAATCATGTGCTCAATGGAGTCTGCTCAATTATGATAGTGTGTGATCGCTTCATCTGATATGTGCCGTGGAACACTATGTGTTGACCATGATGATGATTTAAACTAGCCTGAAAAGAAACTGTGCTGCAAACTGAGTCTGCAGAACTCTTTTGTTTAAAGTGTTAACATGCTGACAAAATTACAGTGTGGTGTTTAACTGTACATCAAAATATTTCAGCCACATGTAAAATTATACAAAATTCAAACATCTGAATTCAATTACATCGATTTGTTTCAATAGCATTCATATCATCAATAAGTTAAATGATCAGCTTTAAAACCATATTCAAAAGAAATTCCAACCTCTTTTGAAATCTTCCAAGTCTTTGGTCCCAAAGTGAGAAAACTTAACTATGAAGCTATCAACAAGATAAAACCTTAAACAGCCTTGAACCTTTTTCAACTTCACGAGTTACATGCTCAGTAACTAAATGAGCAATGAGTACGCTAGATCAGACAGCATGGGTGACAGACTTATCAGTGCCTTTTGTCAAAATAATGCAAAACATTTTTGCAGATTGCTGTGTTGATACTATATAATTGTTCGAAATTGTATGTCTGTTCGGCCATCAATAATTTCAACAATGGCCATAATGAGCCAGACCAGAGAAACCCAGATTTTTGCGATATGCAAATAAAACATGCACAGATCAATACTGCATTAACTGCACAGCTAATCAGTGCCTTTTCCGCTAATTGAACAATACAGTTATTCATCTACCTAAATCCAAAGCCTTTTTCCGATACTGTACAGGCAGTTTGTGTCGGAAATTGCCAGAAACCCTAAAGATGGATTTTCTTATGTTAATGCTCACAATGATGGTTGGAGATATTACCTTTTGGGGTCACTGCAAAGATCAATCCAACAATAGGCACATTGATCACTTGCAACAATAGAAACAAAAAGGTGATATCTCTAAATAGTTACAGAAGAACCTTGATATGATTAAAGACAAAAATGCAATATTCCTTACTAGGACCTAAATTACAAAAAAAAAAAAAAGAAATATAGGTAGAAAGAAAAATATCAACTGCCAAAAAAAAAAAAAAAAAAAAAAAAAAAAATGATGATCTACTTTCAGGTATAGCTTGATGAAATTCAAAGCCTGAATAGTGAATAAAATATAAAGGCTGAATAGTGAGTATTTTCCTTCAAAAATTGGGTGTTATTTCTCTAATGAAACGTGAAATGCAAAAATAAATTTATATGTTCAATAAATTATGAAAACACATTATTTTGTTTCATTATAATACCATTACTAATCTATTTTAACGATATTTGGAGTTTTAAGTTTTCTAATTTTGTGGTACAAGCATTTCAGAAACATTAAGATACAACGCATCAAGAGAAAACCAGAATTTTGCCTATGAGAAAACAAAGGCCCAGATCAGCTGTGAAGAAACTCCACCTTTTCATTGAACAATTCTTTCTCTACTTATATCCAAAATTTCAAGCATCTAGCCTTTTTCTGTGACTCACTAGCCTGTTTGTGTTTGACCAGTTTGGAACCCTGTTTTCTTGCACCCTAGCTCTGATGTGAAAATGAGACCAGAATCAACCAAACTTTAAAGCCACCTTGGATACATTCACCGCATAGACAAAAGATGAATGTTTTTATTTTTATTTTTTTTATTTTTTTTTTTTTTTTTTGTTGTTGTTCAAGGGTTGTTGATGTTCATCTCAAAAGAGCATGCATTGTACATGTAGCAGTCCTTTGTAATGTGTAGGCTTTTAACCTTTGTTTTTCGTAAACTTTCTTCACACATTCGTAGATAGTGGGCAGTTGCTCTAATTATTTGTATTACCAGATCTTCAGAACATCTATTGATAAGTCTTAGGTTTTCCCTTAAACATTTCATTCATTGACTCTGGATGTCCTCCTACTAACTTGATGTAAGGCCGCGTTCCCATGGACACTTTTTCTCTGGCAAAGTAGGTTTGTCGCGGAAAATAAGCTCGTGTAAACTCAATTCTGTGGCGAAGTTTCTTTGTCAAATATCTGTGACAAAGTTGAGCGAGCTAAGTAGTATAAGTAATCTATGCTGTTTGTGAACACAATCTCATTGCCAAAGTTTCTGTGACAAAGAATCATCAAAGAAACATTGTCCGTGGAGACGCGGCCTAAGACTTTTTGCAGTGTGTGTAATACATGTATCTGATCAGTAAAAATATTCATCAATATTTGAGCCACCTTGTGGGAAAACCAACAATGTGGTTTCCGAACACTGGTCCGACACAAACCGGGCTGTACAAGCACAGAAGATGGCTAGAGACTGGAAATTTTGGATTTAGAAAGTAGAGGAATTGTACTATCCGACTAGCGAAAACAAAGGTTACCACGAAGCTGATCTGCGCCTTTGTTTTCGGATATGCAAACTGTTGGTTTTCCCATGAGGTGGCTCATTTCATTTACCATGTCTTTTTATTTCAGTATTTGAGCCGCCACATAAGAAAACCATCAATCAGCATTTGCGAAAACAAAGGCCCAGATCTGCTTCGCAGTAATTGTGAACCTGATCTGCGCCTTTGTTGTCGCTACATGGATAGTACAATTCCTCTTCTTTCTAAATCCAAAATTTCCAGTCTCTAGCCATCTCCTGAGCTTGTACGTCTCGGTTTGAGTTGGACCTGTTCGGAAACCACATTGTTGGTTTTCTCATGAAGCGGCTCATTTATCTTTTATATAATTTTCATTCATTTTTATTTTATTCCATCTGTTTGTTTTTTGTGTGTTTTTTTTTTGGCAAATGATGTTTGGTCAAAAGATTATTTGAAAGATGATGTTTAGCTAATTTGAAACACCCGAATTAATAGAATCTGCAAACAAATCTAACACCTCTTCTCCATGTAGTTATACATTTCCATCATGTGATATACTAAACAGTGATGTAGATAATTATTTTTCACAATGCGTACTGTACGCATCAAAATAAATGCACACTGCGTACCGACAATTCAACTGTGTACACGTTTTCTGAGGATTCTTACTCTAACCACTCATTTAGAATCAATTAAACTTATAGATATGTACACGTATGGATAAGACAATTTCTTCAAGTAATGAAAACTCAAGTAAATTGGCTACCAATCCTGTAATTACATGTTATTCTAATATTTAGGCATGTTAAACCATACTTTTGTCCCCAGCATAGATAATAAGAGAGAAAAAAATAGGAAAACATGATAAACTGGGCTGGCTGTAGAACATGGAATATATCAAGTTTAAATTAAAAACAATGACCGGAAATCGATGCAAAATGCCTATTCAATAAACAAAAGTGACACACTAAACTTTGTGAATAAATCTTTGGTAAACGGTTTGTCTGGCCAAGGAACTGAACGGAGAGCACGTGAAGATACATTCTATATTGCATGATATGTTAATATGGAACGAGCAAAAGCTACATTAATAACTACTTTTCCATTGTTGACAGAGCAGCCAGACAAACTTAGTTGAAGAATTGTCATTTTGTAACAATTTTGTAGATTTTTTTTTATCTGAGTACGCATAAAACCGAAAAATGTTTGCGTACCGCTGATTTTTACTGCGTACATGGTACGCACAGGTCCGAATTTTCTATGCGTACATAACGAAAAATCGTGCGTACATACGCAGTACGCATTGTTATCTATTTTGCTGCTAAATATTGTTTCATGGTTATGACCAAAGTAAAAAGTCATTATCGATAACATTCAAATTACACAATTATGTTCAATAAAAAAATGTATTTTATAATGTGACAGCTTCTCAAGCTGCGAGTAAATATATTCATGCCCTGTATAAACCCATGTGAATTTTTTAAATAGACATATCTGATAAGTTGAGTTACGGCTAAACATCCCAGTCAGAAATGGTTGACTCATTCAGTTTAGTTTTTACATAGATGTATAATCACATGCAAGTCTGCTGCACTATGGTTTTTGAACTCTGAACTCTGGTGTTAAAGATTTATGTTTATTTTTGACCTTTTAAAGTCAAGGAACAGTGAGAGTGGCTATAACTTTGGGATTAAAATGTATTTGAGCTGCCTCGTGGGAAAACGAACAGGTCTGACACAAACCGAGCTGCACAAGCACAGAAAAGTGCTAGATGCTTGAAGTTTTGGATATAACTACAAGAGGAATTGTACTATCCATGTAGCGAAAACAAAGGCGCTGATCAGATTCGCGGTTACCGCGAAGCTGATCTGCGTCTTTGTTTTCGCCTATGCAGATTGTTGGTTTTTCCATGGGATGGCTCATTTATTAATCTTACACTTCTTCATTTTAATCCCATTAATTTAGAACTTTCTCATTTCATATTTTGTCAAGTTAATCTGTCCTTACTAAAACTGTGTTATCTGTATAGGTGTTCTGAAGGAAATGACAGATTATAGGTTTACAGTGTATAATCACTGAAAACTCCTCAAAGACTTCAGCAGTTAGAACTAAAGTCTTAAAAAACTTGCCTCTGATAATGGTTTTTCACTGAAAATTTTTGTGCGGTGGACGATAGGAAAGTTATTTTTATGCCAAAAGCTTGATCTTAGTTTGTCCTAATAGGACCTTCAAAAATTTTGAAAATCGGTTAACAGATAAAGTTTTAATGGCCAAAATGAATTTTGAACAGGGATTTTGCATTGGCAAGGGAGATAATCCATGATCATGAAAATGGTGTGTTTTCAGGACATTTCTCTTGCTTTAGGCTAAGTACATAGAAATAACGCAAGAATTTTTTTCTACGTAATAGACTTTAATGCTTGGATTTCAACATAGAATATACGAGCTGCGTCATGAGAAAACCGGATTTCGCCAAATAGATGCAGATCAGCTGTTCGTTACCTGCACAGCTGATCAGCTCCTTTTTCATTGCTACAAGGACAGTACAATTCCTGTTCTTTAATCTGAAATTTCAAGCTTCTTTTGTGGCTGCAAAGGCCAGTTTGTGTCATTCCTCATTGGAAACACCAAACATGGGTTTTCTCGCATCATAGCTCACATACTTGAGAAAAATATTGCACAGATCTAAAACACAAAGGTTTAACAATATACAAGTAAACTATTGAATAAACTAAAACGAAAAAAAAAAAGAATGTAACATATTTATAAAGTAAACAATATGTCAGAGAATATGATCATTACAACCCTATTTCAGACTTACAGGATGGCCAGCTATCCTAGCCACACAGTTCAAGGGCAAACCTCTCAGCGGTAGACTACAAGCCCAGCGGGCACATGACGTCAGAATGACGTCATATCAACGTCGATCCGACGTCATGACGTCGCATCGACGTCGAAATGACGTCAGAATTGTGCCTGCTGGGAAGTACATGTACTAGGTCCACATTGTCTTTGTCATTATCTAACAACTGCCCTTTATTAATCAGCAATAAAGTTTGCTGCAGAAGTATTCCAATGACCAAACTTTCACAAACGAAATCTGCTGGACTATACACATTAGGAAAACTCGCCCATACAATAAACATATTTTTTTCTGCTGAAAAGTTTTGATATTTTTCTTATTTTTGCTCAAAGCATAGATTGTGGGTACACGTTAGAACCGCCTCGGTGAGGCGGTTCTAACGAGTACCCACAATCTATGTTTTGGAGCAAAAATAAGAAAAATAGGTATACCCCTGCATACCCCAATTTTGCTATACAAAAGTGGGGTTAATGGGGGTATAAATTGCACATACATGTTTTCCTGATGCAGGGGTCTATCTAGGGACCCCTCTACTATGTATAAGACACACTACAGGCTAAAATTTTCTCAAGAAACTGAACAGAAATAAAATTCAGACAATAATCAAGATTCGTATTAACCCAATTTTTGTTGCAGAAAATGAAGCATTACAATTTCAAACTTGTCAATCCACATGTAGTCAAATTCTGACATTACTTTCCCAGATATATAGAATGGGAATACAAAATTAGGCAAGGACAGGGCAAATCAGATAAAAAAAAATTCAATGGACAATAATAACTACTGGAATAATTAAATCTGTTTAAATGCCATGTAATAACAATTCTCAGTACACATCAGGAAAACATGTCCGTGCAATAAATATCCCCGTAAACCCCACTTTTGTATAGAAAAACTGCGGTTTGCAGGGGTATACCCATTTTTCTTATTTTTGCTTAAAAACATAGATTGTGGGTACTCGTTAGAACCGCCTCGGCGAGGCGGTTCTAACGTGTACCCACAATCTATGTTTTGAGCAAAAATAAGAAAAATATCAAAGATGTTCTACTGAAAATTTGCAATTTTTACGAGTTAAAAAATCGCTGTATATTGCATGGGCATGTTTTCGTAATGAAATTACTACAATAAACACAACCAGATCGTTTGATCGTGTAAACACTCACGTAATATTGAGTAGATGATGAAGGTCATTAAGGAGGTCTGTGAACATGGAAATGTTTAAGATGTATAAGGAAATTCTGAAATTCAAAATATGGAGATTCACTCCATAATAGGGAGATCCTGCCATTATAGGGAAATATCACATGTACGTAAGAGGAACAGCATACACATATGGTGATCCATAATGACACAAACAAACATGGGTATTCTATAAGCTCAACTGGTAAGCCACAAGACTCAGGTGAGCTAAAAATAAATGTCAAGATACACAAATATCAATAAATAACATATCTAACACAATGATTATTGCACCCTCCAATAACAATTATGACGACGAAGAAACAATACTAATATAGTCTTTCACAAAAAAATATAACTCTTTCTTATAAAGCATGAATTTGAGTTTTGGCATAGCAAACATGTTGATCAACAGTTTCAGTGACTAACATGTTGTGATCAGACTACCAAAATATGCAAACTTGCCTTGAAGTATATGTGCTTTATATATGAAGCAAAACATTTTAGGGCAAAGCATGTTAGTTCATTTCACAATCTTCATTCGACCCAATTTTCAAGATCTGAAATTGTGTTTAACTTGCCCTATGCTAAAGGTGCAATCATTTTTTGTTTTCTGTACAGACCAAACCATCACTTGGTGTTGACAGTTCACCCCAACCTCTTTATTCATACCAAATAACATGGTTTTCATGATTCCGGATATAACCCAAATGGGCATCTCAGACCGAGTTTGCTACATGTTAATCTATTTACATATAACTAACCTTGTAGCATCAAATGGATAACAAATGAGCCGCCTCATAGGAAAACCAATAATGTGGTTTCCTACCAGGTCCGACACAAACCAACCTGTACAGTCACAGAAAAGAGCTAGAAGCTTGAAATTTCGGAATTAAGTAGAAGAGGAACTGTACTATCCGAGTAGCGAAAACAAAGGCGCTGATCGGCTTCGCAGTAACTGCGAAGCTGATCTGCGCCTTTGTTTTTGCATAGGCAAAAATCCGATTTTCTCACGATGCGGCTCATATTTCATGATTCAGGATATAACCCAGATGGGCATCTTAGACCGAGTTTGCTACATGTTAATCTATTTACATATAACTAACCTTGTAGCATCAAATGGATAACAAATGAGCCGCCTCATGGGAAAACCAACAACCTGCATAGACGAAAACAAAGACGCAGATCAGCTTCGCGGTAACTGCGAAGCTGATCAGCGCCTTTGTTTTCGCTACTCGGATAGTACAGTTCCTCCTCTACTTAACTCCAAAATTTCAAGCTTCTAGCCTGCTTCTGTAGCTGTACAGGCCGGTCTGTGTCAGACCTGTTCGGAAACCACATTGTTGGTTTTTCCACGAGGCGGCTCATATAACTAACCTTGTAGCATCAATTGGATAACAAATAAAAACTGACTGAGACCCAGATGATAGTGTTATAAAGAGGTTGTGGTGAATGAACATTTTATTCATTAAAACTGCCAGGCAGTTCTAATTATGCAGTTAAACAACTGAAATGATTGGCATATATTCTGCAAATCTATCCATCAATCATGAGTAAATAGCCCTCCACTTTGCGTAATCACTGAGCTAACTCCTCCCTCAATCTCCTATTCTGGGTGTGGCATATAAGATGATTGATATAAGAATACAGCTGGAATGGGCTTAAACTTTAAAAACAATCAATCAATCAATCAGCCATATGTGCAAAGCCCACTCACTTGGTATCTAACAATCAGCCATAAGTGTTAATAGCCCACCTACTAGCTATGTGTAACCACTGTGTTAGCTCTTCCCTCCATCTGGTATCCTGGGGGAGGCATATAAAGATATTTGACACATGAGAAAACTAATACATGTAGGAGGAGGGTAACATTTGGGAACAATGCACAGTCTAGTAATCTGCCAATAGTGTAAAGAGCCCACCCACTCTGTGTAGCCATTGTACAAGCTCCTCCCACAACCTCATATCCTGGGCATGGCAAATGAGATGATTCAGATTGACACATGAACATTGAGAAGACAGTATGTGGGATGAGCTTAAACTTTTGGAATAATCTATCTAATAATTTGACATAAGTGTAAAGAGTTTCCCTAACAACCAGCCATCAGTGTAAAGATCCCCCCACTCTGTGTAGCCACCATGCTAGCTCCTCCCTCAATCTCATATCCTGGACGTAGCAAATGCGATGATAGACACATGAAAATACAGGTAAGTGAAGCATAAAGTTTGGGAACAACCTAACAATTTGACATTAGTGTAAAGAATTTGACCATTTGGTGCCTAACTATCAGCCATAAGAGTAAAGAGCCCGCCCACTCTTTATAACCACTGTGCTGGCTCCTCCCCCAATCTCATATCCTGGGAGTGGCAAATGAGATGATTGACACATGAGAAAACTGTGGTAGGAGGAGCTTAAACTTTGGGAATAAACTATCTAGCAACTTTAAGTGTAAAGTGTTCCCCATACTGTGCCTAACTATCAGCCATAAGAGTAAAGAGCCCACCCACTCTATGTAACCACTGTGCTAGCTCCTCCCTCAATCTCATGTCCTGGGCGTGGCATATAAGATGATTGACACATGAGAAGACAGTAGGTAGGAGGAGCTTAAACTGCTCGTCACTAAGCTGGTGGAACAAGCCCAGTATGTTACATAGCAACTCTGACCAGGACTGTAGGTGAGCTTCAGAGTCCTGAAGAAGAAAACATGATCAATATAAGAAACTTGGTTGATATTTGAAAGATTTGGGCCCCATCATGAGAAAAACAATTTTCTGCATATGTGAAAACAAAGACGCAGATCAGCTTCGTGGTAACCAAGAAGCTGATCAGTGCCTTTGTTTTCCCTATACGGTAAGTACAATTCCTCCAAAATTTCCAGCCTCTAGCCATAATCTGTGCATGTACAGCCCTGTTCGTGTCAGACATGTTTGAAAACCACAATGTTGGTTTTCTCATGACGTGGCTTATTTATTAATAACCATGGTAAACAGCTGAGATCATGATGGTCAGATGCTAACACTGTTCCTGAGCAACTTTTGTTTGATTTGAGGTTTAACTTTCCAGCCAACAATTTTTCAGTCATGTCGGGATGGAGCCACCATTTCCTTTGGGTATTAACCTGTACTCTAAGGAATAAATGTGTCTTGCTCAAGGACACAACACCGTGCCCCTTGTGGGGATCAAACCCAGAACCTCTCGATTCTGAGTCCAATGCTCTACCACTAGGCCACTGCACTCCCCCTCCTGAGCAACTAACACTGTTCCTGAGCACAAATGGTAGAAGGACCAAGGTATAAAGAGGACTAGATACTATAATTATGAAGTTCTTGAATTTACATGCAAGAGCTAATATGTCAGTGAAAATGACGATTCATAAACTGCAAATATTGCTCATAGAAAAATTCACAAATAAGACCTCTAGAAAGAGATGAGTCAACTCTGCAATTTCAAATAAAAATATTGGTTAAGAGTTTTCAGAATGATGTAGCCTATTTAAAGTCAACAACTTCTCAAGAGAAAGATGAGACATTTAAATAGTAAAGTGTCTGCCTCTATTTCCATGATCATATGAGCCTCATCATGTGCAAAACGGATTTTTGCCTATGCGAAAACAAAGGCCCAGATCAGCTGTGCAGTAACTGCACAGCTGATCAGCCCCTTTGTTCTCGCTACACGAATAGTACAATCCCTCTTCTTCTTAAATTCCAAATTTCAAGCTTCTAGTCATATTCTTAAGCTGCACAGGCTGGTTTGTGCGGGACCTGGTCGGAAACCCCGAAGACTGTTTTTCTCGCGTCGCAACCCATAATCACCTTCATTATAGATGTCTTCTGCTGTTCATCGATAACCTCCTCTACTGGATCTTCAAAATCTTTCTTCTGCTTTTTCCCGCCATTTTTCTTCTTGTTTACTTTTACAAACGATGGCATAGTTGTCTGATGTTTCCTTTTCTTATACTCTGTCATGAGATTCTTAATGAGTTTATCTGTGGCAAGGTTGTATACGCGGCTTTCCTGCTCCTGTCGTTGTTCCCGTTTGCTCTTGACTGGTTCATGTTTTGGTGAGACAGGAAGTTTGGTAGACTGGTTCTCGGGTTCTGGGGATTTTGGGCTGACTGGTACTGAATCATCATCTGAAGAAGTATTTAAATGAAATAAACAACCTAAAATCTGCAATTAGCCATTCAATCAAATTCTCTGATGGATACAGTCTGAATGGTTAGTTTAAACATATTTTATTGCCAATTCTAAAAGCAATGGGGTTGGGCTACAAGTTCTTACAACATTAATTACAGCCTGCCCCCTGAATTCCTTTACCACTATCTTATCAATTTTTGGAAAGTTTTTTTTTTTAAATACTGGCTATTAACACGTCTACCAAACGTTCCGGTGCTCAACCGTTGGTTGAGACAGAAAATCGATAGGAGTAGTTTCCGGTTGAGCATCGAAGTAGCAAGAAAGGTAAACAATTGTTGCATGCTCTTTGTTGTTTGATTAATAACTTTTCTTCTAGGACGAAATAAAAAATCTGGGAATTGTGTACAGTGTCTTACATATTCATACATCTGTGGTGTAGACATGAGGTCGAGGAATTATCGCGTTTTGACTGAATCCATTTCAGCGTGATGAAGGTGTACTAGAAACCGACAGGATTGTGTAAAAAACGGGTGTGTTTTAGGCTGTATTTACACTTTTGTGTCGTGTTTCAGGGTAATTTATATACCGCTGATCAAGACACAGTCATACAAATGTCACTAAAATTTGTAAGTCCATTCAGCCGAAGCAATGGGCACAATATCTTAGAAAACAACTCTGAGAATTTTGGTTGAGCATCGGATAATTAACTAGAGGACCATTGGTCCTGTAGCTCACCTGCGAGATTATCACATTGTAAGCTCATGAGATTTAAATTAATTGAGAATCGACCAATGAAAGTCTATGCATGGACACAATTGACCCCCGGGGCATGGCCAAATTTGACCCAGGGGCATGACTGGCACAATTTATAATGGGGACTACCAAACATTGCTACATACAAAATATAGAAGCTCTGGGCCTTTTGGTTTCAGAGAAGATTTTTTTAGTTTTTCCCATTGTAAGTCTATGGAGACTATCTACCCCCGGGGCGTGGCCAAATTTGACCCCAGGGGCATGGCTGGCACAATTTATGTAGAGGACCATTAGCCATTGCCACATACAAAATATCAAAGTTGTGTGCCCTGTGGTTTCAGAGAAGAAGATTTTTGAATTTTTTTCCCATAGCAAGACTATTGAGACTATCAACCCCCGGGGCGTGGCCAAATTTGACCCCAGGGGCATGAATGGCACAATTTATGTAGAGGACCATTAGCCATTGCTACATACCAAATAACAAAGCTGTGGGCCTAGTGGTTTCAGAGAAGAAGATTTTTTTAGTTGTTCCTATTGTAGGTCTATGGAGACTATCGATCCCCAGGGCGTGGCCAATTTTGATCCCGGGGACATGATTGGCACAATTTATGTAGAGGACCATTAGCCATTGCCACATACCAAATATCAAAGCTGTGGGCCCTGTGGTTTCAGAGAAGAAGATTTTTTAATTTTTTTCCCATAGTAAGTCTATGGAGACTATCAACCCCCGGGGCGTGGCCAAATTTGACCCCAGGGGCATGAATGGCACAATTTATGTAGAGGACCATTAGCCATTGCTACATACCAAATATCAAAGCTGTTGGCCTAGTGGTTTCAGAGAAGAAGATTTTTTTAGTTTTTTCCTATTGTAGGTCTATGGAGACTATCGACCCCCGGGGCGTGGCCAAATTTGACCCCAGGGGCATGATTGGCTCAATTTATGTAGAGGACCATTAGCCATTGCCACATACAAAATATCAAAGCTGTGAACCCTGTGGCTTCAGAGAAGAAGATTTTTTAATTTTTTTCCCATAGCAAGACTATTGAGACTATCAACCCCCGGGGCGTGGCTAAATTTGACCCCTGGGGCATGAATGGCACAATTTATGTAGAGGACCATTAGCCATTGCTACATACCAAATATCAAAGCTGTGGGCCTAGTGGTTTCAGAGAAGAAGATTTTTTTAGTTTTTCCTATTGTAGGTCTATGGAGACTATCGACCCCCGGGGCGTGGCCAAATTTGACCCCGGGGACATGATTGGCACAATTTATGTAGAGGACCATTAGCCATTGCCACATACAAAATATCAAAGCTGTGGGCCCTGTGGTTTCAGAGAAGAAGATTTTTTAATTTTTTTCCCATAGTAAGTCTATGGAGACTATCGACCCCCGGGTCGTGGCCAAATTTGACCCCAGGGGCATGAATGGCACAATTTATGTAGAGGACCATTAGCCATTGCTACATACCAAATATCAAAGCTGTTGGCCTAGTGGTTTCAGAGAAGAAGTTTTTTTTGTTTTTTTCCTATTGTAGGTCTATGGAGACTATCAACCCCCGGGGGTGGCCAAATTTGACCCCAGGGGCATAATTGGCACAATTTGTGTAGAGGACCATTAGCCATTGCCACCTACAAAATATCAAAGCTGTGGGCCCTGTGGTTTCAGAGAAGAAGATTTTTTAATTTTTTTCCCATAGTAAGTCTATGGAGACTATCGACCCCCCGGGGCGTGGCCAAATTTGACCCCAGGGGCATGAATGGCACAATTTATGTAGAGGACCATTAGCCATTGCTACATACCAAATATCAAAGCTGTTGGCCTAGTGGTTTCAGAGAAGAAGATTTTTTTAGTTTTTCCAATTGTAAGTCTATGGAAACTATCCACCCCCGGGGCGTGGCCAAATTTGACCCCAGGGGCATGGCTGGCACAATTTATGTAGAGGACCATTAGCCATTGCCACATACTAAATATCAAAGCTGTAGGCCCTGTGGTTTCAGAGAAGAAGATTTTTTAATTTTTTTCCCATAGTAAGTCTATGGAGACTATCGACCCCCGGGGCGTGGCCAGATTTGACCCCAGGGGCATGAATGGCACAATTTATGTAGAGGACCATTAGCCATTGCTACATACCAAATATCAAAGCTGTGGGCCTAGTGGTTTCAGAGAAGAAGATTTTTTTAGTTTTTCCCATTGTAAGTCTATGGGACCTATCTGTTGCCATGGAAACCACAATTTTGATACAATCTGCTCCAAAACCTAATACCATCAATCCCCCAACCCAATTATGGTTCACATTAAATTTGATCAAGATCGGCCTACTAGCTTCAGAAATATTCTTCTTTGAAATTGTGGACGGACGACGGACGACGACGGACGACGACGACGGACGCCGGATGCCTGCCTATCCTATAAGCTCACCTGTGAGCCTTCGGCTCAGGTGAGCTAAAAATGATAGTGAAATTGAGTTGTGTCATTTGACCATTGTTTACATTCATCGCTCAAAAATATGTTTCAGGAATACCACATGAGTACACACAGAGTACTTATTCCCACATTTGCCACTCTAAACTCTGATTTTTCCTAAATATCCAAAAATAGAAGCTGCAGAGTAACAAATACATGTAAAACGGTGTATTCTGTGAACGACAGCCCACAGGCTGGTTCGCATAACTTAAACAGTACTAAAAATACTAAAAAAATCCCTTTTTTCCCCGAAAGAAAATGTCAGTTTTTTATTTTGTGTGTGGTTGCGCACCGGAGTATTCGGTTGAGCATCGGAAGATCTGAGCATATTTGCCAGTCTTAATGTGATTTTGGGATGTGAAAACATGCAATAATGGCCTTTATGCGCTACTGTATACATTGTTGGCGAGATTTTAAATGACTTGAGAAGTTGACATATTGCTGTGTATCACTTAAGGTATATTGGTGGTAGCAACTTGAATATAAGCGATGGATTGAAACATGGTTGCATTTTGCATCAAAATATTACACAAAACGACACAAAGGACAGAATGCACAATTTCGTATATGTTACAAAGACGTATCGCTCCACGCATACAGTTGTGGTCACGCATCGTAGTATCCGGTTGAGCATTTGACCGTCTCTTTCTGTGCTGTCATAGCTTGAACGTTAAAACATTGATGTATATCAGACATTCCCACCTATATTTCCTACCTCAAACCTTTAAACGCCTGATGAAATGAACGTACAGTAGTAAGAGTTTCGATACATTCATTCAAAATGTCTTCGCTTTAATAACATTTATCTTCTGTTCTCTGTCTTATTTTGTGTTCATTTCCTTTTCATTTCAGGTGATAAACGGTGTTAGTTATGGGGATATATAAAGGAAAAAAAAAAACGAGGCCTCACATTAACCGTTAGAAAGAAAACCATGTATAGTAAATGTAGAAGCAAACCCTGTTATTCGAATTCAACTTCCCCGTTTCCAAAACGATGCAAATCATCACCAACAGTTCAAACTTCTACTCCATATAAGAAGGTGTCCCCATCTAAAGACCGGAAATCACGCAAACAACTTTTTGACACTACCTCTAACATAGACGATATCCAAAGCTTAACTCAAGAGTTCAGTGTTTTAGAAAGCGATGACATCGACGACATACACAATTTAATTGGTGTGTTTAGTGTTTTAGACATTTCCAGTAATGACGACAATAATGAGTTCAATACATGTATTTCTACGGATACGTTTCCAACTTCTGAGAATCAGTCAAGGGGCAGTTAAGTTCTGTTAGTGATGAAATAATTAAACTCATTCCATCAGTTTTAAAAGGAAACCAAGTTAATTGCAGATGAGATTATCTCCACTGAGTCTTTAAAGATTCTTTTTTTATTCTCCTTTTCAGCAATTCTATCATTAAGTGTGTTGTCTCCCTCAAACCCGAGCAAGTCTACATCTCCCCCACGCTTCTCTTTCTTGCCGTCGAACATGATCACGTATGACTTTTTACTGCCGTCATTTTCAGCCTTGTATTTAATTATCTGTTCTAAAAATCCAGATGGAAACACCAATGGAAGTTTATCATCAAACGGGTTGAAATTAGCCAATATATTTTCGCTCGGACAAGCGAAGTTTATCTTTGAAAGCTGTGGATCATACACATAACTGCCAGTCAATTGTTGTGTTTCATTTTTCATACCACTCATAAAGCAAATGAATCTACCATCAAACAGGTTTTTTCCAACCCAATAGAACTGCATTGTTTCTGGAGCATACCTCATTTGGCGAGTGTCTGAATTATCGAACCAATCAACAACATCACACCATAATTGAAACGCGATGTTATTAAGTGGAAATCTACAGCAGGAAACTTGAGAGAAAAACTTCTGTAGAACATTTTCTTTTCCCACTTTTGCCAGTTCGTTTAAAACTGATGGAATGAGTTTAATTATTTCATCACTAACAGAACTTAACTGCCCCCTTGACTGATTCTCAGAAGTTGAAAACGTATCCATAGAAATACATGTATTGAACGCATTATTGTCGGCATTACTGGAAATGTCTAAAATACTAAACACATCAGTTAAATTGTGTATGTCGTCGATGTCATCGCTTTCTAAAACACTGAACTCTTGAGTTAAGCTTTGAATATGGTCTATGTTATAGCTAGTGTCAAAAATATGTTTGCCTGATTTCCGGTCTTTAGATGGGGACACTTTCTTATATGGAGTAGAAGTTCGAACTGTTGGTGAAGTTTTGCATCGTTTTGGAAACGGGGAAGCTGAATTCAAATAACAGGGTCTGCTTCTACATTTACTATACGTGGTTTTCTTTCTAACGGTTAATGTGAGGCCTCGTTTTCTTTTTCCTTTATATATCCCCTAACTAACACCGTTTATCACCTGAAATGAAAAGGAAATGAACACAAAATAAGGCAGAGAACAGAAGATAAATGTTATTAAAGCGAAGACATTTTGAATGAATGTATCGAAACTCTTACTGCAGCACGTTCATTTCATCAGGGGTTTAAAGGTTTGAGGTAGGAAATATAGGTGGGAATGTCTGATATACATCAATGTTTTAACGTTCAAGCTATGACAGCACAGAAAGAGATGGCCAAATTCTCAACCGGATACTCCGATGCGTGACCACAACTGTATGCGTGGAGCGATACGTCTTTGTAACATATACGAAATTGTGCATTCTGTCCTTTGTGTCGTTTTGTATAATATTTTGATGCAAAATGCAACCATGTTTCAATCCATCGCTTATATTCAAGTTGCTACCACCAAATGGCACCAATATACCTTAAGTAATGCACAGCAATATTTCAACTTCTCAAGTCATTTAAAATCTCATCAACAATGTATACAGTAGCGCATAAAGGCCATCATTGCATGTTTTCACATCTCAAAATCACATAAAGACTGGCAAATATGCTCAGATCTTCCGATGCTCAACCGAATACTCCAGTGCGCAACCACACAAAAAAATAACCAGAGGACCAATGGTCCTGTAAACGCTCACCCGAGTCTGCTGCATATACCAATAAACATGGTTGAATATTATGGTATTTAACCCCAGTGCAGGGGCAGATGAAGCCCTTGGGCCGTTTTCTTTTTTCAGAATAATCAATATTCTGTCCATTTGCCAATTTCTTGCTGGCTTTTCCCTTCATATGACATTTTAACAGTTTTTCCCAACCCATGTTGACCTTGCCACAAACTTGGTCAAGGTCATCACTGGGTCATGATTTATTTACACATTGTAGTACTATAGCCATGGATGCTTCACGCCAAGTTTCATTGAAGTCAATCTATTGGTTTCAGAGAAGAAGATATTTGAAGGGTTTTTACGATATATGGGCATGGTGGCCATCTTGGTCATGTGACCTAGATTATTAATATGCACATTGGTTCCCCCATCCTATAGATGCTTCACATAAAATTTGGCTTCAAGTGGTTTTAGAGGAGAAAATGTTTGAATATTATGGTAATATACATGTATATTGCCCCGGGGTGTGGGCATATGAGTCCTTAGGTCCATTTTTTTTCAGAATCATTAATATTTAGTCCTACTACCCATTTCCTGCAAGATTTTCACCTCAAATGACTTTTTAAAAGTTTTTCCCATTCCAATGCATTGGCGACCTATGTTGACCTTGTCCTAAAATAGGTCAAGGTCACCACAGGGTCATGATTTATATATACATTGTAGTACTTCAGCCATTGGTGCTTCATGCCAAGTTTCTTTGAAATCGGTCCACCAGATTCGGAGAAGAAGATTTTTGAAGGGTTTTTACCTTATATGGGCATGGCAGCCATCTTGGTCATGTGAACTAGATAATTTATATATACATTAATTCCCCCATTCCATAGATGCTTCACATAAAATTTGGCTTTGATTGGCCAAGCCGTTTCAGAGGAGAAGATGTTTGAATATTATGGTAATATACATGTATATTGCTCCGGGGTGGGGGCAGATGAGCCCCTGGGGTCCAATTTTTTTCAGAATCATTAATATTCAGTCCTACTGCCCATTTCCTGCAAGACTTTCACTTTAAATGACATTTTAAAAGTTTTCCGTATTCAAATGCATTGGCGACCTATGTTGACCTTGCCGTAAAAAAAGGTCAAGGTCATCACAGGGTCATGATTTATATACACATTGTAGTACTTGAGCCATCGATACTTCATGCCAAGTTTCTTTGAAATCGATCCACCGGTTCTGGAACAGAAGATTTTTGAAGGGTTTTTACCATATATGGGCATTGCGGCCATCTTGGTCATGTGACCTGGATTATTTATATATACATTGATTACCCCTTCCTATTGATGCTTCACATAAAATTTGGCTTTGATTGGCCAACCGGTTTCAGAGGAGATGATGTTTGAATATTATGGTAATATACATGTATATTGCCCCAGGATGGGGGCATATGAGCCCCTGGGGTCCAATTTCTTTCAGAATCATTAATATTCAGTCCTACTGCCCATTTCCTGCAAGACTTTCACTTTAAATGACATTTTAAAAGTTTTCCCCATTCAAATGCATTGGCGACCTATGTTGACCTTGCCGTAAAACAGGTGAAGGTCATCACAGGGTCATGATTTATATATACATTGTAGTGCTTGAGCCATCAATGCTTCATGACAAGTTTCGTTGAAATCAGTCCACCGGTTCTGGAGAAGAAGATTTTTGAAGGGTTTTTACCATATATGGGCATGGCGGCCATCTTGGTCATGTGACCTGGATTTCTTATATACACATTGGTTCCCCCTTCCTATAGATGCTTCATATAAAATTTGGCTTTGGTTGGCCAAGCGGTTTCAGAGAAGAAGATCTTTGAAATTGTGGACGGACGACGGACGGACGACGGACGGACGGACGGACGCCGGATCATGGCCATCCTATAAGCTCACCTTGTGAGCCTAACGGCTCAGGTGAGCTAAAAAACCCTGACATTTTCTTTCGGAAATAGGGATTTTTTTAGTATTTTTAGTATCGTTTAAGTTATGCGAACCAGCCTGTGGGCTGTCGTTCACAAAATACACCGCTTTACATGTATTTGTTACTCTGCAGCTTCTATTTTTGGATATTTAGGAAAAATTAGAGTTTAGAGTGGCAAATGTGGGAATAAGTACTCTGTGTGTACTCATGTGGTATTCCTGAAACATATTTTTGAGCGATGAATGTAAACAATGGTCAAATGACACAACTCAATTTCCCTATCATTTTTAATTATCCGATGCTCAACCAAAATTCTCAGAGTTGTTTTCTAAGATATTGTGCCCATTGATTCGGCTGAATGGACTTGCAAATTTAAGTGACATTTGTATGACTGTGTCTTGATCAGCGGTATATAAATTACCCTGAAACACGACACAAAAGTGTAAATACAGCCTAAAACACACCCGTTTTCTACACAATCCTGTCGGTTTCTAGTACACCTTCATCACGCTGAAATGGATTCAGTCAAAACGCGATAATTCCTCGACCTCATGTTTACACCACAGATGTATGAATATGTAAGACACTGTACACAATTCCCAGATTTTTTATTTTCGTCCTGGAAGAAAAGTTATTAATCAAACAACAAAGAGCATGCAACAATTGTTTACCTTTCTGGCTACTTCGATGCTCAACCGGAAACTACTCCTATCGATTTTCTGTCTCAACCAACGGTTGAGCACCGGAACGTTTGGTAGGCGTGATTAAGATAGTAAAACATAAGCAAGAAATATTCGTACGATTTAAACCTCCCAAAATAACATACAAATCAATTCAGATGACTTTTTTCAATGTAGAGAACTATTAAATATGTCAACTGAATACTCAGTAGATTCATGAATTTCTTAAAACTGATACCAGTATGAATACTTCATCTTATTCAAAACATCAAGATTTTGTTTAAACTATTTTAAAGACATTTTTCTGTGCAAAAGTTTAAAGCAAAATCTATGATTATCTACCTTGTACACTGACAGGCTGTGTTATAGCCAGTCCCTGCAGTCTGGCCTGTGTCTGCTCCAACTTTGTGTTCAACCCACTCAAGTCAGGCTTCTTTGGTATTTCTGGGAAATCATCAGGCTGCGCAATCAGGAAAAACAGCTGCTGATTGGCCATATTGTCTACACAGCTGGTTCCCGCTTTGTCATACAAAATGTCTATGTAACACTGGCACAACTCGTCACAAACTGACCGAAGCTGGGACACAAACAGACTAGGATTTTCGATGACTTTAGAACCAGGTATGAAATCTTTATGAGACACAGATTTTTGTCCCGATTTCTTTGTTTGACTAGACAAAACTTTGGATTCAAGCTGTGGATTTTCAGAGGTCTTGTGAGATTTATTCTTGGAAGATAGTGTTTCATTAACAGCACCAGAATCATCCATGCTGATTTCATTCATTCCACTATCAGACAAAGAATCATCTTTGTCAATATTTTCTGATTTAGAAATCTTTTCCTGACTAGCAGCTCCAGTTTCATCTACTACTTCAGCAGACGAAAATTTACTTCCTGTTAGACTTTCTTTGTTTTCTTTTGACAGAAGAGTTCTCACTGATTCCAAAGTGAGGCTGGGAATGTTTGAACAGATCTTGATCAGTGTGTGTATATAGAACACCATACTGGCTCCTGCTTGCTTGTAAAGATTCACAGCAACATCAGTGTGGGCGACTTTCTGGATGAGGAATTTCAATCCTGGTCGTAGATCAAAGTCACAGGCAAGCTTGTAGGATGATCTGAGGCAGTCTAGAAGCTGTATAACATGCTCTGTAGATAGGCTGGACAACATTCCTAGAAAAGGGAGGACAAATACTTGAAAATTTTAAAAGAACAAAATACAGTTCAACCTCATAATAACACGCCTGCCTATGTAACACAACCAAGTCAAGGCTCCCAAAATGATTATTTTGCTATATGTCTACTGTAAATAACCTCATTATAATATGGTTCACTTATAACATGGTCTGATTTCATGGACCCCAAAGATATAAAGAAAGAAGCAAAATTATCTCAGAATTAATGTCAAATACACTGTTTACCTAACTTTTGTCAGTAGCAATAATACCAGGCATTCCGTCATACACTATCAGGAAAACATGTGCAATGAATATCCCTTAAACCCCACTTTTATATAGTAAAACTGGGGTATGGAGGGGTATACCTATTTTTCTTATTTTTGCTCGAAAACATAGATTGTGGGTACTCGTTAGAACCACCTCGTCGAGGCGGTTCTAACGTGTACCCACAATCTATGTTTTGAGCAAAAATAAGAAAAATATCAAAATTTGTCAGCTGAAATTTTTCAATTTTTAAAGCTTAAAAATCTCTGTATATTGCATGGGCAAGTTTTCGTAATGCTGTTGATTCAGAAATATTTGCATTACTTTTGTTTCACCAACTTTCTGTTTCAGAGTTATTTGCAAGATTTTGAAGTCTCAAAGTATTTATGACTTACAAAAACAAAAACTTTGAATGTGCATAACAACAGATTTGTATATATTTGTGAAACAAAGGTCAAATGAATATTTTGGATTTTACAACAGACTGTATTACCTGGTAATGCTGTAGACTGTGATGCTGTAGCTGAATGATTCTCTAGCAGTATACAACCTATAGTCTGTAGCAATAGCTGCTGAGATAACAACCCGACAATAATGTTGCGAAATGGAATCCTGCAAAATATATATACAGCCGTGTCTAGTTTTGGTTATACAGTATAAACATTTTCAATGATTTAAAACATGGTTTGTATATGTACACTGATTGCATATCAATATTCATAATTATAATATTATAAAGGCTTGACCTCTATTCCCACAAAACGAAAATAAAAATGGCACGCCCTTCACATTAATTTCATTATTTCATTTCCACATCAATTAAGAGTTTTAACACATCAAGATTATACAATACAGGAAAATAGTGAAAATAGCAACTTCATGCTTTAATTGTGTATCACATTTAGCATAAACTGGCAAAAAATGAATAAATTTCAATGAAACATTTTGGCTAATTCATTTGCGCCTGTGCATGAGAAAACCAACATTTTGGGTTCTGACCAGGTCCGACACAAACCGGTCTGTACAGTCAGCAGAAATTTTGAATATAGAAAATAGAGGTATTGTACTATCCCTGTAGTGAAGACAAAGGCACTGATCAGCTTCGCAGTTACTGCGAAGCTGATCTGCCCCTTTGTTTTTGCCTATGCAGATTGGTGGTTTTCCCATGCGGCGGCTCATTTGTGAAACAAGTTGTCCTGCCATCTGATTATGAGCCACATCATAAGAAACCCAGATTTTGGCATATGCTAGAACAAACACCCAGATCAACTGTGCGGTAACGGTTTATCCTGCACAGGTAGTGCAATTCAACTACTTAAATCCTAAACAGGTCCTAAACAGGTCAGTTGTGTAAGACCTGGTCAGAAACCCAGAAGACCAATTTCTTATGTTGTGGCTCAATAAATTTCAATAACTTGATGAATTTTGAGGTGAAACAGTAATATATCTCCAAAGAACAGTTAATCTCATTAATCTGCAAGACAGGGTTCACAGCCAAGCACATTCTGAAAAGGCTAGAATAAAGAGGAAATATTTGCCTTGAAGTAAAACCTTTCACCAAAAATTAAAAATGTAAAACACCCCATCACCATCCTAATCTTTATGCAACTTGCATGAGGACTGGACCTCTCTACAACATGAAACAATCAGTAATAACAAAGATCTAGAATGGACTCTTGGTAAAACCTAGGATATGACATGTTGTAAAGAGGTGATAAGCAGTAAGCGAAGCATTGAATGACCAGACTGCATTACCAATGAAATTAAATAAGCCACATCATGAGAAAACCAGATTTTTGCGAAGCTGATCAGTGCCTTTGTTTTCGCTACACAGATAGTACAATTCCTCTACTTTATATATCCCGAATTTCCAGCCTCTAGTCATCTTCTGTGCTTGTGAAGCATGGTTTGTGTCGGACCTGGTCAGAAACCCTGAAAACTGGTTTTCTCGCATCGTGACTCCAATGCAATGGGGAATGTAACAATGCTCTTACCCTATAGGGGCTTTATCAGAATGATTATACATTCTGTAAGGTACCAAAACAAAGATCATGTAATAAATGAGCCACCTCGTGGAAAAACCAACAATGTGGTTCCCGAACAGGTCTGACACAAATCAGGCTGCACAGTCACAGAAGCAGGCTAGAAGCTTGAAATTTTGTAGTTAAGTAGAGGAGGAATAGTACTATCCGAGTAGCGAAAACAAAGGCGCTGATCAGCTTCGCGGTTACTTCGAAGCTGATCTGCGTCTTTGTTTTCGCCTATGCAAATTGTTGGTTTTCCCATGAGGCAGCTCAAATGTATTAGGTGATAATTGATTTGAACATTTCATGAAGAAATAATGTCACATAACTAGGTGCGACCAAAACCTTACAATTTTTCCGTATTTCAGTTCATAGTTTATTTTCTAATTTGATGACAGTCTAACTGATCGATCGTTAGTTCTGATTATCCCCATTAATGTTGATTTCATGAAAGTGTAGATGCTGTCCTAGATATGCATTGGTGTACAACTTATAATGAATACACAGAAATATAGCTGTATGATGAACAAAGATTATCATTATTTGAGCCGCCTCATGAAAAAAACCCCAACAATTTGCATAGGTGAAAACAAAGACGCAGATCAGCTTCACGGTAACCGCGGAGCTGATCAGTGCCTTTGTTTTACGCTACTCAGTACCATCCCTTTTCTTTTTAAATCTGAAATTTCAAGCTTCTAGCTGTCTTCTGTGGCTGTACAGCCTGGTTTGTGTTGGACCTGTTCAAAAACCACATTGTTGGTTTTCTCAGGAGGCAGATCATTTATTGCATGTTAATAGAATTCAAAGGCAGGTGTTTTAAGAAATTGTGAATATTAGTACTATTGCTTGATATCTGAGCCGCCTCATGGGAAAACCAACAATGTGGTTTCCGAACAGGTCCGACATAAACCGACCTGTACAAGCACAGAAAAGAGCTAGAAACTTGAAATTTCGGATTTAAGTAGAAGTGGAATTGTACTACCTATGTAGCGAAAACAAAGGCGCTGATCAGCTTCGCAGTTACTGCGAAGCTGATCTGCACCTTTGTTTTCGCCTATGCAGATTGTTGGTTTTCCCATGTGGTGGCTCATCTGATGATGAAAGTGTATAAGATTGTTGCAAAGTGTTTGATATCATGTTCATATTTACCTGGCTAGTATATGATCTGGGTTTATGCTGTTCTCATATCCTGGTGGATAAAGTAGGAACACATAGGATTTATCTTCATCCATGTCCATCGATGGTGGATTCACTGACACCTGACTGTCCAACAAAAACACCTAGAAAATAATGTTAATATAACCACATGCGAGAAATTATTCGTTATTGTGGTCTCTACTGAGCTAAAGTGTGTTTCCCAGTGTCTGATAATGGTTTTTCGCAGATGTTTTGCAACTGTTTAAATGAAGATGAAATATTTTCTTGACAAGATTGAGCATCTACTTTATAGATAATACTGAATAGACCCGATATAAAACTTAATTTAGCCTCAACGCCAGAATTTGAGAGAACATGTCTTTTAGGTTTCCAACCAGATCCAAAACAAATCTGGCTGTACAGCCACAGAAGAAAGCTAAATGCTTGAAATCTTGGATATAAGTAGAAGAGGAATTGTACTATCCATGTAGTGAAAACAAAGGTGCTGATCAGCTGTGCAGCTACTGCACAGCTGATCTGCGCCTTTGTTTACGCATATGCAATAATCCAGTTTTCTCATAAAGCAGCTCAATTTATAGCACAGACTGACTGACCTGTTGCGCAAGGTGCCACATCCTGACAAACTCTACTGGGGAACAATCTTTCCTTGTTGCGACCTTGACCTGACCTATATCTCCGTAGAAATTCTCCGAGTTGGCCTTGAACAAAGTCATGAGTTGTCTGAGTGAGTAGGTTGTGACCTCTAATGCTGACTCAAGGCCGTCGCTGACTATCTGCCACATGGAGTTAGAGTACTTGGAACCAGCGCTCAATATTACATGTCTGTAAAAGGCCGAGGTAAAATACTGTAAATCCTGAAATTTTCGTGAGAACTTAATTTTAGATAATATTCGCGAATTTGTTGCCTCACGAAAATAAAGTTCTCGCTAATGAAGAATTACTATAAGCTTTATAGACTGCATGAGTACTCGCTTGCAAATTCAAAAACTCGCTAATAATTCAGAAATCGAAAATTCGCGAAATAAAAGTCTCGCAAAAATTTCCGAATTTACAGTGGTCAGGGCCCAGTTGTTCAAAATTAACGATTCATTAATATATCAAACATGAATAGATTCATTAAAATATCAAACATGAATAGATTCATTAAAATATCAAACATGAATATTACAAATACACTGTTATCTTTTGTTGATAAAATGTGAGTGTATTTGCTTATGTAGTTACTTAACGAGTTGAGGTCTTAACGATGACGTTAACAAAGTTTTAAACAACTGGCACCTGATTGCCTAGCATGACATGAGCATATTTAAAATGACCCTATTATATGCCATATTATTGCATAAATACCCGTGTCACACGATATAAACAGCCGTTTATTAATGAAGAGAAAGCCATGCATTAATATTGCAATTCACGCGAGCATGTGCTGTTAATACATGGCTTTTACTTATGCTCGTTACTGGGTGCCACGCAAACCACATGCTAATGATGAGAAACTGAAGTCCGCCCGGAATGAGCATAAAAACGAAAGCTTTTACGCGTATGAAAATGTGATGAGGCTGTAAAATAGAGTGCAGCATTATGTATTTCGTTTCTGCAGAATTTATGCAATAATAGCGATCAAAAAAAAATTCATTCATTAACATTCGCTAGGTCCCTCGGTGAGTGTTGAAAACCTCGGGCTACGCCCTCTGTTTTCAACACTCCCCTCGGGACCTAGCAAATGTTAATGAATGGAAAATCATGTTTGATCCCTATATTGATCTCTAGTAAAATCATAAAACCATTGCAGGGTTTGTCAAAACATATTTTAGAAACAAATTTTGCGGAAATAAAAGCAGCACCTTTTGTACAATCTAATTTCCATTGGATACAAGAATCAAGCTCTGGTTGCTTAGATGCAGAGTTATATATTAATAACTCACAAATCAAGATAAAGTGGTCTTAAATCACAAAACAAAGCAATAACTGAGCCACCGCATCAGAAAACCAACAATATGCATATGCGAAAACAAAGGCACAGATCACCACCCTTTTTTTTGCTACATGGATAGTACAATTCCTCTTCTTTTTAAATCCCAAATTTCAAGCCTCTATACTGCTTCTATGACTGTACATGCTGCTTTGTGCCGGACCTGGTCGGAAACCAAGATTCTTGTTTGTCTAATGCGGTGGCTCAAATCTCTATTCAGTCACAACATCATTACAGAAGGTACTATTACCTTATACAGGAGCCCCCCAGCCTAGAAATAACCTCAAATGACTGGGCTATACACTCTGTTAGTACGGCCAGAAGCTGCTGTAGTAAACTCTCTAAATATAGAAGAGTATGTAGTTTTACCTTATACAGGAGCATCCAAGCCTTGACATAACCTCAAATGACTGGGCTATACACTCTGTTAGTACCATGAGAAGCTGCTGTAGTACACTCTCTAAATATAGATGAGTATGTAGTTTTACCTTATACAGGAGCACCC
Source organism: Rugalucina vietnamica (assembly GCA_964017185.1). Taxonomy (NCBI): domain Eukaryota; kingdom Metazoa; phylum Mollusca; class Bivalvia; order Lucinida; family Lucinidae; genus Rugalucina; species Rugalucina vietnamica. The sequence goes on along the minus strand of OZ024874.1, from coordinate 64,195,766 downwards.
AAGCCTTGATATAACCTCAAATGGCTGGGCTATACACTCTGTTAGTACCATGAGAAGCTGCTGTAGTACACTCTCTAAATATAGAAGAGTACATAGTTTTACCTTATACAGGAGCATCCAAGCCTTGATATAACCTCAAATGGCTGGGCTATACACTCTGTTAGTACCATGAGAAGCTGCTGTAGTACACTCTCTAAATATAGAAGAGTACATAGTTTTACCTTATACAGGAGCATCCAAGCCTTGATATAACCTCAAATGGCTGGGCTATACACTCTGTTAGTACCATGAGAAGCTGCTGTAGTACACTCTCTAAATATAGAAGAGTATGTAGTTTTACCTTATACAGGAGCACCCCAGCCTTGATATAACCTCAAATGGCTGGGCTATACACTCTGTTAGTACCATGAGAAGCTGCTGTAGTACACTCTCTAAATATAGAAGAGTACATAGTTTTACCTTATACAGGAGCAGCCCAGCCTTGATATAACCTCAAATGGCTGGGCTATACACTCTGTTAGTACCACTAGAAGCTGTTGTAGTACACTCTCTAAATATAGAAGAGTACATAGTTTTACCTTATACAGGAGCATCCCAGCCTTGATATAACCTCAAATGGCTGGGCTATACACTCTGTTAGTACCACTAGAAGCTGCTATAGTACACTCTCTAAATATAGAAAAGGACATAGTTTTACCTTATACAGGAGCACCCCAGCCTTGATATAACCTCAAATGGCTGGGCTATACACTCTGTTAGTACCACTAGAAGCTGCTGTAGTACACTCTCTAAATATAGAAGAGTACATAGTTTTACCTTATACAGGAGCACCCCAGCCTTGATATAACCTCAAATGGCTGGGCTATACACTCTGTTAGTACCACTAGAAGCTGCTGTAGTACACTCTCTAAATATAGAAGAGTACATAGTTTTACCTTATACAGGAGCACCCAAGCCTTGATATAACCACAAATGGCTGGGCTATACACTCTGTTAGTACCACTAGAAGCTGCTGTAGTACACACTTTAAATATAGAAGAGTACATAGTTTTACCTTATACAGGAGCACCCCAGCCTTGATATAACCTCAAATGGCTGGGCTATACACTCTGTTAGTACCACTAGAAGCTGTTGTAGTACACACTTTAAATATAGAAGAGTACATAGTTTTACCTTATACAGGAGCACCCCAGCCTTGATATAACCTCAAATGGCTGGGCTATACACTCTGTTAGTACCACCAGAAGCTGCTGTAGTACACTCTCTAAATATAGAAGAGTACATAGTTTTACCTTATACAGGAGCACCCCAGCCTTGATATAACCTCAAATGGCTGGGCTATACACTCTGTTAGTACCACTAGAAGCTGCTGTAGTACACTCTCTAAATATAGAAGAGTACATAGTTTTACCTTATACAGGAGCATCCAAGCCTTGAAATAACCTCAAATGGCTGGGCTATACACTCTGTTAGTACCATGAGAAGCTGCTGTAGTACACTCTCTAAATATAGAAGAGTACATAGTTTTACCTTATACAGGAGCACCCCAGCCTTGATATAACCTCAAATGGCTGGGCTATACACTCTGTTAGTACCATGAGAAGCTGCTGTAGTACACACTTTAAATATAGAAGAGTATGTAGTTTTACCTTATACAGGAGCACCCCAGCCTTGATATAACCTCAAATGGCTGGGCTATACACTCTGTTAGTACCATTAGAAGCTGCTGTAGTACACTCTCTAAATATAGAAGAGTATGTAGTTTTACCTTATACAGGAGCATCCAAGCCTTGAAATAATCTCAAATGGCTGGGCTATACACTCTGTTAGTACCATGAGAAGCTGCTATAGTACACTCTCTAAATATAGAAGAGTACATAGTTTTACTTTATACAGGAGCACCCCAGCCTTGATATAACCTCAAATGGCTGGGCTATACGCTCTGTTAGTACCATGAGAAGCTGCTGTAGTACACTAAATATAGAAGAGTACATAGTTTTACCTTATACAGGAGCACCCCAGCCTTGATATAACCTCAAATGGCTGGGCTATACACTCTGTTAGTACCACTAGAAGCTGCTGTAGTACACTCTCTAAATATAGAAGAGTATGTAGTTTTACCTTATACAGGAGCATCCAAGCCTTGAAATAATCTCAAATGGCTGGGCTATACACTCTGTTAGTACCACAAGAAGCTGTTGTAGTACACTCTCTAAATATAGAAGAGTATGTAGTTTTACCTTATACAGGAGCATCCAAGCCTTGATATAACCACAAATGGCTGGGCTATACACTCTGTTAGTACCATGAGAAGCTGCTGTAGTACACTCTCTAAATATAGAAGAGTACATAGTTTTACCTTATACAGGAGCATCCAAGCCTTGATATAACCACAAATGGCTGGGCTATACACTCTGTTAGTACCATGAGAAGCTGCTGTAGTACACTCTCTAAATATAGAAGAGTACATAGTTTTACCTTATACAGGAGCACCCCAGCCTTGATATAACCTCAAATGGCTGGGCTATACACTCTGTTAGTACCATTAGAAGCTGCTGTAGTACACTCTCTAAATATAGAAGAGTACATAGTTTTACCTTATACAGGAGCACCCCAGCCTTGATATAACCTCAAATGGCTGGGCTATACACTCTGTTAGTACCATTAGAAGCTGCTGTAGTACACTCTCTAAATATAGAAGAGTATGTAGTTTTACCTTATACAGGAGCATCCAAGCCTTGAAATAATCTCAAATGGCTGGGCTATACACTCTGTTAGTACCATGAGAAGCTGATGTAGTACACTCTCTCAATATAGAAGAGTATAAAGGCTTACCTTATACAGGAGCACCCCAGCCTTGAAATAACCTCAAATGGCTGGGCTATACACTCTGTTAGTACCATGAGAAGCTGCTGTAGTACACTCTCTAAATATAGATGAGTATGTAGTTTTACCTTTATACAGGAGCATCCAAGCCTTGATATAACCTCAAATGGCTGGGCTATACACTCTGTTAGTACCACAAGAAGCTGTTGTAGTACACTCTCTAAATATAGAAGAGTATGTAGTTTTACCTTATACAGGAGCACCCCAGCCTTGATATAACCTCAAATGGCTGGGCTATACACTCTGTTAGTACCACTAGAAGCTGCTATAGTACACTCTCTAAATATAGAAAAGGACATAGTTTTACCTTATACAGGAGCACCCCAGCCTTGATATAACCTCAAATGGCTGGGCTATACACTCTGTTAGTACCACTAGAAGCTGCTGTAGTACACTCTCTAAATACGGTTGTAAATTACTGTCACCTGAAAGAGTATAAATATGGTTGTAAATTACTGTCACCTGAAAGAGTATTTGAGAAACCTATTTACACTCATTGTCAAATTGAAACAGCATTGAAGTCATGCAAAAGGATTTTGTTAATGGCAATTCTTTAACTGATATAAGCTGCATTATGTACAACAGAATTTGTCTTTTGTCTATGCAAAAAACTAAGATGCAGATCAGTAATTGCTCTGCTAATCAGCATCTGTTTCTTCTTCATGTATACTGCAGTACAATCTCTTTCTTCTGAAATCTAATTTTGAGCTTCGAACCTTCTTCCGTGACTTACTACTGGTATAAAGTGCATTATCACATACTTACACCTATAGTTCCAGCAATAACCTTAAGTTTGCGTATGTGATACCGGTAATGTGATTCCCACCCCGTGATTATCAGCAGGGGCAGGCTGATAACCCGAAATCATGTATTTTGATTAGACAGAGGTTATCATGCCCGCATACTACGTTGTCGGGCCATGGAATATGTGACGTCAGGCAAAATGACATAGCATCATTTTATGGCGCAGGTTTCATTTTTAAATGTAGAAATTGTCATTTTAACATATTTCTTAATTAAAATTCTTTCTAAAATGGAGATGTCTATAGATTATAATACAGACATTTTGGCCATCGCCCTGAGTACCAACCCTTAACCATTGTCTGCCCTCGAGCTAAAGCTTTTGGGATAGATAATGGCGTCTCGGGTTGATACTGCCCACGATAACCAAAATGCCCATGGGATACTCTCTAATTTCAAACCTGTGAAATCTTGGATCATATCTACCACTAGATCAGTGGTGTGACCACAACACTGTTTAAAGTTGGTAGCTCCTACATCCCAGTACCCATATTTCCTAGAGCCGCTACGTAACCATGACTGTAACATTGGTAATAGTAGGTGGTTCATGCAGTATACACCAAACTTGGGACCTGTGAAGAAAACATATTGGTCTATAATGCATGCGGAAATCGGTAGATCCTACATCCCAGCAGACATATTTCGTACAGCCACTATGTAACCACGACTGTAACATTGGGAGCAATAGGTGGTTCATGCAGTATACACCAAATTTGGGACCTGTAAAGAAAAGAAATGAGCCGCTTCATGAGAAAACCAACAATGTGGTTTCCGAACAGGTCCGAAACAAACCAAGATGTACATGCACAGAAGATGGCTAGAGGCTGTAAACTTTGGATTTAGAAAGTAGAGGAATTGAACTATCCATTTAGCGAAAACAAAGGCGCTAATCAGCTTCGCAGTTACTGCGAAGCTGATCTGCACCTTCGTCTTCGCATATGTAAAATGTTCCTTTTTCTCACAAGGCGGCTCAAATATTATACTAAACTAAAATGCATGCAAGAATATGGTAGCTCCTACATCCCAGTACCCATATTTCCAAGAGCCGCTACGTAACCATGACTGTAACATTGGTAACAGTAGGTGGTTCATGCAGTATACACCAAACTTGGAACCTGTGACAAAAAATACACTAAATTCATAGAAATGCAAATGGAAGTCCAAAATGTCCCACAAATAATATTTTCTAGTCACAACGTAACCAGGACTGTAGCATTGGTAGCAGAAGGTGCTTCATGCAGTACACATCTAACTTGGGACCTGTGAAAAGAAATATTAAACTGAACTTCAAGAATTTGGTGGCTCTTACACCCCAGTACCTATATTTCCTAGGGCCATTTTGTTACCAGGACAGAAGCATTAGTAACAGTAAGTAGGTGGTCCAGGCAGTACACACCAAACATAGGGGCTGTGAATGAATAATAAATACAATTATTGTGACTTTGAAACCCTGTGATGATGCTACCTAACAATCTGTGGTAAAATTAACAAATTGAGCCTCCCCGAATCATGAGAAAACCAACATTCTCCATATGCGAAAAGAAAGGCGCAGATCAGCTTTGCATTTACTGTGAAGCTACTCAGATAGTACAATTTCTCTACTTTCTAAATCCGTAATTTCAAGATTCTAGCCTGCTTCTGTGAATGTACAGGCGGGTTTGTGTCAGACCTGTTCGGAAACCACATTGTTGGTTTTCTCATGACACAGCTCAATTGGGCTTCTTGTCAAACACCCTAGAAAAGAACTATTGGCATCAGGCTTGGGGTCAATTATTTTGAAAAGTAATTAATTGAATTACAATTACATTGACATTTGTTCAATTAAATTACAATTACAATTACTAGGCATTTCAGTAAAGTAATTCATTACATACAATTACTTAGCCCAATGTAATTCATTACATACAATTACTTTGCACATACCGTTGAGATGCATGAAATTTCGAAGTCCCAAAATGCTGATAAATGGAATTAAAATTTGACAACACTTGGAGTGTTAAGAATCATCTGTCAGGAACCTTTTGTACTTAGTGTCTTCCTTGTCTTTTTGGAATGTTTTAAACTAATGATGTAAATGTATATTGAATTAACCATTAAATGATATGGTTATAAGGTTGACACGTGTTTCGCATCAAATGCCAAAAATTTAGTTGCAAATATAACAACTCCTCATATCCCTGGTTTATTATAAGGAAGCAGTATATCTCTTCTGACGTGACTGAAAATTGTTAACTCTCACCCTTAAAATGTATTTGCATATTTAAATGAATATCATGTTTTAAAACGTTATTTTATCTTGTTATTCATCCATACTGAATGAGTAGGCGAAACGGGAATAGTGAAAATTTCTGGTGTAGGCGAAATTGGAGTAGGTGAAATGGGACAAATCATAGGCGAAATGGGAGTAGGCGAAACGGGAACATCCCAATAATGTAACTTAAAAGAGTCTTAACATCAGCTTAACTATCTGACCGAACAGGTACCTTACAATCATAAAAACATGACAATGAATTGTTTGACCAATAATTTCTTTCAGTTTCCCATTTGGAAAACATAATATTCAAGTTCACTCTAATTAGCAATAGAATGGGTCCCTGAAGGAAAGGAGTTTAATTTTGTGACCTTTTTTGGTTTTGGTTTAAGTGACTTCAAAACCTTTAAATAGCCTAAAACACATTTCTGTACAATGCATCTTATTCAATTATGAGTCTGTCAGTGAGGTGTGAAAAATTAACAGCAATTGGGGACAATACACCAATCACAGAACAAAAGAAAAGACAATAATTGAGTTTTCACACTTTCTTAGCTCAATCATTGTTTGGTGTTATTGTAAGATAATACATCATAAGTTAGAAAAGGTTTACAAGTACCCTAGACTTAATTTTGTCAGTAGAATGAGAAACAGTTTTATTGATGAATAGACAATTTTTTTCTACTGTTGTAACTGATGTCTATGAGAATGTATTTTTATTTGAGTACTGTATGATTGACCAGATACTTCAGTTAGATGTGCAAGAAAAAATATACAACAGAATAATCTGTAGTGCACTCTTACAATATTAATCTTTAAATATATCTGAGAGATATTTTTCTTTAAAGTAATTAAAAGTAATTCAAAAGTAATTGTTAATTACACCCCTTTTTGACACTGTAATTCATTACATTTCAATTATTGTAATTAAAGTAAAGACTGAATTACAATTATTTTCAATTATTTTGAAAAATGTAATTAAATTGCAATTAATTACAATTACAATTTTAATTACCCCAACCCTGATTGGCATATCCATTTTTGTTGGATAGCCACATATATCACTCAAATAAAATTCAACCAAATGTACAAATGAAACATAGCCCAATGCCCTGCAAAATAGCAGCGTTCAAATCAGCTATAACAAAGGCCATTCTACATAGAGATGCATCATGAGAAAACCTACTTTTCACATGAGCCGTGCCATGAGAAAACCAACAATCTGCATATGCGAAAACAAAGCCGCAGATCAGCTGTGCAGTAACTGCACAGCTGATCTGTGCCTTCGTTTTCGCTACATGGATAGTAAAATCCCTCTTCTTCCTTATTCGGAAATTTGATGCTTGTGGCCATCTTTTATGACTGTACAGGCCGGTTTGTGTCGGATCTGGTCAGAGCCCCAAACTGTTGGATTTCTCATGCAGACCAAGTTCAGAAACTACACAGCTGATCAGCACCTTTCTTCTCTCTTCATGTATAGTACAACTCCTTTTCTTCCATCCAAAACGTCAAGAATTTAGCTCTGTGAAGTAACAGGTCAGTTTGTGTCAAAACTGACTAGAAATCCACCAGGCAGGTTTTCTTGTCGACTGACTAATAATGTACAAACCTGGTACTTGTGAAGCGGATCTCAACAATTCAAACAATGACTCCATGGTTTGGGGTTGGTACGACTTGGGACAGGCAGATATGGCCCCAGATAGCCCTTCCAGCATCAGAAACCAAACATGCAAGATCCCTGTGTGGTTGTCAAGGTCATCTAAGGTCAAGGTCATATCCTTGGCAACCGGTGGTGGTTGTTTTACCGGTTCTGCTGAAATGGCAAAAATACTTTTGTTCAAAATAAGGGGTTTTACAAAGAAATAAATTAATCCCCCCAAAAGATGTTAACTTCCAATACCAATATCAATTGTCAAAAACCTAGTTGAATTCATCGCATAACAGTGCATAACAGTTTCGATTAATATACAAGGGATGTTCCAGAATAATAAAGACCTTTTAAATAACTCATAAACGGTTTGTTGAAACTTAATGAAAATGATATACGTTTTCGATACGTGTTCAGTGACCATTCAGTGGAAAAATCAGTCGAATCACCAAAATAAGTAATAAGCAATTACTTGACAATGGGTCACAGTGATTGGCGCACATCGCAAATTTTTCTGGTTCATTTTTGAAGGGGGTGGTCAAATGTTTTGCCAATATTCGCTTTATATTAGTAACACAACTCACAAATATTGGTATCTGCATGTTGAGTAAACACCATTCATTTCAATAATAGTCAAATTTTCAGTTTAAATAATTCAGACATACCAAATTAAGTGGTTTATTAGATTTCTTACAGGAATTTCATTTCCTTTTGAAAATAAAAGATGAAAATTATGAGATCAAAGGCTAAGATGCAAAAGAGGACATGCATAATAATATTCATAATGTCAATTTTCATCAGGAAAACATGTCCGTGAAATATATGCCCCCTTAATCCCTTATTGAGAAAAACTGGGGTTTGCAGGGGTATACCTATTTTACTTATTTTTGCTCCAAAACATAGATTGTAGGTACTAGCTAGAACCGCCTCGGCGAGGCGGTTCTAACGTGTACCCACAATCTAAGTTTTGAGCAAAAATTAGAAAAAGATCAAAATAAATCTACTGAAAATTTTCAATTTTTACAACTTAAGAAAAAGCTGTATATCACATGGGCGTGTTTTCGTAATGTTGGCATAGACGGAGTCATCACTTTACTAGCAACATGTTTTAGTATTTTAAAGCATTAGTGGATGCTATTTAGTATAATTTTAAAAAAATATTGAAAGACTTATTTTGTGCCACATAATTCTTTAAAAGTAAAAATTTTCCGATAAGATAATTGTAGTTGTTTTAAGTAATATTCTACAAAATAAATACTGATGTGGAAAACCTTTCAAATTTTCCAAATTTTACCTTTATAAAGTCACTCCCTGTGGTAGTATTGCTAATTCAGAAAGCAAACTGATAAACACAATTTAACAAACTTAAGTTAACATTTTTATTATAAATAAATTAATGGCACATTTCACATATGAGAGATAGGCCTTTAGTCGAGAAAGAAACCTACCTTTACTGACAGTATCAATTATCCCCGAGTCCGCAGAAGTGAGACTCCCGCCATCTAAAACTTTCTCTTCATCCACCACTTGAAGACTAACGCTAGGATCAGCTGTTCCATTAAAGTCATCAGTAACCTCAGATCCTATTGCAGCCCCTTCAGAGTCAGGCTGAGGGTCTGCGTCGTCGGTGATGAAATAGCGGACAAACTTGTTGAAGTCCATGTTAGGTATGTGTGGATCTACAGATTGTACTGAGGAGTCAACCTGAATTCTGTAAAATATAAATCACACACTAAAAGATATGCTGATGCACAAGTTGTGTCAAGGGTTGATTGTATGAAAGAGTTCATCAGTAACTTCAGATCCTATGCTGCCCCTTTATTGTCTGCCTGGGTTCTGTATCACTGGTGTTTAAGTCCATGTTAGCGACCTGTGGGCCTACTACTTGTACTGAAGAATCAACCTGAATACAGACCAAACATTAGGCTGAGTTGTGTCACTGGTTAATTATGTATAACATAAAAAGTACACCCACCTATGAGCACCATGAAGCACAGGACATGCCTGCATTTTCCAAATGCTATGTAGTAACAGTAGTATATTCGAAAATTGCTTCAGATACTCAGCTGTGAAAATTGAAAACTTATTTTTTTTATTTTTTTATATCGTTCATATTTTTGCTCAAAACATAGATTGTGGATACATGTAAGAACCACATCGGCAAGTAACCCAAGTCTCTGTTTTAAAGTAAAAATGAACAAAATATGAGCACCCATGTACACCCGAGTTTTACATGTTAGCTTGATGTGTAGGGCTGGCATACACATCTTCTGACTCCGAAGATGATAACATGCAGTCATTGACAGAGTGAGTTTTAAATACCCACCTATGAGCACCATGAAACACAGGACATGCTGGCATTTTCCACATGCTCTGTAGTATGATTGAACATTGCTTCAGATACTGCAGGGCTGGTATACACAGATTTTCTGACTCGGGAGATGACAGCATATAGTCATTGACCGAGTCCGAATCAGAGGTGTCAGAATCTTCAAATTCTCCTGAAATGCAGAATATATGAATGTAAGAAAACTTCTTTTCTTACAAAAAAAAAAAAAATGCTGCTTCTTTTACCCATATAAACAAGCTTATTTGTACTTGTTTGTACTCATTACTTGTTTGTACTCATAAAATTGCATGTTTCATACAATGAAACAATATTCTAGAGATACCTCTGGTACTTTTTCCATTTGATTCAGGGCCATTATGATTGATATGATATAAGTTGACATTTTTGAGACCAAAATTTAAGATTTTTTACAAAAAAAAATATGTAATTAACTAACCTGGCCCCCTCACATACTTCAACAGACAAAGTATACAGTCCACAGTAGCATTAGCAAACACCAGTATATTGTCTGTGTTGAGGTACACGTCAAACACATCTAGAACAGCCTCGACATGCCTCTGCCTCGCCTCATTCACTTCTTCTATGGTCGTGTACTCAATTCGGACGGCACGCAGGGCACCGAACAGTGGTCTCCAGCCAGACCTGATCTCAGCTGCGGAGACCTCAACAAGCTCACATATGGAGCATACAATCTGCAATAAGAATTGCAGAGGAAATTAAAGACTGAAGGCATATTATCAAACCCACCAAACTTATATATTTTCAATGTAAACAAACTCTGATAAAAGTGACAGCAGTTAATAGAGGGCCATTAATGAAATCAAATTTTGGTCCTAGTAAAATATTTTAGTTTGAAATCTGTTGTATACAGGCATTATATCATACTGCAATTATGTAACTTTGTAATTAAAAATGTTGCATAACATTGTTAAATGTGATGTAAAATTTTGAAATAGAGGACACATTTGAATTGTAGCCTATTTCTAATTAAATAATAATGACCATATCAGTTTTGGGCCCAAACTTCTGCATATAATAATCTGTGAATGACTGTGCAAATAGGTCTATAAGTGCTGTACTAAAAGGGCTTAAAAGCTCTTTTATTTATAACCATGAATAAACACTGTACCTGATCCTGTACGTCCCCATCACATAATTCCAAACACAGAATATTCTCAAAAGTTTTACATAACATCTCGTTGCTATGGAAATGTGGAAGTTCTGAGTGACACGACATGGCTGCTATGACATAGTCATGAACGCAGGTGACAGCCATTTTGGAAATACTCCTGTCTCTGTGGCCAGCAGCCTGTAAATATGACAAACTTTTGAAAATGAAACTTTTCAAAGATTATCTGACACGGGATATTCTCAAATGTTTTAAAAAGCAGGTTTTGCACTTAGGTATTTATGTGTTCTGTAATGTATTTACAGCCTTATTAATACATATTATAGGCTTTTGTAGCCAATATAGAATTGATCATATTCGCTTCATACTATCGCTCCACTTCGTGTTAAAATCAAGGACAAGCAAAGATTAACTGTCACTCATTTTACATGCAATTTATTTTAACATGTTTTCACAATTAGCCATTGTATTTGCTTGTCCTAGATTTTTTGTCACAAATTTACTGATTGTATATTTTGACTGAAATTTAGACACACTACATACCTCCACCAGATAAGAAGACACTACACTCCAAATCTTCAACAGATGTATGAGAGGTCTGCCACTACGTACAACCTTCATCAATACATTCTGTAGCCTATACAGATGCAGGGAGTTTACAGGGAGATGAGGGTGTTCACCAAGGAGATCCATTTCTTCCTCTAACTTTATGTTTATTTTATGAAGCTGAGTTTTGCTGGCTTCACAAAGTTCACTGAGAAAGGTAGCCAGGGCAGATATACCGAGTTGGTCAGCTGCTTCTTCAAACAGCCTGTATGGGGGGGAAACAATTTGAAAGATTTTTTAAACAACAAAACAGTTTGTAAAATTTCAAGCTCATTTGTTCTAATGCTATATTATCTTTAATACTTAAATTAAGATATGAAATATTTATATTTTAATGAGTGTAAGCCTAGACTTTTTGCACTCACTGTTATCACAATTATGCAATACATTCGCATAAATTTGCTGTGGCGGAATTCAGCGGTTCCGGGGTGGGCGTCTTGCTGATCTACTAAGTTTACTAAGCTATATGAGGCTTGGGTTTGGAATCTGGCTTGTAAATTTATACTTGCAACCAGGAATGGGGCCCAAGTGACTCTTCTGTTTGTTATCCTTTAGGTTTTAGTATAGACTGGGAGAAATCTTGTCTTCCGGACACGGTACTTGAATACCGGAACCTTTAGACGAGGTGGATCCCAGATCTTAACTAGGCTAAATTTTTGAAATTCAAATCGTTACAATAAATTTGTCGCTCGCGCCAGACGCTGGCAATTTCGGAATATTTTTTCGAGTTTGTCCAACAGATCTGGATTCTGTTTATATGGCATCTCGAGGAAATTGCTCTTAACACATACAATGAATGGAATGCATAATTCGGAATGCATTTATGGATGGAATGGAATGCATATTTTGGAATGCATATTTTGGAATGCATGTTTTGGAATGCATATCTCGGAATTATTATTATGGATTCAAAATGGAAGCTGCAAGCATAAATCAGGGTTTGGTGCATGCGACTCTAAGGTTGATCAGCTGGACGCCCGTCCCGGGCTCGGATTAAACCGCCTGGTGTCCATATTCCTCCACTTACAATTCATAGTTCTAAGTCTAAGTCAATTTTGGCTTTAACTGAATTTTATTTGTTCCATTTTGTCATTATCACATATACATAAGGGCTGATGTGCCATAGCTATCAATGTTCTAGTCAAGAATAAAGCACATGATATTGCTTTTATATTTGTTTGTTTCTGAGTTGGTATCCTAAAATAATCAGGATTATCATCTCGTTGATAATCCCATTTATTTTGGGACCGACGAAGCGGATGGACCGCTATTTTGCGCAACCACTGTGGCTTTTGGGAGTATTTGAAATACCTATTAAGGGTTTTCTTTCATCAAATTTTGCAAATTGTAAATCTTGTTAATCGTATCAGCCATGACAGTTTATCAAATCTATAAGCGCTTTATTCATAGTTACTTTCCATCAATCAAGCGCCTACACGATAAGAAATGGATCAAATCAATCCCAGCTTTCTTTGCGCTGTCGCACTTCCTTTTCCGTTTGCTTCCGAGAAAGAAAATACACGTTTAATTGAAAACCCACCCTCCCGCCACTGTGGTTGTGTTAATTGGCAGTCTTACTATTGGAATATTGATACTGTTCGTAGTTTTTATCATTCCAGGCACACATCGCTAGTCAGGTGTTTTTGATGCTTCAGGCTAAGTTTAGAGGCCATATTTATGGATAAAGACAGTCAATAACCTGATCGATGATGTGACATAGAAATGGGAAACTTACTCTCTTGGGACTCCTTAATATTTGAAGATCTGCTTAAACAATTACAAACTGTGCAGTGTTGCGGATTACTGGATCTATTCGCTGGTTGCCTGAGTTGTTGCAAACAATTTACATGTTGGTGGATTTGACAAGGCATTATGGATTTTATGATTATCAATACGACTACAACCAAATATGGGGACATTGATGAATCTGCTTCTTGTTTATATTATTCAATACCTTAAATAAGTTTCTTCATCGGGCGGAATTCAGCGGTTCCGGGGTGGGCGTCTTGCTGATCTACTAAGTTTACTAAGCTATATGAGGCTTGGGTTTGGAATCTGGCTTGTAAATTTATACTTGCAACCAGGAATGGGGCCCAAGTGACACATCTGTTTGTTATCCTTTAGGTTTTAGTATAGACTGGGAGAAATCTTGTCTTCCGGACACGGTACTTGAATACCGGAACCTTTAGACGAGGTGGATCCCAGATCTTAACTAAGCTAAATTTTTGAAATTCAAATCGTTACAATAAATTTGTCGCTCGCGCCAGACGCTGGCAATTTCGGAATATTTTTTCGAGTTTGTCCAACAGATCTGGATTCTGTTTATATGGCATCTCGAGGAAATTGCTCTTAACACATACATTGAATGGAATGCATAATTCGGAATGCATTTATGGATGGAATGGAATGCATATTTTGGAATGCATATTTTGGAATGCATGTTTTGGAATGCATATCTCGGAATTATTATTATGGATTCAAAATGGAAGCTGCAAGCATAAATCAGGGTTTGGTGCGTGCGACTCTAAAGTTGATCAGTTGGACGCCCGTCCCGGGCTCGGATTAAACCGCCTGGTGTCCATATTCCTCCACTTACAATTCATAGTTCTAAGTCTAAGTCAATTTTGGCTTTAACTGAATTTTATTTGTTCCATTTTGTCATTATCACAAAGTACATATACATAAGGGCTGATGTGCCATAGCTATCAATTTTCTAGTCAAGAATAAAGCACATGATATTGCTTTTATATTTGTTTGTTTCTGAGTTGGTATCCTAAAATAAATTGTAAAAGTCACCATTTCTTTCACCTTTTATTAATGCTATTCATGAAAATCATGTAATGTGTATGTTGCTATTTACCTATCCACTTCTTGGGACAATCCACAGAGTGCCTGTGAAGCCTGTGTAGAGTTGAGTACCCCTCCTCCAGAAATGGACCTGTCCCAACCAGATTCTATACTGCTCTGTTTGATCAGGTTAGGTACATTTATTCGAGGGGCCACAGGTACTATAGGATTCATTGGCACACCATATAGCTCTGTCTCGCTGTAAAACATACAAAGTAAGCTGTAAATGTCCCAATAGCCAGTAATAAAGAAACATTCATTTTTTTCTGAAAGCATGCTTCAGTAGGGTATATATGGAAGCAACCGAGCCATTAAATCTATTACTAGCAAGTGGATGTCGAATAAAAGGAAAATTCAGAAATCCCAGAAATTCTCATGCGTTTTAGTTCACACTAAACATGGCAAGGTGCAAGTTGGACAGGTATGAAAACTGTAATCTTGTCAGGGCCTTCTTGAGGCCTGGGTCTCTTGTGTACTTGGTGTTTTACACATGACCATGTACACTGAAGATGGCAATGAGAAAGCATAAGCTTTTTCTAAATGCTTAACTCATTTAAGCCTGGCGACATAGGCAAACAGCATAGCTCCAGTTGTGACGCAGCAAAACGCGGCGTCCCATCTGGGGCTATTCTGTTTGCACAAAGTAATTTCATAGAAAAATAAAAGCGCTGCAGGCATGCATGATACCCCGCCACGCAAATTTAATTTAGCAAAAATGTTTGTCAATAAATTCTCAAGATAAAGAGCAGAACAAAATTTTGTCATAAATGAAGGACCATAACTCTGTATACATTGATAAAATTTACCCATCTTCAATCCCAAACCACTACTTCCTGATTTGAACTTTTATACAAAGTTTGAAGAAAATTGGTTGATAAATGCACAAAACAGAGGCAGGAAACGAAATTTTAATGTAAATCATGGGCCATAACTCTGTACTTATTTAACAAAATTTATTCATTTCAATCCCAAACCACTCCTTCCTGATATGAACTCCTATACAAAGTTTGAAGAAAATCCGTCAATAAATGCTCAAGATAGAGTCCGGAAACAAAATTTTAACGTAAATCAAGGGCCATAACTCTGTACTTATTTGACAAAATTGACCCATCTTCAATCCCAAATCACTCCTTCCTAGTATGAACTCCTATACAAAGTTTGAAGAAAATCGGTCAATAAATGCTCAAGATAGAGCCCGGAAACAAAATTTAAACGTAAATCAAGGGCCATAACGCTGTACTTATTTGAGGAAATTGACCCATCTTCAATCCCAGACCACTCCTTCTTGATATGAACTCCTATATAAAGTTTGAAGAAAATCGGTCAATGAATGCTCAAGATAGAGCCCAGAAACAAAATTTTAATGTAAATCAAGGGCCATAACTCTGTACTTATTTGACGAAATTTACCCATCTTCAATCCCAAATCACTCCTTCCTAGTATGAACTCCTATACAAAGTTTGAAGAAAATCGGTCAATAAATGCTCAAGATAGAGCCCGGAAACGAAATTTTAACGTAAATCAAGGGCCATAACTCTGTACTTATTTGACGAAATTTACCCGTCTTCAATCCCAAACCACTCCTTCCTGATATGAACTCCTTTACAAAGTTTGAAGAAAATCGGTCAATGAATGCTCAAGATAGAGCCCGGAAACAAAACGCTGACGGACGGACGGACGGACAGACAGACAGACAGACGGACAGACAGACGGACGGACGGACACTCGAACACAAATTTTTATGGAGGGTATAACATAATACCCTGCACTTTTTTTAAGTGGCGGGGTATAAAAATGAGATAAAATATAAAAATCACTTCTAACACCCCCAAAATAAAAGTGAACTCATCCAACTGATAATGATGGGAGAATCCATTCGTCAAATATTAAACTTGTGTCAGTGAAAGTGACTTACTCATCCTCAGTGACTGGTGCAGCACTTCCTGTCTGTTCCTGGTGTATTCTGGGTAAACTAGACTGGTTATTACCACTACTGAAGTAGGTGTGCTCCAACTCAGATATGAATGCACAACACCTAGAATTAGATTTGAAGGGTTACACAATCTTTCTACTTGTAAATCTCTTCATTATAAATAATTTCAAACATATTTTCTTCTTGCCTCAATCTGCTAGTCTAACTTTAATGACTTTGATTTTTTCAATAAAATTTCAGCAGAAAAAGTATTCTGTATCTGTAGATGCAGTTACTGGTAATCCTTTTGAAAGAACTTTTTATGTTATTTTTTTTCCCTAAACTCTGCTGAAAAGGAACATGGAATAACCCACTACACATAATGATTTCATCTATCTTTAGCCCAACGATTATTTGGAAAATGGACAAAAAAGAAAATCATTCAAAATTCTGACCAAAAGTTCAAAAACTATGTTCTGCCTTAACTTTTTTTTTTACTATAGAGTCTTCTCTTATAAGTGAGCCACCAAATTAGAAAACCAACAACCTGCATATGCGAGAACAAAGGTGCAAATCAGCTGTGCAGCTACTGCACAGCTGATCAGCGTACCTGCACAGCTGATCAGCACCTTTGTTTTTTGCTACACAGATAGTACAATTCTTCGTCCACTTATATCCAAAATTTCAAGCTTCTAGGTTTCTTCTGTGACTGTATAGGCCAGTTTGTATCTTACCTGGTAGGAAACCCCGCAGACCAGTCATTTTTCGCATAATTGAGCCGCCTCGTGAGAAAACCAACAATCTGCATATGCGAAAACAAAGACGCAGATCAGCTTCGCGGTAACCGCGAAGCTGATCAGCGCCTTTGTTTTCGCTACACGGATAGTACACTTCCTCTTCTTCTTATATCCAAAAATTCAAGCTTCTAGCCTGCTTCTGTGACTGTGCAGCCTGATATGTGTCAGACCTGTTCGGAAACCACATTGTTGGTTTTTCCCACGAGGTGGCTCATATATACCTGAAGACATGTTTCCAGCAATCTGAGGAATGGCTCCCTATCTCCAGTGCAGTGGTCATCATAGCATCCATACTCAGCACATGTGCAGCATGGAGCCGAACCAACTTAGGCTTTGAGCTGGGAACCATAGCTGACTTCTGGCTCCCTTTCTCAGGATGTTGTGACTGGGCATGCTTGAAATCCTCCATGACACAGGAAGTATTGGCCAGCTGGGAGAACACGGCTCCACATCGCTGCTGAAGACCTGTAATAGGGTTTATCAATCTTATTTCAGTCTTTGAAGAACGTTTTACTAACTTTTGGGCTGTGGAATTTTCATAAGATGGTTCTGTAAATAGTGTTTATCTATATGCTTTTTTGGTTGTCAAATTTTCATTCTATGAATTGAATAATGTTTGAAAATAAGAGCTGTCGCAGGACAGCGTGCTCGACTGCTTCTGACCTTTGTCAAACATAAGGCCAAACCCGACTAGTAACCCAAAGCATTATGCTCATACATCTTTTTGCCTTGATGCAATAAGGCAAAATCACTGAACCATGACAGTTAACTATAACTACCTAAGAGTTAAAGGTCTCACTCATGTTGTGAAAGAAGTGTGTTCATATACCAACTGAGTGCCAAGACACAAGGCAAAATCACTGAACTGTGAAATAATGTCACACTGACCTATAAGTATTTCAGGGTCAAAGTCTCAAAGGTCTAGTGATACTTACTCATAATGTGAAAGAAATCTGATCATATACCCATTCAGTGTTGAGATATAAAGCAAAATCACTGAACCATGAAATTAGGTCATAGTGACCTATAAGTATGTTTGGGTTCAAGGTCTGGTCAAACTCATTCATAATCAGAAAGAAGTATGAAAAAATACCAACTGAGTGTTGAGATATAAGGCAAAATCACTGAACCATGAAATTAGGTCACAGTGACCCAGGAATACTTTACGGTCAACGGTCTTGTCATACTCAAACATATCGTGAAAGAAGTATGTTCATACACCAATTGAGTGCCGAGAAATAAAGGAAAATCACTGAACCGTAAAATTAGGCCATATTGACCTAGGACTACTTTAGGGTCAAAGGTCTTGTCATACGCAAACATAGTGTGAAAGAAGTTTGTTCATAAACTACTTAAGTGCCGAGATATAAGGCAAAGTCACTGAACCGTGAAATTAAGTCACAGTGACCTATAAGTATATTGGGGTCAAAGGTCTGGTCATACTCACTCATAATCTGAAAAAAGTATGAAAATATTCTAATTGAGTGTCAAGATATAAGGCAAAATCACTGAACCGTGAAATTAGGTCACAGAGACCTAGGACTACTTCAGGGTCAAAGGTCTTGTCATACGCAAACATACTTTGAAAGAAGTTTGTTCATAAACCATTAGAGTATCGAGATATAAGGCAAAATCACTGAACCGTGAAATTAGGTCACAGTGACCTATAAGTATATTGGGGTCAAAGGTCTGGTCATACTCACTCATAATCTGAAAAAAGTATGAAAATATACAAAATGAGTGTCAAGATATAAGACAAAATCACTGAACCGTGAAATTAGGTCACAGTGACCTAGGACTAATTCAGGGTCAAAGGTCTTGTCATACGCAAACATACTTTGAAAGAAGTTTGTTCATAAACCATTTGAGAACTGAGATATAAGGCAAAATCACTGAACCGTGAAATTAGGTCACAGTGACCTTTAAGTATATTGGGGTCAAAGGTCTGGTCATACTCACTCATAATCTGAAAAAAGTATGAAAATATACTAATTGAGTGTCAAGATATAAGGGAAAATCACTGAACCGTGAAATTAGGTCACAGTGACCTATTAGTATATCGGGGTCAAAGGCCTGGTCGTACTCACTCATAATCTGAAAGAAGTAAGAAAATATACTAATTGAGTGTCAAGATATAAGGCAAAATCACTGAACCATGGAAAGTAGGTCAACCGACCCTTACCGTCATGACACACAAGTCAGTGTCATAAAGTCAAAAGATGAATGACCAACTATCTTCCTAAGTTGTTTCTATTAAGAAATAAAAAGAAAAAAAATTGGGGAGTTCTAGATTTTTGACCTCTAGCCCCGCCCCCCTGACTCCGACCCAGAGGTCTGATGTCATGGAACCTAAAGTGTATGAAGTATGAATGCTTTATGATAAGTTGTTGTCAAGATATGGACTCCTTGTAAAAGTTACACAGCAGTACATCTATTTTTTACAGTGTTCTAGTTTTTAACCTCTAGCCCCACCCCCCAGGCATGGACCGAGAGACCCGATGCCATTAAATGAAACTCAACCCTACAGGGTACCTATGGTCCGAGTATGAAAGCCCTCTGATAAAAAGTTTTCAAGATATAGACTTCTGGAATACTATATCACAGAAAAGCCATTATTATTAATGGTGTTCTAGATTTTAACCTCTAGCCCCACCCCCTGGCATGGACCCAGGGATCTGATGCCATGGAATGAAAGCCGACCCTACAGGGTGTCAATGGCCCAAGTATCAATGCTTTCTGATGAGTGGTTGTCAAGATATGGACTTCTAGAAAACTTTAACACAAGAATTGCCATTTTTGAAGGTGTTCTAGATTTTAACCTCCAGCCCCACCCCCTGGCCTGGACCCAGGGGCCCGATGCCATGGAATGAAAGCTAACCCTACAGGGTATCTATGGTCCAAGTATGAATGCTTTCTGATGAGTGGTTGTCAAGATATGGACTTCTAGAAAACTTTAACGCAAGTGTGACGCGCACGCGCATGAGCACGCGCACGGGAACGGGAACTTGGATGACCGAGGTGACTGCAATAGCTCTATGCACTTCGTGCAGTCGAGCTAAAAATTACTTTTCTTAACCATTTGTCATCAAGGCTATAAGTTACCTAAACATGCTGAACTTGGGCCAAACTCTCAAATGATTTCAAGTTCTAAGTGCAACTTCTGTGGCACGTAACTGATATTTACTCCTCATGTATCAGATGGACTAGTAGGTGGACTAGAAGGTGGGTTGCATACTTCAAAATGAACCTACCTAACAAGCAGCATAGTTTGGCAGCTTTCTGAAGCCCGTCGAGACATTTACACATGGCCTCTCTAGCCCGCATACTCTCTTCCTTGGCCCCCTCCATCCTTATCATGACAGCGAGGCTGCTCGTGATCCCGCAGTTACTCTTCCCGTTCAACAGGACTGATAGGACATCCAGGATACCCTCCCAACAGACTGACAGGATCTCCCGGGATAACAGCTTGCCTGGAATGTGATATCAGACATAATAATAATAATAATAATAATAATAATAATAATAATAATCTCTATATTTATAGAGGATAACGTATTTAGCACAACGGCCAGTCTTCTATACGGTCCTCTAGTGAATACAGACATTGATTATTTTCTGACCTTTTTTGTTATTATTCGGACTTTTTCATATCAGACATGCGATGTTAGTGATGCTGTATTTTGTTTTGGGAGAAGAGAAGCCAGTGCTTGCCTTATAATGCTGAGCGCCAAGCAAGGTAGCCACTGGTACCATTTTTAAAGTCTTTGGTATGACCCGGCCCGGGATCGAACCCACGACCTCCCGCTCCCGAAGCGGATGCTCTAACCATCACACTATCAGTATAAGATTTGACAATAGCAGAATGTGATATCATTATGATTTCACAGGAACAATCCCACTTTTAATAAATGAGCCTGCACATGAGACAACCGACAATTTAGTTTCCGACCAGGTCGGACACAGACCAGCCTGTACAGTCACAGGAGCAGGCTAGAGGCTTGATACTTAGGATTTAAGTAGAAGAGGCATTATCTGTGTAGCGAACACAAAGGCACTGATCAGCTTCGCGGTTACCCCGAAGCTGATCTGCGTCTTTGTTTTCGCATATGCAAATTGTTGGTTTTCTCATGTGAAGGCTCAAATGTCAAAATTTGGTTTGGTTTCTTGCTAAAATTAATCTTAAACAGCTGTTGTCATCTGCAGACTGTTGTTAACCTAAGAATGCTTTGCCAAGGCTAAGTGAGCCAAATAATGCTTTGCATAGGCTAAGTTAGCAAAGCAATGCTTTGCAATGTTAAGTTAGCCAAACAATGCCTTGCCTAGGCTAAATTAGCCTAAAAATGCTCTGTTAGCAAAAAAAGCTTTTCCTACGCTAAGTTTGCAAGATAAAGCTTTGCCTAGGTTAAATTAGCCAAAGAATGCTTTACCTAGGCAGTCTTAACCTAAGAGGTTAACCTGCAGTCAACTCATTATTTTTTCACACGTTTGTGACAAGTAAAAGAATGTACATTGTACCAGACATGAATCCTCCAAATGAGTCGCCTCATGAGAAAACCAACAATGTGGTTTCCGAACAGGTCTGACACAAACCGACCTGTACAGTCACAAAAAAGAGCTAGAAGCTTGAAATTTCGGATTTAAGTAGAAGAGGAATTGTACTATCCGTGTAGCAAAAACAAAGACGCTGATCAGCTTCGCAGTTACTGCGAAGCTGATCTGCGCCTTTGTTTTCGCCTATGCAGATTGTTGGTTTTCCCACGAGGCGGCTCAAATGTTTATGAATAGGACATACCTGCTTCAACATTTGCTTTATGACCAGTATCCTTTACACCCACATCAGCTTCTGTTTCTTCGTCAAATACACCATCTGTATTTCTCATAATTTCCCACTCAAATATTCCAGAACTGTCCATTTCTGAAAATATAAATTACCATGACCAGAAGCAGATATGAGCCGCAACATGAGAAAACCAACAATGTGGTTTCCGAAAAGGTCCAACACAAATCAAGCTGTACAAGGACAGAAGATGGCTAGGGAGCTGAAAATTTTGGATTTAGAAAGTAGGGAAATTGTACTATCCATGTAGCGAAAACAGAGATGCGGCTTTGTTTTCACATATGAAAAATGTTGGTACTGTCATGACACATAACTGCACAGCTGATCTGCCATTTGCTTTCACTTCACAGACAGTACAATCCCTTTTCTTCTTAAATCCAAAATTTCAAGCATCAAGCCTTCTTCTGTCAGTATACAGTCCATTTGTCTCGGACCTTGATAGAAGGGCATGTTTTTTCATAATGCAGATCATATTTGAGCTGCCTCCTGAGAAAACCAACGATGTAGTTTTTGAACAGGTCTGATACAAACCGGGCTGTACAGCCACGGAAGACAGCAAGAAGCTTGAAATTTCAGATTTAAGAAGAAGAGGGATTTACTTTCTGAGTAGCGAAAATTAAGGCGCTGATCAGCTTCACTGTTACCGCGAAGCTGATCTGTATCTTTGTTTTCGCCTATGCAAATCGTTTGTTTTCTCTTGAGGTGGCTAATTCGTTTCAACACATCCCAACAGAAACACAGAAACAATGCACTAGTAATGAGGGCACAGTCTTGGTCTAACTTCCATCCCGCCTCAGATAACAAATCTCTGCTTAGTACTATCTTATATAGACATATGGGCTAGCCCATCCAGAGACAGGTTCATGAACCTGTTTTTTAAATAAGCGAAAACAAAGACCCAGATCAGCTGTGCAGTAACTGCACAGCTGATCAGCACCTTTGTTTTTGCTTCAAAGACAGTACAATCCCTTTTTTTCTTACATCCAAAGTTTCAAGGTTCTGGCCTTCTTCTATAGATCTCAATCAAATTACTACAGAAAGTTACCTTTTAAAGCAGTAATGAGGGCACAGTCTTGGTCAGATTTCCATCCCGCCTCAGATAACAAATCTCTGCTCAGTACAATCTTGTAGACATGAGCAAGCCAGTCTGGGGACAGGTACAGGAACATGTCCGTGTCCAGGATACTCTCTAGAAACTGTTTCTGTAACAGATATAAGAAATCACAATTAAGAATTCATTTGTTCTAATTAGCACATATACACCAATAAGCGCACACCCAGGATGTTTCCGAAAATATGTTCATACCGCTCGACTAACATATTGGCATTTTACACCAGTTTTACACATGAATACCGTATCAAAGAACACTATTTCTAAACACATGGAACACTTAAATGACATCATCATTAATATTTTTGACATGGTTATTTCAGCAGTTAATGTGCTGTTTTCGTTCGTACTGTGCATTAATTAGAACGATATTAATTTATCTTAACTTAAGTTATTTTGAAAAGTTTAACACACTGTGCACTAATTAGAACAAATACTGTATTTTCTTTTCTATTCATTCTTTTCTACTTCAAATATTTTCAATTCATTCCTTTGTTTGTATTTGATCTCTTTTTTGTACTGAAGTTTTGATATTTTTTTACCATTTGTAGCAATCAATGGAAGAAAAGGGAACTAGATTCATAATTTTCAAGAACAAATCTACAATTTAAAGAGTTTCGTTCAAAGTCAAGGACATGGCAAGTGACACTCAATTCAATTCCAGAAGTTCTCAAAGAGAATTTTTATCAACTGTTTTTGTTTGTTTGTGTTGAGGCTTAACGTCCCAGTCAACAATTTTTCAGTCATGTCAGGACGTAGCCAACGCTTCCTGGGTTTAACCAGTACTGTAGGGAGTTAATGTGTCTTGCTCAAGGACACACCACGATGACGCTTGTGGGGATCGAACTCAGGACCTCTGGATTTGGAGTCCGACGCTCTACCACTACGCCACTGTGCCCCTTTTATCAACTGTATAAAGAATTGAACTATATGGATCACAAAAATTTCAACAACATATTTCAGCATCACTATCTCTGAATCTCTGTTGCTGTCAAAGAAACCTTTACCTCTGACATAGTTATAGCTGACTTGTCTCCTGTCTGATAGAAGTCACTGGCTCCCAGCTGTAGACAGAGACACAGGGCAGAGTAGGCAGTAGAGTAGACACTGTCCGCATTCAGAACAGTATCCAGGACAATGTCTGACGACTGGTCCTGCTGAGCCATTTCTGAAAGAAACATTCAACAGTTGAGCATTTAATTTATTATAAATATTTTGTCGTGGTTGATTTGCTGGTTTACATCCCACTTAACAATTAAGGTCATATGAAGACAGGACCTCAGTTTAAAGTCTTATCCAAAAGACTGGAAAAGCCCGGGAGCGAATTCTGATCCCTGCTTTACAAGGCGAGTGGTTTAACCACTACACCACAGAGGCTTCTATATGAGCCGCATCATGAGAAAACCAAAATTTTGAATACGCGAAAACAAAGGTGTGGATCAACTTCGCAGTGACTGCAAAGCTGCTCAGCAGGTCAGCGCCTTTATTTTTGCTACACAGGTAGTACAATTCCTCTACTTTCTGAATCCAAAATTTCCAGCCTCTAGCCATTGTCTGTGCTTGTACAGCTCGGACCTATTTGAAAACCACATTGTTGGTTTACTCATGACACGGCTCATACCTTTATTATTATGTACTGTGACAAATACATGTGCATGTGGTGTTAAAACCTCTAAATATAATTATAAAACCTGTAGTTAGCATTTTAAACAAATGAGAACAAAAATTTTCAGCAATTTTGAAAGATAAAAGGACTTAGCCTATTCAGCAAACAAGCAGAGATTTTCCAGAAACATTTCGAGTTAAAAGACAACAAACCATTAAACTCACTAGCAGAAAACTCTGAGGCCCATTTCTGCAGCATTTCATCAACTTCATATGTAGACATCGCCTGCAGCAAGTATGGCAATGCTTTCACTAGCTCCTCAATAAAATCTACTGCATTCTGCTGTTCTTCCACCTTCATCTTGGTCAAATCTGACTTCCTCTTCCCAGAATGCATTTCGGCATCATTATCTCTGACCTCAATTTTGTAGTCTGGTTCTCTGTTGTTTTTGTCCACATCATCCATGTTATCTGAGGGATTGATTCCTGGGTAAGCTTTTGTGGTACCCGGATCAGACTTGACTGAAGTGACAGACTCACTTCTCTCAGAGATGCTTCTGAACTTTCCTGTAGACAGACAGAACATGGTCGTTAGTTTCCTGACTTTTGTCTTCAACGTCCAACTCAAAACCTAAGGTCATAGGGTGACATGACCTCTGTTGACCTTTGTTTATAGTCCCATTCCGAAAACTGGAGAAGCTTGAAACCAAACACATGACCACTGGTTTACAAGGAGAATGGTCCACTACACAAGTGAGGCTTCTTGTATCAATATGTGACTGAGCTTGTCTGAAAATGCCTTCAACATATCTAAAATCCTATGCATTTGGTATTTGCTCCATGTACATATTCTTTTTTATTGCATATATTTCCTTTTTCATACTCTAGTTAATGAAAATAATTTAAGGGTTCCCTATTTTACCTGTGCCTAAAATAATACCTTGTTTCTTGTCTTTATTTCTGTTGTAAAAAAAAACAACTTAATAGTGCTAACACATCTATACACCTCTATACACTTGTTTTAGATTGTTTTAGACAGCAAGATCATCCACATAGGCTACACTGGTACAACACCGCTGACTCATCATTATCATTGTAACTTACCATATTTCTTGTCTTTGTATTTCTGCAGTATGACAGCAGAGCTTGTCTCGTCAATGCCAATACCTTTTGAAAGCTGGTCTAGAGAGCAGAGTAGATCATCTACGCAGGCTACACTGGTACAACATACTGACGACTCGTTGCTATGGCAACACTCCTCCACAGAATCTACCATTCTGAAAATATATATTAGCTCTATATATTGATAGTGCATTATAATGCGCCTCACTATAGTGCAGTTTTCAATACAACACGACCATGGCTCACAAAATGATTATTTTTCCTCAGTATAAAACAGTTTGACTTATAGCATGGTCTGTTTTCATGGACCCAAAAGATAGTGTAATAATGAAGTTTGTCTGTCTGTCTGTCTGTCTGTCTGTCTGTCTGTCTGCTAGAAGCTTGAAATTTCAGATTTAAAAAGAAGAGGAACTGTACTATCCTTGTAGCGAAAACAAAGGCGCTGATCTAGGCCTTTGTTTTCGCATAAGCATATTGTTGGTTTTCTTGTACGACGGCTCAATTGTCAGTACTCACAGTTTGGTAAGTGCCAAGTCATTGTGTTTGGTAGGCCCTGGTGCACCATCACTGTTGTCTCGATGTGTTACAGTCATACCACACAGGAACTCTGGGCTCGACAGGAGCTGAAATGGAAAAGAACACTTGAGTTGCAGCACCATAAAACCAACATTCTGCATATGCGAAAACAAAGACACAGATCACCTGTGCACAGGGCTTGCAATTTCCCGGGAAATATCAGTATTTTAATCTGATGCTATGTTTGGGCTTTGAATTTAATTTCATCTATTGCAGGTCCCTCTATTCTTTATATCAGACTGTTCACAGTAGTGTGAACTGGGTCCACAATCAATGAAAATTAAATTCAAAGCCCCAACATAGCACCAAGGTGTGTGTGTGTGTGGGGGGGGGGGGGGGGTTGGGGGGAGAAGAACTTATCTAAGCCTTTTTATGGGAATGAGGCAAACAGTATAGCCCCAGATGTGACGCCGCAGAATGTGGTGTCCCATCTGGGGCTATTCTGTTTGCTTAGAGAAATTTCATTGAAAAATTTTAAAATCACACCTGAAGCCCCTAAAAATGACAGAGGACTGGAACAAATGGTAATGATGGGCAAGTCCAATTGTCATATGAGCCGCGTCATGAGAAAAGCGGATTTTTGCCTATGCAAAAACAAAGGCGCAGATCAGCTGTGCAGTAACTGCACAGCTGAACAGCGCCTTTGTTTTCGCTAGAGATAGTACAATTTTTCTTCTTCTTAAATCCGAAATTTCAAGCTTCTAGCCTTTTTATGTAACTGTACAGGCCGATTTGTGGGACCTGGTCGGAAACCCCGACCGGTTTTCTCACATGGCGGCTTATATATGGGTTAAAGAACCATACCTCTCTGATAGCTTTAAGAGCATCCAATCTATTCTGTGGGGCAGGGCAGAGGAGTATTCTGTGGAACAGGGATTCTAACACAGGTCTCAGGGATCTAACAGGGCCAACCTTCTTGGCTAAGTCAACTGATATGCTGAAAAAAAAAAGCAAATTATTTTAGGTTGTTGCCGATGAATAGCAAATATACTGTCTTCGTTCTAATTAGCGCACAGTGCACTAATCTTTTCAAAATAAAAGTTAAGGTAACCAAATATAGTTCTAATAAGCACAAACCATGAAGCATAACAACAAATTAATTGATAAAATGTCATGAATGATGATGCCATTTAAGTGTTCCAGTCGTTTCAAAATAGAGTTTGACCATTTAAGGATGTTCACTGCTAACATTTGACATTTCGGAACTTCCGGTTTTTCTTTTCTTGAATATCTCGCAAACGGTTGCAGATATTTTCCTAATATTTTATATTTGGATACATATTAAAAATATGCATCAAATGAGCCATGAAAATTGTCAATCTAAGAAACTTCATTTTTTCACCCCATTTTCTGCAACTTTTCAGAAAATTTTAGTTGTCAGTAAAATTTAGGGGGTAGGGTAGATTAAACTTGAATATTACACATCTTCAAATTAATAGCACTAGTTCGATGTTTATTTTAGAAGCAGTGTATGTGTACATGGTCTTCTAAATCATTCTTTGTGTCTTTGGTGTGCTGGTTTTAAAATTTAAGGTGGTTTTATGATATGGGCTTTTAGAAACAAAACAGACGAAAAAAGGCCGAAAATGGCGATTTTCAAGTTGTTGGTTCTCTCTTATATGCTCACTACCCTATATATTTCTTTCTTTTATTCGAACAATATTACCTAGTTCTATGTTGTGTGAAAATACAAGAAAAAGTTTGAATCAACAAATATGGGTTTGGTACATTTCAAAATATTGATTTTTTCCGACTTTTCAAGTATGGGGGAAAGGTTAGAAAAGGAATCGTAAAATTTTGTCATCCACTCCAAGTTGCAATTTTTTCTTATATTTTTGGTCCAAAATTGTCTGCGCTACGTAAATATTATGACTTTTGAAAGCATTCTAGGTGTATTTTTGTTCAAGACAGGTATGTTTCAAAGAATCATAAATTAAATTAATTTTACCAAATTTAAAACATGGTGTTCAGAGGTCTCATTCAGAGGCCTGTAGCTTGAAAAAATGCACACTACCCTATATTTAATTTATGAAACGAATGTAATAAACAAAGAATAAAATGTTTAACTTTTATATTTGTTATCAATTATTTCACATAACATGAATGCAAACAATATATATGTATAATTGGCCCACAAGGTCACAATAGCTTGCCCCGCCTGTTCGCCCACAGTGTCTGTGTAGTCGAGAAGCAAAAAACTGCAAAACCCAATCTATTTTCACAAGTAGCCGAAACTGTTACTGTACGGAATCAATGCGTTCAAGATAAATTTCAACCATACTGAAGATAGAGACATTTGCCAGTCTGTTTCATTCAATTACTCTGATATTATGCTTTATGACTATGAATATTTTGATTCATTCTGTGAAAATGACTTCGGTTTATCTTTATAATATTATCTCCTGAGCGCAAGAATTCCGCTGACTGTAGAGCAGAAAAAATTGACTGCTTCAAAATATGCAGACCAGCAAGTCCTAGTATCCTACAGGGCCTAAAAGTTGTAGCACTACAGCTACTTTCTCCGGCCTGTGGCCAAAAATATCGCGGCAATGACGCCCCATTACATAGCTGAAATAACATCCAAATTGCAGCGGCTAATATATAGTACACATATGTATGGCAATTTGCCCTTAATCAATTTCATAGCTTTTGGCCAATGAATTTGGTCTGCTTTGTTAATAACTTTCATCAAATTCAGTCTTGGTATACATGATCAGTAATCACTGCTGATGTTCCCTAATGAATTGTCTAATATAGGACTTGCAAATGATTCGTTTAGCATAAACAGAAGGCAACATGTCTGATAAAAGTAACTAATGCAAAATAAAATGGTTATGAAAAAAGAATGATACAGGTCCTGAAAGCAGAGATTCGATAATTAACATGGTATCCCTAGGCGCATCAGTTTAGACAGCAACAAAGGAAACTGCCATCCAAACACAGAGGCTACGTTACTCTCCAAACTGCAAAATTTCTGAGTCTCCCCATCGAAAACAACACAGCCAAAACTCTGTAGCGATAAGAAACCTCAGAAAAATAGCAGCTTAGAATATAGACACTAGTCTAGTGCGCTCTATTACCCAGTGATACCGTAAAGAAAAAGAATGTGCCGGTTGTGGACAACCAGAGGGCGGGAAAAGACCCGGTCAAGCGGATGAAGAATTTGTCCTATCCGAAAGCAGGACCAGATCGATTCCCACCCCCAAGACATCCACACTACACCGTATAGCAGCTGCAATAATGCTGCTCGACCACCAGAAAAATGCAGCTCACAAACAGGGCCAGCAATTGTGTCAGAAGCTACGCGACACACAAGATGACTTGCCATTGAACCAACACACACAATAAATGTTCCTCCATAAGTATAAATGTTCCTCCATACGTCATGATCACATATATTTATCCCTATGTCCGAATCCCTGAATAGAAACGTCTGGTACATTGAACCAACACACACGATAAATGTTCCTCTATAGGTATAAGTGTTCCTCCATACGTCATGATCATATATATTTATCCTATGTCCGAATCCCTGAATAGAAACGTCTGGTACATTGAACCAACACACACAATAAATGTTCCTCTATAGGTATAAGTGTTCCTCCATACGTCATGATCACATATATTTATCCTATGTCCGAATCCCTGAATAGAAACGTCTAGTACATACCCGATGACATATATGCCAGAGTAAGTCATTGGTAATGATAACGCAACCACCATTTTACAGTGGAAGGCGCAGTCCCGTGGTAGAAAAACTGTCCATATATCCCCGGACGGCCCATTCAGCAATAAATCGTATATGGCAAGTGAACATCAAGATGGCATTAATTGTCTGAAACGAGTGAACAAAGTTTGGCAGTATCATAGTATAGAAAAAAGGGGGTAGTGGAGGGTGGGTTGATTTCAAATTGCCGCTGACAATATCCGCGAGACCGGAACAACAACGGACTTGCGCAAGCGCACTGATTAAAAGGCTGCACTTGTTTGGTAGTATATATGGCTGTCCGATCTAAATTCTGAAAAACGAACAGAATGACTAAAAACCGGAATCACATTAAATACCAACCCAACCTCACACTACATTCGTTCAAAATTAAAGTCAAGCATATTGTACAACAATAGCTTTTATTAATTTATGAAACGAATGTAATAAACAAAGAATAAAATGTTTAACTTTTATATTTGTTATCAATTATTTCACATAACATGAATGCAAACAATATATATGTATAATTGGCCCACAAGGTCACAATAGCTTGCCCCGCCTGTTCGCCCACAGTGTCTGTGTAGTCGAGAAGCAAAAAACTGCAAAACCCAATCTATTTTCACAAGTAGCCGAAACTGTTACTGTACGGAATCAATGCGTTCAAGATAAATTTCAACCATACTGAAGATAGAGACATTTGCCAGTCTGTTTCATTCAATTACTCTGATATTATGCTTTATGACTATGAATATTTTGATTCATTCTGTGAAAATGACTTCGGTTTATCTTTATAATATTATCTCCTGAGCGCAAGAATTCCGCCACGAAGAATATTGAGAACATAGTGAAAAATATTCGACCCGCCAATTCGCAGCGGTCACAAAATGTAAAAGAAAATTTTGGCAATCAGAAATTGGAAATGGCAAGGAACAAGAATTAGCATAAAAAATTATGACTCGAAGACTTTGACAGCAGTGTGAATGAATGCCTCAATGCCGCCCTGAAGAGAGTTGCAAAATAGAGCATTCCCAACAGGAGACATGTGGCACCCATCAGTGGCAAACAGGCCAGGGCAATCGACAGTGACATCATGTTTCAAAACTCTGCCGTTAGGGTGCACTGAAACTAGTTGCCGCCCTAACTGATTAAAACGAAGTCGTTTGCGATCCCAGCACTTCCAAGGAGAAGTGGGCGGCGCATACTTCCACTTCAACCGGGGAAGAATCTCACTCCAGACAATTAACGTTTGTGGAAATAACCTAAACAGGTGATTAAAATCACGTTGCATAATTCTTTTCATTTTTTGCATTTTGGTAAACACTACATCATTACCACCTAAGTGGATGAGGATTATTTTTGGTGTAGCATGTAAACCAATCCATTGAATTTTGGACCGCAGGTCTTGCCATGTCATTGACCCTTTCCCGAGCCACCGGATACACCAACGTTGAGGATCCAAATACAAATTGTGCCGGTGAGCAGAGGCAGCCCACTCATCGGCTCGTGAAACGAGGGAATCCCCCACAATCCATATGTCTGAAAATTGAAAAGAAACTGTTAACAATGATGAATGCTCATAAAGAAACAAACACTATGAAAAACATGGTCGAATGAAACAGGAAAGCATTAGATTTCCAGCGACCAAGTTTCAGGATCTGAACAGAAGGAGGATTGCAATCCACTGATTGAAGGCAGTAAACCGTTGAAATAATAAACTACGATCTTTGCCCCTGAAGAAACAAAAAACCACGAAATCATGGTCGAATGTAACTGGAAAACGCACTGGACTTCCAGCGACCAAGTTTCATGATCTGATCAGAAGGAACTCCGCTGATGGCCAAGGAGGTTGCTCGACCGATCCTAAACGAATGGCTCCTGTAAACCTTTGATGATAACCCAATGTGAGAAATGGCTTTAGACAATATAGCACCAAATTGGTAACGAGTTAATGGTAGCATATTGGCATGACAAAACAAGTTTCCAGAAATCGATCCCCGCAGAGACAAGTATCTCTGCATTGCGAAAACAGGACAAATTGACATGTTCGAATCAGACGGTATGTTGATAAAAACTGGTCTCCCATATTGATTGGTTTTTGACATGCGAAGACGTACTATCATGTTGTTGGACGTGATGCTAATATCTTCAAACATTAAAGGATATCCAGACTGTCGCTGATCTGTAAAAACCAATTCACCGACTCGAAATAAGCCAAAAAAGGCAAGGGAATATACGGAATGAAAAAGAGCTAATTCATACCGATTGTAGCAAATAAAAGGTAAGGATTGTACAATTCTTATCAAAATATCTTCTGTAATAGGGGCTCGAAGATCTTTTTTGGATTGCAAGCGCCTGAAACCTTCCAAAATCTTCCTGATAACGAAGGATTCAATAGGGACATCAATGTTACGCAACTTGTGCACGAAACTAATGGCAGACATGTACGTTGTGACAGATGCAGGAGAATAACCCTTCTGGTAACAAAAGGACACAAAAAATGCTAAATCAGAAACTGGCACTGGCCATATTTCGACTAAAGAATATTGGGATCGAAATGCAGAAAAACACTTCAGTGCATTGCTGTAGACTGCTTTAGTATTCTCCGATAGACTAGCACCAAGTAATAATTCACACCCTAATCGAAGACTTTCCAGAGATGGTCCGGCACTGCTGCTGGCTGCGGCTCTGCCTCTGGTGCCAGCTGGCGAAATTTCTGTAAACAAGATCGAGAGAGACAGTCACTTAACACGTTAAGAGTCCCTAAAATATGTTTCCCCTTAATCACCATGTTGTGTCTTAAACACTCCATTGTTATCATTCTAACCAAGATCATAACACTGTCAGACTTAGAGGTCATTGAGTTCAAAATATAAACCACACTCTGATTGTCAGAATGGAAGAGCAACTTCTTGTTCTTTAACATGCGACCCCATACAACTAAACAAACCAAAATCGGAAACAGTTCGAGAACCGTAATGTCCTTCGTAATCTCTTTATCATGCCAGGATTGTGGCCAGATCCCATAAGTCCACTTGTGTCCAAAAACTGCACCAAAACCCAAACCTGTTCCAGCTGCACTATCTGTAAACAGTTCTACATCCTGGTTAGTAACCCAAAATCTGTCATGAAAAACTGAAATACCATTATAATTCTGGAAAAAAGTGAGCCACATCTCCAGGTCCTGTCGCATGGAAGAAGTGACAGTAAGGTGGTGGTGTGGCTTAGTAACACCCTTAGTTGAGTTGATTAGTCGCCGAAGAAATGGGCGCCCTGGAACAATCACCCTTGTAGCAAAGTTCAGACTTCCAATGAGCTGCTGCATATGTCGTAATTTAACAGATTTTTTATCTTTGACAAGGCAGATTTTAGAGATCAACTCATCTATCTTTTGCTTAGGCATGCGCACTACCATGTCATCAGAATCAATCTCCAAACCAAGATAGATAATCCGAGTTGTAGGCCAAACAGTCTTCTCTGAAGCAATAGGAAAACCCATTTGATCACAACAAAAAATGAAATTCTTCATTATAATCAAGCAATTGTTAGTCCCAGCCTCACCAGCAAATAGGAAATCATCAACATAGTGTTTAAGATCTCCGAACTGCGATTGTTGCTTTGCTACAGACTCCAAAAAGGTTGAGACCTTTTCCCATGAAGCACAAGATATGCTGCACCCAAATGGCATGACCTTGTCAAAGTAAAAAGAGCCATCAAACATAAAACCTAGCTGATCAAATTCAGCGGGTGACACAGGAAGTAATCTATAGGCCATTTTGATATCAAGTTTCCCAAGTAAACATGCATGACCCATATCTTGAACCATATAAATAGCCTCATCAAAATGTGTGTATTTGACAGAACATAATTCAGGATCAATGAAGTCATTCAGCGAGTCCCCATCAGGAAAAGAAAGATGGTGTATAAGGCGAAATTCGCCAGGCGTCTTTTTTGCAACTAAACCAATAGGTGAAACCCTTAAAGTAGAAATAGGTCGCTGTTCAAAGGGCCCAGCAACTCTACCGCTGTCAACTTCAGATTTAATTTTCTGCCGCACTATCTCCGGGTGAACATCAACAGACTTCAGATTGTTTGCATCGCGAGGTAATCGCGAGCCAGTGTAGTGCAATGGAAATCCAAACTGAAAACCAAGAGCAATTTCATCAGCTGATTTAGTGTCGGAATAAAAACTTAGATAATGTTTCAGTTTTTCTAACTTCACTGGGGTCTTAGCCAAAGTAAAACGGTTATCTCCATCGCTGGTATCCGCGACCACGAGAGCGGAAGCCCCTAATGGAGGCCCGGTAAGGGCCTCCGTATCCGTATCGAAAGCCGCGAAAGCCACGCGCTGCTGCTGGAACATTTTTACCAGCTTGACACCTTATCATGCCATGGAATGAGCTGCCACACAAATCGCAAGAATGTTGATAGCGACAGCGGTAAAAATTGCAGAACCCTTGATTATTAAAATCTCTGCAAGAACCGAATTGAGATACATCGGATGTTGATGTAGTGGAAGAAACTGACATGGTCCTGAGCCATAGATCAGAATGAATTTGGCCCCAATTTGCAACCCTCTTCTCTTGTCGCGCCCGAAACTGTTCATCATAATGACGCCAGGAATAATTTGGAAATTTAGCTGCAGCATCACGGATAACCGAAATGTATTTCAGCAGCTCCTGGGTTTTATCAGGGTAGCGAGAAAGATAGATGCTCATAAAAATCAAAAACGCCTCAGTCCACTGTTCAATGGAATTGACCTTCTCCTTTGTTTGTTTAGGCCGTGCCTCAACTTTTCCATCAGAAACATGCAAAACACCCCCAGAACAAATTTCAGCTAATTCAGCATTTCCCTTCAAAAGGAGCACAATGTTGATGTACTTGTTATCCCAAATTTTTTGTTTCAACTGCTGAGGCACATGAACAGATAAATCATCATCTGCACATTTGACCAAATCGACAGGTTCTTCCACAACATCAAAAGAAAATGAAGGCAGGGTATTGGCGCGAGATTGTGGTAAGGAAGGAAGTGCACCGGAGTGAGATTGTTGTGTGTTAGCGGGGATTGGATCATTCAAAATCGCATTAATATTGAACATCTCTTCCACTAAGGGTAGCCGTGGAGTGGTACCTTGGCCTCGTGGAGGCCCATCGTCAAACAATGTGACTCGCTCATCTGAAGCCCTGGTGCGTTTGGGAACACGATCCGGTGCCGCGGCACGTCGCTTGCGACCCCTGCCCGACATTGCACAAATCTATATGGAGTAGCAGATGTAATTCGGCGGATGGAAAACGATAGAAATATTGTTGATTTCAAATTGCCGCTGACAATATCCGCGAGACCGGAACAACAACGGACTTGCGCAAGCGCACTGATTAAAAGGCTGCACTTGTTTGGTAGTATATATGGCTGTCCGATCTAAATTCTGAAAAACGAACAGAATGACTAAAAACCGGAATCACATTAAATACCAACCCAACCTCACACTACATTCGTTCAAAATTAAAGTCAAGCATATTGTACAACAATAGCTTTTATTATTTTGTTTTCAAATGTCTTGTGTTGTATTTTGGAATAAAAAAAGAGTGGTTAGAAAAAAAGTTTGAATACTTTTTCATTGGCAGCGAACATCCTTAAGGTTAAGTTTAAATGTGGTTAATACAGTATTTTTGTTTAAAAATTGTGTGAAATACCAATACGCTAGTCCAGCATGTTTTTTGCAAATTTGCGGAAGCAACCAGGGTATGCGCTTATTGGATCATGTGCGCTATTTAGAATGAATATGGTAAGTGCCATTTAGACCTTGATCGTCTCTATCAAGCAATAACCTAAGCTGATTGTGCTCAATTTTTACAAACTCTACAGTGAAAGTCCTACGTCTGCAAGACTTGAGATAGAACGGTATGGCCACAACTAAAATTTGTATTTTTACAGATAACATATGGCATAAAAATCTCACCAATCGGCAAAAAACTTACAGATAGATAACTTTGGCAGCTGCGGGTGTAAGATTGGGGGCCATCTCATCCTTTCCAACCCCCTTAACTCCAAGCTTGTTGTCTCCCTTTGGTAGGCCTAGCAATGACATCAGAGTTGGAGAGATGCTCTTCCTGTAAGAAACATGTGTAAGGCAAACAATGGGAAATGTTTTATCCTTTGGGTTACAATTTTTTGTCCTTTGGTTGTCTTTTGGGTTACATTTTCCCCTTTGGATTACATTTTTTATTCTTTTTGTTGCCCTTTGGTTTACAATTTTTGTCCTTTGGCTATCAACATTTTGTCCTTTGGGATACAATTTTTGTCCTTTGGGTTTCAATTTTTTGTCATCTGCTTGTCCTATGGGTAACAATCAATGTTTGTCCTTTGGGTTTCAATTTTTATCCTTTGGTTGTCCTTTGGGTTACAATTTTCAGTCAGAAGTCAGGATCTAATTCTCTAGCATAAAAATGCAGTGTCCAAAATCTGTTGAAAGACACATCAATTTTTCAATATAATCTAATAAAAGAGAATGAAATGGATGTCTACAGCTCTGGCTTATACACAAATACATGTACCTGTATTATTAAATCAGCAGCTTATTAGCTTACCATACAAGTTCTTGGAATCCAGCATTATCTCTGATCTGATCAGGTGAGTTTACCAGTATAGCATGCAGACCTTCTAGTAACAGGGGTATTGCCTGTTTGTTGTACCCAGCTCTGAAATAATAAAGGAAAAGTAATAGTGGGCAAAAAAATAACAAAATTTATTCAAAATGGGCATAGTGAAACATTTACTTGAGCAAAACAAACAGCTTCTACTTTCAAATTGTCAGTGAAGACAGAGCTCTAAGTAAAAAGTCCTTGTCCCGAGGTTATAAAACTTTTTTCATGCTCAGCTCAGCTGAGACTATAAGAATCTTACATGAGTGTCAGGTATGGATAGACAAATCTGTCCCAAGGGTCACATTTTGGCATCACGAGGCTCGCCGAGTGATGCCAAACTGTGACCCGAGGGACAGATTTGTCTATCCATACCTTACACGAATGATGGATTCTTTTTCTTGCACGCCTTAATGCGACGAAGCTTGATTTTTATACTATTAACCTAGAAAAATGCCACAATCGCGGCGTCCGCCATTTTGAATTAAAACGTTTTGACGTCATCGTGACGTGTGCGCTTAACGACGAAATTACGTGACGTCCTATACAACCAATGTTAAAAAAGAACACTTGAACGCAGCGTGCGACGGGGTGAGAAAACGAGGGTGAGATAAGAATTTCTCACATGGGGTAAAACCAGGGATTTCTCTATCTGGTGTGCAAGAATAAAATTTATCCTGCTCATAAATGTTAATATGCCAACAATTGATGGTATTTTAACATTAATGAGCAGGATAAATAGTTATAGTGAAAAGTCCATGTCTGACAACAGTTTTTGTTTTGATTTCATTACTTTGCATTCCATAATTTGACATGGTTTCAGCTGGGCCTGCGCTTTTTAAGAATGTTTTTGACAATGCACACCAAATAAATAGTGTTGTATTGCATTGTGTTTTATTAAGCATTTCTGAGTCTTGTAATAGCCTAATCTAGTGGCCTCATGTTCGAATAACTTCCTTGGCAAATGCTAAATTTCATACAACAAACCCCTGCTGACTTACTTTTGAGCCTCAACAACTTTGTTAGTCAGGAACCCCAGCAGAGTCACAATGTCCTCTACCAAACTCTCATAGTCAGGATTACCTGAAATCAAGCTTGTTTATCTGAACATATTTCACGGGTGGTAATCAGGGGAACAATATCAAAATTATGTAAGGACAAGGCGATTTTGTTACCCTGATACACCCTGAATCTGCCGAGGATGTCAAAGGGATGACATTCGGATAAACAGCTTCATTTTTTTTTTATTAGTTTTCATTCAAAGAGAGCCTTACTTAAAAATGTGGCTTAACTATAAATACAGGCCCAAAAATTCATTTACAAGAGTTTAATATGAATAAGGATCCTCACAAGCTATTCAAAGTCAAACTTTATTTATATATCATGAGTTGACATCTCAGAGTGATTCTGAAGCTTAGTTTAAATTTTGAATGACTGCCCAATGCCGTGATGTCAAGCATGATCAAATCGACTACAGTACAGTGGCACAAAAGTATTCTCTGGAACAGATTAGCTGTAAAAAAGTGTGTGTTGTTCCCAGACCACCAGAGTTGCTCTGAGGTAGTTCCAACATGCTTACAGAGGCAACACTACTAGTTATGTTCATTACATTTGAGCCGCCCCATGGGAAAACCAACAATCTGCATAGGCGAAAACAAAGACGCAGATCAGCTTCGCGATAACCGCGAAGCTGATCAGCGCCTTTGTTTTCGCTACTCGAATAGTACAATTCCTCTTCTACTTAAATCCGAAATTTCAAGCTTCTAGCTCTTTTCTGCGCTTGTACAGGCCAGTTTGTGTCGAACCTGTTCGGAAACCACATTGTTGGTTTTCCCACGAGGTGGCTCATTTATCTCCTCATCAGCTCATAAGTGAACCACAGACGTCCACAGTAGTTACAAATCATTAAGAATTGAGTTGTCTCCCTTCTCAAGGTCAGCTGTAATTTCCTTCAGTTTTTTTTTTCTTTTTTTTTTTTTTTTCTTTTTTTTTCAAATTAACCTTGTTTATTTTGTTCTGATGGTTAGTTAAATTTCATTGTTAATACACATAATGGTTAGTAAATAATGCAAACCTTTGGCATCAAAATCAGACAGCACATCATCTCCATCATGCTCCTAAAAACAAACACATACACACGTTAAATATTAATGTGTCTATCATACTGCAAATTTTATCAATGAGCCTTCGCACAAGAAAACAACTTCTGTTTCAGACCAAGTCAAACAGGTCCTTTACTATTCACGTAGTGGAAACAAAGACGCTGATCAGCTGTGCAGTTACTGCACAGCTGATCTGCGTCTTTGTTTACACTTAGGCAGAATCCGCATTGCTCAGTTGTTATTATGCTTGTTAGTCAAAA
Organism: Rugalucina vietnamica; assembly: GCA_964017185.1. Taxonomy (NCBI): domain Eukaryota; kingdom Metazoa; phylum Mollusca; class Bivalvia; order Lucinida; family Lucinidae; genus Rugalucina; species Rugalucina vietnamica. The sequence goes on along the minus strand of OZ024874.1, from coordinate 64,156,578 downwards.
CAAAAGGTAAGACATGTTTTTTTTTTTGTTAAAACAGTACAACTTGGCAAAGAGATGCTTTTTTCCTTCAATGATCAATAAAAATGCTCAACTGGCAGACATAAATGCAGTAATCATAACAGAACTAAACAAAAATGTGTGCAAATATATGACATTTGGCAAAATATAGATAGATAAGTTTGTCTTGGGTGGCACAGTGATATAATTTATTAAATCAGATAAGCCTGTTATACTTGTGACCCTTGGGAAATGTTGCCATGCTCATGAAATATTCTTACATGAAATTAGACTTTTTTTAACCCATATAAATACTGAAATAGTAGCTGTAAGAATAAAAAAACTGAATACATGTACAAGAAATAAAATCTGTGCTTATATGCACATTCTAGATGAATATCACAAACTAGCATTTGGTATTTTCTATATAGGAATATACAGAATATCATCATATAAATTCCAGTGTCACACTATATTAAAAGGCATGTAATAATGAAGAAAAAAGCCCTGTATTAATCAGGCCATTCAGATGTGCGCAGGGTGTAAATAGTTAATACACAGCTTTTGTTCATGCGCGTAACCAGGCGCCACTCAAACCACATGCTAAATTAAGGGTAACTTAAATCAGCCCCCAACTAGTGTAAATATGTACTGGTATGCTTATACGCATTTGAAAATGTCACAAAGCTACAAAATTATAATATGTCATTATTTCCTTTCAGGTTTTCAGTGTTTTTCCTCTGTATATGTAATAATAGCAATCAAACATAATTTTGCCGTATCTCAAAATTCACGAAGTCTCTCGCGTTGAAAATCTTGGACCATGCCCCAAGTTTTCAATACTTCCCTCGGGACCTAGTGAATGTTAATGACTGGTAAATCATGTTTGATCCCTCTATGTTGCAAATAGGGCCATGCACCTTTGATATTTAAATATACTCTCTTGAATAAATGATAATTTGAGGTGGAAAGAAAGATCAGCATATTACCAGAACATGTACTTGTCTAGAAATGTAGAAATATACATAAACATATGAGCCACCTCGTGGAAAAACTAACAATGTGGTTTCCAAACAGGTCCGACACAAACCGGCCTGTACAGTCACAGAAAAGAGCTAGAAGCTTTTATTTTGGATTTAAGTAGAAGAGGAATTGTACTACCCATGAAGCGAAAACAAAGGCGCTGATCAGCTTCGCGGTTACCGCGAAGCTGATAGCTGATCTGCGTCTTTGTTTTCGCATATGCAGATTGTTGGTTTTCCCATGAGGCAGCTCATATTCATAACCATGCAGATTCTAAATTGAAGATGAATAAATGTAGTTATTAGTTCAAATTCATATAAAGCTGTCTATGAAGAAAAGAGCATATAAAATATACATTCTAGAAAAAGATGCAAAAGGAGTGATGTCACATCAAAACAATATGAGCTGCATCATGAGAAAAGCCTATGTTTTTGCTACACGGAGAGTACAATTGCTCTTCTACAAATTTCAAGCATCTATCGTTCTTCTGTTTATGTACATGTGTTTGTGTCAGACCTGGACAGTAACCCCAAAGGCAGATTTTCTCGTACCGCGGCTCATAAAGCCTGCCATGAGAAATCTTGCATTATGTCACATGGGAACAATAAATTTACAGATTTGTATGTGTATCCATACAGTGCACTCTTTATATAGAAAAGCCCAACTGATTTCCATACCAAATATTTTATGCTTCTAGTTGGTTTCTGCAACTGAGGAGGTCAGACTGTCATTGACTGACTGAGCTGCACTTTCTTAAAAACCCCTTAATGCACATTTTCTCTTGACTAAGCTCATATGAGGCGCCACATGAGAAAACAGATCTACGGGATTTCCCTCCAGGTCTGACACAAACTGGCCTGAAAAGCTACAGAAGAATGCTAGAAGCTTGAAATTTCGAATTTAAGACGACGAGGGATTGTACTATATGTGTAGCAAAAACAAAGGCCCTGATCTGCACCTTTGTTTTTGCATAGGCAAATGATGTGGCTCATATGATAACACACAGCAGTGACAGCAAGCAATCACAATACACAATTCATTGACAACACTATTCTCACCCCCGTCTGTACAGCCGAGTGTAATTTCTCGGCAAAACTACCCAGCAGTTGAGTAAGGGCAGCCTGGACGACACCCTTCACAGCATAAGAGCTGTGACAGTATGTGTCTATATACACCTAGAGCATAGTAAAAAAAAAAACAGTTCATCTTAGCTCTTTCACAGATGGTTAAACTGTCCCCCTGTCCAGGAAAATAATCATCATTATATGAGCCGTCTCGTGGGAAAACCAACAATGTGGTTTCCGAACAGGTCCGACACAAACCAGTCTGTACAAGCACAGAAAAGAGCTAGAAGCTTGAAATTTCGGATTTAAATAGAAGGGGAACTGTACTATCCGAGTAGCAAAAACAAAGGCGCTGATCAGCTTCGCTGTTACCACGAAGCTGATCTGCGCCTTTGTTTTCGCCTATGCAGATTGTTGGTTTTCCCATGAGGCGGCTCATATGGTTTTGATGGCATACATGCCTTTTAATACTTTATCATACAGTTTGTGTACTATTTTCTACAGATTAAATTTAAATCATCATACGAAAGCATTAAAAAGCTGTTGAACTGAATGATTGTTAACATAGGTGACTAAGGTGGCCCTCTTATTTGTTACTGTTTGTTAAATGACCCTTTACCAAATTAACTATTTTTCATAAAACTAACTAAAAGCAGACCCAGCTTAAATGAGCCGCCTCATGGGAAAACCAACAATCTGCATAGGCGAAAACAAAGACGCAGATCAGTAACCGCGAAGCTGATCAGCGCCTTTGTTTTCGCTACTCGGTTAGTAAAATTCCTCTTCTACATAAATCCGAAATTTCAAGCTTCTAGCTCTTTTCTGTGCTTGTACAGGTCGGTTTGTGTCGGGCCTATTCGGAAACCACATTTTTGGTTTTCCCACGAGGCGGCTTAAATATTGCTCATCCTCTCTGTCTTGAATTCATTGACTCTTACCTGAGAAACTTTGGTAATAATTCTAGCATTCATACACCAGGCAGTGGAAAACGTAATTTTCAAAAGTAGCTGTAAGGAGAAATAGAATGAAGGCACATAAGCAGTATACCATACCTGTATAAGAGTAATACATAATGCGAAAACAAAGGCTCAGATCAGCTTCCCAGTGACTGCGAAGCTGATCATCGCCTTTGTTTTCGTTATACGGATAGTACAATTCCTCTACTTTCTAAATCCAAAATTTCCAGCCCCTAGCTATCTTCTGTGCTTGTACAGCTTGGTTTGTGTCAGACCTGTTCAGATACCACATTGTTGGTTTTCTAATGACGTGGCTCAAATTAATACAGTTTAGATAGCACTGGAGTAGCCATTCAAAAACTTAAGTATATTAAGAGGACACAGGGCTTACGTGAGAATGTTATTACAAAACTTGTACCTTCATAATTTCAACTTGCACATCCTCCGTGAGGTTCGGTGTAGAGTAGACAGTGTTGAGAATCTGTATGGGCAGCCATTTGTCCTCACTTTCACATTCCATACGGGACTGAAGACGATCATCTTTCAAGATTTTCTGGAAATAAAAACTGACACATAAACATCTGAACTACAGCTATAAATTCTCAAACATGATATGCATGATTTATATGAGCCACTTCATGAGAATTGTCACAAATGCAAAAATAAAGGTGCAGATCAGCTGTGCAGTGACTGCGCCTTTGTTTTCACTACATGGATAGTACTGTTCCTCTTCTACTCATATCCAAAATTTCAGGTTTCTAGCTTTCTCCTATGACTGCACAGCCTGACTCCTGTGGAACCTTGAAGGAAACCCCGAAGACTGATTTTCTCACATCTGCGCTCATATACTGTTATGTTTGAGTAGGTCTATAACTTTTTTTGCCGAAAGAGTTATAGTATTTTCTAATGAAAACTTCATTGGATTGATAAACTTTGTTGTAAATTACATCACTGATATGGGCAGCTCAGTGAATAAGCTATGAAAATCTCTCAAACACCTAAAATTTTTCAAAAATAACTTGGCCCCGATGTTATAAAACTTTTTTCAAGCTCAGTTCAGCTGAGCATGAAATTTCAAATGCTCATAAATGTTGAAATAATCAAAATTAGTGGAAAATTCAGGTTCAAAACTCAAAAACTAGTAATTTATCCTGCTAATAAATGTTAAAATGCCAACAATTGTTGGCATTTTAACATTTATGAGCAGGATAAATTTAAGTCTCAGCTGAGCTGAGCACAAAATTTTTTTTATAACCTCGGGACTTGGTATTGGCCAACAGACACATGTATAGAATTCTAACCTCAATGCCAGCTATTGCGTGATTGGTCAATCTTTTGATACGAGTTTCCAGAGCCAGATGCAGTGGTTCCAAACATTTCTCTCGTAGCTGGAATGCAGGTGTCCTCTCTACTTCCTCCTTGTTGTTCAATGTATCTGAAAGAACAACTTATAATAAACGCCTTCGCACGAGGAAAACAACAATCTGGGGTTCCAACCAGGTCCAAAACAAACCGGGCTGTAAAGTCACAGAAGCAGGCTAGAGGCTTGAAATTTTGGGTATAAGTAGGTATTGTCCTATCCAAGTAGCGAAAACAAAGGTGCTGATCAGCTTCGCAGTTACTGCGAAGTTGATCTGCACCTTTGTTGTCGCATATGCAAATTAATGGTTTTCTCATGACACAGCTCATTTTATAATATCTTTTTAGTACTGAAGCACTCTTTGGTCATGTTTGTGCAAGATGGTGAGAAAAGTTGACAATTCTTCACAACTCACTGCATATGTACAAATGCCTCTCTAGTCACTACACAGCACAGACAGCAATTCTAATCTTAAGTTTCAATTTATACATATAACTCTATGAAAATGGGGATACTGTACGATTATCCGTATCTGAATCTGCCACATACTCCAAAAGATATTAATCACATGGAGTGGGTCTCGACATTGTATTTCTGCACCTGATTTCAAAAAAAAAAAAAAAAAATCTGGTTACATTTCAAAAAAAAAAATCTGGTTACATAAGTCATTAACTTATAATGAGCCACTGCCTAAGAATACGAACAAAATGCTTGGGCGAAAACGAAGGCGCAGATCAGCTTCGCGTTAACCGCGAAGCTGATCAGCGCCTTTGTTTTCACTACACGGATAATACAATCCCTCTTCTACTTAATTATAAAATTTCAAGCCTCGAGCCATCTTCTGTGACTATACAGACCGGTTTGTGTCAGACCTGGTCGGAAACCCAAATTGTTGGTTTTCTCATGCACAGGCTCAATTGAGTAAGCTCAAGTCAGACTAGTGACTCTTAACTCATTAAAGCCTGGCCCCGTTTTTTTTTGGGACATAGGCAAACAGTATAGCACCAGATTTTACATCGCAGAATGCAGCATTGCATCTGGGGCTATTCTGTCCGCTAAAGGAATTTAATTGAAAACTGAAATAAAAATTTAAATAATTCCTGATGGTCCTGAAAATGACATTGCTCTCTCCCAATTGATAACAATGGGCAGTTCATTCATCATAAATGGGTTAAAACCTACCTAGTGCATTTTGACAGGCTGTTCGAATAGGACCAAACTTAGCAGCCTGTGCATCTTTCATCAACACTTCTAGAAGTGTTTCCATTTTCTCGGAAGTCTTTGTTCACTCAACCATTACAGATGTTAATGAGTATCTTGAGCTACAAAATATTAACATAAATCTTTTGTTGTTTCTTTGTGTGTGTGTGTGTGTGTGTGTGTGTGTGTGTGTGTGTGTGTGTGTGTGTGTGTGTGTGTGTGTGTGTGTGTGTGTGTGTGTGTGTGTGTGTGTGTGTGTGTGTATGTGTGTGTGTGTGTGTGTGTTTTGTTTTTGTTTTTTTTTTGTTGTTGTAGTTGTTTTTTCTCTTCAAGAACTAAACACAGGTCTGTGTTATGGCATATGTCAAATTCTAGACAAAGTGCCAATAATGGGTTTAACTATCGAGCTATATATTGCTACATAAATAAACAGGCCTTCTTTCTCCAGCTTTATAACCATTTTGTTGAGAATAATTTGAATTTCCTGGTCTGGTTGACATGTGTTCTAAGTGAAGTTGTGTTTAACAATAACATGTGCAGCAATTGTCAGAAGTGCCAAATAGGCCACCACAAATGTACTACTGGTCACTAATCCATAAATTATTGCACTATTTAAGAAATAGATCAGCTCTAGCAGTGAATTGTTGAGTAATAATTCACTGTTTGGAAGTCAGTTGTAAAGAATATCAAATCACGAGAGCATAGCGCAAGTGATTTATATTCTTACAACTGACCGACAAACAGTGAACTATTACTAGTGTTCCCCGTAGCCACTTTTACTATGGCGCCGCGCCATGCCCCTTTTCTCCAGCGCCATGCCCTTTTTCCCAGTGCCATGCCCTTTTTCTGAATCTACATTCTGTGCCCTACATTTTGGTAAAAAATTTGTCAAAATCGGACAAAAAATAAGGAAGTTACAAGATTTTTTGTATGAAAAAAATTTCGCAAAATTTATGATCATGTCTTCCACAGTTATTAATTGTTTTAATACCTTGTTTATTGTCACTTAATTGCAGTGGCAAATATTGATAATTACTCAATGGAAATACCCAATATCACACCAAATGAGCTGTTAAAAAAAGGTGTGAAAATTGAATGTCCTACCTGGTAATATTTAAGTGTGCCAATAGTTTACTCTCTTATTTTGTCAAGCATAGTTAAGTCAGTATTAAAGTAAAGTGAGGTAAAAGCAATCATCAGGAAAACATGTCCGTGAAATGTATACCCCCTTGAACCCCACTTTTATATAGAATAAGAGCTGTCGCAGGACAGCGTGCTCGACTGCTTCTGACCTTTGTAAAACATAAGGCCAAACCCGACCAGTAACCCATACATCTTTTTGCCGTGATGCAATAAGGCAAAATCACTGAACCATGGAAGTTAACTATAACTACCTAAGATTTAGAGGTCTCACTCATATTGTGAAAGAAGTGTGTTCATATATCAACTGAGTGCCAAGACACAAGGCAAAATCACTGAACCTTGAAATAAGGTCACACTGACCTATAAGTATTTCAGGGTCAAAGGTCTAGTGATAATTACTCATAATGTGAAAGAAATATGATCATATACCCATTTAGTCTTGAGATATAAAGCAAAATCACTGAACCATGAAATTAGGTCATAGTGACCTATAAGTATGTTTGGGTTAATGGTCTGGTCATACTCATTCATAATCAGAAAGAAGTATGAAAAAATACCAACTGAGTGTCGAGATATAAGGCAAAATCACTGAACCATGAAATTAACAGTGACCCAGGAATACTTTACGGTCAAAGGTCTTGTCATACTCATACATATCCTGAAAGCAGTATGTCCATATACCAATTGAGTGCCGAGATATAAAGGAAAATCACTGAACCGTGAAATCAGGTCATATTGACCTAGGACTACTTTAGGGTCAAAGGTCTTGTCATACACAAACATAGTGTGAACGAAGTTTGTTCAAAAACCACTTGAGTGCTGAGATATAAGGCAAAGTCACTGAACCATGAAATTAGGTCACAGTGACCCATAAGTCAAAGATCTGGTCATACTCACTCATAATCTGAAAAAAGTATGAAAATATACTAATTGAGTGTCAAGATATAAGGCAAAATCACTGAACCGTGAAATTAGGTCATAGTGACCTAGGACTACTTCAGGGTCAAAGGTCTTGTCATACGCAAACATACTTTGAAAGAAGTTTGTTCATAAACCATTTGAGTACCGAGATATAAGGCAAAATCACTGAACCGTGAAATTAGGTCACAGTGACCTATAAGTATATTGGGGTCAAAGGTCTGGTCATACTCACTCATAATCTGAAAAAAGTATGAAAATATACTAATTGAGTGTCAAGATATATGGCAAAATCACTGAACCGTGAAATTAGGTCACAGTGACCTAGGACTACTTCAGGGTGAAAGGTCTTGTCATAAGCAAACATACTTTGAAAGAAGTTTGTTCATAAACCATTTGAGTACCGAGATATAAGGCAAAATCACTGAACCGTGAAATTAGGTCACAGTGACCTATAAGTATATTGGGGTCAAAGGTCTGGTCATACTCACTCATAATCTGAAAAAAGTATGAAAATATACTAATTGAGTGTCAAGATATAAGGCAAAATCACTGAACCGTGAAATTAGGTCACAGTGACCTATAAGTATATTGGGGTCAAAGGCCTGGTCGTACTCACTCATAATCTGAAAGAAGTAAGAAAATATACTAATTGAGTGTCAACATATAAGGCAAAATCACTGAACCATGGAAAGTAGGTCAACCGACCCTTACCGTCGTGACACACAAGACAGTGTCAAAAAGTCAAAAGATGAATGACCAACCATCTTCCTAAGTTGTTTCTATTAAGAAAAAAAAATCAAAAAAAAAAAAATCGGTGTTCTAGATTTTGACCTCTAGCCCCGCCCCCCTGACTCCGACCCGGTCGGATGCCATGGAACCTGAAGTGTACGAAGTATGAATGCTTTATGATAAGTTGTTGTCAAGATATGGACTCCTTGTAAAAGTTACACAGCAGTACATCTATTTTTTACAGTGTTCTAGTTTTTAACCTCCAGCCCCACCCCCCAGGCATGGACCCAGAGAGCCGATGCCATGAAATGATACTCAACCCTACAGGGTACCTATGGTCCCAGTATGAAAGCCCTCTGATAAAATTTTTTCAACATATAGACTTCTAGAATACAATATCACAGAAAAGCGATTATTATTAATGGTGTTCTAGATTTTAACCTCTAGCCCCTCCCCCTGGCATGGACCCAGGGACCTGATGCTATGGAATGAAAGCCGACCCTACAGGGTGTCAATGGCCCAAGTATCAATGCTTTCTGATGAGTGGTTGTCAAGATATGGACTTCTAGAAAACTTTAACACAATAATAGCTATATTTTAAGGTGTTCTAGATTTTAACCTCCAGCCCCACCCCCCAGGCTGGACCCAGGGGCCCGATGCCATGGAATGAAAGCTAACCCTACAGGGTATCTATGGTCCAAGTATGAATGCTTTCTGATGAGTGGTTGTCAAGATATGGACTTCTAGAAAACTTTAACTAACGCAAGTGTGACGCGCACGGGAACGGGAACGCACACGGGAACGGGAACGTGGACGACCGGGGTGACTGCAATAGCTCTATGCACTTCGTGCAGTCGAGCTAAAAAATGGGGTTTGCAGGGGTATACCTATTTTTCCTATTTTTGCTCCAAAACATAGATTGTTGGTACTCGTTAGAACCGCCTCACCAAGGCGGTTCTAACGTGTACCCACAATCTATGTTTTGAGCAAAAATAAGAAAAATATCAAAAATTTCTAATGAAATTTTTCCTTTTTACAACTTTTACAACTTTATAACATGCAAGAGCTCAGTGTTTTTTTTTTTTTTTTTGGGGGGGGGATGTTTTTGAAGTAAAAAAAAAGATAACATTAGATAGGTTGTAAATTCTTACCATTTTATTTTAACAAAGCAACAATTACATCCAAACTATTTTGAATATAAAGTGCTTAAGGATGTTCGCTGCCAATGAAAAAGTATTCAAACTTTTTTTCTAACCACTCTTTTTTGATTCCAAAATACAACACAAGACATTTGAAAACAAAATAAATATAGGGTAGTGTGCATTTTTTCAAGCTACATGCCTCTGAATGAGACCTATGAGCACCATGTCTTAAATTTGGTAAAATTAATTTAATTTTTAATTCTTTGAAACATACCTGTCTTGAACAAAAATACTCCTAGAATGCTTTCAAAAGTCATAATATTTACGTAGCGCAGACAATTTTAGACCAAAAGCATTAAAAAATTTGCAACTTGGAGTGGATGACAAAATTTTACGATTCCTTTTCCTACCCTACCCCCAAACTTGAAAAGTCGGAAAAAATCAATATTTTGAAATGTACCAAACCCATATTTGTCGATTCAAACTTTTTCTTGTATTTTCACACAACATAGAACTTGGTAATATTGTTCGAATAAAAGAAAGAAATATATAGGGTAGTGAGCATATAAGAGAGAACCAACAGCTCGAAAATCGCCATTTTCAGCCTTTTTTCGGCTATTTTGTTTCTAAAAGACCATTTCATAAAACCACCTAAAATTTTAAAACCAGCACACCAACGACACAAAGAATGACTTAGAAGACCATGTACACATATACTGCTGTTAAAATAAACATCGAGCTAGTGCAATTAATTAAAAGATGTGTAATATTCAAGTTTAATCTACCCTACCCCCTAAATTTTACTGACAACAAAATTTTTCTACAAAGTTGCAGAAAATGGGGTGAAAAAATGAAGTTTCTTAGATTGACAATTTTCATGGCTCGTTCAATGCATATTATCAATATGTATCCAAATATAAAATATTAGGAAAATATCTGCAACCGTATATGAGATATTCAAGAAAAGAAAAACCGGAAGTTCCGAAATGTCAAATGTTAGCAGCGAACATCCTTAAATCCAATGTCAGCAATACAATGGGATTTTTCTTTGGACTCGCTGCGATACGCTCCGTTTGGTCATTCCATAATTGATTGAAATCTTTCTAATTGTATCTATTTTTACAGCGCTTGTCACTTGAAGGTAGTGTTGGGCCATCGGTTTGAAACTACAATCGATTATACAAGATACAAGATACAAGACTTTATTTGACCAATTTTGGGCCCAGCAAGGGCATACAAAGATGTTGTACAGAGAATAAGAGAGGAAATCCAAATCAGAGATGAGATAACACAAACTAAAAACAATCTAATATAAAACAATGTATTAATCCAAGTGTTCATGCAGATACTGACCAAGTTTGTGAAGTATATCAGAGTTTTCATTAGTCAGAATCCAGAAAAACTTCTGGAAACTATCCAGCTCCATAAAATTTCTGTTGGAGTCATTAATGATTTGAAAAAAGCTGTTTCTGAACGCATTAAACTTTGAGCATTCCATCAAAAAGTGCTGCTCATCTTCAATTGCACCGGTAGAACATTTGGTACACAGCCTTTCTGACCTATCCAGCTTGATATACCTCCCAGTCTCAATTTTAAGTCTGTGAGCAGAAATTCTAAACCTTGTAATACTCCTACGGTAGCTGAAATTTCTTATCTCATTAATATACTTTTCACAACCAAAGTGAGTTTTAAGTTTACAGTATGTATCCAGCTTTCCAGAGCAATAATCTTGTCTAGTAGTGTACCACTCATTTAGAAATAGTTTATTAATTGTTTTCTTAAGGATATTTTTAAACTTAAATTTTGACTGAGAGCTAGATTCAAGCTTGATATCTAATATACTACACAACTGCTTTATGCTACTGTACCAAGAGCATGCCTTTTTATCTACATCCTTTGAACACTTTAGGGCATTGTATAACAAGGTGTCCGAAGGCATATTCTCAACCCTGTGCCAAAAAAGCAATACATTTTTCACAATATCTAAATAAAAGGGATGTCTTCCCAGTTCTGCAAATACAGCAAAATTGGAGCTTTTTCTGTTTACCCCCAGTACAAGTTTACAAAATTTTGTATTCAGTTTATCTGGTTCAATATCTTTATATATTTTATCCATAGATACATTATTTCTCAGTCTAGGGCTACTGGGATTTAATGCTCCCCAAATTTCAGAGCCATACAGCAGAATAGGCTTCACCGTGTGATCAAATACATGGATACTGGTTTTGACTGATGGCTTAAAAGACAAAATATCTTTAACCAATTTAAAGTAAGCCTTTAGAGCCTTGTTATACAAATTTTTTCTTGCCAAGGAAAAGGAGCCAGAGGCAGAAAACTGAAGTCCCAGATATTTGTAGTCATGTACATTTTCAAGTTTAGTGTTTTCAAAGAAAAATTCATCTTTAGAAGTTGTGCCACTTTTATTAAACACAATAACTTTTGATTTATTAATGTTTACTTGAAGGCACCAATCCGAACAAAATTTTTCCAACTTTTTCAGTTTTTCTTGAAGCCCTGTCTTGGAAGTTGACAGAATTACCACATCATCAGCATACATAAGACAATTGAGAGTTAAATCTCCTAAATTTACTGGATCAATTGTTTCCTCAAGGTACTTGGGCAAGTCATTTATAAAAATTTTAAACAAGTTTGGACTGAGGTTGTCCCCTTGCCTTACCCCTAAATTTAAATCAATATAATTTGTCAGACCTGTCTTAACTTTAATACAAGATCTACTCTTAGAATACATGTTTTTGATAATATTATAAAATTTAGACCCAACACCTATTTTTAAAAGTTTGTATTTAATACCTTCATGGATAACAGAGTCGAATGCCTTTTGAAAGTCTATAAAGCAGGTGTACAGGTTACCCCCCTTGATGCTTATATATTTATCTATCAAGCACTTAAGAATGAACATGTGATCAGAGGTTCTGCTATGCTTTGTAAATCCGATCTGTGTTTTATCAATCAGGGAATACTTTTGAAGGTAATTATCAAGGCGTACATTCAAAACTGAGTTAAATAATTTGCCAATGGCGCCTGTAATAGTTATACCTCTGTAATTTGAAGGGTCCCCAATATCCCCTCCCTTATGTAGGGGTAGGATATATCCATCTGTCCAACAATCAGGGTATGAGCCTGTCAATAAACATGCATTAAAAAGTTTCAGAAGGCAAGGCCCCAGTATGCTTTGACTGGACTTGATCATTTCATTGCAAATAAGATCAATGCCTGGTGTTTTGTTATTTTTCAGGCTTGAGACTGCTCTGTGAATTTCTGACAACGTTATTGATTTGTCTAATTCACTCTGAAGTGAACCAGTATTGCTCTCGAGATCACTGAGTTGTGCCTGAATAGTTTTAACTCTCTCTAAAAATTTGTCTTTAGTCTTATTCAAAGCTTGAAAATGTTCCAACCATAATTTAGGTTCCACCTGATCATCTGAGTGTGACATTTTGTCCTCTCTTAGGTCAGACAGCAAACTCCAATATGCCTTAGGGTCATTAGTATGAAGGTTGTCAATTTGATCAAGAATTTTTTGTTTTAAACTGCCTAGACTTCAGCTTTCTGCTTCTTGCATACTCCTTGTGCAATTTGAAATAATGGCCTCTTACAACCGGATCATTTGGATAATAAGAATAAACTTTTCCATATGACATAAGCCTTTGTCTGAGTTTTCGTAAGTCTGTATCAAACCACTTCTTTCGCTTACGTACACCTTTCTTTACTGGAGGTTTACCTCTTTTTATTGAAATATCAGCTGCTTGTAAATATATATCATTTAATGCTCTAGCAGCTAAATTAATATCTGCAATGTCAGAATTAACAAATACATGTATCTTATTTTTGATTTCTGGTTCAGCCAAAGAACGTTGAAACAGACTAGACGAGTTCTCATCCCAGATATATTTAGTAGGCATTGGATAAGTATCAACCTTTGTATGGCGTTCAATTGTAAAATTAGCCAAAATATTCCATGACAATTTACAGTGACAGTCACTCAAGGTGGCTTTAAAGGGTGACACATTGAAAAAGAGAAACTGGTCTAATAATGATTGCGAGGCCAAAACATAATCTACCACACTGTTCCCATTGTATGTATGACATGTAAATTTCCCAGTTGTATCTCCAAAACATCTACCGTTCAAAAATCTTAACTGGCTACTAATACATAAATCAATTAGTTCTCTGCCCCTATTATCAATAACAACATCCCTGCTATACCTTGTTAGTATAGGTCTATCTGGTGAGTAATCATCAGCTAATGGAAGATGCTCAGTGACATCACTTGCAATAAAATCGGATAAGACCCCTGTTCTTGCATTAAAATCCCCACAAAGGAGTATTTCTCCCTTGGCCTGATAATTCACTATATCCTTTTCAAGAAGTTGAAAAATATCCATGGATAGATTATGCATATACACTGACTGGGATGGTGGGTAATATACCACACATACAAATAAATCATGGTTGAGACCAAAGAAGTTTTTGTCAAATTTCACCCACTGATAATCTTTATGGGTATTTGGCAGTATTGATATAAACTGCTTGATATCTTTTCTTGTAAGAATTGCTAACCCGCCAAAGTGCCTATTGTTTCTAGACTTGGGTCTACAAACAGTGAAAGAGTGATATCCTTCAACTGAGATATTTTGATCATTACCAATATGTGTCTCTGCAAGAAAAATAACATCATGCTGTTTAATTTCAGCTAGAAACAGGTCATCTTCCAATTTATTCATATTTTTGTTGCCGAGACCACCAATATTCCAAAAGCACATTTTCAAGTCTGAAAAATGAATTATAGGTTTATAATCGGACGGACTAAACCAACTAGCTATCGATTGTGTAATCGGTTAAACTAGCTATACTTTGCATTTGCCTTTCATGCATGTCATAACCATGGTGACAGTTTCATTGCCCACTGAGTGGGTCAATAAAAGAGCTTTTAATTGAGTCCTCCATTAAACCACCCACCATTAATATTCATTTTTATATTGCCCATACAAATCAGCACATTAGCTAACGGTCATTGACGGTACGACAACACGTGGGTTAGACAAACAAACCAACACATGCTTTTTACAGGTAAATATAGGTACAAAAACACAATATTTGTCTAAGGAAATTGGGGTGGGCGTGGCTATACCTTGCTGGCAGAGGAGTCAATTGCCTTATCTGTTTAGAACACATTCCACTTAGAACAGATCACTGATTTAGGAATTTCTACCTTTCTGTCCTGATATTCTAGGTATATGAAAAAGACATATTGATGCTCAGGTTAAATATATATGGACCAGAACAGCTTCAGTTACATTGTAACTTTGGGATATCCATGTTAGATCTACTTTGAAACCTAAATGGTACACCTTTTTCAGATATAAACCCCTTAAAATATTATTTCTGCATTATGAATATTGCAACCGATTACAATCGATTGCGGCATTTTACTATCGATTATCTTAATCGGAAGTCCAAACCAACTGACTTTCGATTATAATCGATCATCGGCCCATCACTACTTGAAGGTACATTGTTTATTTTGGTGATCAATTAAATAGCTGACAATCACTTAAGGCTTGATTAATCACTTAATTTTAAATAATCCTTGTTGTAAAAACATCAATTATTTGACACTCCAACACAGGCTGATCAACAGCTCTATAAATAGCCTCCAGGTATCACTGACACAAATTATCGAGTCAATATTGAATACACACTGCTGTATTGGGTACAGTATTTATACTACACTTTACATAAAAAAATGGACACTTGGATAAAATAAAGTGCAAAATAAAGTGCATAAATGGACTTTTTGTCATATCGGGAGACAGGGCATATCGGGGGACCGTCGGGAAAGGGGCATAGGACCCTTGATATCGGGGGAATACGCTGAGATCTGGTAATATCACATGTATGCCTTTTGATGTGCTGCCAAGCACTGAAAGTGCCCTTTTTAGCAATCTTACCATGCCCTTTTTTAGGGCTGGGGGAAACACTATATTAGTTTATTACTCAACAATTCACTCATTTGAGCTGATCTATTTAGATTCTAACACTCTAACACACAATAAACGGAATAAAAGTCGCAGAAACCATCGATATCATACAGCATTCCGCCATTGCTTTGTGGAAATCCCAACAAATATTTGACTGCAATGCGGATATTTACACACATTTATTACGTTTATTATGCACTAAAACGATGTTACACCAGCTAACAGTGCTTGGTGGGATAGCTGACGTCACAAATGGCACAAAGTAACGTCACGTTTATTTGCCCAGTGAAATTGTTGCACAATATAACACGATTTTTAACCATTGGCTACATAGGCGAAGTGTATTAGAATACGATGCTGTCCCCTGGAGTTGCGCACCTAAGCACTGTTTGACCGTTTAGACATGAAAAGAAGCTCAGTCTCGATGAAATAAATAATCCTCTATTTGCATGAAAATCTGATGCATACAATTACCAAAAGAAATCGTGAAAATATTCAAACGATTTCTTGGAATTCCAACATAAGTAAAGGTACCCCCATGTTTATCCCTGACGTCAAAGGTCACATGGAGTTGCGCACTTCATTTATTTGACATTAGCAGAGGGCTTTCCATAAGAAATATTGTATTTGAATAGATGATTGTTGAAGCTAGTCTTGTTTCTAGCTGATTGGTAAGAAAAATATGGATTACAGCAGCCCAATGAATAGATAATTAGGACAATGCAATACACTAGGTAAACAAAATGACTGACATGTATGTTTTACTTAAACTTTCACCGTCTGTTCTGTTCATGGATGCTCAATCTATGATATTTTGCATCTTTGGCTTCTATAATGATGTTAATTGATAAAACGTTACTAACAAACGATTGTAAACTTTCATGCATTAGTTCCGAGACACTAAAATATGACATGCGCAAGTCCATGTGCCGCGCAACTCCAGGAGACTCAACTGTACATAAAAATGGAGACCAAAGTATTCAGCTCTATCAAATTGGTCATTAACCTTGTAACCTTGCATGGCATCATCCCGTTCAACACTGTTGTTCCTGTATATAACCTACATTATATTAGAAGATCAGTTAGTATTTGTCTATGATTTGAAACTTGTCAAAATCATCAATCTGTAAATAATGAACTATGCACAGAGCCTTGAGTTGCTAAAAAACCACGCCGTTTTTAGCAAAATATCAAAGAAGACAACAAGTTTTAAGAGACAAATAAGTAAGCTACTAATTCTGATACCAAATTAAGCTCTTTTCATTTAAAATATGTCACATTACACGTCAAATGTCAGCTGCTGAATCCATATTAATGTCGCTTAAGTCCCTGAAAAAAAAAATCGTTATTTTCCGGGCTAACACTAATCGGTGGGATCCTATATTGAATTATCCGGGATCCAAGGAGGTAGTGTCATGTCATCATCAATATCTCAAGCATTACTGGTCAGATTTTTATGATTTTGGTATCATATTAATTTGAATGCTCTGATCTAAAATGTGACATAATCAAAAATCGAAAAAAATTAATTTGAATATGTTAATTTTGCATTTAAAAATTCCGGGATCGCTGAAAACCGCAACTCTGGTCCAGTGGGTAGTGTTACTTCCACATTAATATCTCGAAAATTTCTCATCAAAATCAAATCTTTTTTATGTCATAATAATTTGAATGCTATATTCTAGAATATGAAATAAAGAAAAAAGAAAAATATTAATATTTAATATGTTAAATTTGCATTTGAAAATTCCGGGATCGCTGAAAACCGCAAATGGGATTCAGTGGGTAGTGTTACTTCTACATTAATATCTCGAAAATTTCTTATCAAAATCAAATCTTTCTTATGCCAAATTACATTGAATGCTGTATTCTTGCATATGACATCAACAGAAATGAAAAATACCAATATTAAATATGATGAATTTGCGTTTGAAATTTCTGGGATCGCTGAAAACCGCATCTGGGATCCAGACGGTAGTGCTACTTCTACATTAATAACTCGATTATTTCCCATCAAAATTCATATTTTCATATGTCATAGTAAAATTAATGCTACAATATCTCATATGACACAAAGATTAAACAAAAATAGTATTTATTAATATGTCATTTTTACGTTTGAAAATTCCGGGACCCACTTAAATCGCGCAAACGGAATTGCGACTGTAAATTATTAATAAAGGAACGGAAATTCAGCTTGATCATCTTTTAATAATTATTATTTTCAGCTTCTGACATAAACCCGTTAAACATATTGCATTAAATATTTAGAAGATTAAAATAAAATAATACTATTTAAACGTATTTGTGTCTGTCTATTTATAAACTAACGGGTAATATTCTTCCACTAGTTACGCTTTCATCATTGATATAGGAAAAATAAATATTTTTTCATCTCTTTAATGAATATGACATTTTTTTTTTCAGATATTATTTTAATTTTGCCAATTTTAAATTTTAGATTTTAACTTAACACCACCAAAGCCCTATAGTTGGTATCAAAGCTAATTAGTATGTCAAGAACAATTAGTGCAACTCAAAGCATCAACAGTTTATACATCACAGCGCACTAATTGCAACTGCAAGCTGAAACATTTTGCTATGAATGGCATGATCCTTTGAAAACACAAGCTGGATGGGAGTACCTTTTTACCAGAAATCACTCCTTTTTGACACTCAGCTCACTTGTCGGTGTCACATAAGCCATAGGCTCTATATAAGATGTTGAATTTAATTTTAAAATCACTTGATAAATCTTATCGCACGATAGTTTACGCTACTGTGTTGTAGGAAATATCGCTCTTTGCAATGGCTGTGCTTTGTGTTGGTGATTCGCTGTTTAAGTACATGAGGATTAATCGTCCCGGGTCCGATGTGAGGTTTTCCAGCGGTGCACGGGTCGAGCAGCTTCATGGAGGTTTGCTCGATATCAAGAAGTGCCAGGTAAGAGTTTGTAATTTTTGATTTTGCGTGGATCAGATGCTTTTATTACAACGGAAAATGTCAAGTCTCTTTCAAATATAAAATGTACTTTTTATCGTGTAAGATGCACAATCTTTTATATTTGCGCAAGCATTTTTGCTGTGTGAGAATATGAATTATATTAAACAAACCAATATTCCATGAATAAGACTATTATTTTTTGATCAAATCACATGTTTAGTTATTCAAACAGGAAGCATTATAATTGCCGTATCTGGTCCTAATGTTGTAGAATTTCACCGTTACATTGCTCATGAGATTGATTGAAGGAATTTTCAGAGGTGTTTGAAGAAAGCTTGCTACTTACTTATAAATTAAAGAGATTGCATATTTATGAACAGGTTTTTCAGTCACGTCCCTACATTATGAACAAGACCTTCATGCTTACGAAGAAACGAAATTGAAGGTAACAAAATTCTGAAAGTCAGCTTCCTATCTAAGCAAGCTTTTCTTTTTCTCCTTTCTTTTCTTCCTATATTATTATTATTATTATTATTATTATTATTATTATTATTATTAAAATGTTATAAACGTACAAAATAAATGTGAAATTCATTAAATAATGTTTGTGGTTCTAAAGCAATTATTTTTTACGGGTCGTTAATTTCCACATAGAAATTAATGATCCATGATAATTGTCATTTCAGAGTTAATGGTCCGTGTGACAAATTAGCACAAACAGCTTAAAGAAGCGTGGCATAATGTTTTAGACTGATCAAATTTTCATAGGCATATATTTTCTGGATCAAAATACGATACATGCAAATACCGTTTTCCCTTGCACACGACATGCCTAACTAGACATTTTTATATGATTGAAATAATTATTATTATTATACAAGATATAAGAAGATGTAAAGATTCATATGCGATAGACATAAGAATAACATATGCGATAGACATAAGAATAATTGACAGAATATATAGTCGGAATGTTGCTTGTTCCAAAACATAGATTGTGGGTATTCTAACAGACAATTTAAGGAACAGGTTACGCCAAGTGTTCAGTTACATTTCGATGGGACTAACCATTGGACAATGAGTTTCTCGTCATATAAAGATGAAAATTGTGTTTACTATATAGACAGTTTAGGTGCAAATTTGAAGGACATAATTGAGCCGCCTCGTGAGAAACCCAACATATGCATATGCGAAAACAAATGCGCAGATCTGCTTCGCGAAGCTGATCAGCGCCTTTGTTTTCGCTACATGGATAGTGGAATCACTCTACTTCAAAAACCTCTAGCTACCGGTTTGTTTCGGACATGGCCGGAAATCAGATTGTTGGTTTTCTCACGAGACGCCTCAATTATAATAATGAGTGAAGTAGTGAAAGTGCAAATAAGGAAGTGTTTAAACCCATATTCTTCAGAAATTCATCGATGTGTCATGCCATTGTCATAATAAGTGGACTTGTGAAAGTGCTATCGGTTAAAAAAAAAAAAAAAAAAATCCTGCTCAACTTCCACCTCCCCGCGGTGAGCAGGGGGCAACGGATAATGCAGAACCATATCGCTATGGTATGTTTCTATATTATACGGCTAACGGAAGGTTTTCGGACTTGTGAATAACAAAAGCGAGTATCGACCGTGTAGGCTGATAAGCGACTTTGTTATTCCATTCAAATTAAAAATTAAAGTTGAAATCGCGAAATCTTATCCAAATAAATTATATTTAAACAGAGACTGTGCGTGAGAAAACAAAATGTCTTTATAACCAGGTCCGACACAAACCACCCTGTACATTCACTGACACAGACTATAAGCTTGAAATTTCGGATTTAAGAAGAAGACGGATTGTACTATCCGTGCACCGAAAACAAAGGCGCTGATTAGCTATGCAGTTACTGCACAGCTGTTCTGCGACTTTGTTTTCGCCTTTGCAAATTATTTGTTTTCCCATGCGGCGGCTCATTTATATTTATACACACAGACGATCATGTAAACTTAGGAACTTAAGATGTCAAGCTACCAAAATCATAATTCATGCATTGAGCTACAAAAGATTGTTTTCTCTGTAGTCCTATGTCATTTTTTCAACATTTTATGTGCAATGGTCGAAAACATTAAACAAGCATCAATGTAGAATTAGTCCCGGATGCGGTTTGTGACGATCCCGGAAATTTCAAACGCAAATCAAACCTATTGAATATTAATATTTTTCATTTTTGTACATGTCATATGCAAGAATACAGCATTCAATGTAATTTGACATAAAAATTATTTGGTTTTGATGAAAAATAATCGAGTTATTATTAGAACTAGCACTACCGTCTGGATCCCAGATGCGGTTTTCAGCGATCCCAGAAATTTCAAACGCAAATTCATCATATTAAATATTAATATTTTTCATTTCTGTTGATGTCATATGCAAGAATACAACATTCAATGTAATTTGACATAAGAAAGATTTGATTTTGATAAGAAATTTTCGAGATATTAATGTAGAAGTAACACTACCCACTGAATCCCAGTTGCGGTTTTCAGCGATCCCGGAATTTTCAAATGCAAATTTAACATATTAAATATTAATATTTTTCTTTTTTCTTTATTTCATATGCTAGAATATAGCATTCAAATTATTAAGACATAAAAAAGATTTGATTTTGATGAGAAATTTTCGAGATATTAATGTGGAAGTAACACTACTCACTGGACCAGAGTTGCGGTTTTCAGCGATCCCGGAATTTTCAAATGCAAAATTAACATATTCAAATTAATTTTTTTTCGATTTTGACTATGTCACATTTTAGATCAGAGCATTCAAATTAATATGATACCAAAATCATAAAAATCTGATCAGTAATACTTGAGATATTGATGATGACATGACACTACCTCCTTGGATCCCGGATAATTCAATATAGGATCCCACCGATTAGTGTGCACCTATTTTCCGTATATTTTCGTAAATCATCGCCAAATTGTATAATTAACGGAACTACCGGTATTTATTTATTGAGCACCTGGCAAGCATCTAAGAATGCAAAGGTATTTATTTAGATTATGTAGTCACGACAGGGTTGTCTCAGAACAGATTTCTTGTAAAATTCTTGACTTTCCATTATCACACCAGGAGATGTTTACAATGCGAGAAAATGGTAGATCTAGTCCTTGTTTAAAAAAACTGCCGAGAATGAGAAGAAAAAAAATGAAGCCGCTAAGTCTAAGTGATATCACAATATAACCCTATGTGAGCTATCTGGGCAGGGAACTGCTATACCAGTTCCCTGATCTGAGTATCTGTTGACATGGATATCTCCCTAGTTCTGAACAAAACATTTTTTCCGACAACACACTCAAAGAGCATAATGACTAGCTCTTTCCCAACAAGGTAGTCATCCAGCTAAGTTTCAGCAGGAACGAAAGGCAACGAGCACGACAGCAGGCTGGCAGGCGCAATAAACAGTAGCATAATGAAGACCTATGAAACCTATACAAGCAACCCCACACTCCATTGATGCTTCATGTAAAATCTGACTGAGATTGGCCAGGCCCCTGTCCATTGGGGCCTAAAGCCGATGTGCTGCTTGTGCCTCCAGGCAAAGCTTATACACTGCTAACTGACCACTCGATTACTGGTTAACCGCTATGGTCTAAGCCCGCCCAGGAAAAGTGGTTCAAGGCAAACCATCCATACTACCTATAAGCCTTTTGTGGCTTAGTTGGATGGTTATTTGTCGAAGACATCTCAGATCATTTTTGACCTGCATCCGGGTTTTTTCCATATGGAAGATGAAAAAGGCAACAAACTGCATCTCTTTAAAAAGTACTTTTAGAAGATGTTTTTTTTACTATACAAGTCATCATTGATCCTTATTGTTATTCATTTTAATCGCTTTTTGTGTGACGAAAGCTTTTGCAAAGAAAAATTAAAATAAAAAATCTGTGGATTTTGAAATTTTATTATCCATGCAAGCCATCGTAGATAAGATGCGTTCGGATTTTCTCCATTGAATATAGGCGTGTTCGGATCAAAGGCTCTGCTTCACAGAACGAGTTGTTTCCGCCAGTAAGGGCTCACCGCACAATAACGATATGTTTTTTTTTTTTTTTTTTTTTTTTTTTTTTTTTTTGCATCAGATTGATATCCAGGAATTTTGGTGTAGGTATATATGCATTAAAACTGTCAACGTTATAACGAATAGGTACAGTTTTTTTTTTCACTGAGCGTTTAGCTGTCAGGCTAAGGTAGTGATGTCATTTCAACAACAGAGCAAACTAGTCTTGTGTCCGTCAAAGATGGATTTCAGTCCCAAAACTATATATCTTGTGCTTAGGTATCACTACTACATCACTCAGCTTCTATGCACTGTCAGCAATTCATATTTTAGAATAAAGCATAATAAAATGTACATCATGCATCCTGTACCCGGAATCAGGACAACTCGCCCCAAAACTCGCCCCACATAAACTCGCCCCAAGACAACTCGTCCCACTTTAGAAAACAACTCGCCCCACTTTTAGAAGACAACTCGCCCCACTTTAGAAGACAACTCGCACCACTTTTGAAGACAATTTTCCCCACTTTTGAAGGCAACTCTCTCCACTTTAGAAGAGAGTTTGTCCCACTGTCTTAAACCTTCCTTCCTATGCCTCCTCTTTATTCCTGGTCTCTCTCGGTCTATAAGTCAACAACTCAGCTCATTCCCCAATTTTATATAATAAAACTGGTGTTTGCGTGGATTGTTCATTGTACTGAATAAAAATAACCAAAAAAAAAAAAAAAATCAAATTTCTCTACTGAAATTTTCCCCGTCCCGACATGACTGAAAAATTGTTGACTGGGATGTTAAACCTCACAACAAACAAACCAGCACTGACTGAAATTATCCCATTTTACTGCTGAAAACATTCTCTGTTTATTGCATGGGCAAGTGTATAAGTTTATGACGAATTCGGGTGGCTATATTTAAAGTTTCAAACGAAAATACAAATATTTTGGTATCCTCAAATTATTTGTCGAAGACATCTCAGATCATTTTTGACCTGCATCCGGGTTTTTTCCATATGGAAGATGAAAAAGGCAACAAACTGCATCTCTTTAAGAAGTACTTAAAGAGTCTTCGGGACATTTGAGCCGCCTCGTGGGAAAACCAACAATGTGGTTTCCGAACAGGCCCGACACAAACCGGCCTGTACAAGCACAGAAAAGAGCTAGAAGCTTGAAATTTTGGAGTTAAGTAGAGGAGGAATTGTACTATTACTACGATTACCGCGAAGCTGATCTGCGTCTTTGTTTTCGCCTATGCAGATTGTTGGTTTTCCCATGAGGCGGCTCATTTATATTTGAATGCGTAGATGCACCGACAAACCTGTTGGACCATGTAGAATAGAATAGAATAGAATAGAATAATTTTATTCCACCAATCATGGGCCATCTCTGGCATTTTAACAACAAGTACAACAAAATAAAATGCATTAGGCAATGACGAAACGGAAAACAGAATGCATATATGACAAGTGAATAAACAACAATGGATTACAAAAAATTGAAAAACCTTTGGTGATTTCAACATACTAAACCTTCTCTTAACTTAAAACAGTCGTAAATATATTTAGATAATAGATTAATGATATCAACAGATTCATTATTCATTAACCATATGAGTTGGGCGTCATGTGATAAGTTAGAAAAGTTTTTGCATAATCTAATTATCTTTTCAATAAATATATGACGTAAAGTATTATAAGAACTGCAATAAAACAACATATGTTTTTCATCCTCAACCGCCCCTGATTTACAAAATTTACAAATTCTATCTTTAACGTCTAGCTTCATAAGTCTATGTCTACCTTTTTCACGATCGAAGCTCTTTTTCTGCCAAGAACATCGAAAGCCAAGAAGCCGAAAGACAAGCACCCAAATACTGTCACTACCTTTTAGGAAAGAAAATATTCAAGAATTTCATTTACAACGCACATGGCTTCCATATCCAAAACAACGCAGATGCTTCTCACGAAACTTCAAATTGATGAAAAAGAAGGTATTCCATGGTACTTATAATCAGATGATACACCCAGCGTTTTAAATGAGAGTGGCTAGAGATATACCCATGATATTACGAAAACTTGCCCATTCAATATACAGGGAATTTTTTTCAGCATTAAAAAATTAAATTTTATTGGAAAAATTCTGAGAATGTATTATGTTCAAAACATTGATTGTGGGTCCACGTTAGAACCGCAACGCCGAGGAGTTCTAACGAGTACCCACAACCTATGTTTTGGATCAAAAATAAGAAAAATAGGTATACTCCTGCAAACCTTTATTGTTCTATGTGTATCTATACATATGTTCATGTTGTTGTTGATTTATATGTATTTGAGGGCCCCATGGAAGATTGGATATAACCAAATGGGTCACCCTCGTAAAATAAAGAAGTTACTTACTTACTTACATGTCGAAATAAATTGACTTAATCAAATACTACCGTTGTAGAGGGTAGTGAATAGAGGGTAATTAAGGCATGTGTCAAATTAAGAAAGTATGTAGCATACCTTTTTCTCCTGTCAAATATCCGCCATTTTATGTGGTAGCCTGTGCGTCCTAATACGGGAGCCTGTGCGTTTCAGATGTTGCCTATGCATTAACATTGATCAGTGTGTGTGTTTGGTTTTGATAGGTACAAGTTTCGGAGATGTTTGAACGATGATGCCGCCATAGTATACCTATCCTACAAGCTGATCTTGCGAGGCCACATACGATCATACTTCGTAATGATATTCTCCTTTACCCGTCTACATAAAAATGCACATGTAGGCAACTATCAGGCATTAAACCTTACAGGCATCCAGAATATGCATATGCTGCATGATATTCAATTTTTTATGCATAGCCTCTCCGATCAGCAGTTTATTTATTCTCCAGGCATGAACCATGTACAGGTGGACAAAGGTATTCGTCACGTTTGTAAAACTCCGTAGACTTCAAGAAAAATTATCCTGCATCTCCTTTAATGTTTTTGGTGTTATTTGAAAGGTAAATGAATAAAGCAATAAACAAGATATTTTCAATGAATTCTATGCAGGCGTTTTCAAGCTATAAATTTTTTTTTAAAGTAGTGAAATATTTTTTTGACAATTTTTGGGCATCACCATTGGCGTCAATGGGAACATGGCTTTTTCAAAATTTCCATAAAATGTTAACTGTTGTATTTGAAAAATGCAATGTGGAAACTTCGTCAAATAACCTTTGTTTATTGCTTTATTTGTTTAACTTTCAAATGACACCAAAATCATAAAAATGTTTACCAGAAGACTGAGAAGAGACGGGATAATTTTTCTTGTAAATATGAAAAAAACATTGAAGTCAAGTGACGAATACTTTTCTGTACATAAATGGCGCTTGTGCCAGTTCGTTGTCATTTTACTTCAGGCATTTTTGTTAATGCTATATTCTAAGAAGTTTGTTGGTTGATTCCGGTTAAATTCTCACAAACAGCTATGGCGATAGGGACCTCTGTTACTGGAGAAGAGTGGGGCCAAACCTGCAATCCTTGGTTTACAAGGCGCATCTCACATGTCCAGTGCAGCAGTGCAGCCTCTTCAGTCCTGTTCGTGTTATTACATGGTTCCCATTTCATATCTTTCTAATATTTATTTGTATTGAAGTTCATAATGTCCTAACAATTTTCAAAGTTATGTGGGTAGGGAGCTAACGTTTCCTGTGTATTAACCTGTACTCCGGGGAGCTAATGTGTCTTGCTCACGGTCACCACTATCTCAGTGGGTATTGAACTTTGGACTGCTCGATTATCCGCAGTCAATGCTCATAGACCTAATTTTATGACCAAATCTTCAAGAAAGGAATGACATAGGATAAATCCCATGGTTGCTTCACAAATCAGACATGTCATCCATCAAGCTTTGGCACCCAGTATCAAATATCTTTGGTCCATGTGGCTTTGCAGCTGTGTTGAGGTCAGGATTCTGCCAGTTTTTTGCGACTTCTACTAAACATTACATTAGGATGTCATGTGCTTGAAAATATCGCCACCAAAGGAGCAACCATTTGATTTTTATGGGATTATTTTCTGGGGAGATTCTCTCATTTTTCTGCCAAAAATCTCAATGAAAATAGCCAAGGGAGGAAAAAATCCTATATGAAAATGTTAATTTGCTAAAAATTTGCCAACATTTCTCACTGAAAATTCACAATACATGTATCTCGCTAGTTTTAGCCAAATGAGATTTCTCTTATACTGCCAGCCACCGCATGGGAAAACCAACAACCTGCATAGGCGAAAACAAAGGCGCAGATCAGCTGTGCAATAACCGCAAAGCTGATCAGTGCCTGTTTTCGCTACATAGTACAATTCCTCTACTTTCTAAATCCAAAATTTCCAGCTTCCAACCATCTGTGACTGTTCAGGCCAGTTTGTGTCGGACCTGGTTGGAACCCAAATTGTTGGTTTTCACGCACAGGCTCATATTTTTGAGCCAGAATAGTCCTCAAGAAGATATTCAGGCCTGGATAAGTGGATATTTTCACTCGCGATGCTATCCTGTCTTTTTCATTTGTATATCAGCCGCGACGCGAGAAAACCGGTCTTCGGGGTTTCCGACACAAACCGGCCTGTACAAGTTCAGGAAAGAGTTAGAAGCTTGAAATTTCGGATTTAAGTAGAAGAGGAATTGTACTATCCGAGTAGCGAAAACAAAGGCGCTGATCTGCGCCTTTGTTTTCGCCTAGGCAAAAATCCGGTTTTGTCATGGCGCGGCTCATATAATACAATATGTACAGTAGGATTTTATACCGTCCTAGCTATTTTAGGAAAATTCTTTTTTTCCTCAAAAAATCTTCCATAGTAGCCCCACCCCACCCCATTAAAATTAAATATTCGCTCCTTAAAAACTAACACTCATGTTGGTTGGTTCAAGTTTTAACATTTTCCTCAAAAGGCTCAGACCCGAGCATAGATAACCAGTAATTGGATGGTCAGTAGTTTACAGGCTTTGCATGGAGGCACAAACACTGCTGTCCATATATTTCTCACGGCCCCTCAGTGTGGGAATGTACATATAGCAAACAACAACGGCACTGATCAGTTGCAAAACGTAAACTGCAGCAGATATCTACCTCTTTGCACATGTCAGAGCCGCGTCGATTTTAGCCTATGCAAAAACAGACACAGATCAGCTGTGAAGTAACTGCACAGCTGATCAGCGCCTTTGTTTTCACTAAACAGTAGTGTTGGGTATCGGTCGCGAAAATCACTATCGATTATCGGAGCACATTAGTCGATTGATTATCGATTGTACAATCGAAATGTATATTCCCCTTACATTAACCAGTGAAGTGATTAAAAATGCTCAGTATTTGACAATGTAGTGACAAGCCACTGCATCATGCCCCTTCTCTGTATTTAAATTGAACATAGCCAATATATTAAGGCCACATTTTCTACAAATGATAAAGTGACCATGTGATAGAATATTGCTGTAGCAAATAGCATAGAAAAAACCTAACTATAAACAGTGAAGATTGTCAAGTGATGCTTTAATAAGTGAATATTAACAATGCATTCAAGTCTAAATGAAAGCAGACATAAGGAGGCATTATTGTGACAAATGAATTGAATTTGTGACAACATTTTATGTTAGTAAATGTTTTTACTATACACTCATGTATTTAATTTCGATTAATCAATAGTGAAAAATTCCAATCGATAGCTACCGATAGAAGCTAGATTTCGATAGTTATCGATTATTTCGATTAATCGGCACAACACTACTAAACAGATAGTACAATCCCCCTTCTTCTTAAAGAACAGATAGTACAATTCACCTTCTTCCTAAATCCAAAATTTCAAGCTTCTAACCATATTCTGTAGCTGCACAGGCCAGTTTGTCAGACCTGGTTGGAAACCCCAAAGTTCGGTTTTCTCCTGCTGCGGCTCGTACCCAAGGAACATTTTTCTATGTGATACAACTGGCATCTAAATAAGAACACATTCACTGGTTTTTAGCCTTTATTTTCTTTAGAGCCAACTAGTGTCCATTTCGAGGCTATTAATAGATTCTCTGAGCCTGTCCCATGGTGCTCTTGATGTAGAGAGCTTTCACGTTCTGCCAGTTTTTCTTCAGCAGTGACACCAAGAAGTTGATGGCCAGGGTGATGTTCTGGTACAGCTGCTCCTGGGTCATGTTTACGTGACCGATACACGTCGCCAGACACAGTACCTAGAAAACAAGAGAAAAAGAATGATACAGGGTTAACCTATCTGTAGCAGAATATTGAATGTCATTATCATCTTAGGGTCATCAAGAACAACTCTATTTTTTTTCTTTAATATAATTCCTTCAGTAAACAGTACAGCTTCAGATTGAACAATGTATTCCGCAGCGTCATATCTTGGGCTAAACTGTTTGCCTGTCACACAAATGGACATTAAGGCTTAAATGGGTTATATACATACATGTTGAAACAAAACAGACAGCCTTCAAAATAAGCTGTGAATCAACCTTTCAATACAAACATGATCAGTTTCGTACTCAGCAAGTCCACTACAGCTACCTACCTTTTTCAACTGGAACTTGATGGTGGCCCGGACCTCCTCCACCTTGCCATTGAGGGCGTCCTGGTGTGACACTGGAGTGGGGAACTTGCCAGCCTTGTTCAGACCTGGTCCCAGGATCCTAGGAATCTGCTTGATCAGGGAGTCAGAGGCCAGGAAAGCGTTGTACTTCTTTGCTGAAAATAAAGGAAAAATTTTCATGTAGAACATTTTTTGGCCCGATTAATTTGAAGAGTTTGCCTCAATGTCCGGCATGTCGGACAGCCTTTCCTAGCAGAGCAAATGGACTTTCAATTACACTTACAAATTCTGTATATTGGAACTTCCTAATGTACAAAATTAAGAAATAGATCAGCTCTAGCAGTGAATTGTTGAGTAATAATTCACTGTTTGGAGGTCAGTTGTAAAGAAGATCAAATCACGAGCGCGTAGCGCGAGTGATTTATCTTCTTACAACTGACCGACTCAACAATTCACGCACTTGAGCTGATCTATTTCGATTCTAACACACAATAAACGGAATAAATGTTGCTGAAACCGTCGATATCGTTCAGCTTTCCGCCATTGCATTGCAGATATCCCGCCAAATATTTGACTGTAATGCTGGTATTTACACACACTTATTACGTTTGTTGTGCGCTAAAACGACGTTTCACCGTCTAACGCTGCTTTGTGGGATAGCTGACGTCACAAATGCCGCAAAGTAACGTCACGCTTATTCGCCCAGTGAAATTGTTGCACAATATAACACGTTTTTTACCATTGGCTATATAGGCGAGGTGTGTTAGAATTAACATTTTTACATAGCATAGAATGAAAGGGTATTGTCAGTATATATAGATATAGAGAGCAAATTATCAGATATTTCATAATGTGGGAATAAAGAGACTCATTTGGGTTATAATCAAGTGCAACGTAAATATGCAAGTTTCAACAAACCTAGTTTCTTGACAAGTTTCTTGTCTTTGTTTAGCTTTTTGAGGTCGTCGGCACTCATAGAGGGTAGATCATTGGCCTTGGCCTGATCACAGTGGACCTGATCACCGAGAATACACACCTTCATCTTGGGTTTGGGAATGTGCATCAACCTGTCAATAATCATAACTTTGGTTTATTGTTCAATGTTCAATGTACCGATTAACAATTTTTTGATCATGTCAGGGCCTTTCTGAGAAGTACATGTAGACTAGCACTTTCTCAGGTAAGATTTTTGGTAGCCTTATAATCGACAAGATATACATTAACGTACCACTTTTCATGTGCATAATTTGCAGGTACTCATAATAAATCTATCTTCATCAATCCAAATCAAAACTTAAGCATCTTTCTTCATTAAAAAAAACCCTGGTTTGTGTAGTACATGGGCTTAAAGTCAGAAGCCCATAATTGATAAAGTTTTTCTTTTGACATGACAATTATTTTCACAGCTTAGTACGAGATGAAATCAAAGTGATCTAGCTTTATCCTTGTAATCAGAATGAAGTAAACTTGCCTGTTTTACTTCCACATATCAAAACAAGTACAGCTGCCTTAAGATTTCGGTGAGATCTGGTTGACCTTCACCTTCCCATTTATTTTATGACCCTGGGTCGAGGTCCGCCATGTTACTATAACACAGCTTCCATTATGATGTGTCAGCTAGTATACAAATCCAGACAAAAACTATCCTGCCACCATCAAATATCTGGCAACTATTACCATTGCTTACAATGCCCAGTTGATGAAACTGATTATTTTCTTCTTTGTGGTTTTTGACATGAATTTTGACATGAACTACACTGACACATCATGCTGGCGTCAAAATGTTTAGGGCATTGCAGCCATACTTGACCGTTCCGGCAAAACGCTTGTCCTTCTGGGGATCATAATTCTTCAGGGAAATCTGTAGTTCCACAGATTCTGTGAACTTCCTCTTCTTATCCTGTGAGCCTTGGAGGACAGCGGCAATCGCCTCGTTCAAGTTGTCTCTTGATATTTTGCTGAAATACAAGTTTTTTCACTTATTTACAATCTATTTCTTTAACAAAAAGTAATTACAATCTGCAGGAGATGAAAGCTAAAAATTCTCCCATCATAAAATTTTTAACTTTAGATTCCTGAAGTTGGTTTACTGATTGGTGATTGCATATTTTGCATGCCAATCATCAGTCCACCTGGCTGCTGTCTTCTGCACTTTCTCCACCTTTTTTGTCTCAGTTTCATTATGGGGATGCCAAATAGGAGCTGCATACTCAAGCTGAGGACGAACCAATGTTTTCTACTTCTATACTCCCAACAATCAATTGCTGATTATTACTGGGAGGCAGTATGCAACGTCCTTTGTGTGCCGAGGTGCAAGAGCCAAATTGCGCCGAAGAAAACCCAATGTCTTAGTTGCTTTACAAGAAATTTCAGAAATATCCCCATTCTAGGTCGTCAGTGCAGTGATAGTAAGTCCAAGGGGCAATGTCCCGTTATCGTCCCCGCGCTATATTTCCACCACCTCCCACCATACCCACCCACCCTCCAGATTTCTCAGACTTATAGATATGAAATATTAAACACGGAATAAACCTAATTTGCATATTATTTGCTTATTAAATTCACAAGGGGAACAACTTTTGATACAGTTTATTCCGTAGAGGGGACGATAACAGGACATTGCCGTCCAAGGTATTTGGCGGATCGAACCTGTTCCATAGTTTGCTGATAATTTCAGCTGGGAAATGATGTCATGATTAGGGACATTCTTGCGTTAGGGCTGTCTAACGACAAGGAACGTATTGGCGTTAAGACAGCTCTATGTTCTGCTCTAGCGTTGTCTATAACATTACGAGCCTGTCAAAAACCTTACACAGGAGATAAAGAAACACTTTTATTACTAAAAAAGGGACTATCAAGCACCAATGACAACGATTTTAAAAGATTCGTTCGCTTAAATAAATTTGTCATACCTCATGATTTAGTTTACAACCGGAAAAGGAAGTTGCAAAAGGAGTCTTACGAGTCACCGTACCTTAGAATCCGAACCCGGGTCGCTTCGGCCCAGTGTCGTTTCGGCCAATTTTAGGGTCGTTACTACAACATGGAATGGAATGAGACTCTTTACGAGAAGTCTGGTAGATTCAGATAAAACATGGAACGGAATATAGAATGGATCATGGAACGGTATATGGAATGAAATGGTACCGGTCCCGATAGCTAAATGGCTAGTCACCATTTTTGCATTATCGGCTGGTTTCCAGCTTAGAAATAACCAATATTGGAAATACAGGTAACCAATACAGGTTACCTGTTTTTCCAATATTGATTTTTAATAAGCTGGGAACCAGCCAATAATGCAAAAATGGTTGAGCGTCCACTTTAGGAAGCGGGAGGTTGTGGTTCGATCCTGGGCCACGTCATACCAAAGATGTTAAAATGGTACCAGTGGCTACCTTGCTTGGCATTCAACATTATAAGACAAGCACTGGCTTCTCTTCTCCAAAAACAGTTGTAAATATGATAACCTCAATGATAGGAATACAGTAAATATGTTAAGAATGCAAAGTCTTGGAACATGTCATCCACACCAGCGTCATATCCCGCCTCGAGAGGAACGGCAGCCTTACAGACTGCCAGCATGGATTCCGAAAGTGTAGATCATGTGAGACACAACTCATCCTCACCATTGATGACCTCGCTAAAGGACTAAACGACAAGCAGCAGATTGATGCCGTCCTACTTGATTTTTCCAAGGCCTTCGACCGCGTCCCCCACTAGCGACTTCTACTCAAACTAAACCACTACGGGGTACGGGGGAACATCCTCAGCTGGATAGAAGACTTCCTGTCTGCCAGAACACAAGAGGTCGTCATTGAAGGCTCCAAGTCATCACCATCCCCAGTTAAATCAGGTGTCTCCCAAGGTACAGTCTTGGGTCCTCTCCTGTTCCTGGCCTACATTAACGACATGCCACTATGTGTCCAATCACAGATCAAGCTCTTTGCTGATGACAGCCTTTTATATAGGAGGATACAGGACAGTACTGACGGCCAACAGCTTCAGGATGACCTGGATAAACTCCAAGAGTGGGAGCAAAACTGGCAGATGTTCTTCAATGCAGACAAGTGCGAGGTTATCCGCATCACCAGCAAGAAGAAACCCTATTGCTCCGACTATTTTATCCATGACCAGAAGCTAGCCCTGAGAACAGAGGCAAAATACCTAGGCGTGACCATATGCAGTGATCTATCCTGGAGCAGGCATGCAGACAATGTTACCAAGAAGGCTAACTCCACCATGGGCTTCCTCAAGAGGAACATTAGATCTGCACCTCAAGCTGCAAAGGAGACTGCCTACAAGACCTTCGTCCGTCCTATACTGGAGTATGCCTCTTCATCCTGGGCACCTTTCAACGACACAGACAATGGAAAGATTGAGAAGGTCCAGAGAAGGGCAGCAAGATTTGTCATGAACGATTACCGCCGTACCAGCTGCAGCGTCTCAGAGATGCTTACAAACATTGACTGGGACACTCTGCAGGAGCGAAGAGACCTTGCTAGACTCAGCATGATGTACCGCATCGTACACGGACTAGTCGACATACCAGCTGAGTCGCATCTAACACCATCTACTAGCACGACTAGAGGCCACAACTCTCGCTTCCGCCAGGGGTGAAAACGAGGTTCGCTGATAAGTCAACGGTGGAACACTACTACTACAACTACTACATGGAACGGAATATGGAGAGTATGAATTGAAGAGTCCTGCACAATGAAATCTCTGTTGCGGATTGAGCTAACAATGTCCTTTGGATGGCAAACTAGGATTCTTGGCTGAAAATCTTCTGCATGTATATTTATATTTAAGAGAAAAATTATCAAGGCCCATTTTCCCATGTCGACATTCCGCTTCATAAAAATCTTGAATCAGCTTCAATGACATGAGCAGGCAATCGTGTGGAACTTCTTTCCAATTTTGAAAATCTTTCTACAAAAAATTAAACCCCTCTGACTGTTTTGTTGTTAGACCATTAACCTCATCATACGGACACTTCCCATTGATGGACCACACACAGAAGTATTCAACTTTGGGCTCAATGTTCTTTTCAAAATATCTTACATATACTTGATCCCACTTTCGGCTTTTTTTTCTGTGCTATCATTTCCATACATCTCTCCATCTGTGTCGACCGCAAAATTTCATACAAGTTATTGTCGTAACCATTTCGACGTTATCATGGGGTGGGGCGTTTCGGCCTTGGAAAGTGGGTCGTTTCGGCCAATTTTCTGGATGAGTCGATTCGACCATGGGTCGTTTTGGCCAAAATATATGGAAACTCACCAGGAAAGTAACAACTCAAAGATACATTGATCTTCTTAAGTACAGACATTTTTGTGTACACATACATGATCTATCTATCTATCTTCATACACTGAGTCGATCAATTTCTGATCATCATCTCAGGTGTTGGGTGGGTGCTAAATTTTGAATTTAGCAAAATGGGGAGAACATTCGGGATGGGCAATTAAAACTATTTACAAGAAGCTAAACAGAGGCATACTAAAGCGTATACCTCTGAACCCATGATCTAAATGAGAGCCTTAAATTCTTCAGCAGTCTTTGATGAGACCACTGAAGAGGGAAGACTATTCCATTCACCTTTTTTGCATTATCCGCTGGTTCCCAGCTTTTAAAAAAATCAATATTGGAAATACAGGTAACCAGAACCCCCCTGAGGGGGGTTTCTGGTTACCTGTTTTTCCAATATTGATTTTTGTCAGCAGGTAACCAGCCGATAATGCAAAAATGGTGAATAAAGGGATAGTCCTCGCGAAAAAAAATTCTTCAGAGCATCACGATAGGCCATGTATCTTGTGTATTGTGAATTATGAGATGCCCTGGTACTTCTTAAGTTGGGTGCTGGGGTCAGATATCTATCTTTATCAAGAGACACTGTACCGGAGTGAATCTTGTAAAAGAAAGTTAAGGAAGACTTCACCCTGTGGTCCCCCAGAGATGGCCACTCGAGTTCGTCCAACATATCGTCAACGCTACTCTTGTTATGCCATCGCCTGCAGGTCCACCTGGCTGCTGTCTTCTGCACTTTCTCCACCTTTTTTTCTCAGTTTCATTATAGGGATGCCAAATAGGAGCTGCATACTCAAGCTGAGGACGAACCAATGTTTTGTATGCAACTTCCTTTGTGTGCCGAGGTGCAAGAGCCAAATTGCGCCGAAGGAAACCCAATGTCTTAGTTGCTTTACAAGAAATTTCTGAAATATGTTGACCCCATTCCAAGTCGTCAGTGATAGTAAGTCCAAGGTATTTGGCGGATCGAACCTGTTCCAGAGTTTGCTGATGTAGGGAGTAGTTGAAATGTATTTGATTGCTAGGGAGGTGCCGAGTCACCCTCCCAGGGGGGGGGGGGGGTACTCTCATTTTTTGTGGATACATAGGCGAGGCCCCAGCTTCTACCCCCAAACCCAAAAAATTACTGAGATTTGCTGACCACCCCCAAAAAATACCAGTCCTATCAGGCATACCCAAAAAAATACTTGAACTTTTAGCTTACCCCAAAAAATTACATGTATTCATCTTTTTTATGCCTATTGATGAAATTTTATCACATCCATATGATCTAAGCTGTTGGTTAAATCCCAAATCAACCAACCAACAGAACACGTCACAATACAGTTAGTATATGTAGGAACTAGGAAGTAAATACCAAGTTGGATAAAATTTAAAGATTTTATTTATTCTCAAAGTGTAAGACTTATGATGGTTTTGATTCCATTTGATTTGCAATCCAAACAACATCATCATGATCAAGCTTCCAAAATTTCACCGAGACCAGTCATAAGGCATGGTCGCAAACAAAATTGAATCTTAAGGCCTTGTAAGACATAAGTGTAAGCCACTCTTATCTTTATAGAAATAAAGAGGTTTCCCAAGAAATGTGCAAAACCCAAAAAAATTACTTAGAATTATAGATGACCCCAAAAAAATAATTCAGAAAAGGCATGACCCCAAAAAAATATCCATAAAAAGCTCACTACCCTAAAAAATAACTAGTTTTTCTGAAAACCCAAAAAAATACGGAAATTCAAAATTTTGACCCCAAAAAAGTCAGCCTCACCTATGTATACAGAAAATTTCAGAGTACCCCCCCCCCCTGGGGTCACCCTCAAGGAGTGACATTTGGCGTCGTTAAATTTCATTTGCCAATCGGTCTCCTATTGTGCAAGGCTATTCAGGTCTTCTTGTAGAATCTGGCAATCAGTGAATGAGTTTAATATGTTCCTATGCAAAAAACAATCGTCTGCAAAAAGACGAACAGATGACCTGATATTGTCCGGAAGATCGTTAATAAATATCAAGAAAAGGACCGGTCCCAAGACCGATCCTTGGGGGACTCCAGATAAGACCGGGACTGGATCTGAGGCATGGCTATCTAACACTACTTTTTGATAGCGCTCAGAGAGCCATGAAGCGATTCACTTGTGAGTAGATCCTCTAATCCCGTAGTAGCGCAGCATGATATATGCATGTCAGATGTTTTGGCAGTATTGTAGTCAGGTTTTTCTGAGGCACTAACATATTCTTAGTGCCTCAGAAAAAAGCTCCCATTAGCATTTAATGATTAGCAAAGTACTGATGATGGTAATGAAGCTGAATGAATGAATGAATGAATGAATGAATGAATGAATGAACGAAAGAACGAACGAACGAACAGAAAAAAATGTTTGAATCTACAGATGTGGCACATTTATAAATTATGAATTTTTCCGACTTTTCAACTTAGGGATTAGGCTTTTTAATTGTGTCGAAAAAAAATGTCATCAACTTCAAGTTGCAAATGTATGTACATGTATGTTTTGGTCCAATTTAGTCAGCGTCCCTTAAACATTATGACTTTTGTTCAGGAAGGTATATGTGAAAGAACTGAAAATTTAATTCATTTTTCTAACTTTCAAACATGGTGTTTAGAACTTTTAGAGGTTTCATTTATAGGCCTGTGGCTTGAAAAAATGCACACTACCCAATACGTTATTTCGTTTTCAAGTCTTATTTTATGATTTGGAATGAAAAAAGCGGTAAGAAAAAAGTTTGAATACTTTTTCATTGGTAGCGAACATCCGTAAGTTTATTGAATGAATGCAACGCACGGCAGTATGATACCTTTAGTTTCTGTGGAGGTCATCTCCATCTTTGACAGCGAGTCGGTCTGGGCCACATCCATGGCCTGGATATTACGAACTTGCCTGTGGTGTGTGGAAGTTCTTTTCTGCATACATTTGCATCTTGACCCGGTTTCGAAGTAAACATGCAAGTATACCATTCAATTATTCTTCACTTCGATCCCTAAGTACAAAACTGGCGACGAAATGGACAAACAGCTGACATACACAGACTGTGACAAGACTAAGAACTTAAGAACTAGAACTACATTGTGCCTTTCATATCCGGCCAATAAGTGTACTTAAAACATTTTGGCATTACTTTGCCAATACATTTATTTGTATAGCGCAGATTATATTTGCCTTTTGGTCCTTTGAGATCAGCGAGGGTATTCTGAGAAATCAGAAATTCGCTATCGGTCTAGATTCATTTTCTAACCAACGTTTGAGCCGAAACCACGATATGGCCCATCTCTTTTCTCATTAATATGCTCGCTGCTCTAAAGAATCTCAGTTTTATTTTTATTTGACTTAAGTATTATAAACACGAAAGATGTCGTGATTCAAATGGGACCGCGTTTGAAACTTAAACCCATTAACAGAAATACTTTATTTTTTTTTTTTTTATTTTCATTATTTTCAAGGCTTGCACACAGAGCCTAATTCTCGTAGCTACAACATCAGCTGTGAAGCCCAACTGAATCACAAGCTAAGGAGTTATCATATATTAGTATGTGTAATGTAAAGCCGATCCAGCAACAGGTAAACACCATTTATCGGCTGGTTTCCAGCTTACAAAAATCAATATTGGAAATACAGGTAACCAAAACCACCTGGTTACCTGTATTTCCAATTTTGGTTATTTATAAGCTGGAAACTTGCCGATAATTCGGTGTGAAAACATGCTCATCCACCCAGGGCGTTTTACTGCGTTATCAGTGTAACACCCAATGTTACCAATATGACAAACTACCGAATTTGAAAATTGTATATTGTCCGCGCCATGAGAAAACCAGTATCTGCACAGCTGATTAGCGCATTTGTTTTCGCTTCACAGATAGTATAATGCCTCCTCTACTTATATCCTGTATTTCAAGATTCTAGCTTTCTTCTGCGAGTGTATAAGCGGGTTTGTGTCGGACCTGGTCAGACACCCTGAGAACCGGTTAACTCGGGTCGCGGCTCATATCTATTTATAGCACTAGTCACATTACGCCCCCACCTAAAAAGTCTCTTCCCTAGTCTTGGCCTTAGAACTACATGGGTAACTTACGGTAAAGTTTTCATAATCACTCCGCTGCCACCGAATGTAACGTAAAGCCGATCCAGCAGTAGCTAAGCCTTGTCGGTGGTAAAGCATGCCCATCCACCAAGGGTGGGTCACTGCGCTATAAATGCAACATTTCATGTTGATAAAATCACAAGATACCTAAATTTGCATATCTATTTTAGCATAGATCAGCTGGCTAACTGTCACTCCGCTCCACTTCGGTACCTCGTTCCACTTCCCTGACAGCTTAGCATAGGTTGCATTTAAACCAATGTCGAACTGATTGCGGATTTCGTAAGCGTCTTGCAGCTATGTTATTTTGCTATTTATCATATTATTTTTGTTATGTATTTGTACCAGTGCCGAATAGCTTCCAGTAAACACATAAATTGCCTAAAACGTTTAAATTAATGTTGAAAAACAAACAATTTTCGACTTTGAGTCGCTAATTCTACAGTAGTCTCCCCTGGTCTGCTAAGACATCTTTGAAATTTTCCATAGAAAAAATGAAGTATTTTATGATTCTGCGTACTTTAATAACTAGATTATTTATGATTTATGTCATATATGCAAGAAAAGATCTAACATAAGTTTGAATAACACAGTTTTGCAGTTTTGCTGAATTTTCATTTTCGACCAAGGGCTGAATAAATCCCATTGTTGTCGGTATGGAGAGGTTTAACGGAATACCGATGGGAATATTCCGTCTATTTTTAGCACACCGTCACGCATGTATACAATAGAAACGATTGAAGGCCAGAAAGTAGAGTTTAAGACAAATCTAAGTGTGTATTCTTGTTACTATATTCCTGTGGACCTTTTACAACACTTACAGTAACTAACATATAAAGCTTATCTGTTTTCGACAATATTACCATACGAGGTTTTAGAACTGACAAGTGTGGGCATGATATTTTTAGAATCTCCACAAAAGCTAACTTTTAATTGGTTATAGCGCCGAGGTGGTTCTAATGTGTACCCACAATCTATGTTTTGAGCAAAAATGACAAAAACATAAAACAATCTACTGAAATTCTTCATTTTTACAGCCTTAAAAATCTCTGTACATTGCATGGGCAAGATTTTTGTAATGGAATGAATGAGTGAATGGATGAATTAATGAAAATACAACTTAGTTTTTGAATCGCCATTCGTCCGACTGACATAAGTATTATTCAGTTACACAATTAACAGTGAGACTCATACTTTTAATTATAGTATTTCTTTTGAAAAGAAAGCTTTGTGTATCTTTCAATGTCTCTTTCTCCTACGGGGGTGATCATGCTTCTGACGTATTCCCAGTATATTTGTCATTGCTTCTTCTGCGTCTGATGCTTGAGGTCCAAGTAACGTCTGATATGCCGAGAGTCATCAATTCTCTTTTATGTCTTATGCTATCGGCGCTGCCTTTTAAACATCTTCTTCAGTTCATGTTTGGTTTGCTTTTCTCGGTATACTGGTGAGTCCTCAAATGCGAGGATTCTCAGTAGGAGAGCGAGAAAGGAACATGATAGTTGAAGATACACAAATGA
Source organism: Rugalucina vietnamica (assembly GCA_964017185.1). NCBI lineage: Eukaryota > Metazoa > Mollusca > Bivalvia > Lucinida > Lucinidae > Rugalucina > Rugalucina vietnamica. The sequence continues at coordinate 64,116,597 of OZ024874.1, read as the reverse complement.
GTAAGAAAATTATTTAAGGATTTGTACGGAAGTATTAAAGGAAGCAAGAAAGAAGAAAGACAAAGAGATGGTGCAAATATTTATTGATTATTTAAAATTTAGTAAGATTTACCTCCCTCTCTTCCTCCCTCTCTCCCTACCTACCTCCATCTCTCGCTCCCTCCCCCTCTCCTTCCCTACCTACCTACCTACCTACCTACCTACCTATCTACCTACCCACATACGCACACATCCACCCATCCATCCGCCCGCCCACCTCTACATAACTACCTATCTATCTGTTACTGGTGTGGGTTTTTGTTCTTTTGCTGTTGTTGCTGATGTTGTTTTTGTTTGTTGTGGTGGTGGTATACATGTATCTCTGGTATATTGCGCTACTGTCAAGGGAACTTAATGTGTGCTTCATTGCGTCCCACCACTTGCCGGAAAGTCCCGGCATTTAGTACATTTGCGGGTGTTCGTAGTACCATTTCCGGTCTATGCGAGATTTCGCGAGAAAAAAAAAATATCCTCAATATTTTTTTGTTCAAGAGCACATTATGAACCTAGAAACCAACCTAACTTGACTGTTTTCCACTAACATAGTTAAAACTGTTAAGACAAACGATGGTTGTTGGTGAGAACGCCCAGGCTGTCCTCGTTGAGGTACGATAAACTGAAAAACGACCCGTTCTAATGGTCAGAAAGTGGGTGGGGTGCCTCTTCAATTGTGCAATTGTTGGTATGGCATCATGCAATATTCCCATGGTGTGGTATTGTCAGACGTTAGACCAGTAAACTATTCTGATACAAGTAATTTTGGCTCATTCTTGTCGAAGTACTTTTTTTTTTCGTTTTCTTTTTACAGTAAAAACACTTTTCTCAGTGTTTTTAACTACTGTCTGAACACCATCTTTCAGAAACTGCATTTTTCGTAATCTCACATTTCTGAAAGACCTCAAGAAAATATGAGCATGTCACCATTTTGCATCCCAAAAGTCTTAAAAAGTGCCATAAAAATTTTGAAAATCGGTTAACAAATAAAAATTTTATGAAAGAAAATATTGTTGGATAGGGCTTTTCTATCTATCTCTATATACTGCCATACGCCCTCGCGGACATTTTTGGCAGGTGTGCGCTGTCGAGCTGGTTAGCTGAAAAGAAAAGGATAAAAGCAAATAGTGCAGGGGATAAAAGATGATAGGTTAAAATAGTGAAGTGGAGTTTAAAATCAGGTTAAAAACAACAGTCTGGATCTAGGGCCGTGAGTGTTGCAGTTTGCTTACTGCGACCTTGAGTGAGTCAAGGTCCTGCAAACTGACAACAGCTTCTGGGAGAGCATTCCACTGTACTATTGCCAGTGGAAAAAATGAATACTTATAATAATTTGTACCAGTGTGAATTTGCCGAAAGGTCATTGAGTGACAGTACCTGGATACTCTGTGTGTAGGTATGATATTCACCAAATCCACATTAATTTGCTGGTTCCCAGTTTTCCAATAATCAATATTGGAAATCCAGGTAACCAGTAAAACCCCCTCAGTTAGCCATTGGTCAAAATTGGACACACCTCCAAATATTGACCAATGACTAACTGAGGGGGTTTTACTGGTTACCTGGTTTTCCAATATTGATTATTTGTAAGCTGGAAACCAGCAATTAATGTAGATATGGTCAATAGTCTGGGAGAGGTACTGCCACAAGTCCGTGAACAATTTTATAAAAGAGACAAAGACGAGCGTCAGCTCGTCTTTGAGCAAGGGATCTCCAACCAAGCTGATCGAGCATTGCTGTAACACTCGACCTATAATCATAATTACTGGTCGTCCAGCGTGCCGCTCTTCTTTGGATTTTCTCAAGCTGGAGAGTTTTATCATCAGTATGAGGGTCCCAAATCGGAGAGGAGTACTCCAGCTGAGGGCGGACAAGCGCATTGTAGGCTGTTTCTCTCACCTTTGGGTTTTTGGTCTTGATGTTACGCCGAATGTACCCTAGTGTTCTATTAGCGTTTCCGGTTATACGGTCTATGTGGGAATTCCAGGACAGGCCACTGGAGATGTCAACCCCCAAGTACCTGGCACTTGTGACAACCTCCAATATCTGACCATGTAAAGTGTACACTGAATTTATGATTTTCTTGGAAGTTGTCACCCGTACCACCTGGCACTTAGAGGGGTTGAACTCCATGTCCCACTGGTCCTCCCACAAAGATAGTCTGTCAAGGTCGTCCTGTAGCACCCTCTCATCATCCGAGCCCCCAACTGCCAGGTACACGGCCGTGTCATCAGCAAACAGGCGCACTTGTGATGACAATTCTTCAGGAAGATCATTGTAAAATTGCCAGCAAGGGAAGTAACTATTTTCCCAGAAAAATCTAAATTGATTATTTTTCTTCTAAAATGCACCAAATCAAACCAAAATTGTTTTGTATGCACAGCTGAGTGCCATACTCTTAAAAGTATTTCACAGATTTGCTTGATTTTCAGTACTAATATGTTTGGATTACCTCCCTTGCACATGCAAACTATCTATTCCAAATGATTTTTGGGCATAATTATCTTATTAGTGAACCGATTTTCAAACTTTTTTTTGCACTTTTTAGGACTCATGAGTTGCAAAAAGATGACATGGTCATATTTTTCTTGTTGTGTTTCAGAAAAGTGAGATATCGAAAAATGCAGTTTCTGAAAGATGGTGTTCAGACAGTAGGGCCTTACTATGAAATAAAGGCACACTGCCTTACACTAGAAACTTTTGTTGATAAACTTAACATCTTGGGGACATAAAATAATTTAAATTGCAACGAACCAGAACCGAAATAACTTTGGGCCGAAACTACCTGGGACCGAAACCGTGGCGAAACTACCAGAAACTGAAATGACATGGGACAGAAACTCTAGATCAAAACAACCCAGGACTGAAATGACTACTAGTAGATTCAAACAACCTGGGACCAAAACGACCAGGTATCGAAATGACACCGTACCAAAACTCCGGGACTGAAACAACCAGGTACCGAAATGACAAGGGGCCAAAATGACAGGGACCAAAATAACACACAACAAAAATGACCAGGGACCGAAACAACCAGGTCCCAAAATGACACTGAACTGAAATGACTTGAATGGAAATGATCCAGAACTGTTGGGTACCGAAAAATGACCCGGTACCGAGAAGACCCGAGTCCGAAACAACCGGAGGTAGAAACGACTCGGGCCCAAATTATCCGTTGTTGAAATGACTCGGGGACACTACACGACCTACCCTGCCTCCACCCCTACTCCACCCTACGCCCACCAATACCCTACCAGATTCTGTCCTTCTCATAACACCCAACTCCTACCCTGCCCCGATTAGCCCCCACCTCTACCCTGTTTTTTCTTCTCTCTAAATGAGTGTTATTTTTCAAGTTGCTAAACGAGCATCTATGGGCGATAGATCATCTCCTGCATTTGTAAATGGCTTTGTTTTTAAGATTTTCTTTTCACAGTTCTGAAAACAAATTTGATCTGATTCTGAAATAGGAAATATGGAAAAGATTAAATGTAAGGAACAGAGAGATGAAATGAAAAAATTCCCGAGATCTAAAGAGCCTGGATTGTCGACAAAAATGGCCGTCTACAGCTTATACTGTTTGGTTTGAATTTCTATCTATGTACATTTTCTATATCGTAAAGCAAACACATGTGTTTGCAATAAATTTAAAGGTTTTGCTTTGATAAGGCCACTTCCAACAGCCTTGTTTCTTAGCATAAATATACGTATTAGCATATTTCATCGGGAACATCATAACAAAAAATATCGGAAATGCGGCAATATACTGTCATTCTACCCTCCACGGGATAAACTGCATCTGAGTTATTTCCCTTCACAATTTAATGAGCAAATTTTCTTAATCTTTTTCTTCCTGGTAAAGAGCTGGGATCTTCAGAAAGAAAGTAATTGGCTCTGCAGGTCAAGGAGCGTTGATGGCGATCAGCTAACTCAAGTCTGAGAAATCTGGAGGGTGGGTATGGTAGGAGGTGGTGGAAATATAGCGAGGGAAGGAAGGTACATGTATATTGCCAGAAACACCTGATAGGGGAAACAGCCTTCTGTTGGGCTAGCTCTTTGTATCTTAGAGTGGTCGCTTGTCATGCAAGGGATCTAAGTGTTTTCCCCAGACCCCAAAAAGGGCATGGTAAGGTTGCTAAAAAAGGGCACTTTTTAACGCGCGGCAGCATGTCAAAAGGGCACTTTCAGCGCGCGACGGCAAGCAAAGGGCACTTTTAAATGGCCCATGGCATGTTAGTAGGACACATTTATGCACAGTCATTAAATTTAACACTTATGATATTTTCTCTATTATTTCAAATTTGCTTTTCAGCTTAAATTGTTCTATCCTCAATTTCCATATTTCAAGATTCACTCTTACAACTTAGAAATTTTCTTTTTCCTTTGCCTCACTTTACTTTAATATTGAATTAACCATAAGAGATAACCTCACTCATGCTTTGTTTTGAAAAGTAAACTGTAATTAAAAACTGAACTAATTAAATGGCACACTTATATCACCAGGTAGGACATTCAATTTTCACACCTTTTTTGATTAACAGCTCATTTGGTGTCAAACTGGGTACTTATTGCAATTAAGTGACTTAAACAAGGGATTAAAGCAATATGCAACAGTATGGAAGTCATGATCATGAATTTTGCCAAATTTGTTTCTGCTGACTTCAAGCAAAAAGTCTTGTAACTTCCTTATTTTTTGTTGGATTTTGACAAACTTTTTACCAAAATGAAGGGCACAGAATGTAGATTCAGAAAAAATGGCATGGCGCTGGAGAAAAAGGGCATGGCGCAGCGCCATAGTAAAAGTGGCTAGGTGAAACACTAAGATCAAGGTTTAATCCCAGCATGGGGCATGGTATTTTTCTCATTGCAATACTTCATGATGAACAAGATAGTTGGGATGGCTATCAAATCCAACACTGATTTCTATGTATTTGCCAGTACTATGGTCTCAAATGGTGCATAAAAAGATCAATAGGGAAAATAGCTTAAAATTGTTATCTGATATTTTATAATTCAGGGTTGCCAATCAACCGGTCAGTATGAGTATTGACCTGATCAGTGGTCAATACGGGATATCACCTGGCAACAGATTTACATTGGTCGATTGAAATAACCATGATCAAGTCAAATTATGGAAAGCTCTACTACCTCTATTTCATTGGACACTACAAATAGTTTTAGTTAATACCATATGAGCTGCGTCATGAGAAAACCAACAATTTGCTTATGCGAAAATTAAGGCGCAGATCACCGCCTTTGTTTTGGCTACAAGGATATTACAATTGCTCTACTTTCTAAATACAGCCTCTAGAACATCTTTTGTGACTGTACAGGCAGATTTGTGTCGGACCTGGTCGGAAACACAAATTGTTGGTTTTCTCAAGTCCTGCGTAGGCTCATATATTAATTTTTCATTTAGGATGCAGCAACTTGTGAGGAGGAGAAGATCCTCTGTATCGTTCGAGACATGCTGGATCCGAAGGAGTGTGTCAAACATACGATGAACCTACCGGCCTCGACGTCAGTACAGGTCATGATCAACGATGTCGCTAGGAAATTTAACTACATGATTGGTACAGTTTCGGTCCACTATGAGAGACAGGCTGAAGGGGGACAACTAGAGGAGGTAGGATATTAGCCGGAAAATCAATCTTTGAGGACATTGGGGTTTCTGACCAGGTCCGACACAAATCAGCCTGTACATGCAGAGAGGGAGGCTAGAAGCTTGAAATTTTGGATTTAAGTAGAAGAATTATTATACTGTCTGTGAAAACAAAGGTGCTGATCTTCATCTTGGTCTTCACATATGCAAAAAGCAAGTTTTCTCATGCTCATATGATATGGTTATGTAAGGACATGTTCACAAGAAATAAAGTTTTAGTAATATTTGAGCCTTCATATGAGAAAAGCAACAATCTGAGTTTCCGACCAGGTCAGACACAAACCAGCCTGTACGGTCATAGAAACAGGCTAGAAGCTTGACATTTTGGATTTAAGAAGAATAGGAATTGTACTATCTGTTAAGCAAAAAAAAAAAAAGGCGCTGATCAGCTTCGTGGTTACCACGAAACTGGTCTGCGCCTTTGTTTTCGCATGTGCAGATTGTTGGTTTTCTGATGTGGTGGCTCATTGTGAAAATTTGCAGTCCATAGAAATTACAGTTACATGCTACAACATATTGATACTGATGTGAATATCCACTGGATATGAAAGTCAACTTGGCATATTTGGATAAATCAAGATGCTTCATGCGAAAGTTAAAATAATAATGATTATAATAGTAATAATGCTTTTACTTCCCAGTAGTAAGAATAGAAATGCTATGTGTTTTGACTGGTTGCTCATCTTAAGTTTTCCCATTGCTAAAACTAGGTTTTGGTTTAAACTATATTTTGATTACTTTAAATACATGATACAACCGAATGATATGAGCCACGATGCGAGAAACCGGTCTTCTGGGTTTCCAACCAGGTTCGACATAAACCAGCCTGTGCAGTCACAGAAGAAAGCTAGAATCTTGAAATTTTGGGTATAGGTAGATGAGGCATTGTTCTTTCTGTGCAGCGAAAACAAAGGCACTGATCAGCTGTGCAGTTACTGCACAGCTGATCTGTTCCTTTGTTTTCGCATAGGCAAAAATCTGGTTTTCTCATGATGAGGCTCATATACAAAATAGACAGGATCTGTCTGACATTATTCCTGCCTTTCTCCGTTTGATCAGATTGCTTTAGAATACTTCCGAGACCAGCAGTTATGTGACATTGTGGTTAGACATGTAAAACGTCACAACTTCACCGTCAGTGAGATAGAAGGAAAACTACCACAGAAAATGCCCCCACCGCCGCCCCCACCTCCGGTAAACGTTTTATAACGTAGACACATGTCTGATTTTTAATTTTGAAGAAGGAAAAGTATAGTATACAGAAGTTAGCAGAAAACTGTTAGGTTAAGAGAGACACTTTAGCCTTCAGGTGATCTTTAAGGGCTTGTACATTCACCAACAGGTAATTCAATTATTTTGGATATCTAACTATTAGAAACAGGAAATATGTGTACATATTACTCGGTAAGAGGCTTTCAACATCTAGAAATTAAAACACTCATTATTTTCCAGTTAATCCTAACATGCCAAGGTATATACCTTTGGGCAATTTCTACTATTGTTTATGAAAAATATCACCAACTTACATTTCAATATCCTTTGCAGTTACTAGACAGTCCCTCCCAAAGTTCTACCAACCTGGATTCCTCGACCTATTTCAGTGCTAACACCAGTGTAGGAGAAACCAAGACCTACACAAGCTCCTCCTATACATCTTCAGATTTCTCATATGCCTCGGCTCTTCTCAAGTCAGATACAGGTAAAAACAACACCAGTTCCACTAGTCAGAACTGGGTGAAATACAAAACCAGTTCATTAAATCAGCTATGGGTAAAATACAAAACCAGTTCCGTCAGCTGTGGGTAAAATCTGTAAAGTTTTATCAACTACACATCTTCAGATTTCTTGTACACCTTGGCTCTACTCAGTCAGACATGGGTTAAAACCAACACCGGTTTTTCTGATGTGGGTAAAACCCAATATCTTCTGCCTACCCTGCCGACTTGTATGTATCTGATCTAGTCATTTCATATATTATATAGATGAAGTCTTTTCTCCAATGTTTCAAGTCTGACACAAATACTGTCAGTTCAAAGCAAACTACCCCATCATTGTTTCCTATAAATTAAAAGTGTAGCTATTACTGCCATCAAAAATTTTGTTTTGTTTCGTATTATGCAAATATATAGATAATCAGTTGATTGAACTGTCATCCACTATTAATTTGTTATGGTTGTATTAAAAAAAAACAGAGAAATTGATGAATTTTCATATTCAAGCCCCAGCATGAGAAAACCAACAATCTGCATATGCGAAACCAAAGGCTCAGATCAGCTTCGCAGTAACTGCGAAGCTGATCAGTGCCTTTGTTTTCGCTATGGGGATAGTGCAATTCCTCTTATTTCTAAATCCAAAATTTCCAGCTGCTGAGCATCTTCTGTGCTTGTACAGCTCGGTTTGTGTCAGACCTGTTCGGAAACCACATTGTTGTTTTTCTCTTGACGCGGCTCATGTATATTCCAGGCTATGTAGGTCTAGTTAACCAGGCAATGACATGCTACCTTAACAGTCTCATACAGACACTGTACATGACACCGGAGTTTAGGAATGCCATTTACAGGTAATATCTTTCATCATTTACTGTTTGTTTTAACCCATAAGTGACAAATGGACTTTCTCATTGTTATCATTTGGATGAGTCCACTTTCATGTTGAGGCTCGTCAGGAGTTAATTTTTATCTCATTTTTTCAATGAGATTTCTCTTTCTCTATGCAAACAGAATAGCACCAGATGGTACGCTGCTTTCTGCGAGTATATTTTGCGTGCTTCAAGGCCTATTAAAAATCTTCATAACAGGTAACTTTCAACTTTGAGTTCACAAGGCTAAAAATTCACAAAAATTAAGTTCACACAATTTTGTTTATCAAAAGCTTGAGTACTTTTTACTCCTATCAGTTTTGTTACTAGCATTTTAAGAATATTTTGTGTTATGTTTTAGGTGGAAAAGTGAGTACAGTGACACTGATGTCGGTGTGAAAAATATACCATACCAGTTACAGAGGCTTTTTCTACAGCTACAGGTAATATGTTTTAAGATTGATCTTGGCCTTGTGTTACATGTTTCCTTTTAAACCCTGTTGTTAATTTCATGGTATTGCATTGATAATGAACAACTCATTAAAATATGAGCCGCCCCATGGGAAAACCAACAGTCTGCATAGGCGAAAACAAAGGCGCAGATCAACTTTGCAGTAACTGCGAAGCTGATCAGCGCCTTTGTATTCGCTACTCGGATAGTACAGTTCCTCTTCTACTTAAATCCAAAATTTCAAGATTCTAGCTCTTTTCTGTGACTGTACAGGTTGGTTTTTGTCAGACCTGGTTGGAAGCCCTGGAGAGCGGTGTTCTAGTGTCATATATTTTAAGGTTGATCTTAGCCTTATGTTTAATGTTTCTTTTTAAACCCTGTCATTAATTGCTTGGTATTGCGTTGATATAAATGAACAACTCATTAAAAATATGCTTAAATATAAATGTTTTTTATAACAAATTGACACCAATAATCGGTAGTGATGTGTGCAAAAAAAAAAAAAATCAGAAAGATGATTCTAGCATCGAATGACCCACTGTCAAAATGCAAGAAACTTTTATCATCTACTATTCATTGACTAATTGACTATTGTTTTGAGATCTTAACTGTTCTCTGATATTCGCAGTTTCATTGCCTCATGAGTTCTAAGTTCCTGCCTATAATGATGAATATTAAGCTATATAGACTAAAGTAGCCATCACTCACGAAATTAAGAACTCGCTAATATTTTGAGAATAGAACAATCGAGAAATAAAGTCTTCCGAAAAAATTTCCAAACTTAAAGTATTTTCTTCTAGACGAGTGATAAGAGAGCTGCGGAGACCACAGACCTTACCAAAAGTTTCGGATGGGACAGTTCAGAAGGTAGATAGTGTTTTCAACACCAGTAACTAAACTAGAAGCACATAGATGAAATGCTAAAGGCAGTTTCTTAACTGTGGCTCAAACATTTGTGTGCAAATTAGACTCCAGGGGCCAGTTGTTCAAAGCATCGTTAGCTTAACGATATCGTTAATACGTAAATTTGTTAAGCAAATATCAGCTAAATTAACAAATACACTGTTATTTTTTGTTGAAAAAATGTGAGAATCCTTTGCAGTGTGCAAAGGATTCTCACATTTTTTCAACAAAAAATAACAACTGTATTTGTAATATTAATGTTTGAAATTTTAACGAAACGTTAACTAACGACGTCGTTAGTTTTGAACAACTGGGCCCAGGTAGAAAAGGTCAGGTGTTAGAATCCCACTAGCGGCAAGTTGTGTTCTTTATCAAGATGAAGTAACTCCCATAAAGTACTGGTTTATACCCAGGAAGCCTAGACCACGTCCAGACATGACTGATGAAAAATTGTTGACTGGGCATCATGGAAACATCTCCGTATGAAAGCTACCCCAGATTTGCACCTTACATATAGTAAAAATGGGGGAAATCGGGTAGGTATGAAATTATCGATTTTTAATATTAATCCATAAAAATTCATATGTTGTGGGTATCTGTCATCATCGAATCGATAAGGTGATCATAACCAGTTACTCAAAATGCATGATTTTATGGACAACATGTGTAATTAATGCATAAATACAATCAAAATCGGCTGATTTATAGACTACTTTGTGCAAACGGAGATGTTTCCGTAATGGAGAATTGAAATTAAATCTTACAACAACCCTGCATTCAGTTTTATGCCCAAAAAATCATAAGTCTTGAAAAATCGCTGTCATTACCTTTTCAGTATGGTAACAACATGATGTCCAGGAGTTGCGCATTTAGGCGAAAACAAAGGCGCAGATCAGCTGTGCAGTAACTGCACAGCTGATCAGCGCCCTGGTTTTCGCTATACGGATAGTAAAATTCCTCTTCTTGTAAAATCCAAAATTTCAAGCTTCTGTCCTGTTCCTGTTAGTGTACAGGACAGTTTGTGTCGGACATGGTAGAAAATACAGATTGTTGCAGTGCTTCTCATTGATTCTCATCTGGTGGTACATATTTCAGTGTGGCAACAACATGATGTCCAGGAGCTGTGTCGTGTGATGTTTGATGCCCTGGAACTTACCTGGAAAAACACGGACCAGGAGAAACTGATCAATCAGCTATACCAGGGCAAAATGAAAGATTATGTCAAATGTCTCGAGGTATGTAGGAAATTATTTCAAAGTTCTTTGGAAATTTTTTAAATCTCTTTGTATACCAAACTGAAATAACTCCAAAATTAAAATAGATTAAGAAACTATATTGATTTCTTCATTTATGAACCAGTGATTTGAAAACCCATAAATTAGGCTTTTTAGTTTGTTGGGCAAAACTTTGAAATGTGATTTATACAATACATTAAACATAGCTATTTATTGCACTGTTAAAAGAAGTTTTAATATTTCTTTATGAAAGCAAGCTAGGTAAACCGTTAGTTTCAGGAAGATTTGCAACATTTGGTTACAATTGAGTTTTGAAGATTTAAGGAAATGCTGTTCAAGAACCTTTTCCACATATTCTGTGACTATATTGCTTCATTGACACCTGTTTCAGTGTGGTCATGAGAGTGCCAGAGAAGATACCTACCTAGATATACCACTGGTCATCAGACCATTCGGCTCTACTGTTGCTTATGGAAGTGTTGTGAGTATCCTCTGTAACAAGAATCAAAATTTAAGCCTCTGTCGTGTGGTGGCGAAGCCACTTGCTTTGTAAATCAGTTGCCGTAGGTACAAACATGGGCTTCTCCAGTGTTTTGTATGGGACTGAATCGAGGCCTTGTCCCGCGGTTATAAGACTTTTTTCATGCTCAACTCAGCTGAGCTTGAAATTACAATTCCTCATAAATACCGAAATAGCCCAAATATATTGAAATTGAAGGTGTAGAATTCCAAAGCCTGTAATTTGTCCTGCTAATAAATGTTAAAATGCCAACAATTGTTGGCATTTTAACATTCATGAGCAGGATAAATTTTAGTCTCAGCTGAGCAGAGCACGAAAAATGTTTATAACCTCGGGACCTTGTCTCCATATGATCTTAACTGTTGGTGGGATAAATTCCAAATCAACCAACAACCCTGTACTTCTTATATTTAAAAAATTCTATTCTCTGACTATATGAAAACAAAGTCTGTACAATCCTTTTTGACTCTTAAGTAAATTTTCATGGCCTTTAGCATGCAAACGTAGCAAATACAATTTGATACATTTAGGCAAGCATTTAACACATTTGAGCTATTATGATACTTTACATGTAGACAGGCTTAAGAGCGAGCATATGAGAAGGTCTTTTAAAATTCTTTTATTTGAGCCTTCGCATGAGAAAACAAACAATTTGGGTTTCTACCCTTGTCCGACACAAATCAGGCTTTACAGCCCGAAAAATATTTAGAAGCTTGAAATTCAGATTTAGAAATAAAGAGGCATTGTACTAACAAAGGTGCTGGTCATCTGTGCAGTTACTGCACACCTGATCTGGGCTTTTGTTGTCACCTATGTGTGTTGTTGGTATTCTTATGGGACGACTCTTTTGATGAATTCTTTCGTTTTATTTTCCAGCAAGAAGCTACGAGAGCGTTTGTACAGCCGGAGACTGTGGAGGGGAGAGATCAGTATTTCATGTTACGATTCTATTTATTTTCTAGCAAGAAGCCATGAGATCGTTTGTACAGCCGGAGACTCTGGAGGGGAGAGATCAGTATTTCATGTTACGATTCTATTTATTTTCTAGCAAGAAGCTATGAGAGCGTTTGTACAGCCAGAGACTCTGGAGGGGAGAGATCAGTATTTTTGTGAAAAATGCAATAAAAAATGTGATGCTCATAAGGTAGAGGATACTTGAAGAAAATTTTGATAGCATTTTTAACTATTTCAAGTTTCTTTGTTCACTTGATGAAATCATGGCAGTTTTTGGAGCTTCAGTCTCCAGTAGCTAGTGAATCAAGTTTTATGATCTTGATACATGATCAGTGATCAAAAAAGATTTCAATTTGAAGTAAAAAGTTGAGAGAAAAACAGTTACAATTCATATTTAGTGTTTTTATCAACCAAATTATTAAATCAAAAATAGCTTCTTATACCCAATGATTACCCTACAGCATGGTATCTGTTACAGGGTTTAAAGTTTCTGTCTTTCCCGTACCTATTAACACTACAGATGAAAAGATTTGACTTCGACTACAACACAATGCACAGGATCAAACTAAATGAAAGGTATAATAATATAAGAATCTTATATGGGGTTCTGTTCTAGATGGAAGTTTCCAACCCAAGGGATGACCGTGCTGAGCGGAACCGAGGCTCTGCCGAGGTTCCGCTCAGCACGGTCATCCCGAGGGTTGGAAACTTCCATCTAGAACAGAACACCATATTGGATTCTTTTTCTTGCACAACAACCCCCCAAAATCTGGTTTATTTCAAGGTTTTGCGTATTTTTTTAGCCTGGGTGAGAACACCTGGGTGAGATGCAATTTTATCACCCAGGCAAAAAGTGTGGCAATTTCTGTCTGGTGTGCAAGAATAAAATTTCACTCATATTTCTGGCACGCCAAAAGTCTAATATAAGATCATGAGGTCATTTAAAAAAGTACATGAAGACTTTGCTAACCTTTTTCCATTTTAATACAGCCTAAAGAGCAATTTCTATTTACCACCTGCAGAGTATTTATCATACCCAATTGTCCAGTAAATTTCAAACATTTTAAGCTATCATTTTGGCCCACAAATGATGAAACAGTAGTTTGGTTTCATCAAGGGGTAGACGTCTGATTATTACTATTGTCAAGGATCTTGCCTTTTAACTGTTGTAAATCGACACACTTAACAATGAGATAATAATGAATTATGAGATGGTCTTGAATTTACAAGATTTTATAACTACAGAATGACGTTTCCTGAAGTATTAAACCTGAACCACCTGGTAGAAGAGTTCTCATCTAGTCCCGACAAAGAACAAGAATCATCCACAGACACCTATATCAATGGACCGGATAAAGATGATGATGGTTAGTCTTAATCTTATTTGCACCTTCCAAACAGATTTGACGCAGATCAGGCTGTACAGTTTGAAACATAATATTTAACAAAGAACAAGAATCATCCACTGACACCTAGATAAAGATGCTGATGGTCAGTTTCAATAGACACCCTGTATACCTGGGAGGCAACTAAATTTCATATGGGGCAGATTCATTCAACATTGTATGACACATGATAAAATGGAGTGTGGTTATTAGAAGCCAGATCCATTGGGCTACAACCTTTAGTGAAGCAGTAGTGATTTGGTATAAACATACAGCATGGCAATGAAATCTTTGCTGTAGGTTGCTTCCCAATTGACCAGGCTTCCAACAACTGCATTTCAGTTTATTAGCTCACCTGAGCCGTCAGGCTCACAAGGTGAGCTTATAGTATACCCATGCTCCGTCGTCCGTCCGTCCGTCGTCCGTCGTCCGTCCGTCCGTCCGTCGTCCACAATTTTCAAAGATCTTCTTCTCTGAAACCGCTTGGCCAATCAAAGCCAAATTTTACATGAAGCATCTATGGGAAGGGGGAACCAATGTGTATATAAATAATCCAGGTCACATGACCAAGATGGCCGCCATGCCCATATTTGATAAAAACCCTTCAAAAATCTTCTTCTCCGGAACCACTGGACCGATTTCAACCAAACTTGGCATGAAGCATCGATGACTCAAGCACTACAATGTGTATATAAATCATGACCTTGCGGTGACCTTGACCTATTTTACGGCAAGGTCAACATAGGTCGCCTTTGCATTTGAATGGGAAAAATTGTTAAATTGTCATTTAAAGGAAAAATCTTGCAGAAAATGAGCAGTAGGACTGAATATTAATGATTCTGAAAAAAATTGGGCACCAGGGGCTCATCCGCCCCCACCCCGGGGCAATATACATGTATATTATCATAATATTCAAACATCTTCTTCTCTGAAACCGCTTGGCCAATCAAAGCCAAATTTTACGTGAAGCATCTATGGGAAGGGGGAACCAATGTGTATATAAATAATCCAGGTCACATGACCAAGATGGCCGCCATGCCCATATATGGTAAAAACCCTTCAAAAATCTTCTTCTCCAGAATCGGTGGACCGATTTCAACAAAACTTGGCATGAAGCATTGATGGCTCAAGCACTACAATGTGTATATAAATCATGACCCTGTGATGACCTTGACCTATTTTACGGCAAGGTCAACATAGGTCACCAATGCATTGGAATGGGGAAAACTTTTAAAATGTAATTTAAAGTTAAAGTCTTGCAGGAAATGGGAAGTAGGACTGAATATTAATGATTCTGAAAAAAATTGGACCCCAGGGGCTCATGTGCCCCCACCCCGCGGCAATATACATGTATATTTCCATAATATTCAAACGTCTTCTCCTCTGAAACCGCTTGGCCAATCAAAGCCAAATTTTTTGTGAAGCATCTATAGAATGGGTGAATCAATGTGTATATAAATAATCTAGGTCACATGACAAAGATGGCCGCCATGCCCATATATGGTAAAAACCCATCAAAAACCTTCTTCTCTGAAACCAATAGACTGATTTCAAGGAAACTTGGCATGAAGCATCGATGGCTAAAGTACTTTAATGTATATATAAATCAGGACCCTGTGATGACCTTGACCAAGTTTATGGCAAGGTCAACATGGGTTGCCTATGCATTTGAATTGGGAAAACTGTTAAAATGTCATTTGAAGGGAAAAGCCAGCAGGAAATTGGCAAATGGACAGAATATTGAAGATTCAGAAAAAAGAAAATGGCCCAAGGGCTTCATCTGCCCCTGCACTGGAATAAAATACCATAATATTCATACATGTTTATTGGTATATGCAGCAGATCTCAGGTGAGCGTTTACAGGACCATTGGTCCTCTGGTCTTGTATCATGTGATGTTGCATCAATGAAGCATTAATCTCCCGGTTCAAAATTTGTTGAATCAGGGATATACAGGATGATATAGTGTTGTCATGCTAATTTTTCTTGACATTTTGGTGGTAGATGAAATTCAAAGCTTGCGTGACATAGTGGTTAAGCCATTCGCCTTTTTGACCTTGGGACGCAAGTTCAATCCTAGGCCTCAATCCTTTAGCAAGACTCTTTTAAGCTTCCCACAATACTGGTTAATACCCAGGAAGCGATGGCTCCATCCTGACATGACTTCAAGAATATTAAGCAATAACCAACCCTACCCTGTCTTATGTAAATTGTCTTATTTTGGTATTCCAGCTATAGATGAAGGTATAGAAGTAGAGAACAGTACATCTGGAGCATCGTTCAGTGATGACCCACTTTCAGATGAAGCCATTGTCAACGATAAAAATGCAAAGGAGTCAGAATGTAAAGTAAGGATGCTATTTTCTCTGTAAAAAGTTTTTTTTTGACAGTTTAAATGTTTTTTCATAACACCACATTGAAGTTCCAAAAAGTTTGGAAGAATGGATTTTTGCTGATTCAAGCCAATTCAAAGTTTTGATTGACAATTAAAAAGCGTGAAAGCAAACATTTGGATTAAAATGATGATAATAATAACTTTTTTTTTTCAAGATGATAACATGTATGGCAAATATGTCTAACATATGGTCCTCAATTTACAAATGTTGACATGCTGAATAAGAATGAATAAACATTCTATTATTCACAGTGTATAAACAATTTGTTTAGACTGTACACCGGCCAGACTGAAATAATGATCATATATGTGCCGCTGCATGAAATTACCAACAATCTGCATATGCGAAAACAAAGGCGCAGATCAGCTTCGCGGTAACCGCAAAGCTGATCAGCACCTTTGTTTTCGCTACACAGATAGTAGAATTCCTCTTCACTTATAACCGATTTGTGTCAGACCTGGTCGGAAACCCTGAAGACCGGTTTTCTCATGGCTCATATGTATTTCAGGGTCCCTATGTGTATGAGTTGTTCTCTATCATGATCCATTCTGGCAGTGCTGCTGGGGGACATTACTATGCTTATATCAAGTAAGTTCATCTTGAATTAACAGAAGATTAGTTGTGTTCGGAAGACAATTCAGAAAAAAAGGTACAAGTGGGCAATGATCAGGAAAAGGCGCAATCAGAAAAAAATCCCACTCCAAAAATCAACTTCAATTCATATAAAGTATATTTTAGGGTTAAGAGGTAGTAGTATGTTTCGTTTGTAATGAAGTTTAATGTCCTTGATAACAATTTTCTCAGTCATGTCGGGATAGATCCATTGCTTCCTAGGTATTTACCAGTACTTCAGGGAGTAAATGTGTCTTACTCATAGACAAAATATGGCAACCCATTGGTGTTAAAACCCAGGACCTCTTGATTCAGAGTCCTAAGCTCTATTAGGGGAACTTTGTGGCTGAGTGATAGATTATTGGACTCTGGTGCAGAAGTATGGCTAAATAGCTAGGTGCTTCCTTTAAGCCTGAAAATTTCCTCACACAACTAGTTAAGTATTAAACAAACGAGCAAGTCCTAGCACTCAATCAAAAGTATTCATAAAGTTTATCTGTGTCTTACAGATGTTTAACTGATGGGCAGTGGTACAGTTTCAATGATCAACATGTCACTAAGGTAGGTCTTCATAGAGCTAGTGCAATTTTAGATCTTTTGTTTTGGCCTTTTAAAGGTGATTGTAATACTCAACGCCTATCAGAATATTTTATTTTTCTTTTTACAATGTAGTGGTTAAGCCACTGGCCACATAGATCTACATGATTCGGGGCTCCTCTAGCCATTTGGATGAGACTATAAACCTCTAGCCATTTGGATGAGACTATAAACTGAGGATGTTAAACCCTAAATGATCCAACCAACTTATAAAGACAAGCAGACTTGATACATGAGCCTTCGCATGAATAAACCAACAATTTGTTTATACGAAAACATAGACGCAGATCAGCTTCATAGTACACAGTAACTGTGAGGCTGATCAGCGCCTTTGTTTTCGCTACTCGGATAGTACAATTTCTCTTCTTCCTAAATCCAAAATTTCAAGCTTCTAGCCATCTTCTGTGCTTGTACAGGCTGGTTTGTGTCAGACCTGGTCAGAACTCCCGAAGACCGGTTTTCTCGCGTCGCGGCTCACTCGATATACATGTATTGATAGTCCACTCTGCATAGTCTGGATGTTTGTTGCAGATCACCTATGACGATATCAGGAAGACCTATGGAGGGTCAACGACAGGTCGAGGCTACTATTCATCAACATATGCCAGGTAAGAATACAGGTATTTTGAGGAATCAAAAGTTTCATCATGAGAAAACTGGAATTTTACCTATGCAAAAACAAAGACACAGATCAGCTGTGCAGTAACTGCACAGCTGATCAGTGTCTTAGTTTTCACTGCACAGGTAGCAAGTACCTCTAACCCCAAATTAGAAGCTTCTAGCCCACTTCTGTGACTGTACATTCCAGGTTGGGAACCTTAGAAAACTGTTTTTTTTTTTTTTTTTTTTTTTTTTTTTTTTTTCGTGTCTTGGCTAATAGAGAAAAGTCAGTTTATTTAAAGTCAGTTTATTTCTATTTTTTTCTTTCACTTTGGAAATCTAGAATCTGCAAGTTGTTATATCAACCAGCTTTTTCGTGGCTGAAATTAGATTGGCCACTTACGTATAGGCTTATATCAGAAATTTATGGAAACATTAATTTTCAATTTCAGTTCAACAAATGCCTACATGTTGATGTACAGACAGATAGATAAAGAAAGAAATGCAGGTTGGTATTTTACAAGTTTTCAGTCAAAAATATTGATTGAGTCCCGCCATATCAATATCAATATCTGGACATAGGCAAACAGTGTAGCCCATGATGTGACACCACAAAACCCATTGGGGCTATTCTGTTTCCTCAGAGAAATCTCATGGAAAAATGGAATAAAAGTTCAAAATCACTCCTGATGCCCCATAAAATGGTGGTAGACTTACCCAAATGATAATGATGGGCAAGTCCATTCGTCATAAATGGGTTATAATAGCTCTTTCCTTCCTGCAGATTTCTTGTTGACGGAAGAGTTACCGATACACATGAAGGAAGAGCTGAGACGGCTGAATGACAAACAGGAGGCGGAGAGAAAACAAAAAGAGCTGGATAAATCCATCTGTAAAGTGAGTGAAATGAGCTTTTTGCGTATGCGAAAACAAAGACACAGATCAGCTGTGCAGTAACTGCACAGCTGATCACTGCACAGCTGAACAGCGCCTTTGTTTTCACTGCATGGGAGAAAGCAAAAGGAGCTGGATAAATCTATCTATAAAGTAAGTTGGATTGAAATTGATTATGTCGTATAAGCCTGGAGTCCTTGATTAGGACATAGTCAAACAGTATAGCCCCAGATGTGAAGCCGCAAACGCAGTGTCTTATCTGGGGCCATTCTGTTTGCTCAGAAAGCAAAAGAAGCTGAATAAGTCTATCTGTAAAGTAAGTTGGATTGAAATTGGTATTGAGATCCTTTCAAAACAACCAACATGACTTGGAACAACCAATGCAGGTGAAATCAATAAGTGCCGATGCAGGGAGTAAATATCTGTATGAGAACAACTTACCACAGATCAGAATAGTTTGTGGTAATTTGTCCACACACAGGTACATGTGGCTCAGGTTACCTGAGGCTATGCTTCTTGGCTGTGTCCAACAAAAAGGACAAAAGTTTTTTGTAGGTTAAACGTAAAGATACCAAATTTATTTAACTTATATTTGTGTGGTTTTGAGATGCCATGAACATTCCACATAAGCTTGTGAAAATATGCCATGAATATGCTGTTTAATGTATTTTTCTTTTCAGATTAAGCTGTTCTGTTTTCACCCAACACAGAGAAGGAAACTTGACCAGCGACTTACTATACATAAAGAGAAAACCTTATCAGAGGCTACAGATATGGCTTATAAGGTAATGTTTCCTTTCCATACAAAAATTTTATCAGAGGAATTATGGCAAATTTGCACTTTCTGAATAAAGGATATACAAAATGTGTCTAGATAGTCAAAAGAATTTTAGGGCCTTCATTTCATGCTAGTCACATTCGATTCTCCATAATTTTCTTCTAAAACATAGCTTTGAGGCAGCTCAAAGGTGTTTCTGAGATTATAAAGGAGCCGCCTCGTGGGAAAACCAACAATGTGGTTTCCGAACAGGTCCGACACAAACCGACCTGTACAAGCACAGAAGAGAGCTAGAATCTTGAAATTTCGGATTTAAGTAGAAGAGGAATTGTACTATCCTAGTAGCGAAAACAAAGGCGCTGATCAGCTTCGCGGTTACCGCGAAGCTGATCTGCGCCTTTGTTTTCGCCTATGCAGATTGTTGGTTTTCCCATGGGGTGGCTTAAATGTTTTGAGCAAAAATAAGGCAACTTCAAATCATTTCAATTGAAAATATGTGCATTTTTAAAGAAAAAAAAAAAAGATGTGTTTTGCATGTGTGTGTTGACATGTTTCAGCTATTTGAGTTAGAAGGTGTGGTGTCTCGCGACTGTTGCCGTATTGTCAAGTATGACGACTACCAAGATACACTTGAGTGTTCGTTTGATGAGGAAGAGGACACTACTATGGAGAAACTACTGGGTGGGATAAAACAGAGCTACAGTTTTGACCTGTTGTTGGAAACAAAAAGACCTGAACAGAAGTTTCAGGCTTATAAACCTGGGGGTAGGTATACACTGAAGGATAGAAAATCTCATTATAATGTTCTAACTATGATATGATTTTTAGAATGACTCTTCTATGTCATGGTTGGCTCTAAAATAGTTTATATTACTATATTTTTTACAGTAAATAACCTAAATATTCAACTCAGTTATGCTTTGTTCTTAAATAATAAGCATTTCTTCCCAACTATAGTGCTGACTAAGGACCCAGGAAATGTTTGTTCTGTCCTGACATGACTGAAAAATGTTGTCTGCGATGTTAAGCCATAGTAAAGTGACCAAGAGTTGATTTAAAGTAGAGGTATTTGCTAGCATTCTTTATATCAGTTAAACACTAATTATTTGATAGCAATAGCACCTCAGACTTAATTTCGCTTGTAGGTGTGACTGTAAAGGTTTATGTAGCTGACATGGAAAGGGAGATAATCATTGAGCCTCCAGTCAGCATCAGAGCCTATCTGGTACAAACAGTCGAGGAATTCAAAACTCTAGTCGCACAGGTCAGTTACTTAGCAAAGACAAGTGTTTAGATGTTAGAATTTTTAGTGTACTTATAAACTGCCCTTAATTCTAGAATCTTTTGAATCTGATGTGACATAATTGAGACTTCTATTGTCTTTGTAAGTGATGTTCTGAAACATTGGAGTAGCTGCATAAGAAAACCATCAACATGCATAGGTGAAAACAAAGACGCTGATAAGCTGCACAGTTGATCTGCATCACAGTACAATCCCTCTGTTCCTTAAATCCAAAATTCCAAGCTTCTAGTCTTCTTCTGTGACTGTACAAGCCGTATGTGTCCGACCTGGTCAGAAACACAAATTGTTGGTTTTCTGCTGCAGCAGCTTATATGATCTAGAAGACATGTTGATGAATTGTCAGATTGAAGATGTGTAACTTCTGAAAAGTGGGACATTCTCAGAAACCTTAAGGATGTTCGCTGCCAACATTTGACATTTCGGAACTTCCGGTTTTTATTTTGTTGAATATCTCGTAAACGGTTGCAGATATTTTCCTAATAATTAATATTTGGATACATATTGATAATATGCATTGAATGAGCCATGAAAATTGTCAATCTAAGGAACTTCATTTTTTCACCCCATTTTCTGCACTTTTTCAGAAAATTTTAGTCGTCTGTAAACTTTAGGGGGTAGGGTAGATTAAACTTGCATATTATACATCTTCAAATAAATTGCACTAGTTCTATGTTTGTTTTAGCAGCAGTATATGTGTGCATTGTCTTCTAAGTCAGTCTTTCTGTATTTAGTGTGCTAGTTTTAAAATTTTGGGTGGTTTTATGAAATGGGCTTTAAGAAATAAAACAGCCGAAAAAAGGCTTAAAATGGCTATTTTCAAGTGGTTGGTTCTCTCTTATATGCACACTACCATATATATTTCTTTCTTTTATTCGAACAATATTACCAAGTTCTATGTTGTGCGAAAATACAAGAAAAAGTTTGAATCTACAAATATGGGTTTGGCACATTTCAAAATACTGATTTTTTTCGACTTTTCAAGTATGGGGGTAGGGTTGGTAAACGACTTGTAAAATTTTGTCATCCACTTCAAGTTGCAAATTTTTCTATGCTTTTGGTCCAAAATAGTCTGTATTACGTAAATATTATGATTTTTGAAAGCTTTCTGGGTGTATTTTAGTTCAAGACGGGTATGTTTCAAAGAATTAAAAATTAAATTAATTTTACTAAATTTTAAACATAGTGTTCAGAGGTCTATTTCACAGGCCTGTAGCTTGAAAAAATGCACACTACCCTATACTTATTTTGTTTTCAAATGTCTTGTATTGTATTTATGCCCCCAACTTTGAAAAAGTTGGAAGGGCATATTGCTTTCGGCTTGTCTGTCTGTCTGTGTGTGTGTGCGTGTGTACGTCTGTTAACTTTTGAATGGTGAATGTTAGGGATTTGAAATTTCATGTGTGTATTCCTCATGAAAAAATAGTTGACCCGTGTTTTTTTTCTTGTCCGAATTATGCCCCTTTTCTGAGTTATTTCCCTTTGAAAACAAAATTTGAAAATCTTGTGTGCAAGATATCTCGGAAAGTATATTGATTTCCTGATTAAATAATTATGAAATTTCTCAATTTTTTCTCGAAAATTTACAAAAAATACCAAATTCAACTTAAAAGATAAATATGTTCCAGTCTTTGTCAAGATACCATATTTGCATAAAAACATGCCATATATATCCTCTTGATATGAGAAAAATTTCATGATAATTCAAAGCCGGTAACATTGTCATTTTTTTACGTTGTATACATGTAGGTCACTTTTCATAATTTTAACAAAATGTTGAAATTGCTCCAAATCATCGCAAAAAGGTTTTGGATTATGACCATAATGCATATTTCTGACGCACATTGTGATAAGACAATCCTGAATGGCATACATGTAGTTACATTTATGTAGCTGAGTGGCCACCTGTTGGGAAATAGCCATTCTCTTGGCAAACTGTACATTCTCTTTGTACAAGTAACTATTTGTTATTTCGCTTTTTTTTCCCCCCGAGGGATTTTAGGTTGAACCTTGGTTCTAATTGCAGCAGCTTCTGGTCATTGCTTACTTTTGCCAAAAAGATGTTATTCGTGATGGTTTTCTACCATCTGTTTTTCACAATTGACTGTTTTCTTTAGGTTTAGAACGATATAAAGTAATTCTAAAATAGCAGTGAGACCAAATGGCTTACAGTTTGCCTTCAGTTGAATCAATGCTGAAAGCTCTGGACTCCGAATTATTCTATTGAGGAAATAATAGAGGATGTTTAACTTTGTTTAACTGATAATCATATGTTATGCTTCTCGTATAGGAGTGAGACAGGGAGGTCCATGTGGAATTGTCTCATAGTGATAAACTGAATCTGATATTATTATTTCTCACTCTTGGACCAAATGTATTTTCTTGTAAAAGACACAAGTGGAAATATAGACAAATGTTCACTGTATATTACTTTATCATACTGTACAAATTCCATGTTTTAAATCTTTAGAGGGAAAGCTAGAGTACCTGACCTCCTATATCTCTTACTGTACCCAAATTTTATAACTTTGATTTTCAACAAACGATCTGATTTTGATCTTTACATGAGATTAAAACAGACATAAATTCTGTAAAGGCATATGCCATAAGTATTTTAAGCATTTAGCCTTCAGTCAAATGCAACATCTCTGCATTACATATGTTACCCACATAAATGCTTGCAAAATAAACATCAAACAAAAATCTCCTATAAAATGTATGCATTTAGGCTGATTATGAAGTATGTTTCATCGTTAAAGCAAGTCCACTTCCTATATTCACATTCCTATGGATCTTATTCAGCATATTAAATGTATATTGTACGTTACATACATTACATCATTCAAAACTGAATATTAAAGTTTATATTTTCTTGGTAAAAATAGGTTTAATAAAGTACGTTCTGTCATATTATGACAAACGTCTTGTAGACAAATTAGTTTCCTTTCATACAAATACAAACATTAATCTGCATATTATGTGTTCTTGCACAAGCCTGCAAAAGTACTAAGATAGGGTTTGCATCAAAATAAAACATTGAATGATGAATAAATGTCAGAAAAACAGATTGGGTTATGAGCTTATAATCTTTTCTTGAGATTAATATTGCGGTACATGTATTTTGATGTTCAATGAAATGTAATTTCTTAATTTATAATGTTGTAACATGCTAATTAAATAAGGATAAGATGAATGCACTTGAACAGCCCCATGATTTAGCATGTGTATTAACTAGTTACATATAACATCTTTTTAAAATAAGAAGAAAAAGTTCAGCTCTTAAAGATCGTATCATATGAAAATTGTTCACAGTACATGTTTGCGCTAAATGTAACATATGTAACAAATGGAAAGGGTTCTGAGAGACAATTTCTGAATTCAGGAAGATCAATAATATTGCATTTTAAACCCTGCAGTTATACTAATGTGATGTTTAAACACAAAACTTTATTGAAATCTTTAAATTATTTTAAGTCTGTCCAAATGGTAACTTATGTAACAGGGTATAAGGTCTGTGTGTTGGGTTTCATTAAAAGCATGCTATAATAATATAAATGACTTATAATAAGCCTACAGTAAAACTCCTACAGTCATAAATCGTTTATTAAAGTACTTTGTAATTATTAGTGAACAAGTTAACATTTTGATGAATAAGGGTCATGTGTAACAAAACACCATGTTACCGGTCCACGATTTTCATGAAATTTCACGAATATATTTCTAACATATGTGGGCAGTTTTTATATTAAAATGGTGTCTTGACAAAGACTGGAACACAGAAAAATTTTAATTCAAATTCTACCTCTTTTAAAATAAGCAGGTGACAATTGGGGTTACATGTACATGAAAATGATAGCTCCGCCACTACCTTGATACCAACAAAGTAATTATAATAGTATCAGCAAACTTACCAATGACTACTTTATTTCTGGAAAGCTTCCAACATTTGCTTCATGAATTGTTGGTTACTATAGAAACGTTTAAAGTCGGGTGCCCTTAGCTATCGTAGTGACGTCATATATTACGTCATAATTTGCCAGTGGAATTGAATTTATAAGGGAATACACCATTATTATAGCAGTCATAACCAAGACAATTAATGCATATAATTTCATAAAATTCCATGCGTGGGCAAACTCCCATGTTAATTTCCCATACCCTGTAACAGGCCCTTTTGAAATTTTGATTGATTTTTCCACTTTTCGGTGAAATTTGAAACTCTTGAACGGTGCATGCTAGGGTTTTGAAATTTCATATACAGATCCCTTATGAAAAAATAGTTGACCCATATTTTTTTTCATGTCCAAGTTATGCCCCTTTTCTGAGTTATGTCCCTTTGAAAACAAAATTTGAAAATATTGTGTGCAAGATATCTCAAAAAGTATTTGAGCTAGAGCCTTCATATTTGGTATACTGGTTGGGGCTGATGGGTAGATGACCTGATTAACTTTTGAAAACTTTCAAATTTTGACAAAACTATGGAATTTTGAAATTTTGATTAATTTTTCCACTTTTCGGTGAAATTTGAAACTTTTGAACGATGAATGCTAGGGTTTTGAAATTTCATATACAGATCCCTTATAAAAAAATTGTTGACCCATATTTTTTTTCATGTTCAAGTTATGCGCCTTTTTGGAGTTATGCCCCTTATAAAACAAAATTTGAAAATCTTGTGTGCAAGATATCTGAAAAAGTATTTAAGCTTGAGCCTTCATATTTGGTATACTGGTTGGGGCTGAGAAGAAGATCACCTGATTAACTTTTGAGAACTTCCGTCAAATTTTGACAAAATAACTCCATTTTGAAATTTTTACTCCAATTCTAACTTGTATGCAAAAAGCTTACATTCTGTTTCTGGATTGTGGTCAAAAACAGAGGCAACCGAACAGCTTCTTTAGGAAATTAAATTTCACTTCATTCAAATGAAATAAATGAATCATACAAGCTGCCAGTTTAGGGACAAGCATACAGTTGGGGGCATAGTGTTTTACAAACACGCATGTCTAGTTTGGAATAAAAAAAGAGTGGTTAGAAAAAAAGTTTGAATATTTTTTCATTGGCAGCGAACATCCTTAAGACACTTTTTAGCTCACCTGAGCCGTCAGGCTCACAAGGTGAGCTTATAGGATGGCCATGATCTGGCGTCCGTCCGTCCGTCCGTCGTCCGTCGTCCGTCCGTCCGTCGTCCACCATTTTCAAAGATCTTCTTCTCTGAAACCGCTTGGCCAATCAAAGCCAAATTTTACATGAAGCATCTATGGGAAGGGGGAACAAATGTGTATATAAATAATCCAGGTCACATGACCAAGATGGCGGCCATGCCCATATATGGTAAAAACCCTTCAAAAATCTTCTTCTCCGGAACCAGTGGACCGATTTCAACCAAACTTGGCATGAAGCATCGATGACTCAAGTACTACAATGTGTATATAAATCATGACCTTGCGGTGACCTTGACCTATTTTACGGCAAGGTCAACATAGGTCGCCTTTGCATTTGAATGGGAAAAATTGTTAAATTGTCATTTAAAGGAAAAATCTTGCAGAAAATGAGCAGTAGGACCAAATATTAATGATTCTGAAAAAAATTGGGCCCCAGGGGCTCATCCGCCCCCACCCCGGGGCAATATACATGTATATTATCATAATATTCAAACATCTTCTTCTCTGAAACCGCTTGGCCAATCAAAGCCAAATTTTACATGAAGCATCTATGGGAAGGGGGAACCAATGTGTATATAAATAATCCAGGTCATATGACCAAGATGGCCGCCATGCCCATATATGGTAAAAACCGTTCAAAAATCTTCTTCTCCAGAACCGGTTGACCGATTTCAACGAAACTTGGCACGAAGCATCGATGGCTCAAGCACTACAATGTGTATATAAATCATGACCCTGTGATGACCTTGACCTATTTTACGGGAAGGTCAACATAGGTCACCAATGCATTTGAATGGGGAAAACTTTTAAAATGTCATTTAAAGTGAAAGTCTTGCAGGAAATGGGCAATAGGACTGGATATTAATGATTCTGAAAAAAATTGGACCCCAGGGGCTCATGTGCCCCCACCCCGGGGCAATATACATGTATATTTCCATAATATTCAAACGTCTTCTCCTCTGAAACCGCTTGGCCAAACAAAGCCAAATTTTAAGTGAAACATCTATAGAATGGGGGAATCAATGTGTATATAAATAATCTAGGTCACATGACCAAGATGGCCGCCATGCCCATATATGGTAAAAACCCATCAAAAATCATCTTCTCTGAAACCAATAGACTGATTTCAAGGAAACTTGGCGTGAGGCATCGATGGCTAAAGTACTCCAATGTATATATAAATCATGACCCTGTGATGACCTTGACCAAGTTTATGGCAAGGTCAACATGGGTTGCCTGTGCATCTGAATTGGGAAAACTGTTAAAATGTCATTTGAAGGAAAAAGCCAACAGGAAATTGGCAAATGGACAGAAT
The DNA here is from genome assembly GCA_964017185.1 of Rugalucina vietnamica. Classification (NCBI taxonomy): domain Eukaryota; kingdom Metazoa; phylum Mollusca; class Bivalvia; order Lucinida; family Lucinidae; genus Rugalucina; species Rugalucina vietnamica. The sequence continues at coordinate 64,089,223 of OZ024874.1, read as the reverse complement.
ATTGAAGATTCTGAAAAAAGAAAATGGCCCAAGGGCTTATCTGCCCCTGCACTGGAGTTAAATACCATAATATTCAAACATGTTTATTGGTATATGCAGCTGATCTCAGGTGAGCGTTTACAGGACCATTGGTCCTCTGGTTCTCTTAATGTAATCTTGTGTTTTCCACAGATCTTGGATCTCCAGGAACCTAACATGCGGGTAGTGTTGGAGCGGTTCCAAAACGACCTGAAACTCCTCCAGGTGCCTAATAAGACACTCAAGAGTGAGGGATTCTTTAAGACCAACAAGGTCTATATAGAGACACGAGGCTCTGCCGAGGATGAGAAAGTTCCGTTCCAGCTGAGCAAGTTTTATCACCTGTTGGACAGGCATCAAAATACAATCAGAATACATGTGAATTTACCTTTACTTGGTAAGTTTATACATGAAATGAGCCGCCGCATGGGAAAACCAACAATTTGCATAGACGAAAACAAAGGCGCAGATCAGCTTTGCAGTAACTGCGAAGCTGATTTGCGCCTTTATTTTCGCTAGACGGATAGTACAATTCCTCTTCTTTCTAATTCCAAAATTTCTAGCTTCTAACCATCTTCTGTGACTGTACAGCCCGGTTTGTGTTGGACCTGGTCGGAACCCAAATTGTTGGTTTTCTCACGCACAGGCTCAAATATGTTTCTGCTTTAACTGCTTGTTTTTCCTATTGCTAATTTTGTCAATTTCTTAAAAAATATGAATAAATTAAAAAATTAAAACCTCTATATGAAAAGGGGTGTTTTAAATTTTTGTAAATTTGCATAAGAACAAATGCCGCTCAAAATTAAATGCTAATATCTTTTGTGTCCATATTGTAAGTGTGAGATTTTGGATAGACATGCTTTAGAAAAACAATGTGAACCATGAACATTGCCATTACTGTTTAGATTTTGTCTACTCTAAATAAGGCTTATCTGTAGTAAAAATTATTTGAATATCAGACTGTTTACAGTAACTTTATAAGGATGTCTCAGCCTTATAATTTGAGCCGCCTCATGGGAAAACCAACAATCTGCATATACGAAAACAAAGACGCAGATCAGCTTCGCGGTTGTTACTGCGAAGCTGATCAGCGCCTTTGTTTTCGCTTCTCGGATAGTACAATTCCTCTCCTACTTAAATCCGAAATTTCAAGCTTCTAGCTATTTTCTGTGCTTGTACAGGCCGGTTTGTGTCGGATGTGTTCAGAAACCACATTGTTGTTTTTCCCACGAGGTGGCTCATTTAAACACTGCTGTTATTTTAGGTGAAGTTGAAGAGTTTAAGAAACAGTCAACGTCAATACGAGAACCGTCCCCGCTGGGGGGAGATTCAGCCGTCGAGAGCGGCGTAAATAGTGCTGAAAACAGTGTTGACAATGGGAGTGAAATGTGCAATGATCGACAAGATCCCCTCGAGCTCGACGAGGGTATCGTCAGTCGCTTAGACAGTGATATCGAGCCTCGGACTAGAACTTTGAGCATGCAAGGTCAATTGAGTAGTAGTGATCCAAATATTTATCAGTTTCACGATGACTCCGATTTAGCGGGTGATAATGATAGTATTCAAGGACAGCGGTCGTACAGCCAGTCGTCTCAGTCAACCAGTTACAGTGTAAATTCTCGTCCTAATTCTCAAGAAGTGTCTCCTATAGATTCATGTGGCGATCCCGAACATACCACTCATATTCTAGAGGCAAGTACGGAGTTTCATGTTGTCGGAGGTCACGGTGATTCATTATCAAACAAGTGTGGCGCGAGTGATTCAGAACACATGTCATCGCCGACCGAGGCGGCAGATTTGGAATTTAAACCTAAAACTGTGATATCGGACAAGGAGGATTGGGATGCTGAGTGTTCGTCTAGTGCCGATAAGACTCTAGAAACTGACGATGTGATAGTGATGGAGAATGAGGATGATTTACGCAGATATTTTCACACTGAAGAATGTGAAACGTCCGATACTGGCCAGAGAAGTAAGTGTGCATGTATGGATACTTTCATGTCTATGACTTGAGTTAAGGAAAATCTATTTCAGAAAAAAACTACACATTTTAATGACAAAAAATGTACAAATATGAAACAAGTTATCTAACATCCTGTCCTTGGCATATTTCTCACTGTACCTTCAAGTCAAGATCTGTTGATATCAAGAAAGCTGTTGAGAAATACCCTGTGAAACCACAGCGCCCGGAAGGTGACAGTCAAACCAATGCAGGAACTACATGTACTTGATTGGTTTTTCAATAATCAATATTTTTACTGGCATCACCAGTGGGATTCGAACCTGCACGGCAGGGGTATATAGCTAGTCAGAAGCCAACGATGCTGCTGACTGAGCTATCTGGGCGCCATTGCTCAGTCCTGTGACATGACTGAAAAATTGTTGATCAGGGCATTGAAACACAAACCAAACAAATAGAGGATCTTACACAAGTGGTCATTTCATATGAAATTTATTAAACGAGCCTTTGAGGAGTATAATAAATTTCATATGAAATGACCACGAGTGTAAGATTTGTTTTATCATATGACTTCTTAAATACGATTTTATCGCCTTTAAAGTGGACTATTTCCAATGAAAATTAACATTGTTGTTACGGACGTCGACAATGACGTTACATATTCCCGCAAAAGAGTTAATACACCTGGTCATAACAGTTATCCACTGAAAAACAGCGACATCATATGATAAAACAAATTAATAGTCATAGCCTTATCAAATGGGCTGAAGTTTTGATATCATTTTCAAGTTGGGTTATAAACTACTGGGTTGCCACTTGTCGGGGAAAAATCAGGGAAATAGAAAAAAATCAATGTTGGGGAAATTGTCAGGGAATTTTGTAAAGTGTCAGGGACTCAGGGATATTTGAAAATGTTTGAAAATGTCGGGGAATTTTGTAATGTTAGGCATCAGGGAATTTTGACATTCTGTCAGGGAATTGTCAGGGAAGTTTGTGTCTGCTCAAGTGTGGCAACCCTGAACTGTGTGTTTTGTTGCAGGTTTGACAGTGTTTGTTGATAAAAGAATTACCCTCGGTGCATTTAAACTGAAGTTGGAACCTTTCGTTCAAGTACAGGCTGAGAACTTCAAGGTAAATATGAAAATAATCAAAAGTAATGATCTAAAATTTTCTATTAAAGATAGTTAAGGCAACAAATTCACAAATATTAGCAAAAATTAAGTTGCTAACTTATTAGTCAGAACTAAAATATTTTCATCAACTATCTTTTAAATTCAAATCAAGATAAGAATGTTTGGATTTTCCAGTCAGGTAGAAAAGTGGCTTGAATAACAAAAAAATGGCTTGACCCTTTGAATCGTTCATCTTTGTTGATTCTACCTGTAAATAAGGTGTTTCACATTTGAGCCTGTGTGTGAGAAAACCAAGAAAGATGGTAAGAGGCTGGAAATTTTGGATCTGGATATCCTTGTAGCGAAAACAAAGGCCCTGTTCAGCTTCGCAGTTACTGTAAAGCTGATCACAGCCTTTGTTTTTGCCTGTGCAGATTGTTGGTTTTCCCATGTGGCGGCTCATTTAATCTTCAGGTGTTTCGAGTGTACAGTAACAATCAAGAGTTTGAGAGTATCCGACTGGGTGAAACGTTGTCTTTCTTAGAGGATGGCAAGATCAACATTAAACTTGGTCGAGCCCTCAAGACTGGAGAATACAGGGTGAAAGTGTTCCAACTACTAGTCAATAACGAAGAGGTACGAGAAACCATAATTTCATTTCAATGTCAGAATATTGAAAACAATAGAATAAACCTTAATTGACTTATTGTGGGTATCTTATCTCCTAAGAAAGCACTTCTGATTCTGATTTGAGTCGGAAGTGGAGGAGATCATTGAAGACAAGAGATTTTCTTACATTGAGGCATCCATTGACATCCATTGCTCACATCCATTAAATCTTTCAAACACACAACCATTTTCACCAATATTTTACAAATCTTTTTCAGCCCTCAAAATTTCTAGTTGATACGATATTTGCCAAAGGCATGACAGTGCTACAATCTAAGAAACTCATCCTTTCTGAGCTCAAGATGGAACACAATATGGAAATACCACTCAATAGGTCAGTTATATTGCGTACGTCATTTGAGCTGTGACGAGAAAACCGGTCGAGGTTTCCGACAAGGTCCGACACAAATCGACTAATATACAGCTACAGAAGATGGCTAGAAGCTTGAAATTTTGGAATATTGTACAATATCATCTGTTCAATGAAAAAAGGTGCTGATCAGCTGTGCAGTTACTGCACAGCTGATCTGCGCCTTTGTTTTCGCATAGGCAACTTGCTGAAGATGGAAGACAACACGGAAATACCACTTAATAAGTTGGTTATATTGCATATGAACAAGAACACATGATGACAAGAAGCATTTTATGTAAAAATTATAATTATAATAAGTTTTTTTCCAAAATTAGGTCAAACATTAACTTTCAAGCAAGTTCGGGCCCCCGCCCATTGGGGCCTAGGAGAAATACATGGGCTGCTTGTGCCTCCAGGCAAAGCTTCTAAACTACTGGCCAACCATCTGGTTACTGGTTAACTGCCGAAGTCTGAGCCTGCCGAGGGAAAGTGGTTTAGTCAAACCATCCATGCATATAAGCCTTATATATGGTTATATTTATAAAGCACATTTTGAGTGTCATGACATCCTAATGTTGGGTTAAAGTCCCATAAAATGGAACCAACGTTCCGACATGACCATGGCTGTTGACTGGGATGTATAGCATCAATTGAAACAAACAAACAAATCAAGTAAGTTTGGATTCACTTGATTCCTTAGTAGGGACCCCAAGGTCATGAGATATAGAGCATTGCATCTCATCTGGGACAATTCTGTTTGCCCAGAGAGAGAAATTTCATTGAAAAATGTTATGGAATTTCTATGAAATTTAAGCTAACTCCCGATTTTTCTAAAAAATGAAAGTGGGCTTACCCATACGATAATGATGGTTAAATCTGTTCATCATAAAATGTACCAAGAATGTCAGTCTTTCTTGGTTTTTTTCACACCAATACAATTTTTGCAGGTGTCGCTTACGAAAGAAAACTTGGAAAAACCCGGGAACTATTTATATGAATGAGCAGGTTTATGAAGATGAAATTCCTATCTATCCTAACTGGGAGGTCTTCTTAGAAGTTCTGGAAGGTTAGTTTTTACGAGCCGTGTCGAGGAAACCAGAGTTTTGCCTATGTGAAAACAAAGACGCAGATTAGCTGTGCAGTAAATGCACAGCTGATAATGCCTTTGTTTTCGTGATGCAGATAGTACAATTCCTCTTCTTCTTAGATCTGAAATTTATTTCAAGCTTCTAGCCATTTTCTGTTGCTGCACAGGCCAATTTGCATCAGACCTGGTGGGAAACCCTGAAGACTGGTTCTTTTGGGTTGCGGCTCAGATATGGAGGTATTATTATGACATTTGAGATTAGAGCTTTGGATCCTATATCATAGGCTGACAACATTGTGATCAAAGTAAAAATTGTTTCTTAAGATGCATTTTTAGCTCACCTGAGCCGTTAGGCTCACAAGGTGAGCTTATAGGATGGCCATGATCCGGCGTCCGTCCGGCGTCCGTCCGTCGTCCGTCCGTCCGTCTGTCCACAATTTCAAAGATCTTCTCCTCTGAAACCGCTCGGCCAATCAAAGCCAAATTTTATATGAAGCATCAATAGGAAGGGGGAACCAATGTGTATATAAGAAATCCAGGTCACATGACCAAGATGGCCGCCATGCCCATATATGGTAAAAACCCTTCAAAAATCTTCTCCTCCAGAACCGGTGGACCGATTTCAACGAAACTTGGCATGAAGCATTAATGGCTCAAGCACTACAATGTATATATAAGTCATGACCCTGTGATGACCTTGACCTATTTTACGGCAAGGTCAACATAGGTCGCCAATGCATTTGAATGGGGAAAACTTTTAAAATGTCATTTGAAGTGAATGTCTTGCAGGAAATGGTCAGTAGGACTGAATATTAATGATTCTGAAAAAAATTGGACCCCAGGGGCTCATGTGCCCCCACCCCGGGGCAATATACATGTATATCTCCATAATATTCAAACGTCTTCTCCTCTGAAACCACTTGGCCAATCAAAGCCAAATTTTATGTGAAGCATCAATAGGTAGGGGAAACCAATGTGTATATAAGAAATCCAGGTCACATGACCAAGATGGCCGCCATGCCCATATATGGTAAAAACCCTTCAAAAATCTTCTTCTCCAGAACCGGTGGACCGATTTCAACGAAACTTGGCATGAAGCATTAATGGCTCAAGCACTACAATGTGTATATAAGTCATGACCCTGTGATGACCTTGATTTATTTTACGGCAAGGTCAACATAGGTCGCCAATGCATTTGAATGGGGAAAACTTTTAAAATGTCATTTGAAGTGAAAGTCTTGCAGGAAATGGGCAGTAGGACTGAATATTAATGATTCGGAAAAAAATTGGACCCCAGGGGCTCATGTGCCCCCACCCCGGGGCAATATACATGTATATCTCCATAATATTCAAACGTCTTCTCCTCTGAAACCACTTGGCCAATCAAAGCCAAATTTTATGTGAAGCATCAATAGGAAGGGGTAACAAACATGTATATTAAAAATCCAGGTCACATGACCAAGATGGCCACCATGCCCATATATAGTAAAAACCCTTCAAAAATCTTCTTCTCCAGAACCGATGGACCGATTTCATGAAAACTTGGCATGAAGCATTGATGGCTCAAGCACTACAATGTGTGTATAAATCATGACCCTGTGATGACCTTTACCTATTTTACGGCAAGGTCAACATAGGTCACCAATGCATTTGAATGGGGAAAACTTTTAAAATGTAATTTAAAGTGAAAGTCTTGCAGGAAATGGGAAGTAGGACTGAATATTAATGATTCTGAAAAAAATTGGACCCCAGGGGCTCATGTGCCCCCACCCCGGGGCAATATACATGTATATTTCCATAATATTCAAACGTCTTCTCCTCTGAAACCGCTTGGCCAATCAAAGCCAAATTTTATGTGAAGCATCTATAGAATGGGGGAATCAATGTATATATAAATAATCTAGGTCACATGACAAAGATGGCCGCCATGCCCATATATGGTAAAAACCCATCAAAAATCTTCTTCTCTGAAACCAATAGACTGATTTCAAGGAAACTTGGCGTGAAGCATCGATGGCTAAAGTACTTTAATGTATATATAAATCATGACCCTGTGATGACCTTGACCAAGTTTATGGCAAGGTCATCATGGATTGCCTGGAAAACTGTTAAAATGTCATTTGAAGGGAAAAGCCAGCAGGAAATTGGCAAATGGACAGAATATTGAAGATTCAGAAAAAAGAAAATGGCCCAAGGGCTTCATCTGCCCCTGCACTGGAATTAAATACCATAATATTCATACATGTTTATTGACCAGTATATGCAGCAGATCTCAGGTGAGCGTTTACAGGACCATTGGTCCTCTGGTTTTTTGTCTCGCATTTAAATGTTGTCCAGCAACTTTTTAAAGCATAGAGCGTACAGGATAAATTACATTTGGGAAAGATCCTCAAAATGAACTTAAACAAGATTTTTCACTCAATGATTAAACATTTTTCCCCACAGAACCTGAGAAGATGCTATCGTCAGCCCAACTAGCTATATATGCCAGAAGATGGTTCCCGTCCAAGTTTGAGATTGGTCCCTTTGAAGAAGTTCTCATTAAACAGCAAACTCTTGATGAATTGAAACAAAAGGTACTTTCATTAAATTGCACTAGTAAATGTAACTTTCTTTCTTATATGCCTTGGAGTTCTTTCAGAAGTTCTACAATGTGAAGACAAAATTTGAAAACATAATTTCTCAGATTAACCTTGTTGGAAGCTTTGTTATGAAGCTTAAAAATTTATGTGAAAAAAAAAATAGAATCAGTCAATTCAAAGCAATTTTCTTATTTGTAAGTTAACCTATGTATATTGCCTTTTGATAATGTGAGCAGCCGCATAAGAAAACCAACAGTCTGCATATGTGAAAACAAAGGTGCTGATCAGCTGTGCAGTAACTGCACAATCAGCTGTGCAGTAACTGCACAGCTGATCTGCACCTTTGTTTTCGCTACACAGATTGTACAATCCCTCTTCTTCTTAAATAAAAAATTTCAAGGTTCTAGCCATCTTTTGTGACTGTACAGGTCAGTTTGTGTGTGACCTAGAAACCCAAATTGTTGGTCTTATCATGCTCTTATGTATTATTTCAGTTATCAGAGTTAAGTGGGCTGGCTCCAGAAAACATTGAGATAGCAAAGGTAATGAATAAATAAATTGATGTCTTCTTCAAAAACAATGATCTTTTTATTTGAATCAGAATATTGGTTTAAATATTCCTTTAACATATATAATATGAGTGAAATATTATTGAAAGGGGAGAAAAAAAAACTTCATTAAAAAAAGCAAAAAACATGCTGGCTCAAAAATCACATTTTTGCTTTAAATCTAATTCACATGTAAGCCCTCATATCAAGTCCAAAGTCATTTTGTTGAAATAACTTACCTGTATTAATGTAATCAGATACTGTGATATATCTTGAAGGAAAATCATATATTTATGAGGAAAAGCATTCATTTACTAAAAAGAAAAGCCTTAAAGAAATAGGTTAGAGGTTATTACCCCGGGGGGAGCTAATTTGACCTACCTTGCCCCCCCCCCCCCAGGACAATTTTTCATGGGTGCCAAATCGTTCATTGGGACCCCAGAAACACAAAGAATTTTTGTCCTCAAAGATAAACTCAATTGCACTATGAAAAAATGCATGGTTTCCATGGCAACCGTTAACACGATTCTTGAGCATGGGGGTGTACACACAAAATTGACCATATCTCCACTCTTACTTATCCTAGACCACTGATCTTGGTCTTATTTTAAAGCTTAGACATTGCCCTTTTACCTTATAATAAGAAATGTTAATTATCAAATTTGCATATTCATGAATTTTAATAAAACATTAAAAATGACAGAAAATATTGTCAAAAATCCATAAATAAACTAATTTCAGGCCCAAACTGTCATTGTGAAGCTTTGTTATTGAACCAGTAATATCATATGACAAATTTATTGATTACCTGGGCCTATATGAAATTTATCTTATTTGCATATTCATGAATATTAATAAAAATGTCAAAAATGAGGAAAAAATGAGGGAAAACTATATCTACTGCAAGGTATTGGATCGGCTATAAGATCTATCTTGCATTCCTGGGACAACTTTTCAAGGCTGCCACTGTGGTCAGAGGGACCATTCTAATGCCATAAAATATTGTCCTCAATGATGGACACATTTGCATGATGTAAAATTACATAGTTTCCACACCCATCCCTCATGCGATTCTAAAGAACAGGGTGTACATACAAAAATACTCATATCCCACCAATAGCATGCTCTAGGATACTATAATTTGTCTTATAGTGATGCATAAACACAACAATTTAACCTTGATAAGAATAATCTGATTCTAAATTTCATGAATTTTAATGAAAACTTAAGAGATTTAAGGAAAAAAGTGAAAAAATTAAATGAGTTACCCTACAAAATGACTTGTATCTCAGCAATCAAAAGCTCTATAGTGCTGAATTTGGCATCAAATGGTTGCTAGAGCAATATTATACCATCCTGTGCTACAATATCTAAGTCAATTGATTTTTAGTTTTAAGAATATTAACACACCTTTGAATTTAGAGAAGAAAATAAGGAAAAAATAAGAGGGTACACGTAGAAAAACGCACATATCTTGGCTACTGAAAGACCTAGAGTGCTATAATTGGTATCAAATGATTGCTAGGACAATGTTCTGTAACCATGTAATAAGATAGATAAAGCATCAGCTATTTTTGTTTTATGGACAATAGATCTTCGTAAATAATTGAAAAATCAACGAAAAATGAAGGGGTACACCAACTAAATAGCTTGTATTTCAGCTGCCAATAGTTGTTGAGAACTCAAAATGGTATCAATGTATTGCTTAGACAATGGCTTATTGCCATAAGCTCAGATTTATAAATCATGCTCAATGGCAAACAAGATTTAGTAAATTTTTATGAAGCACAGCCTTCAATTTTCTGTTATTTTCACTATTTTTCAAAACTTTATGTAACATTCAGAAAATTTGATAACATATGGTTAATGTATCAGACTATATGGCAGTGGCGCATTTTCCTAGCATTCTATTGGTACTATTTTTAGCACTCTAAGGATATTGGTAGCTGAGATATAAGCGATTTTGTTGGTGTACCCCTTCATTTTTCGTTGATTTTTCTCTCATTTATTAAGATCTCATTAATATCCATTCAACAAAAATAGCTGATGTTTTATTTATCTTATTACATGGTTATAGAACATTGTCTTAGCAATCATGTGATACCAATTATAGCTCTCTAGGTCTTTCAGTAGCCAAGATATGTGCGTTTTTCTACGTGTACCCTCTTATTTTTTCCTTATTTTTGTCTCTAAATTCAAAATGTGTGTTAATATTCTTAAAACTAAAAATCAAATGACTTATATATTGTAGTACAGGATGGTATAATATTGCTCTAGCAACCATTTGATGCCAAATTCAGCACTATAGAGCTTTTGATTGCTGAGATACAAGTCATTTTGTAGGGTAACTCATTTAATTTTTTCACTTTTTTCCTTAAATCTCTTAAGTTTTCATTAAAATTCATGAAATTTAGAATCAGATTATTCTTATATCATACTTTAGGGGCATAGTACATTGCCATAGCATTCATTTGATACCTCTTTCAGCATCCTGTGTTTATTGACAGCTCTGGAACAAGTGATTTTGTAACTATGTATACCCCCTATTTTTTCCACGATTTTTCTCCAGTTTTATATGTTTTTTAATAATCTTCATGAATAAGAAAATTCAATGATTTAAATATTAGGTATCAAGGTTAAATTGTTGTTGTGTGTTTATGCATCACTATAAGACAAATTATAGTATCCTAGAGCATGCTATTGGTGGGATATGAGTATTTTTGTATGTACACCCTATTCTTTAGAATCGCATGAGGGGTGGGTGTGGAAACTATGTAATTTTACATCATGCAAATGTGTTCATCATTGAGGACAATATTTTATGGCATTAAGGTGGTCCCTCTGATCACACTGACAGCCTTGAAAAGTTGTCCCAGGAATTCAAGATAGATCTTAAAGCCTATCCAATACCTTGCAGTAGATATAGTTTTTCCCTCATTTTCCTCACTTTTTGACATTTTTATTAATATTCATGAATATGCAAATGAGATAAATTTCATATAGGCCCAGGTAATCAATAAATATGTCATGATATTACTGGTTCAATGACAAAGTGTCACAATGACAATTTGGGCCTGAAATAAGTTTATTTATGGATTTTTGACAATATTTTCTATCATTTTTAATGTTTTCATTAAAATTTATGAATATGCAAATTTGATCATTGACATTACTTACCATAAGATAAAAGGGCAATGTCTAAGCTTTAAAATGAGACCAAGATCAGTGGTCTAGGATAAGTATGAGTGGAGATATGGTCAGTTGTGTGTGTACACCCCCATGCTCAAGAATCGTGTTAACGGTTGCCATGGAAACCATGCATTTTTTCATAGTGCAATTGAGTTTATCTTTGAGGACAAAAATTCTTTGTGTTTCTGGGGTCCCAATGAACGATTTGGCACCCATGAAAAATTGTCCTGGGGGGGGTTGCAAGGTAGGTCAAATTAGCTCCCGGGGTATATCTGTATCCTTGTTGACTCACTGCATTCATTTTCTCACAGGGCCATGGAAATTTCTCCTACAATGTATCTTTACTAGAGACCTGGTCCTGAGGTTACAAATCTTTTTTTATGCTCAACTCTGCTGATCATGAAATTAAAATGGCTCATAAATACTAAAATGGCCCAAACTATATTCAAATTGAAGGTATAGAACGCCAAAGCCTGTAATTTATCCTGCTAATGAATGTTAAAATGCCAACAGTAGTTGGCATTTTAACATTTATGAGCAGGATAAATTTTAGTCTCAGCTGAGCTGAGCATTATTTTTTTTTTCATAATTTTGGGGCCTGGACTGTTAACCCTGCCATCACTTCCCTTGGCATGTGGCCCATCAAAATTGACTCCCTTGGCATGTAGCCCATCTATATTGACTCTCAATTCTTTGTCTACTTCTAGGGTAGAGGAACTTTCCCATATGATGTATCACTACTAGAGATCCATTCAGACCTTGACTGGAACCCACCAGTGACGTCCCTGGGGATGTGGCCCCTGTATATCTGTGATGATGGATGTCTCGTATATTACAGGTACACAGATAAACTAACAATGGTTTAACTTTGTTATCCTGCAATAGTTTCTTATTACAAGTACAATAACTTTATTGTAGAATAAAGGCCTCTGGCCCAAAATATATAACAATACAATATCTTGAAATGTATAGCCTATCATTTGAGTGAAATATGTAACAAAATATTTGTTACCTTCATTGAGGTGGGATATTTTAGCTCATTTTCAAATATTTTCTGGGCGTCATCCTATCATGGAATGCCTACCTTTCATATAATGATGTATCTTTATATTGTGAAATTTGTATCTATATCATGAAATATGTATCTTCCCTCATTACAAAGTATGTTGGTTATCATATGAAATATGTATTTTTACCCTGTCCCAAAATAGTGTGGTGTCCTAGTGGTAGAGCATCGGACTTTGAATCAAGAGGTCCTTGGTTCAGTCTATTTTGACAGCATGGTGTTGTGTCCTTGAGCAAAACACTAACTCCTCAGATTACTAGTTGATACCTAGGAAGTGTTGGCTTTGTCCCAACATGACTGAAAAATTGTTGACTTTGATGTTAAACCTCAATACAAACAAACAAACGAACAAACCAACCATTTGTTCTGCAGAGACATGACAGAACAGCTATTAGAACTGGATGAAGAAAAGAAAAAAGAAATACAGAGCAAAGAAAATGCGAGGTATGTCGATTTTCTTGAAGCCCTTTATGCTTCAGGGCGAAGCCCTAGCCTAGTGGTTAGTGTGTAGACACTGGATGGAAGTTTAAATCCACTGGTATCGGATTTAGCCCTTGAGCAAGTAATCTACTCACTACTGGTTAATTCAATACCAAGGAAGATGTGGCTCCATCTGGGAATGACTGAAGAATTGTTGACTTGGATGTTAAAAACACCCCAAAAACACACACAAAAAACAATTCCTCTTGCTTCCCTGAGCCATTCTATGGATGGTTCAGGACCTTGAATTTGACCTTTTGTGTTCATGTAGAAGATTGTTTGTAAACCAAGAATTCTTCCTTTGTTGGAAATCTAGTGTGTGGTGTTTCAAATTTATGTCCATACACCGTATTACCCTCATTAACAGCTCCACATAGCCTTGATATCGTAAGATTCCATCAAGTCAGATAAGTGAATTATTTTCTTATTTCAAATTCAAGCTCATATACTACATGTATCGAACACGTATGATTTATTGAACTCAGTGGAATCATATCGTGCTTCTCAAGCCACACAAGCCTGACATTGGATTTTTATACCCCCGGCATTTATGCCGACGGGTATATAGTTTTCGCTTTTCCGTTCGTATGTTCGTTCGTTCGTTAGTTCGTTCGTTATTCCGGAACGTTTGTGGAATTTATGTCAAAGTTTTTGTTAAAGTTTCTCTGGTGGTGTATATCTCATGAACTAATGATCAGAAACCATTCATATTTTAACCATAGGTACCCTATAGGGTTTGCTTTGTTTCTGTGAGTTTGGACCCTGGGTCCATGCCCGGGGGTGGGGCTAGAGGTCAAAATCTAGGTCACCTTTACTTTGGGTCAAAGTTTTGGTTTAAGTTTCACTGGTGGTGTATATCTCATGAACCAATGATCAGAAACCATTCATATTTTAACCATAGGTACCCTATAGGGTTTGCCTTGTTTCTGTCAGTTCGGACCTTGGGTCCATGCCCGGGGGTGGGGCTAGAGGTCAAAATCTAGGTCACTTTGTAAATGTGCTATTTACATAGTGTTTTTTCATCTCTATGTTCTTATCTTAACAAATACTTAAAGGAATGTATTCCTGTTTGGATCATAGATACCCTTTAGGGTTGAATTAAATTCCATGGCACCAAACTCTAGGGGTGGGGCTTGAGGTCAAAATCTAGGACACATAAAATACAGTAGTTACCAAGATTAATATTCTGTGTGTCTATATCTTGACAACCATGTATTAGAAAGCATTCATGCTTACAACACAACATAGGTACCACATAAGGGCTAGGCCCACTGGTCCATGCATGGGGTGGGGGTGGGACCTGAGGTCAAGATCTAGGACTTTTTTTTTTTTTTTTTTTTTTTTTTTTTTTTAAGAATGACATTCTACTTTCAATTCAATCTAGGACTGAGGACCTGACCCAGAATGTCCGCGCTTATGTCCTAGATTGGGTATACACGTCAGCTCTGTATACCACTCTAAAATAGATATGTCATTCTGAAACCACACTTCCCCATGTTTGTATGTAAAGTACTTTACACTGCTTATTTCTAAAATGTACTTGATAAGGGTACTGTCTTTCATTGGTGATGTGAGGTTCAATGTCAGGGGTGAGCATGTGCCGGATTGTTTAGGTAGGGTGTTGGGAAGGGGGCTTGGTGGTTTCTAAAATGTACTTGATAAGGGTACTGTTTTTCATTGGTGATGTGATGTTCAATGTCAGGGGTGAGCATGTGCCGGGTTGTCTAGGTAGGGGATAGGGAAGGGGGCTTGATGGCTACCAGCCGGGGGTATACGTGCCTATCAAGGCACTTTTTCTATTTATTTTTTTTTTTTTTTTTTTTTTTTTTTTTTTTTAATTCAGTTTTACATCCCTTTCAAGATTATTTCAGCTTATATGAGAAGGGCCAATCAGTAGGTGGGGCGAAAACGGGAGAACCCCTGAGAAAAACCACCTGACACACCCGCAAGCAGAACTTGGCTTGTCTCACGTGGCCAGAGCGGGGCTCGAACCCACACCAGACACAGCCGTGAGATGATCGAGTGATTAAGAAACAACGCTCTTAACCGCTCGTCCACAGGGACTGCGACATTCGATTTGTGGGACATTGGCAAACACTATAGAGCAGTTTGCTGCATTACAATCTGGGGCTATTCTATTTGCTTGTGGGAATTTCATCAAAAACTGAACTAAAAATGAGCCACCTCGTGGGAAAACCAACAATGTGGTTTCCGAACAGGTCCCACACAAACCGACCTGTACAGTCACAGAAAAGAGCTAGAATCTTGAAATTTCAGATTTAAGTAGAAGAGGAATTGTACTATCCGAGTAGCGAAAAACAAAGGCGCTGATCAGCTTCGGGGTTACCGCGAAGCTGATCTGCGTCTTTGTTTTCGCCTATGCAGATTGTTGGTTTTCCCATGAGGCGGCTCAAATGTGACCCTAGACATGAAAGTATCCTCAGTCACATGATTATAATGGGCAAGTTGATTGGTCACAAAGATTAACAACCATTCATGTTTTTACAGGAGGACAATCAACCAGCGTGTGACCTACTCACCTCGTAAAGAAAAAGCTCTCAAGATCTACACTGCAGAGCCACCGCAGACCAACACCAACAACTCCACACCAGATCTGGATTAGGAGTATGATAGAGCCACATCATGTCTAAAATCTGAAGTTTGCATATGCGAAAACAAAGGTGCAAATCAGCTGTGCAGTAACTGCACAGCTGATCAGCGCCTTTGTTTTCGCTACCTAAATAGTACAATCTGTCTTCTTAGTAAAACCAAACTTTTAAGCTTCTAGCCTGCTTCTGTGATTGTATAGGCCACTTTGTTGCGCACCTGGTCGGAAATTCTTAAGGCATGGCTTAATAGTGATATAGTGTGTTTTTCACCTTCTGTGACATTGTTTACCTCAAAATGGACATGTCTCTTCGTTTTATTTGAGCTAAGTACAGTTCAACCTCATTATAACACGCCTCACTATAGTGCAGTTTTCAATATAACACGGCCATGTCATGGCTCCCAAATTGATTTTTTGCTATATGTCTATTATAAATAATCTCGTTATGACACTTATAGCACGGTCTGTTTTCATGGACCCCAAAGATAGCGTTATAATGAGGTTGACCTGTATTGAAAAATCATGTCTAGGGTTTCAGACGAGGTCCCAACATGAAGATGCTGTGCATCTTAGAAAGACTCAGAATTTAACAGGTTTGAAATTTTAGGTTTAATGAATAAAGGGGATTTTCATCTCTTTTCACGTTTGAAAAACAGTTTTTTTATGATTCAACTCTTGAAAGTTAGTGAGTGAAACATTTAAGAACAGTATAAAATTAGAAATGGACATTTTTAAACATTTATTGGCAATAAATTCATTTCATTTAAGCTCCAGCCTCTTTCTGGCCTGATGTACACCAGATTAACATAAATCCTTAGTTCAGTTGTCTACCTCCTAGAGATATCTTATGAAAACTTACTATATGCAGAGTATGTACAATAAGAGGCACGACACAAGAAAAACGATCTTCAGGGTTTCCAACCAGGTCCAACACAAACCTGGCTGTGCAGTCACAGATGGCTAGAAGCTTGAAAAACTGGATTTAAAAAGTAGAAGGATTGTGCATTACTATCTGTGTAGAGAAAACAAAGGCACTGATCAGCTCTGCTGTTACTGCACCTTTGTGTTTAGCATCTGTGCTGGTTTCTCGTTGCGACTCGTGAAGTTGCTATATGAGCCACATCATGAGAAAACCGGATTTTTGCCTATGCGAAAATAAAGGCGTAGATCAGCTGTGCAGTAACTGCACAGCTGATCAGCGCCTTTGTTTTCACTACACGAATAGTACGATTCCTCCTCTAGTATACCTAAAATTTCATGATTCTAGCTTTCGTCTGTGACTGTACAGGCCAGTTTGTGTCGGACCAACTCGGAAACTCCAAAGACCGGTTTTCATATGGTTCTTTACTTTTTGGATGTCATGACATCCCTAATGCCAGATAGAAGTCTTATCATTGATGTATCAGTTCTTCATCTGATGCTTATCACCCATGATTGGAGCGGTCCAAGCCGCGTAATGAGAAAACCAGATTTTTTTCCTATGCGAAAACAAAGGCCCAGATCAGCTGTGCAGTTACTGCACAGATGATAAGCGCCTTTGTTTTCGCTTCTCGGATAGTACAATTCCTCCCATACTTATATCCAAAATTTCTAGATTCTAGCTTTGTTCTGTGACTGTACAGGCCAGTTTGTGTCAGACCTGAACCCCAAAGACCGGGTTTCTCGCTCCACAGCTCATTTGTAAACAGTTCTAAGTAGCTCTCATAGAGTTGTAACATGCCCTGATTGTCAGTATAATTAGACTAATTCAAGGGTTACACAGTAGGATGGTATTTGTGGCAAATTGTTTCTTTGTATATTTGAAATTCAACTTTTTTGCTTTGTAGTTGCTACGAATGACCTATTGCAAGATGTGGAGGCCATATATTGTATTAACTGCTAACAGCATCTGGAGCCTTTTGCGTCTATACATTTTTTGTCAGTCAGGTCTGAAAACAAGTTCCCTTGGACTACACATAAGGCAATTAGGCAAAGCATAGTCTCCAGCCCCATCAAAGTATGTCCTTTTCACCAGTCTGCCTATGAAAATTTTAATGGGACCTCTGTTCATAAGTCTCATTCGAAGGGTCATCCGAAGTAGTGGAGAAGTTCGGGATTGAACCTGCAGCTCCTGAATCACAAGGCGAGTGGCTTAATCACTGTGCCACGGAGGCTTCTAAACCTTTTTCTGAAATATGAGTTATGCAGACAGGCATTACTCATATTTCAGAAGATTCTCCACATGGTGCAGTAAAAATGTTGAATCTAGCATCACCAAACCAACAAAGTTTGATAATATCAAAGATAAAAGCATCACTAAAACCATCCTACCTTGTTCCCGGTGTAATTGTGGTGTTATTTAAGTGTCAGTGATATATACCAGTTAGCTAACACTATAAACTCAGTCTAAAAGCAAACTGTTATTAGGAAATAGTTTAAAACTTCTTATGAGATGATTTTCCTTTGAAAAAACTTCAAGCCATTCGACATGATTGTCCATTACATGTACAATAAACACACTTTTATATCTATCAATAAAAACGACAGTTATTCTGATAGTGGATAACATCAAGTAATAAGAATCACTTGTTTATTTTATACTTAGCAGTGAAATTAATGTATATCAAAAATGGACAAAAGTGATATTTTCACTGCAGAATTGATATTGATATTTTCACTAGTGATTGATATCAGCCGATATTTTCACTGTAGAGTTTGGATTACTTCTGACGTTTCTATTCACTTGACGTCATTAAATGTGCCTCTCTTCAGAAATTCAAATGCCTATAACTCCGTTATTTACGAACGAAAACATAAAGTGTGGGTATTCATTTTCTTAGTTAGAACGTTAGGAACAATGTGGTACCAAAATTATTTGTGTTTTCAAAAATTTTTGTTTTTTTCATTTTCACCACCTGCTTTGAATAGGAAAATGCCCGTGTATTGTATAAATAAAAAGAAAATTTACTTTTTATCGGTAAATACCAAATATATTTCATCTCGTGACTTGAAAACATCTAAATTTTCACTCGTGCTACGCACTCGTGAAAATTTTGATGTTTTCAACTCACTCGATGAAATATATTTGGTATTCACCTCAAAAAAGTAAATATCCTCTATGTATTATCTTTTGCAGGAGTTCTGAACGTCATGTGACAATGTTCTTCTTAATAACAGTATAAATTCACTGAAAATAAGTCCACTTTGAATGTGACAAAATCCCATTTTGAAAGATCGTGTGATAAAATGACTCATTACCTGTATGTTGGGACTTTGTTTAACAAAGAAACAAAAATCTTCATAAAAATGTGGGTGCAATTTGGAAAAGCTATGGTAAGATTGCGATGCTAATGGGTTGCCAATGTTTATTTAAAAGTATTTTTGAAATAAAGATAGTCATAGTGAAAGATACTCCGAGATTTCTTTTTTACCACACTAGTTATCCAGAGACAACCAAGATGACTGAGAACAACTAACACAGATGAAATCATTGAGCAACAATATTAAGTAAATACCTGTCTGAAATTTGCATATGCGAAAACAAAGGTGCAGATCAGCTGTGCAGTCACTGCACAGCTGATCAACACCTTTGTTTTTGCGACATATTCTGATCCATGGTTATTTGTTCCCATACATATTTGCATGCTACAGCCTTATATTAATTTAATTGGTTGTTCTAAGTCACATTGGTTGTCTCTGAGTATGTGGTGTGTTTACTTTTGCTCATCTTGTTGACTATAGTCACTACAGTGCAAATACTTTGACAGTTCTGGATGACCTCTGACATAGTTAAATATTTGTTGATCCGGGGCCAGTTATTCAAAATTTTGTTAGCTTAACGTCATCGTTAAGACCTCAACTCGTTAAGTAAATGCCGACTACATAAACAAATACACTGTTATTTTTTGTTGATAAAATGTGAGAATCCTTTGCATGGAAAAGGATTCTCACATTTTATCAACAAAAAAAAAATAACAGTGTATTTGCAATAATCATGTTTAAAATTTTGACGAATCGTTAACTAACGACATCGTTAATTTTGAACAACTGACCCCAGACTGCTTAAATAAGTATGTTTTCAATCATGGGACTCTGGTGATAAACTTTTTATGACCATGTGCTTCACATGGCACTGGAAAAATGTGTAAAACAAAAAGGTGCCCCTTTTCTTGTCTTCAGAAAACTTTTTCATGCAGGGTCAACCAGCATGGTCAAAGTATTTGAACTATACCCTATTGTTTTGCTAGGCATGCATGCCTCTATAAGCTTGTTTAGATTGATTTTGCTGTTTGTATATAATTTGTATAGTTGCCTATATAATAAATAGTTAAAATGTAAATAAAATGATATCAAGTAGTAAAATTTGGACTTCTGGATCTTTTGAAACACCTTTATAATTTACCATGCTGGTTATCAAGAGACAACAAATGAGACGGAAAACAACCGACACATATGAAATCAGTTTAAAAAAACTAGTATGCAAATACCTATCTGGGAACAACTTTCCATGGATCATTATAATCTAAATCAATACCTTTCTGTCACTGAGCTGTGTCCATATGGTATAAGAAGCATTAATCCCCCCCCCATCCCCACAGTAGGTAATGTTTGCTTCACCCTGATAGATCTGGATAATTGAGCCACCTCATGGGAAAACCAACAATGTGGTTTCCTAACAGGTCCGACACAAACAGGGCTGTACAAGCACAGAAGATGGCTAGGGACTGGAAATTTTGGATTTAGAAAGTAGAGGAATTGTACTATCCGTGTAGCGAAAACAAAGGCGCTGATCAGCTTCGCAGTTACTGCGAAGCTGATCTGCGCCTTTGTTTTCGTATATGCAGATTGTTTGTTTTCTTATGAGGCGGCTCAATCGTTGCCATTGATTAACCTAAAGCTCACCTTAGCACCCTATATACCCTGGATGCTACAAAGTTTGTTACTACGCAGACTGATGCAACATCACATCATGTGACCAAATTGAGTGTTCCTTGGACACTAGATCGATTGGGCAACAACCTACTGAATGGCAATGATCTCCGGTGTTGGTTGCCAGGAAGCAGAGGCTTCATCCTGACATGACACAATAGCAGGATCTCAATATATTGTACAAAGATGACAAGCCAGTGTGGAAGAATGTTTTATTTAACAAAGATTATTTGTTCATTTCAAGCAATCTCACAAATGGTCCAAAATAATAATACCATTAAATTGTAACTTTGCAGATGGTTTAATGGCTGTTTTCCACATGTATGAGCCATGTCATAAGTAAAAATAGGCATTTGCATAAGCGAAAACATGCCGATCAGCTGTGCAGTAACTGCACAGCTCAACAGCGCCTTTGTTCGCTACATAGTACAAACAGTCTACTTCTTAACATTGAAATTTCAAGCTACATGTACTAGCCTTCTGGGACTGCACAGCCCCTCAAAGACCAGTTTTCTTGTGTCACGCTCATATAATAATTTGAGCCACCTCATGAGAAAACCAACAATCTGCATATGCGAAAACAAAGACGCAGATCAGCTTCACGGCAACCGCGAAGCTGATCAGCGCCTTTGTTTTCGCTATACGGATAGTACAATTCTACTTTCTAAATCCAAAATTTCAAGCTTCTAGCCTGCTTCTGTAGCTGTTCAGGCTGGTTTGTGTCAGACCTGTTCGAAAACCACATTGTTGGTTTTCCCACGAGGCGGCTCATATGTAATTTCCAATCAGAGAAAGCAGAATGTTTACTGCTTGTGTGTAATTATGGTCATTACAGCATTACGAAAACATGCCCATATAATGTACAGTAATTTTTTCAGCTCAAAAATTGAAAATTTTCAGCAGAATTTTTTTAATATTTTTCTTAGTTTTGCTCAAAACATAGATTGTGGGAACACGTTAGAGTACCCACAATCTATGTTTTGGTGCAAAAATAAGAAAAATAGATAAACCCCTGCAAACCCCAGCATTTCTATATAAAAGTGGGGTTTAAGGGGGTATTTATTTCATAGACATGTTTTCCTGATGGTTTGTTAGTTAGATACTCCATCCTCCATCTATGACAAATGGCTGACCCGTCACATACTCAGACTGAAAGATAGAGAAAGGTTTCGCTTATGTTTACATGAATGTGTGTATCTGATCACATTTTGATCAGGTGTTTTGATAATTTGTAATCTTTGGTTAGGTTTAATATTATAGTAAGCAGATGAAAAACAAAAATGCAAATCCAATAAACTACATTAATGCACAAACATGGACACTTGGTCTTCCCATTACATGATTTTCATTTGAGCCACCTCGTGGGAAAACCAACAATGTGGTTTCCGAACAGGTCCGACACAAACCGACCTGTACAGTCACAGAAAAGAGCTAGAATCTTGAAATTTCGGATTTAAGTAGAAGAGGAACTGTACTTTCCAAGTTGCGAAAACAAAGGCGCTGATCAGCTTCGCAGTTACTGCGAAGCTCTTCGCAGTTACTGCGAAGCTGATCTGTGCCTTTGTTTTCGCCTAGGCAGATTGTTGGTTTTCCCATGTGGCGGCTCATTCTGTGTGTGTCTTTCAGACCTTCTATGTCATTCCATCCCTGGTTAATTGATACAAACATTTCTAGCTCTACATCTATCTGTTAACTTAGTAAGATGGACACAGACTTGACTCACCTCATCAGAAGCAAGAAAAACAACCAAGTTGGCAACTTCCTCAGCCGTGCAGAACCTTCCAAATTTCTGACGAGCTGTAAAATCTTTGAGAGCCTGAAAAGGGCACAGATTTGTTCTGGGCGGCCCCCGTGGTCGAGCAGTTAAGAGCGCCGTTTCTTAATCACTCGATCATCTCACTGCTGTGTCTGGTGTGGGTTCGAGCCCCGCCCTGGCCACGTGAGACAAGCCAAGTTCTGCTGCGGGTGTGTCAGGTGGTTTTTCTCGGGGTTCTCCCGTTTTCGCCCCACCTACTGATTGGCCCGTCTCATATGAGCTGAAATAATCTTGAAAGGGACGTAAAACTGAAGAAGAAAAAAAAAAAGATTTGATCTGTTTTGGGTGTTTGATAATACAGACTATGATAGAGTTTTTGCTTCTAAATTCTGAAGCAGTAGAAATTATTCTATTTTGTTCTTCAAAAATATTTTTCATCTGTTCAGACAATGTCATATTAACCTTGAGGTAACCAAATCCATCCACAAAACTTTTTTCATTTTCAGCATTGTTTGGCATGGATCTTTCCTGAGACAGGTTTTCTCACTACTAGGCATTACCATTAAGAAAACGTCTATAGCCAGCCAAAATATACAGAAAGGAATTAGCAGCTCATAATTTGGGTTAGGGCCTCGTAAAATTGATTTAAGCCTCTGGTAATCTCCTTACTGCAATGTAAAGATAAATGTTAGCAGAATGGCCTTAGAACAGTCAGACTGTTCTAAGACCATTCTGCTAACATTTATCTTTACATTGCAGTGACAGTAAAGGTATAATTACTGGAAGGCTTAAATTGATTTTACGAGGCCCAATTCAAAATATGGAAAATTAAAATTAAAGTTTCTAGTGTTTAGAAATTCAATATCCCCATGCATCAACAACATAGCTGAACAGACACAACAATATATTTACCTGATCAGGGTCTGGTTGTGCTTGTATTCTCCCTCTCAGAGAAGGCGTGTCCACTGTTCCTGAATAATAACATTTCTGGGCTTAACCCATACATTACGAAAACTTGCCCATGCAATAAACAGATTTTTAAAGTTGTAAAAAATGGAAATTTTCAGGAGAAAATTTTTGATATTTTTCTTATTTTTGCTCTAAACACAGATTGTGGGTACATGTTAGAACCGCCTCGCCGAGGCGGGTTCTAACGAGTACCCATAATCTATGTTTTGGAGCTAAAATAAGAGAAATAGGTATACCCCTGCGTACCCCAGTTTTGCTATATAAAAGGGGGTATATATTACACGGACATGTTTTCTTGATGTATGATGAATGGACTTTCCCATGGTCATGATTTGGGTGAATCCACTCAGTTTTAGGAGAATCAGGAGTGGTTTGAAAGTTTTATTCACTTTGTTGATGAATTTTTTCTAAGCTAACAGAATAACCCCAGATGGACGCCGTGTTCTGCAGTGTCACATCTGGGGCTATACTGTTTGCCTATGTTCCACAAGAAGGATGCCAGGCTTGTACGGGTTAAAAGCTGTGAAAATGGTTTGTTGTTTGATTTTGTACTTTAATTCACCAGCTAAGGTCATATGGAGACAAGACGCAGATTTAACTCATTTAAGCCTGGCGTCCCTTTAATGGGACATAGGCAAACAGAATAGCCCCAGATGTGACGCCGCAGAACGCGGCGTCCCATCTCGGGCTATTCTGTTTTCTTAGAGAATTTTCATCGAAAAATTGGATAAAATTTAAAAATCACTCCTGACGCCCCTAAAAATGAAAGTGGACTGACCCAAATGATAGTGATGGGAAAATCCATTCGTCAAATATGGGTTAAGGTCTCATCTGGAAGACTGAAGAAGCACAGGACACAGTTTAAATTACTTGAACATTTGGTATGAGCAAGTAAAGAAAACAACGATATGGAAAAATTCTTTAAAAGTGATTGTCACAAGCATGTTCAATCAAGCATATACTACCCTCAATTTAATTGTCATTAATTTTGTAACATTCGCACAGAGTACATGAGGGTTACCACATAGCCAGTACATAGTCAAATCTCAAATCCTTTGTTTGTTCTAAAACTATGATTATCCTGAAGTCAGTACATGTACATGTAATTCATAAAATGAAACAAAACTCCTTTTTACCTGGACATAAACAGTTGACTCTTATTCCCTTGTCAACAAAATCAGCAGCAATAGATTTAGTCAGACCAATCACTGCAGCCTTGGTGGCACCATACACACAACGGTTGGCAGCTCCTGGAAATAAGGATGAAAAAAAAGGCAATTATTTAAGAAAAAAATCGAGTCACACATGCTTTGCTATCAGTGAGTGCATACAAAATATCATACATGTATAAACACCTCAATGGAATCTAGCCCAATATGACTGAATATTTAGTTGACTTGGACGGTAAAAATCACTTCAAACAGTTAAATAAGGCAGTTAGTGGTGCAGGTCACCTGGAGACCACAATATAGATGTGCACTGGAAAATCTACATGTACGAGGTGCACTTGTATTTGTTTCTACTAATTTTAATTAAACCTTTCTTATTAAAAGATTTTCGTAAGATACACATTAAAAACACCAACCTTTGATACTTGATGCTACAGATGACATGTTGATTATATTTCCTTTTCCTTGATTTAACATCTGAAACAGCAAAATAATCTGATACAAGGCTCTTGGAAAATGGGCATATCATCAGAATGTTTTCTTTATGCCTTTTGATGGTGTATGCATCTGAATTAATATTTGCTCCACTATAAGCACATTGTAAACATTCACAATTTGAAAATATTGGTGCATGTTCAACTGGTTTATAAATGCAGGAGATTTGTAGACTGTATTTAACATACCATTCATTTTTCTTGTTTCACAACTTTGGGCATTAATCTTTCTCACAGTATATGGATTAAAATTTTGTAGCAGTCTAAGGGAGACAATCTAGTGTAAACGAATTACACTTCTATTATCGAACCTGGCTAGATGCTATCGTTATCAAAATACATGTAGTTGGATATGAATCATCATATTCTCACCTTTGGTAGGAATTGTTTGATCATTCTGTACATACTCTTCACATTGAGATCAAAGGAGAAGTCCCAGTCTTTCTCTTCTGTGTCCAGGATCGTACCATGGAACACAAACCTATGATGATGTGACAGATCTATATGAAAACGTGGCTCTGGTATCTAAAAGTTGTGAGTGCACATGATTAGGGTATTTGTTCTTTGCATAGATAGTACAGTGCCTTTACCATCATCTTTGGTTGCGCAGCCCGGTTTGTGTATTACAAAACCGACGTTAGCTGGAGGTTTGAGCGATTAGGCTCATTAACTATAGTTATCGGCCCTACACCGCGGTGACCAGCATTGTGCTTGATAGCTACGATTTACAAGGCAGTCGCTCATCAGAACCAAACGCTGTCGGAATGTTGAATTGCCAAGGTCTTAAGTTGGGAAATACTTACCCAGCACAGTTGAAGAGCACGTCAATTTTCTCTATCTTGGCAGCAAACGCTTCTACTGCCGCATTATTGGTCACATCTAACACTTCACATTGTATACCTGCAGCAGAGATGCAAAATTCGTGTTCTGTTTGAATCCTTGCATAACCTGCATCGACACTGTCAGTTGCCGCACATTCTCTACTTGAAACACTGATAACAGCAAATCACGCTACATGTAACTTGGTAGCACAATCATACATAACATTAGCTTTTGGCCGTTGCATTCCGTATTCGACTCCGGGTGGCATATGGCACTGTAGTCGTCGAATAAAACATAATCAAAATAGCGTTTTCTGAGGAAAATTATGTCCCCCCAACCGTTTAGTAATTGAAGTGTAGTTGCCTTGTGATATGAAGTTTTTCTATGGAAGACACCATGCCAATCTTGTTCTGTATGGTGTGGTAGTTTAAACTTGTTTTGGACCCTGTCTAAAATTAGGTCACGATCACCAAATTCTTATAAACTCTGAACCTCCTTACAACAATGCTTCCGTGCAAGTTTGGTTAAAATCCATCAATTGGTTTACAAGTTATCGGGTCCGAAAGACTAATTTCAACAGTTATGAACTAGTGACCTTGGAAATTAGGTCAAGGTCACCAAAATCTTATCAACTCTGAGCTCCTCCCAACAATGCTTCTGTGCAAGTTTGGTCAAAATCCATCAAATAGTTTACAAGTTATCGCGTCCGAAAGACTAATTTCAACAGTTTTTGACTAGTTACCTTGGAAATTAGGTCAAGATCACCAAAATCTTATCAACTCTGAGCCTCCTCCCAACAATGCTTCTGTGCAAGTTTGGTCAAAATCCATCAATTAGTTTACAAGATATCGCGTCAGAAAGACTAATTTCAACAGTTTTTGACTAGTGACCTTGGAAATTTGGTCAAGATCACCAAAATCTTATCAACTCTGATCCTCCTACCAACAATGCTTCTGTGCAAGTTTGGTCAAAATCCATCAATTAGTTTACAAGATATCGTATCGGAAAAACTAATTTCAACAGTTTTTATGGACTCGTGACCTTGAATATTAGGTCAAGGTAATCAAAATCTAACCAACTCTGAGCCTCCTCCCAACAATGCTTCTGTGCAAGTTTGGTCAAAATCCATCGATTGGTTTTCAAGATATTGCGTTGGAAATACTAATTTCAATAGTTTTTATGGACTCACAACCTTGAAAATTAGGTCAAGGTCACCAAAATCTAATCAACTCTGAGCCTTCTCGCAACAATGCTTCTGTTAAAGTTTGGTCAAATCCATCAATTGGTTTACAAGATATTGCGTTGGAAAGACTAATTTCAACATTTTTTATGGCCTCGTGACCTTGAAAATTAGGTCAAGGTCACCAAAATCTAATCAACTCTGAGCCTCCTCCCAACAATGCTTCTGTGCAAGTTTCGTCAAAATCCATTCATTTTTTCAGAAGATATCGTGTCGGAAAACCTAATTTGATCAGTTTTCATGGGCTGGTGACCTTGAAAATGAGGCCAAGGTCACCAAAATCTAATCAACTCTTTCCCATCTCCCAACCACGTATCTATGCAAGTTTAGTCAAAATCCATCCACTGGTTCAAAAGATATCGCGTCGGAAAGAAGCTACGCGGACGCGTACGCGGACGCCGACGCCGACGGGATCCGCACCAAAAACAATATGTCCCCCACTTTCGGTTGGGGGACATAAATATAATGCTTTGAAGTTGTATAACGCTATCAAGTGCTTCTTAAAAAGCGCCAAGGCTCTGGCATGCTTACCTGAAGCTTCTAGCTCTTTCAGTTTCTCCGGCTGTATGTCTGTGGCAATTACTTTTGCGCCCTCTTTGGCACACGCCTGCAGAAACGAGATAATATCCAACAATTATATAATTGCGAATTTTCTAAGTCAGGGAGGAACAATTCGTTAAAATGTTGCGTCTACCACTAGTTTTCGACGAAAACAGGCATCCTTGCTGGACCAATTTAGGAACGTGATGAATTGAAGTTTTTACGTGGTTATCTTTAAAGTCTATTATAAAATACAAAGTTGCCATTCTGCTTTTGCAGTTTCAAAACTACATACCATAATACATGTAACTAAAATAGTTATATACGAATGAGCTATTAAATGAGTTCTTGCTTACCAAGGCAGTTGCTCGTCCGATCCCCTGAGCTGCAGCACTGAGCACGACCACTTTCCCATCCAGACGCCCCATTGCCTAATAAAATTACTCTAAAACAACGATGTATGGCGGCTGTTGTTATCCTTAGATACGCTAAAATGAAATCCTCTTGTATATATGCAAAGTCACTCAGAATTTTTTAAGTTAATAAAGCTGAGAGTTGCCCTATGTGTATCACCCTACAAGTATCACCAAAGCTGATAAATCGAGGTTAAGATGACTTGAGCCGCGACGCGAGAAAACCGATCTTCGAGATTTCCGACACAAACCGGCATATACACCCAGAGAAAAAAGCTAGAATCTTGAAATTATGGGTATAAGTAGAGGAGGACTTGTACTATCCGTGTAGCGAAAATAAAGGCGCTGGTTAGCTGTGCGGTTACTGCACAGCTGATATGCGCCTTTGTTTTCGCACAGGCAAAAATCCGGTTTTATCATGACGCGGCTGACTTTATAATGACCACTTAATAATTATGTAAACGGAGTTTGCAGTGTGGACTTAATCAGTGTGCATGTCCCAATTCATAGTAGTGTAACAGGCGAAGAAAAATTCTTTCTTCCCTGACGGGGATCGAACCAGGTTCTCCCGCGTGCTACTGCAAGGCACTACAAGTGTGCTATATACATATACCCTGTGACATTCTCCCCCACCAAATTGAGCTTCGCCCCCGAAGTATCAGGCCATAGTGTTTATCGTGGAAACAAACTCGGGGAATTACTGCACGGGTTATAGGATTAATTCAGGTTGGGCGCCAAATGTAACAGGCGAAGAAAAATTCTTTCTTCCGTGACGGGGATCGAACCAGGTTCTTCCGCATGCTAAGCAAACACTCTACCACGTCGCTATAAAAGCCGACTTGTACCGCAAGGCAGTACAAGTGTGCTACATATCTATACCCTGTGACATTCTCCCCCACCAAATTGAGCTTCGTCCCCGAAGTCCCAGGCCATATATAGTGTTTATCGTGGAAACAAACTCGGGGAATTACTGCACGGGTTATAGGATTAATTCACGTTGGGCGCCAAATGTAACAGGCGAAGAAAAATTCTTTCTTCCCTGACGGGGATCGAACCAGGTTCTCCCGCGTGCTAAGCAAACCAATCTACCACGTCGCTATAAAAGCCGACTTGTACCGCAAGGCAGTACATATACCCTGTGACAGTAGCTTAACAATGCGTGGCAATACCTGTTTAAAATATCTAAACATCAAACTCACCAATAGGACCAACACGTACAATAATAACAGGGATACCATGTCACCATGTCATGTTAAATTGTCAAAACTCGTGACATTCTCCTTTTCCATGGAAAGACCACCAATACCTTAGTGTGCACGCGGAAGTATTTGAAAAACATTAATGGCGTACATCATTATAGTGTGTGTCAGAAAGAATCTGTGCAGTGCTCAGTGACATAATTTCTCGCGCAAGTTATCGAAAGAGTATGCAGAATTCACAGATGCAATGAATGAAATCGTGCTTACCTGTGAAACGTGTTTAAATGACCTAAAAAGGGATAATATATCCCGACTTATTGTATTAACAAAATGTCACCACAGTGCAGGTAGTACGGCGTGACTGATGTGCTTCAGTGGGATAATTTGTGTAGGCCCTGCTACACCGCGAGGATTTTACACTACTCAGCAATTGACATTTTGACTCTTGTTGTTTACGTTGCTATATAGCATCATTATGAATAATCGGTGAAACGATTTTGAATTTCAACCAAACTGGATCACTGACTGCTTAGCTGGGTTAGCTGTCCTGTGTCGCCTAAAGTCGCTACAGAAATAAATGTAGGCTTTGTTTGACACTCAGATGAGCAATTGTTGCCCCTTGGATTACTTGTAAAACGGGCACAGTTATTTCATACTCAGACGAGTTAAGGTTGAAAAACCCTTTTTGTCTCGGGTGACGGGTATCAAATAAAAATAAAGAAACAAATCTATTATGTCGTTTATTTCTTTTTTCCTTTTCCAATTTTCGATCCTTTTTTGTCGAACTTTCCAGCAACACTAGCGGAGGACAGTTTGGCCGTAGAGTAGCGCCCAGCTTGTGACACAGAACCTCGTTGAAGGTTCGACGATGACCTGTCGACTCGGGAGGCCTTCCGATCCAACCCCCTCTGGCTCATACCTGAAATGAGATCGTCAAATGAGTTGATACATCTCGGCTCGAACTAACACCGCCATTGCGCTGTCAAACCAGACTGTTTTGAAGTTATATTTTAACCAAACTATGACATATAGGCCTACCCCATTTACCAGAATTTTAATGACGTCGCCGAGATATGAGCATGCGAGATGCGTTTCATTCCTCTTCTTTTCTATTTGAGCCTCCTCGTGGGGAAAACCAACAATGTGGTTTCCGAACAGGTCCGACACAAATCAGGCTGTGCAGTCACAGAAGACAGCTAGAAGCATGAAATTTTGTATTTAGGAAGTATAGGGATTGTACTATCCGTGTAGTGAAAACAAAGGTGCTGATCAGTTACCGCGAAGCTGATCTGCGCCTTAGTTTTCGCCTATGCAGATTGTTGGTTTTCCCACGAGGCGGCTCAATTTTTATGTTGAAAAACATTTACCTTTGTTAGTGGGACTTTTCTTCCCACCCCTTTTAAGTTCTCCTGTCAGGATTTTGATCTTTTCTGGAAAGAGAAAAACATAGGAGGTTACGCAGCACCCATAACGGGTCATAAAGTCAAACCACTTACGCAATCCGTACACAATTTATTGTACTAGACAAAATGTACCGACATATTTTCGTAGATGTTAGAATGGCTAAGTTTTTTGATACCACTACTTGTACCTACAAATGAATTTGTTTTAAGAACTAATAGAAGGCGCTACCGTCAAGTCAGAAACATATCAAAGAAAGAAAGAAAGAAAGAAAGAAAGAAAGAAAGAAAAAGAAAGAAAGAAAGAAAGAAAGAAAGAACGAAAGAAAGAAAGAAAGAAAGAAAGAAAGAAAGAAAGAAAGAAAGAAAGAAAGAAAGAAAAGAAAGAAAGAAAGAAAGAAAGAAAGAAAGAAAGAATTAACTTACTCTCAAGTTGAGGAAATAGTTTTTCCCAGTCGTTTAGTAAGGGCTTTACTTTCTTGAGTGTCACTTCATCAGGATTCTCTGGAACAAATGAGCGGCGACATGAGAAAACCGGACTTTTGTAATATACGAAAACAAAGGCGCAGATCAACGTCTTTGGTTTTGCTACACATATAAAGTACAATTTCTCTTCTTCTTAAATCCGAAATTTCAAGCCTGCTTCTGTACAGGCCGGTTTGTGTCAGACCTTTTCGGAAACCACATCGGTGGTTTTCTCATTGTATGGTTTGGTCACTGTATGTTCCATGTCGGGATGGGGGCACCCGGTTGAAGAGCTTTTAAACAGTGTCTTTCTCTAGGACACTTCACGGTGGAAGTAGTTATCGTACCCAGGACCTCTTGCTCTGGAATCCTGTACTCTACCACTTGACCACCACTCTCCCTAGAACATAACTTCCGAGTTTCAGTGAAATCGGGTATGTTGGATTGGCGTCGTTGTTGGTTTGCCTAAGGTCTAGAAACCGCTGTGAGCTGACAACACAAGGTCAATGTTACAAACGTGCCATGAACATAGACCATTTAGCAGGAATCGCATCATCATCATCATCATCATCATCATCATCATCATCATCATCATCATCATCATCATCATCATCATCATCATCATACCTAGTGCAACCTGGTCCAGAAGTTATAAAACTTTTTTCGTGCTCAGCTCTACCGAGTCTAAAATTTATCCTGCCCATAAATGTTAAAATGCCAACAATGGTTGGCATTTTAATATTTATGAGTAGGATAAATTGCTAGTTTTTGAGTTTTGAACCTGAATTTTCCACTAATTTTGATTATTTCAACATTTATGAGCAGTTGAGATTTTATAACCTCGGGGCCTGGAATGGCGTACTTACTTTCTATTAGCACAGGAACATAGTTCATTCTGTCATTAAAGTTAGCCCTCACATTTTCATCTTTCCCCATCGTGTGGACCATAGATAGATTGCCATCTTCATCAATCAAATCGATCACAGCTGAAAATCAAGGACCAAGGCATTCAGCGTAAACGACGTATGGTATTGCAAAGGCTGGTCACTTGTTTTGTGTGTACGAAACATTGGTGGTTTTGAAGTTATTTTATTTTTTTATCTGTTCAGTATTTAGCATTTGATGAAAGTTGATACTTGCTTCATACTCGGTTCAATCCGAGCACATGATCAGTTAACTCATTTAAGCCTGGCGTCCCCTTTATGGGACATAGGCAAACAGAACAGCCCCAGATGTGCAGAACGCGGCGTCCCATCTGGGGCTATTCTGTTTGCTGAGAGATTTTTTATCGAAAAATTGAATAAAATGTAAAAATCACTCCTGATGCCCCTAAAAATGAAAGTGGACTCACACAAATGATAGTGATGGGAGAATCCATTCGTCAAATATGGGTTAATTCTTGGGCGTATTTACCAGTACTCAGTACATCCTCTCAGAAATTGACAACTGTCCTTCTTAAATCAACTGTGTACGATTTGAGCTGTACCAGAAAGCAGTAGTCATTTCAGCGTTTCACAGTAAGCTATTCCGGTTCCAAATACTGATATCAGCAAAACTAGAATAAAACTTGAGGACCTGGATATCCCAGACATTTTTGCCGCCCTGGTTCGATTCCGGACCAAGGCATGTGGCAGGGTAGTGGTCGCCCGTCCAGGGTCGTTGGTTTTCCGCAAGCCTCAGTCCGCTAGTCCGAAGGCCTGTTAGTCCGAAGGCCCACTGGTCCGAAGGTCCGCTAGTCCGAGGGCCCGCTAGTCCGAAGGCCCACTAGTCCGAAGCTCCGCTGGTCCGAAGGCCCGCTAGTCCGAAGGTCCGCCAGTCCGAAGGCCCGCTAGTCCGAAAAATTAATTTTAATCCCAATTATATCATTATGTTTTGGTGTTGATTTTTTGTGCTGTTTGCATCATAGGTATGTCTTCATATTTTTAGTTCGGGTAACTGAGTGACTGCCTATTGGGAAATAGCTGCTCACTCGGCTTTCGATATGTTGTCTTGGTATAAAAGTACCTAATTGCTAACTTAGTTTTTTGGAATGAGAATTTCTTTCTGATGGCGCCATTTCCTGATCATTGTTTAGATTTACCTTTTACTCTTGACTGATCAACCTGGAATGGCATTTCTTTCAAACAGTGATCTTTGATGCACGGCAACATGCAGAAAACTCGAACTATGAAGAACTAAAAGAATTTATTATTAAACTTCGTCAATGGCGTAACATATCTTGATCCTCCTCCGGTAAATCTACCACTTTAATTTAAATGATCACTGTAACGATTTTACAATCGATTTTACAAGAACGGAAAAGTGCCTTCCAGAATAAGCGCGAAATTCGCACGATTTTCACATAAAATGCATGCATTTTTTTTTTCTTTCTTTTTTTTTTTAAATAAATATTCGTACGTGTATATGATGTCCGCGCACGACGCAGAATTTTTAATAAATCCTGCTACCACTGTTGGCAGACCGAAACCTATTTTATATCTGCAATGATGATATAATTGGAATAAAAATAGTTTTTCGGACTAGCGGGCCTTCGGACTAGCGGGCCTTCGGACTAGCGGACCTTCGGACCGGTGGGCCTTCGGACTAAAGTGCGTTCGGACTATCGGGCGGTCACCCCACTACGTACGTGTATGTCACCCATCTGCGCATTCAAGAACGCTTTTAAAAATAAGTTTTATTAACTTCCGATAAAATTGAGCATGTGCGTGAGAAAACCAACAGTTTGGGTTTCCAACCAGGTCTGATATAAACCAGCCTGTACAGTCACAGGGGCAGGCTAGAACTTGAAATTTTAGATATAAGTAGAAGAGGAATTGCACTATCCATGTATCGAAAACAAAGGCGCTTCATCTTTGTTTTCGCATATGCAGATTGTTGGTGTTGGTTTTTCCATGCGGCGGCTCAATCGATGAATGAATGAATGAATGAATGAATGAATGAATGAATGAATGAATGAATGAATGAATGAATGAATGAATGAATGATGTTCTCACCTCCTTTGTCGTATTGGCATTTCTCCCGGAGATAGCCCATAAAGTTGATTTGTCGACAGTTAGGATTCATCATTAACTCCTCGTTGTCTAAATAAATAAATAAATAAATAAATAAATAAATAAATAAATAAATAAATAAATAAATAAATAAATAAATAAATCATTGAATAAATAAATAAATAAATAAATAAATAAATCATTAAATAAATAAATAAATAAATAAATAAATAAATAAATAAATAAATAAATAAATAAATACTAAAAATAAATAAATATTAAAAATAAATAAATAAATAGATAAGTATTGTAAATAAATAAATAAATAAATAAATAAATAGTATAGATAGATAAATAAATAAGTAAAATAAATAAATAAATAAATAAATAAATAAATAAATAAATAAATAAATAAGAAAGCCTCTACATTTATTTTTTGTCGTGAAGGGGACTAGCAGAAAACATCAAATTAAGACAAAGAAAAATATTTTAATGTAGGCGTCATACCTAGCCGATGTTAACACGCGATGGACACACGATTATGAAAATTTTCAAATTCGGCGGGGATCGTGAAGACATCGGGCTATTCGTGAGTGCATCGTTACCCATCGAATGTCCATCGGGAGATTTTTTAAGCCTTCGGCAGTACCATCGCGAGCGGCATCAAAATCTTTGACATGCCAAAAAAATACAGGAAGGACACACGATGGTTCAATTTCGTGTTGAGTTCGCGAGTACATCTTGGCCATCGTAAAGCCATCGTGAGGCCATCTTCTCACATCGGGACTACATCGTACTTCTGTCGTGTGGTCATCGGCACCATCGGCTAGGTTTTGCTACACGATGGCACTGCGAGGGACACACGATGCTGCCCGATTGTGTTACGAAGGCAACACGACATCGGGTAGCCTTCGCAACGCCATCGTATAAGCATCGTATTTGAAAAATCTAGAACACGATGGCACCAGGGTGGAAACACGATATTAACCAAAACTGTTATAATATTTCCCCGGACAACGTGGACATACAAAACAAAAACAATTAGCACCCACACGACATTTCTCAGAAGCCTCAAGTGGAATACTTTTAAATCATGGCGTATTTCGATGAAAAAAAAAAAAAAAAAAAAAAAAAAAAAAAAAAAAAAAAAAAAAAAAAAAAATCAGGAAAAAGAAGGCTGCAGCACTGCTGCTACACATCAAGCTGGTGCATGACAAAAAAAAAACTCCTGCAGGAGCAACATCATCTCTTACAGGTATTCTCTGTCTTTAAAGCAGCGCCATTTTTTTTCTAATAGACAAACCCATTGCAGAGTTCGACAAACGAGCGTTTTAACAAGAACAGTTTTGTGCCAATTTGTTCATGTGAAAGACGGATTTAAAGTACTAGCAAACTGTCACCATGACGCTTGAACAGTGTTGTAAAGTAACTGATATTAGCTTATTACTATGGACGTCAACAACGAAAGCATACAAAAATGCTTTCTCAAAAGAAACCATGTTTGCACGCAAATGAGACTGGGGCTCGTTCAACCACCAGCCTTCAGTATATGTAGGTACCGTGTATTTTATGGAGGAATGGAGTGCAGTGGAACTGCGGAGTTGAGCAGAAAACCATATCAAAACAAAACCAATCATCAGGAAAACATGTCCGTGCAATACATACCCCCTTAAACCCCACTTTTATATAGAAAAACTGGGGTTTGCAGGGCTATACCTGATTTTCTTATCCAAAACATACATTGTGGGTACTCGTTAGAACCGCCTCGGCAAGGCGGTTTTAACGTGTACCCACAATGTATGTTTTGAGCTAAAATACTAAAAATATTTTTCTAATGATTTTTTTTTTTTCAATTTTTACAACTTATGAAAAGTCTATGTATCACATGGGCGTGTTTTCGTAATGAAAACGTTATTTTGGAGATGACTGTTAATGTCTTAGCACATCATTCTTGTACATTTTGATAGATCCTTATCTTAGATAATCTGTTTGAACATGGTATGGCTATGATTGAAATTAACACCCACACCCATATCGGAAAGTTTCTTTGAAAAAAAAAAAATGAAGTATTTCCTGTACCACTCGAAACTTTCCCTCCAGGGTTCCACTTCAAGAATCCACTCCAATACGGCAGCCTAAGACCACTCCAAGAATCCAAGCCTTGACTCCAACCCATAAATAAAAATTAAAACTTGAGATCCTTTAAGAGCAGCTAGCACATTAATGTGAAAGGGGATGGGTCATACCGCGGTTTCGACTATTAAAGTCTCGTCAGTGACGCTTTAGGTATGGCAACTTGGAGCCAAAGAGAATTACTGAACTTTCAACAGGGTAGTCGATACAAAGACTAATAGTATCTAAATGGGACCAAATATATTAAACATTTGTAAGAAAATGAATCTTAACCGATAATACGTGAATTCATGATTCACGTGATGCCTTCGGGACACAATCGGGAATACATTTAACACTTAACACGATGTCGTCAGGCCATCGTGAAGCCATCGTGAGGCCTTCGTGTATTATTCGCATCAACATCGTATGCAAAACTGCCAGTTCCTCTATCTTCGCGAGTCCTTCGGGTATAATCGTGAGCTATTCGTGTGTCCATCGTGTGTCCATCGTGTGGCCATCGGCAGGCTTCGTATATGCATCGGCTCAATATTGGCTTTTTACAAAATTCGTGACGAAAATCGCGCGAAATTGAAAATTTCATATTCGTGTAGCCATCGTGTGTCAAAATCGGCTAGGTATGACGCCACCTTAAACAGTAGCAAAAATTATCTGTATAGGTCTATGCGATAAAGTCAATGCCCTTACAATGTGCAAAACTTTTGTCGATGATGCGATACGTACTTTTGGGGAAAAAAAAATCAAGAGCGTGAAAAAGTCGCTATATGGTGAAGTGTCCATCATTGCAGAAAAGCCGTTTTTCTTACCTCCAAATTGGATAAGTATAAAATTCGCCATGGCCATCTGTTGGCTATACATCACTACGTTGCTTAGAGATAACGTTGCTTACAATTGTAAACGTCGCACCACGTCTCTTGATAATTTTACGTTACGTAATTGAGCCTGTGTGTGAGAAAACCAACAATTTGGGTTCCGACCAGGTCCTACACAAACCAAGCTGTACAGTCACAGAAAGAGGCTAGAAGCTTGAAATTTTGAATTTAAGTAGAAAAGGGATTGTACTATCTGTGTAGCGAAAACAAAAACGGCGGCCCCGGCAGCCCCGTTTGCTAGAAACGTAGCGTGCCGTGGAGTTTTACATTTATCTGATTTTCAAGATCTATTACGTTTTGTTACGTTTTCTTACGTTGTATTACGATATCCGTAACAAGCCGTGGTAATGATAAGCCGGTGTGTCACGGAGGCGCTACGGTACGTTACGGTTATCCACGATCTATCACGATTGTTAGCACGTTCTATTACGGCCTGTTACGTTCTGTTGCGGTCAGTTGCGTTTTGACCAAGGCGTAACACGTTTTTTCGGTTTGTCAAGGTCAGCTACGGACGAAACGTAGACACCATAAAATATAAAGCACATTTTTTCCTTTTGTATACGAATAAGTCCTTTGAAATAATAACAATCGCGCTCCTCAACAACCGACTGCAGAGTTGATTAAGAAAGTTCGGGATTGTACTTCTTCTTCAATTGCATAGTGCAGCGTATGGTCTGTATTGTTCACTATAGTGAATGCTCCAATATGAAGGAACTTGTCCCCATGATATGCCAACTTCACGCGCCGTGATAACCGTAACAGAAGGTGACATACGTAGTAGAACGAGGTGAACACCATCATAGACCGTAACGCACCGTAACTTAACGCAACAAAACGCGTTGAGTGTTCCGTAGGAAACGGGACGAGACGTGAGACGACCGTGATCAAACGCAACAGAACGTGGAAGATCCGTAGCTTGCCGGGCTGTTCACTAGCTTCTCGTTGCACTACGGACCGCCTCCACGTTTCGCTACGTACTGTTACGTTCTGTCACGGTGTGTTACGTTCAGCCCGTTTTATCACGGCCCATTACATTTCTCGTTTCCACCGTGACTGCCGTGGCAGATTTTTAAACTGTCAAAAAATTTGTCACGGTGTCCACTGTTATCCCGGCGTGCTACGTTTGCCTATCCCGTTCCCCTGCGTTGCCTCACGCTTATCCCGTTTTGCTCACGGTTGTCTGAAACGTGGCCGCCGTGACTGCCGGGAACAAAGTGTAAACGCAGTATTAGGCGGTGGCTAAATTTAAAAAAATAATTGTCTAAAATGGCAGCTAGAAATAACAATTTGCATGTATCTAGCAAAAGTTGCTAAGATGATCCGTTTCTTTTTGGGTATGCATCAGTTGTGTAAATATACACAGAAACATCCACGGACAAGGCCTATGTTGCCCTTAAAACCCAGAGTGTGGGTTGCGAAATTTTTCAGGAGATGACTTATACAGGGGGCTGTTATAGGGGGCTGAGATATAGAGGATATTTGCTTTTTCGAGGTGAATACCAAATTTATTTCATCGAGTGAGTTGAAAACATCAGACTTTTCACAAGTGCGCAGCACGAGTGAAAATTTTGATGTTTTCAACCCACGAGATAAAATATATTTGGCATTCACAAAAAAGAGCAAATTTTCTTTTTATTTTATTACTTAAAACTGAAAAAAGTAGTTCCTCTTCTACAGTGAAGATATAGGCTGATATCAGTCGCTAGTGACTTTTGATACAGTGAGATTTGATATCAGTGAAATTTCATATCAATGAAAATACCAATTATGTCCGCCCAACCGAAGGTGGGGGACATATTGTTTTTGGTGCGGATCCCGTCGGCGTCCGCGTCGGCGTCCGCGTAGCCCGCGTCCGCGTAGCTTCTTTCCGACGCGATATCTTTTGAACCAGTGGATGGATTTTGGCCAAACTTGCATAGAAACATGGTTGGGAGGGGGAAAAGAGTTGATTAGATTTTGGTGACCTTGACCTCATTTTCAAGGTCACCAGCCCATGAAAACTGATCAAATTAGGTTTTCCGACGCGATATCTTCTAAACAAATGAATGGATTTTGACCAAACTTGCACAGAAGCATTGTTGCGAGAAGGCTCAGAGTTGATTAGATTTTGGTGACCTTGACCTAATTTTCAAGGTTGTGAGTCCATAAAAACTGTTGAAATTAATATTTCCAACGCAATATCTTGTAAACCAATTGATGGATTTTGACCAAACTTGCACAGAAGCATTTTTGGGAGGAGGCTCAGAGTTGGTTAGATTTTGATGACCTTGATCTAATTTCCAAGGTCACGAGTCCATAAAAACTGTTGAAATTAGTTTTTCTGATACGATATCTTGTAAACTAATTGATAGATTTTGACCAAACTTGCACAGAAGCATTTTTGGGAGGAGGCTCAGAGTTGATAAGATTTTGGTGATCTTGACCTAATTTCCAAGGTCACTAGTCAAAAACTGTTGAAATTAGTCTTTCCAACGCAATATCTTGTAAACCAATTGATGGATTTTGACCAAACTTGCACAGAAGCATTGTTGCGAGAAGGCTCAGAGTTGATTAGATTTTGGTGACCTTGACCTAATTTTCAAGGTTGTGAGTCCATAAAAACTGTTGAAATTAATATTTCCAACGCAATATCTTGTAAACCAATTGATGGATTTTGACCAAACTTGCACAGAAGCATTTTTGGGAGAAGGCTCAGAGTTGGTTAGATTTTGATGACCTTGATCTAATTTCCAAGGTCACGAGTCCATAAAAACTGTTGAAATTAGTTTTTCTGATACGATATCTTGTAAACTAATTGATAGATTTTGACCAAACTTGCACAGAAGCATTTTTGGGAGGAGGCTCAGAGTTGATAAGATTTTGGTGATCTTGACCTAATTTCCAAGGTCACTAGTCAAAAACTGTTGAAATTAGTCTTTCTGACGCGATATCTTGTAAACTAATTGATGGATTTTGACCAAACTTGCACAGAAGCATTTTTGGGAAGAGGCTCAGAGTTGCTAAGATTTTGGTGACCTTGACCTAATTTCCAAGGTCACTAGTTCATAACTGTTGAAATTAGTCTTTCGGACGCGATCACTTGTAAACCAATTGATGGATTTTAACCAAACTTGCACGGAAGCATTGTTGTGAGGAGGTTCAGAGTTAATAAGAATTTGGTGATCATGACCTGATTTTAGACAGGGTCCAAAACAAGTTTAAACTACCACACCATACAGAACAAGATGGGCATGGTGTCTTCCATAGAAAAACTTCATATCACAAGGTAGCCACACTTCAATTACTAAACGGTTGGGGGGACATAGTATTCCTCAGAAAACACTATTTTAATTTCATCAAGTTTTGATATACATTGGTTTTCACTGTTAAGTATAAATAAAACCCTTGTAGTATGACTTTCTGTTTTTCAGTAACATTAAATCCAATTTTTAGTATGACTTTCTGTTTTTCTACTGCTGATTTTTACCAGTGCACTGCTAGATTTTATCAGTGGACTGGTAAAATTTAGCAGTGCACTGGTAAAATTTGGCAGTGCACAGGTAAAAATTTACCAGTGGACTGGTACCGGTGCTTTTGACCCTCTTCGTACACCATAGACAAGGAGCACAACACAGAGGCAGACAGAATAAACAAGAGATTTATCATGTAGATAAAACAACAGCAGAAAGAACTCTAGGGCTTGTCCAGAGTGAGGCTCCGGGCCAGCGATCTCAATTTTCAGCAGCAGTGAAGTCGGTAAAAAGAAATAGAAAAATCTAAATATACAAGAAAATGTTTTATTTTATCATATAAACCAATTATGGCACATTCATAGTCTTTCACTTTTGCACTCAAAACCACCGTTTATAAAAATAGTGATGCCTTTATCATCGATCTTATCTGGTTGCTTGTCTTCTGTCACTTCGCCCATATCACTTGAGTCCTTTAGATTTTCTCTGAAATTATAAAATGAATAAAATGAAGATTATGCTTAATCATAAAAAATAAAAAGACACACGGGGCACATGAGAGATTTCTGGTGGATGGCGCATGTGTTTTTTCTCGGGGTTCTTCTTCCGGTTTTACGCCACCTACTGATTGGCCCGCTTCACACGAGCTTAAATAATCTTAAAAGAGAGTATAACTGAATAAAATGCTTCAGTTACATCGAGTTTCTCACATGCTCAACAATATGTAATAATTCCAAAATGTTGACTACAGTAACTGTTGTGCAAGTAGATAGTATTTTAATCAGATTGGTATAGTCAGTAGGCTCTCAGATTTGACTTTTTGTAACTTTGCGTAGATTTCGATCCCCGTCCCT
Source organism: Rugalucina vietnamica (assembly GCA_964017185.1). Classification (NCBI taxonomy): domain Eukaryota; kingdom Metazoa; phylum Mollusca; class Bivalvia; order Lucinida; family Lucinidae; genus Rugalucina; species Rugalucina vietnamica. The sequence goes on along the minus strand of OZ024874.1, from coordinate 64,047,879 downwards.
TTTTGTTTTGCTTTGCTTGGTTGATACCCACCTTGTGAAGTTTTCAGCGTCTTCAATGGTTTCTGGCAATTTTCTCTTCAGTGTTTCAGGTAATAGAAGTGTTAGAAGACCAGCTATAAATGTCAACCCGCCAAACAATGTCAAAGGTATGGCTTTACCAGTAGCACCAGAAACCAGCACGGCCTAGAAAGAAACACGTATGCACTGTATGATTAAGAAAGCTTAACCCATTGGTGACAAATGGAATGGTCTAACGTTATCACATAAGTGCGTTCATTTCATTTCAAGGGGCATCAGGCATAATATTTTTATCTACTTTGTTTTCGACGAAATTCCTTTGAGCAAACAGAATAGACCTAGATTTGACACCGCGTTCTGTGGCGTTGTCCCATAAATATCAGGCAAACACGAGTCAGACTGTATAAGGAAACGTAAAAGATATATTCGACAATGACAGTGACATGCAGATCCAATACCGGAACAAAACTTTACATTACCTACGCCTTAGCCCTTTTATGACGAATGGACTGGCCAATCATTATTAATTGGAAGAGTCTACTTTCATTTTGGGGGACATCATGTTTGATTTTAGATTTTTATTTCATTTGTCGATGAAATTCCTTTTAGCAAACAGAATAGCCCCAGACGGGACATCGCATTCTGCGGCGTCACTTCGCTATGTTACGATTTAACAACACAACTGCGATTGAATGGTACGTTCATATTCAGCAATTAGCAATGAAATGTCATGTAGCAAAACCTTGTACCTACCGACTTGGCAATATAAGGTGCCAGCATACTCCCTACTCTGGCAACAGCCGAACTCGACCCCATCCCCGAATTTCTGACAACTGTTGGGTATATCTCAGCCGACCACACATAGATGGCGTCAAACGCTCCCGTTATACAACATTTACCAATAAGCGCCAGGGTAATCAGAAGTGGATGTAACACTGTAAAATAACAACAAAGAATGGTTCATTGTTTGTGGTTTATTTTTTTTCATAACTGACGATTGTTTACTCCTCGATAGTATTTAAATAAATTATTGTATCAGAATAAGCAACTGATAATCGAAACCAAAACCCCCAATCTAGAAATGACATAAACTATACTGCCTGTATAAAACTTCTAACTCGACTACCTACGTTAACGCCATTCGATTTTAAAACTGACATCTATACAAGTAACGAAAAGGGTCATAATAAAACTTCCACTTTGGAACGGAATGATTCTTGAATTGGAAGAGGCATAGCTATGGTTATTTTTCATACTTATAGTGTGGCTCACTTTCACTTTTATACAAAATCGGCAGTATAGTTCCAGTACAGGCAGCTCCACCAATGATCGTAAAGGCAATATACAGTTTCTTCCTGCCTATACGGTCTATCAGGAATACAACTGAGACTTTGGCTGGTAGTTCTACAATCACCATTAGGGTAAAGTTGAGATACAGATCGCCTCCGAGGTTCCCTATGTTAAAGACTGAACCATAGTAGGACATACTGCAAACAAACCTGAAAAGAGGCATAAAGCAAGTGAATTTTTAAAACCACTATCAAATGTTACCGTTCAAGTTTAAGAAAAGATGTAAATACAGCACTATTCAGTCTAATCAACGCCAGGCAGCTTCTTGAAATTGCAGCACAAGTGTCGGTTTGTAGACGGTCACTGATGAGGTTGTATAATATGACCAACCTTCTCCCTTTTAATCTTTTAAATGCTTCCGAAGGATTGAACCATAATATTTTATTAGTCAAAATGTTTTACTTAGATTTTAAATATTTCAGTTCCGAAGCAGTATATTTACCAGTTAAAATACAATATCAACGTCCGTATGGTCATGATTTTGGACGAGAACAGTTGCCAGACTCTTCCTTCCTTCAAAGCTGGGGGAATTTCCTCTAAATTCTTCTCTGTGAAATGTGTTTTATTGATATCAGCTGCTTTGTTTAGAATCTTCTTCACTTCATCTTTTCTGTTACGACTGAGAAGCCAACGGCAGGATTCCGGTATCAACCTAGAATAAAGATACCATAAATGACTTACCATACGCTTATAATTTACAAATTCTTGGCCTTGAATGAATTTGATGTATAATGAGCGAAACGTATAACGCAATTAAAACGCGACAGTGCCATGCTGACAGAGCATCAATCATGTGCTAAGCAGCCAATCTTGGTTGACGTTACCGTTTTTAGGATGAACAATACCATTATCTTTGAATGATCGTGGCGCACAAGAGACCCATGTACTACTCATGTACATGTAGACCAATGTCGACTGACCAGCAAACGTCGTGTTCTGAAGCACATGCTATTAACTTTTAACAAAACTACCAGTAATATTGTAGGAGTAACAAATTTGGACACTGGAAATATTTCTAGCAAAAGTTATCTTACCAGTAGTATGGTATAAAGAGCACCATAGGCAGAGCGACTGCCAGTTGGAAATATTTCCAGTCTCGGATGAGATAGACCATCAGAACCAGATAAAGTTGTCCAAATGAGAGGACGGCCTGGATAATGTTCCCCGTCCATCTTCTCTTACTGGGACCAACCAGTTCCATGCCTAAAATCGAAACATTTTTACAAAAATGAGCCGCGACGCAAGAAAATAGTCTTCAGGATTTCCAACGAGGCTTGACACAAAACCGGCATATACAGTCACAGAAGGAGGCTAGAAGCTTAACAAGAAGATAAATTGTAATATCCTCGGGGTGAAAAACAAATGCGCTGATCAGCTGTGCAGTTACTGCGCATCTGATCTGTGCCTTTGTTTCCACATATTAAATTATACCGCCACTGATATAAAACCGATGGTTCCGCTTCGTGATTGGTCAGTCATGGGTTTGAACCCCTGGTACTGACTCGCGCAATTAATGGGTAGTGCCAGGAGAATATAATGAGATAGGTATGTCTGTTTTTATGTCGCATAATCGCTCATGAGCAAATGATGACTTTGAAAACATGATAAACGTCTTTATCTTAAATGATATGCTTTGAAGATTTATACAATACTTATTTATCCACAGGATTAGGATAGCCATTTTTAAGCACACAATTTTATAATTTAAAACAAAATCAGGGACCAGTTGTTCAAAATTAATGACATCGTTTGTTAACGATTCGTCAAAATTTCAAACATGAATATTACAAATACACTGTTATTTTTTTATTGATAAAATGTGAGAATCCTTTGCATGGCAAAGGATTCTCATATTTCCATGCAAAGGATTCTCATATTTTGTCATTAAAAATAAAAGTGTATTGCTTAAGTAGTCCGCATTTACTTAAAGAGTTGAGGTCTTTACGATAATGTTAAGCTAACGAAGTTTTGAACAACTGGGCCCAGGTATTTAAAATATATTGAAGTAGATAATCAACAAGCCTACCTAGAACGTAAGCAGTCATATACATCCCAAGACAGCCCGCACCAATCAGGAACATTAGGACACAAAAACTGATGTATTCTGGTGCAAACGCTGTGGCTACGGCAGCGACAAGCAATAACCATATACACACATACAGCGTTTTCAGGCGCCCGATGCTAATTTGAAAACAAGAAATAGAGTAATGCGATAAAAGACTATAAAAGAAGATCGGCACCAAATGTAAATATTGTAATCACATATTATTAAACTGGTAATGTAAACATTAACATGAAATTTACACCCCTTTGATACATTTAACACCTCTCGTTTAAATTCTTTATTTGTAACTACTGTATATTCTTAGGCGATTCTCAAGTTGTCATTGGTGTCTGTCACCTATTCAGTGCAAGTTGTGACAACCTTTTATGGACCATCTCTCCACTGAGTCCACGAGTGGAATAGGGGTCTCTTGGACAGAGCGCCAATCATGCACTAAGCAATTAATCTTGGTTCACGTTACCTTTTTGGGAATGAGCTATACCATTGATCTTTGAATGGCATTGGCGCACAAAAGACCCTTATACTACTCATATCCCCAAAATGAGGGTTCGTGTATAAAGAAGTTCGGGATTAAATCTGATTTGTTGATTTTACTTACATATCTGAAAGCTGGCCAAAGGCAACTGATCCAAAAAGCACACCAGAAAACAATATTGTCTGCGCATGTGATGTTTTAAGAGCATCGTCACAAACCAAGTTTAGCTGCAATTTGATATGAAGAGTCTAGACAATAATGGCATTAAGATTCTCAACAATGTTTGAGAAATAGGCATTAATATTCTAGAAAACCAAATTTAGCTGCAATTTGATATTAAGGTTCTAGACAATGTTGGTGAACTTTGACATTCAAATGCTAGACAATGTTAGCATTTGGCATTAAGACAATTTTCATGAAATCAGGCATTGAGATTCTAGACAACGTATATGAAATTTGGCATTCAGATTCTGAATGATATTGGTGAAATTTGGCATTACGATTCTAGGCAATGTTGGTGAAATTTGGCATTAATATTCTAGGCAATGTTGGTGAAATTTGGCATTGATATTCTAGGCAATGTTGGTGAAATTTGGTATTAATATTCTAGGCAATGTTGGTGAAATTTGGCATTAATATTCTAGGCAATGTTGGTGAAATTTTGCATTACGATTCTAGGCAATGTTGGTGACACTTGGCATTAATATTCTAGGCAATGTTGGTGAAATTTGGCATTAATATTCTAGGCAATGTTGGTGAAATTTGGCATTAATATTCTAGGCAATGTTGGTGAAATCTAGCATTAATACTCTAGACAGTTTTGGTGAAATTTGGCATTACGATTCTAGGCAATGTCGGTGAAATTTGGCATTAAGATTCTAGACAATGTTGGTGACACTTGGCAGTACAATTCTAGTCAATGTTGGTGAAATTCGGTATTAAGATTCTAGTCAATATCGGTGAAATTTAGCATTACGATTCTTGACAATAATGGCGAAATTTGACATTAAGATTCTAAACAATGGTGTTGAAATTTGGCATTAAGATTCTAGACAATGGAGGTAAAATTTGGCATTACGATTCTAGTCTATTGGTGAAATTTGGCATTGAGATTCTAGTCAATATTGGTGAAATTGGCATTCGGATTCTAAATAATGTTGGTGAAATTTGGAAATAAGATTCTAGACAATGTTGGTAAACTTTGGCATTAAGATCCTAGACAATGGTGAAATTTGGCATTAATATCCCAGACAGTTTTGGTGAAATTTGGCATGGCGATTCTAGGCAAGGTCGGTGACATTTGGCATTAAAATTCTAGACAATGTTGGTGACACTTGGCATTACGACTCCAGACAATGTTGGTGAAATTTGGCATTACGATTCTAGACGATGTTGGTGAAATTTTATGTTGGTTAAATTTGGCATTAATATTCTAGACAATATTGGTGGACTTCGACCTTAAGATTCCAGATAATATTGGTGGATTCTAGTCAATGTTGGTGAAATTTGGCATTCAGATACGACATTATTGGTGAAATTTAGCATTAAGATTCTAGTCAATGTTTTTGAAATTTGCATTACAATTCTAGACAAAGTTGATGAAATTTGGCATTCATATTCTAGAGAATGCTGGTGAAATTTGGCATTTAGATTCTCGAGAATGTTGGTGCAATTTGGCATAAGGAGACTATACAATGTTGGTGAAATTTGGCATTTAGATTCTAGAGAATGTTGGTGAAATTTGGCATTTAGATTCTAGACAATGTTGGTTAAATTTGGCATTAAGATTCTAGATAATGTTTATGAAATTTACACAACGATTCTAGACAATGTTGGTGAAATTTGGCATTAGGAGTTTAGGCAATGTTAATAGCATTTGGCATTAAGATTCTAGACATTGAGATTCTGGACAATGTTGGTGAAATTTGACATAAAGATTCTTAACACTTTGTGAACACTATTAAACCTTCCATTGTACGCCCAATCAGCAGTTTTTCAGTTATGTCAGGACATCGTTTCCTTGAAATTAGTATTGTTGGGAGTAGGAGTGGGGGTTAATGTGTCTTTGTAAACTTCTAATAAACATCACAATCGTTTTCAAAAATATCGTTTTACCTGTTTTGAAAAAGTATTTTTGTAAACGTCTGTTGCATACACCCAGTCTTCACATTTTGTCCTTGATGCATTGATTGGTCGGCCATCTTCATTGTGCCCAATCAAACTATCCGTTACAAACACGTGACACTGGTCATACTTGTGGTCGTCTGATCCGGGTGGTATTGTAGCATTAATGAGAGCTTCATGGTTTGCATTTTGTATTTGATAAGTGTCGTTTTCAAAACCTGGTATTTTGCACCTGCAATTACATGAAATGACAAGAATTGCATTTGAATTATGTGTGAGACCGGGGCCTTGGAACTCGTGTTATTGATTGGAATAAGGTGGCAGTTCTGTTCAGGGACACAGACCGGGTTAATCACAAAGCATGAAGACCGTTGCACCATATTCAAATTATAGAAAACATGTCTGTATTTCTTGTGTGTGTGTGTGTGTGTGTGTGTGTGTGTGTGTGTGTGAATCAGTCGATAAGAACTGACCACATTTCTTCACATTTAAATAGAATTAAACTTTGTAACCACCATTTGGAAGCAGAGCAGTGGGTTTATTTCGTGTTTTTCATTACACACAACAGATATGGTCATATGTCATATTTCATCCAAAAGACTGCAGAAGCCCGAGATCGAACCCACGACAACTTGCCACAAGGCGTCTGGCTTCAGTATCCATTATTATGCCTATGGAGCATGATTATGTGGGGGGGGGGGATGGGGACAGCCAAAGGTTTTACATGTTTGTTGCTTTATCAAATACATGTATGATTACCTATGTTCAGGAACACCCAACAAAAAGACATTGACGACCAGTAAACTGGACACACACAAAGCTGGGATACATAACAGGGTATAAATCCTTTTCTGGTAGGGTCCAAACTCTCCTATCTCCTTCAATATATCATCAAACTTCATAGTTAATATTCTTTTTTTTTTTTAAAGCAATCTCAAATCATGTCCATTCTAAGTGAAACCGTTATTTCACATATTTATCCATGTATTTTGCATAAAGAATCACTGTAAAATTCCTAATTTTTGGACATGGAATGTGGTCAGAACCATGCTATTCACAATAATCTAAATTGTTTCCAAAATGCTCTCAAAAGATAAAAATCTGGCTTTGCTAATCTTGCCTTAGAGTTTCAGCCTGTATATCCAAAGAAAATCATAGTACATTAATGCTTTCCAAATAAGTGCATGACACGGCAGTAATTAAACATTGATAAGGATAACGTCTTTGAAGAAAACGAGATTAAGTGACATTTTGACCTCAGTACATTCCATTTTTACTTACCAGTTTAAAAATCAGGAAGAAAATAGTTCTGTTGTTAATATTGGCAATTTTAAGTTGTAATTGCTTATGCAATTGCTTACATTGCTGGACACCAAACTCTCCTCATCTCAAAAGTTTACAAAACTGTCAAAACATTACTGAGATCAGAAAAGAGTGCAGTGTCACCAGTCACTTGCTAGTTAAAATAAATATATATATGTACTCGTATATCGACAAATATATACATATATATATATTTGGGGACCAAGTTTTTTCAGAATCATAAATCTTCAGTCCATTTTCTTCGTTTTTTCCCTTCAAATGACATTTTAACAATTTTCCCCATTCAAATGCACGGGCGACCTATGTTGACCTTGCCCTAAAATAGGCAAAGGTCAGCCCAGGATCATGATTTATACAAACTTTGTAGAGCTCCATTCCCTTATGCTTCATGCCAAGGTTCAAAATCATATGCCATCTGGTTCCAAAGATTTTTAAAGGGTTTAGCTATTTACAGCTATGGCAGCCATCTTGGTCATGTGACCATGACCATTTATACAAATTTTCATCCCCCCTTCCTAACGATGCTCCACATAGTTTTGGCTTTGAATAAGTGGTTTCAGACGTTTGAATATTCAAATGCATTGGCGATCCAAGTTGACCTTGTCGTAAAATCGGTCAAGGTCATCCCAGGGTCATGATTTATATATACTTTATAGAAATCTATTGCCCGATGCTTCATGCCAAGTTTCAAAATCATAGGCTTTCTGGTTCTGGAGATTTTTTAAATAGGTTTAACCTCTGAAAATCGCCCACTTTAAAAATGTTTGGAAAATCCTGTTATTTTAAGCGGTAATTTTCTAATATTGCTACTTTATCACATAACACACAAATCTACTTTTCTCTTGTTGTCCAAATAAGTTGTAATGCAGGATATACCAGAACACCTACTTCGAACAAAAGTCCTGTCTGGGACAGATCGAGATCCAACAATAATTTCAGTTCTTATACATGTATATGAGTTCTTGAATCTTGCACAACGTGTAGCCTGCAACAAACGCCCATCCCCTTCTATTGTAAAGGTGCTGTTTTGAATAAATGCCCTGGCGTTTAATAGAATTTTTATGGTAATATTAAGAAAAGTTCTTAAAACCAACTTTAGGTCTCATCTGAAAGAATGAGAAGCTTCTAAGACTCTTTTACAGGAAACGATAGAAAACAAAACACATGGAAACTCTTCTCTTTTATATTCAACAACAAAATCATACTTTCATATTTACAATTCTAATAAATCATGAAAAATATACAATGACAAGTGAAATGTTATTGATAAAGTGAGTCGCGTCATAAGGAAACAAACAATACAGTTTCAGAACAGGTTAGACACTAACCAAGCTGTACAAGCACAGAAGATGGCTAGATACTGGAAATTTTGGATTTAGAAAGTAGAGAAATTGTATTATCCATGTAGCGAAAACAAAGGTGCTGATCAGCTTTGCAGTTACTGCGAAGCTGATCTGCGCCTTTGTTTTCGCATATGCGAAATGTTTGTTTTCTCCTGACGCGGCACAAGTTATTTTGATGGTCATAATGCTGATCCACTTCAAGAACAGTTGTTTTATAAGTGCCAGAGTTTGTTAGAACAAGTCTCAGTTATGTGAATACACATATTTCTAGAACTTCCCTATTCTGAGTGTAAGGAATTTTCTGTTAAAATGATGTTCGTATCACGAGTGACGTGTTGGATATCATTTTGGACTTCTATAGGTCAAAACTTAGCCCATATGTGACAAATGAAATTTCCCATCATTATCATTTGGGGTTATTCTGTTTGCCTTATGACTCACAAATAGGACACCAGGCCAGTTAATTTTGTAACATCTGGGAAATAAATGAGCCACCTCATGGGAAAACCAACAATCTGCATAGGCGAAAACAAAGGCGCAGATCAGCTTCGCAGTAACCGTGAAGCTGATCAGTGCCTTTGTTTTCGCTACTCGGATAGTACATTCCCTCTTCTACCTATATCCAAAATTTCAAGCATCTAGCACTTTTCTGTGCTTGTGCAGCTCAGTTTGTGCCTGACCTGTTCAAAAACCACATTGTTGGTTTTCCCACGAGATGGCTCAAATACCTAATCATATCAAATTATTTGTCATAATATTTTTATATACATATTGCATAATAAAGGCCAGCCTCTTCAAAATCTTTGTATAGAAAAATATATATATCTAAACTACAAATCAAAACACTTCTAACAAGTTATCTAAAATTCACAGTTAAATTTACGATCAACATCAAATGGGAATTATCTTATACCCAGGCCTAAAATAAATCTCTTTAAAAACAGTTTGTCTTATTCCGGTGCTTTAGTGTGGAACAGTATTCCTTTATGGGTTAAAAGTTCAAGTACAATTGAGTCATTTACAAACAATTGCTTACAATGGATGAAAGGTGATAGAACTTAGTAATTTACTCGTACCTCCGTCGCCATTGCATCATATCAGTAATTTCAATACTTTTTGAATATCCTTTTTTATTGTTTAGCATATGTCATGTTTTTAAATGTTGTCTGGGTCGCGTTGAGGGAAAACTTGATGATTTTGATGTGTATATAGTCTAATCTGATTGAAGTGTCTGACTGGCGTTTGTAGTTGTTTGCATTTCACCAGGTCGGAAACTAAGCGCTCCTGACATGTTTTCCCAAGACAACGATCACATTTAGATTTGCTTCATGTATATTGTTTTATGTATCTTGTTTGTACATGTGTTTAGAGGGCCTCGGGGAAGATTGGCTATGCCAACCAAGCTACCCTCTTTAAATAAAGAAATTACTTACTTACTTACTTACTTAGCTACATCATGGGAAAACCTGATTTTCAGACAGCTGATCCACACATTTGTTGTCTCTTCTTCATGAATCAAAAATTTCAAATTTATAACCTCCTTCTGACACTGTATAAGCTGGTTTGTGTCCAATATGTTCAGAAACACTGAAAACAGGTTTTCTCAAGATATGGCTCAATCGAATGCTCCTTGTGCAAAATCCTGATCTATTCAGAATCCCATTGACTTAGATCAGCCAATGATTCCAATCCTTATAGTTCCTCTGAAAATTGCCACTGTAAACAAACATGGACTTTTGTTTAACATTTAATTTTGCGCCCCTTTCAAGAGTATTTCATTCATATTGAGACCAGCTAATCAGTATTTGGGACAAAACAGGAGTACCTCAGGAAAAAAACACCTGACAAACCAGAAGCAGAATTTGGGTTGTTTCACATGCTTCACACAGAGCTTGAAACCCACATTGGATACATCCTTGAAATGATCAAATCAGCGACCTTAACCACTCCGCTACGAGAGCCGCATTGCTACATTTTAAGTACTGTAAATTGGGAAATTTTCATGTGACTTTTATTTTGCAAATTTTCTATTTTTTGAATTATAAGCGAGTTCTTGAATTCCTGAGCAAGTACATGTAGTCATGTACAGTTTACTTTAGCATGTTGTTATTCTTAATTAGCAAGAACTTTGAATTCCCGAGGCTGCTAATTCACAAATACTGGTGAAAAATAAAGTTCTTTTGAAGATTTCCTAACTTACAGTATTAAAATCCTAATAGAGTATGTTTCCATTATGGCACTTTAAAAAAAAATATGAGCCTTCGCATGAGAAAACCAACAATTTGCATATGCAAAAACAAAGGCGCAGACCAGCTTCGCGGTGACAGCGAAGCTGATCAACGCCTTTGTTTTCGCTACACGGATAGTACAATTCCTCTACTTTCTAAATCCAAAATTTCCAGCCTCTAGCCATCTTCTGTGACTGTACAGCCCGGTTTGTGTCGGACCTGATCGGAACCCAAATTGTTGGTTTTCTCACACACAGGCTCAAATATATTTAGATTGAGACAAGTCTGGTTTTTATTTCTAGCACATATCTTTGATAAACAGTATAAAATGATTTTGATTTCATATATAATAGTACTGTAATACAAAGGAGAAGGCTTTACACATCTCAGCAACATACATAAGAAAATCTGCTTTTTTTCCTTGGGCCAAATTTAAAGCCCACATCAGCTGGACCAGCTTTTGTTTGTTAGAAAACACAATCTCCATCTTCTTCTTTAATACCCAACTTGTGGCCTCCAAACAGCTGTTGTTATAAAGCCCAGTTTGTACCCAACCTGGCTCTGAGGTTAGAAAACTTTTTATACACTAATCAGCCGAGACTAAAATATATCTTGTTCATAAATGTTAAAATGCTGCCTTTTAACATTTATATGCATGACAAAATTCCAGACTTTGGTTATCTAAACCTAAAATCTCCATTACTTTGGGGTATTGTAATGAGCAGTATAATCTCAGTCTCAGCCAAATTGAACATGAAAATAGTTTTAAAACCATGGATCCTGACTGAAAACTTGATGATATGGGTTCTCTGATGATGTTGCTTATGTGTAGTAGCCCTAACAATAGTGATGTTTCAAAAATACTGAACTTGTCCAATAAGATGAGCAAATTCAAACAAAAACAAAATATGTATCAATCAAATGCCCTTCTGACAATAGTGTAAAGCATAGACCGGCTCCAGATTTACAAAATTGTCTCAATATTTTTTTAATATGATACTAGGCCTTTTCTTGAGATGAAATCTATGAGATCACATGATTTAAGATTGTACATTGTATTTTCATTGGATCTCCAAAATCACATAATTTAAGTCATCATCTTCAATGGCCCTAAATAATCACGATTTAACTCCAAAATTTCATTGGACACAGGAGATCACATGATTTAAGTATACACAATCACATTATTTAACGCAATCATTCGATCTACATGACCACATACTTTAAGTCTGCATCTTTTATTGGATCTGCAAGATCATGTGATTAACTCTAGCAAGATCACATGATTTAAATCTTCATTTTCATTGGATCTACGAGATCATGTGACAAAAGTCTGTATATCTTTGATCAAGTCCTCATCAATACACAACCAGTATAGCACAATTTCCTGGCTCTATCATACATAGCCAAGCCGGGCCAAAGCCATCTGTTTTCTCAAGCGTACAATCTCATAAAAGGTTTCCTGATCTGTAACAAAACATAATAGAACACATTATTTGTATATGAGCCTTCACGTGAAAAAAAAAAACACAACCCAGGTCTGACACAAACGAGGCTGTACAGCCACAGAAGCAAGCCTACTTGAAATTTCAGATTAAGAGTGGAGACATAGTACTATCTACGAAGTAAAAAAGGTGCTGATCAACCACGGTCTCCATAAAACATCAAATTGCAGGAAAAAATTCTCGTACACGAAAGCCAACAATTTGCATATGTGAAAACAAAAATTTACTGCACAGCTGATCAGCGCCTTTGTTTTTGCTACACAGATAGTTTGTCCTTCTTCAATCTGAAATTTCAAGCCACAAACTATTTCCTGTGGCTGGCTGTACAGCCTGATTTGTGTCAGAACTGGTCAAAAACTCAGATTTTTGTATTACTTTTTTCATGCGAAGGCTCAAATTACTTTTAGCTTTAGGTCAAGCCAAGATTCAGATCCACAAGGACATCCTAGTCTTTGTAAGGAAGCCAATATCCCTGGATTTAAAATGTGACATTTTAACACTACATGTATATTGAAAATCAAATACTTTGTGTTTTGAGTTAACATCTGACAACACTTATGGTCAGATGGAGACAACTTTCTCTGAAACAACCTTAAGGTCACAAAAGCTTGTAAGTAGCAGGCCAGTTAACAATCTTTGAGCCATGCCACGACAGAGCCATCACTTCCTGTTTATAAGCCAGTTGTGTCTTGCTCAAGGACATAACTCAGCAACTGTGGGGTTTAAGTCACTACCTGAGCTGCTGCACCAGGAAACCAATCTGCATATGCGAAAATAAAGGCGCACGTTTCGCCACAAGGAAAGTATAATCTGTCTTCTTCTTTAATACAAAATTTCAAGCTTCTAGGCTTCTTATGTCACTGTACAGGGCGGTTTATGTGGGACCTGGCTGGAACCCAAATTGTTGGTTTTCTCTTGCAGCGGCTCACCTTTCACTAACCACCAGGCTACCACACTCATCCCACTCACAAAGTTGACAGATCATTAACATCATCTGAGCCAGGAAGCGAGAAAACTGGGCTTCAGGGTTTCAGACCTGGTCCGACACAAATTGGCCTGTGCAGTCACAGAAGCTTGAAATTTCGGATTTAAGACGGAGAGTTATTGTACCATCTGTATAGTGACAGTTACTGCACATCCGATCTGCGCCTTTGTTTACAAATTGGCAAAAAGCCGGTTTTCTCATTAGGCGGCTCATCTGACAACTCGCTGACTACAAAGACTATGATCCTACCATCACTTTTAACTAGACCCTGTTGTATATATCTGACATACATGAAGAAATCACAGACCGCAGCTATCTGGAAATATAATGTGTATAGTTTAGATTTATTTTTGTCATGTCATCACCTCAGATAACAGTAATATATATATACATTATCATTTCAGTAGCTTGATCTAACGGATCGGATCACGTAAAGTGGCTGCATCAGGATAGACCGGATTAGACGAGACGAAGTAGAGTCCGATCCGGTCTATACTGACCCAGCCATGAGATGTGATCCGATCCACCAGATCAAGTTACTAAAGTAATAATGTTTTTATTATATGCCTTGAAAATTAATAAGCAATTATGCCTTTATAATTCAGTAAAATCGAGACACTGTGACGGCGTACCAAACAATGTCGCGCCAAAATTATGATGTAACATTGTGCCACTCTTACATAAGAGCCAGAAAACGTAATTACATTTTGTTTAATTTGTTTCTTTGATGACAAGCGAACAACTGAGACATCTGAAACAGTTGTTGTTTTAGAAAATAAAACAAAAGCAACTTTGTCATTCAGATTTAGAGCCTATATTGTTGGGTAAAAAATGTAAGATGATGTTACGGATGACTATTGTGTTATGAAAATGTAATTTTGATCTTCTTGTTGTTAGAAACCTTGCTAACCAGTTAGTAATAAAGAATTTGAATTTGGATTGAATCATATCAGGTTATAGTTTGGGCCCAACCGTTGGAAATCTTAGCAGATAAACTGCATTCCAATATTGGAAATATGAGGCTTGACCTCTAAAATTATTTTCAAGTCCCCGGACTCAGGTTAGTAGCGTGATACAAGACTCCATATTTTTGTGTCGGAAAATGGGTGGTATCAATGGTTATTTTCGGTAGGTATATAACATAATACGGTATTATTTGTTTGTTTGTATTAATGTTTAAAATTCCAGTCAACAATTATTCAGTCATGTCGGGATGAAGCCACTGATTCCTGGGTATTGACCAGTACTCTGGGGAGTTAATGTGTCTTGCTCTTGGACACAACACACTGCTGCCTGTGGGTATCGAACCCAGGACCTCTTGATTCTGAGTCCGATGCTCTACCACTATGCCACCGCCCTCCCCACTATGGTATTACATCACACCCTCTAGGCTCTTTATAACACGGTTGTTGGAGTCTAAACCAGTTTCTTTGTTAGCTATCCAATCCGTGTTATTACGAGAGTAAAATTTATAGACATATAGCAAAAACAGTCTAAAATGATATATTGGGATCCAGCAATGATTATATCCAAAACTATACTGTGTAATTAAATGAGTTATAAAGAGGTCCAGGTACCATCTTACCCTATTTCTACAATGCTCTGATATAGAATACCACTCCTGCCCATCTCCTAGCTTTACTTTATATCTACAGGTGGTCGCTGTTTCAGACAGATAACATTTTCTGAAAATATAAAATGAGCCTTCGCATGAGAAAGCCAACAATTTAGGTTTCTAACCAGGTATGACACAAACTGGTCTGTACAGTCACAGAAGCAGGATAGAAGCTTCACATGTAGGAATCAAGAAGAAGAGGGATTGTACTATCTATGAAGCGAAAACAAAGACGCTGATCAGCTGTGCAGTTACTGCACAGCTGATCTGCGTCTTTGTTTTCGCATATGCAGATTGTTGGTTTTCTGGTGTGGCGGCTCAAATCATAGTCGACTGAATTTACTTACATTGTAATATTAGAGCTGTGAACCAACTTATTCTAACTCCCAGAATGGGAGCTGCAATAACTGAGCAAATTAAGTTTACGAAACAGAACTGAATATCCATTCAGTACTTCTCATTGGTTCAGTTAATGTTTGGTTTGGAAGTACGGTAATTTACCATTACATGTCCATTTTTCTCAAGTGATAGCAAAGTCGTTGATCACAAAAGGGATTTTGTCTTATAAGAAACATATAGAAGTTTCTGTTTTACCTTGGATATGAGTTTGTGTCACCCACTATGGGTTCAATGGCAAGGGTGTTGTTCTCTACACAGGTTAATACTTTCTCTGCTAACTACAACAGAAAACAGTGAAAACATACAATTGAGCTGCAATGCAAGGCAACCGGTTTTCAGGTTTTTTTGACAAGATCCAAAACAAACCAGCCTGTACAGTCGAAGAATTATGATATAAGCTTTAAATAAGAGATTCAACTATACATGAAGAGAAAACAAAGGCGCTGATCAAATTGGTTTTGCATAGGTAAAAAGCCAGTTTTGCAGACACAAACTCTTAATTATATTAAATGCATTGAATATGACTTAAGTTGTTTCCAGACCATTTTATACATGTTCATAATGACAGGTAAGTCATTTTTTGTCAAGGAATTTTTAAATACAATTATGTTCATGCTTTATGTCATACGGTAACTTGAAAAAGTTGTTGAAGTAATTAAAAACTTCCATACTAAAATATTAGGCTTAGACAAAGTATAAAAAGTATGTACATAGTGGTAGTCTTAACGAAACTGACCTGAGTATTGGTAAAGTTAAGACATGTACAGATATCTTCTGCCGCTATCCTGGATATAAAGGGACTGTCACGCGAGAAGTTTGGACTGCATCTCCACGCCTTGAACTCCTCGTAACATACGGGATCAATCTACAATACACAAATGATGAACATTCTCTTACATTGTGATAATTCTGATATTCGCATCTGTTTTTCAGATTTCAGACCAGATTCAACTGAAATGTGATGTGCCAGCTCAGATGGCTGGAGGCTTAAAATTTTGCTTTAACAATTATTGAAAATGACACCAGCTAGAGGCAAACAATGACATGGCTCAATTCTGATAATATATTACATGTAACATACTCACATATCTATTCTCTATGGTGAAATGTAATAAAATGTTTTGTCAATGGCTCATAAAGAAGGGGTTCCGAATTGGTTTACTGAAAATTCTGAAAATTTCTGCGTGACTTTTATTTCGCAAATTTTCTACTACCAAATTATTCTCGAGGTCTTGAATTCATGAATGAATGTTCATGTAGTGCTTATGGCTTAAAGAAATTCTTTACTAGCGAATCTCATGAAACATCAAATTTTGAATCTTTGCAAAAATTAAGTTCTCCTGAACATTTCCAAACTTAAAGTAATTAATTTGTTTGAGTCAAGATACAATATAATAATTATTAGACACCAAAAGTTAATTGCAAATGCCTAATGAATTTGATAACTTTTAACTCAATGCCCCCTGACCTGTTTACACCTGTCGTTCCTAGCCTCCGAGTGAGCCTCGGCCTGAAGTCTGTCCTCTTTGGTAAACTGGTGGTGACTCGTTGATCGGCGATGAGTTTTCCAGAACGGCTTACTCTTCTTCTTTTCTTTTTCTTTGTCGCCGTTACCGTTACCTGAGTCAATCTGGGGGTTAAGGTGCTTGTTAGGAGAGCTCGGGGTCGATGTGAGAACTAGCTGCTTTAATGCTACAACCTCTGCTTGTAGCACTTCTACCTGTGATATAGGCATATTATGGTCAAATGTTATGAACAGTAAATTATATAAATTGTGTTGCAATCAAGAGTTATGTTGTGTCGTGTTCACATTTGAGCCACTGCATAAGAAATCCAACAATCTACGTAGGCGAAAACAAAGACGCAGATCAGCTGTGCAGTAACTGGACAGCTGATCAGCATCTTTATTTTCGCTACACGGATAGTGCAATTCCTCTTCTACTTATATCCAAATTTTCAAGCTTCTAGCCTGCTTCTGCGACTGTACAGGCCACTTTATGTCAGACATGGTCAGAAACCCAAATTGTTGGTTTTCTCATGCATAGCTAAGGTCATATTTTTAGGACACAGGATGTTGTTAAAAGTCTATTTTGAAGAATAGAGAAACCTATTAAGTATCAAATGCAGACTGCCGGGTGAGATGCCATGTCTGGATAGAAGAACTGCTTTTGTTTACGTCCCTTTCAAGATTATTTCAGCTCATATGAGACGGGCCAATCAGTAAGTGGGGCGAAAACGGGAGAACCCCGAGAAAAACCACCTGGCACACCTGCAAGCAGAACTTGGCTTGTCTCATATGTGGCCAGTGCAGGGCTCGAACCCACACCAGACACAGCGGTGAGATGACTGATTAAGAAACAGCGCTCTTAACCGCTCGACCACGGTGGCCGCCTCTGCTTGTTGTGTATTAACAGGTACTGTGGAAAGTTAATGTCTTGATCAATACCACAGGATCCTGGATCACTGAGTGCCCAAGAGCTGCAAAATCTGCACTGTATTGCCAAAAGCATATTTTATACCAAATAATAGAATTTAACAAACAAACCTGATGATTTGCATCTGCATAGAGTTTCTCTGAGTGAATTCTTTTGATATTAGCGTCTTCCACCATCTTGTTGGCCTCCTGGTAAAAAGCAGAAAAAAATTATTGACAAGTTGCATTTGAGCCACAACGTGAGAAAACCGGTCTTCGGGGTTTCCTACCAGGTCTGACATAAACCGACCTGTACAGTCACAGAAAAGAGCCAGAATCTTGAAATTTTGGTAATACATAGCGGAGGAATTGTAGTATCCATGAAGCGAAAACAAAGGCGCTGATCAGCTTCGCAGTTACTGTGAAGCTGATCTGCGCCTTTGTTTTCGCCTAGGCAAAAATCCGGTTTTCTCACGATGCGGCTCATTGAGTTTTGCAGCTTTCCATGAATCATAACATAAACTCCCTTTCACTGGCAAAGATTTTTGCCTAGAAGCATCTATTGTAAACTTAAATTTACTTCAAAGACCTTTTGGCTTTACTAAGTATTTGGGTGATTTGTTGGAGTGAACATATTCATACAACTCACAAAAATAAAATAAATTTTCTGTAATAAACATTCTTTGTCTTAAAGCAAAATTCTACTCTGACCTTCTTTGAATTAAACACCATTGTTATATACCTAATGTATCTCTACAATAGAAACTTGTCGTGTTGTAACGGACAGCACTTTCTGCTGTTTTAGGCGTCGTAGGGCATTAATACCATTAATGCCCTGAGATGACGTCATATCAGGGCAATAATGGTGTTAATGCCCTGAGATGACACCGTAGCAGGGCAATAATGGTGTTAATGCCCTGAGATGACGTCATAGCAGGGCAATAATGGTGTTATTGCCCTAGGTGTTATTGCCCTGAGACTATGACATACACCTGTTTACATGTTATGGACACTGGCAGGTGTTCATTTCATCTTAATTTAACATGGCAGGTGAGTGTACATTTCAGACGTATATTTCATCTTAATTTAACGTGTCATTTTGCGTCTAATCACTTACCAATCAACGGCTGTGTGCTTGTCATCATGCGCGATTTCAAGACATAGCATTCACAGTAAATAAATAAATAAATAAATAAATAAATAAATATAAATAAATAAATAAATAAATAAATAAATAAATAAATAAAATGTACATGTATTGGAGGAAAGGTATATAACAATGACGATATAACATTCTTTTCCAAGTGCATTAACGTTTGCCAAGCCCTCGGGCAATAATGTGTTGCAGCCCTCACCGCTACGCGGTTCGGGCTGCAACACATTATTGCCCTTGGGCTTGGCAAACGTTAATGCACGGAAAAGAATGTTTTATCCTCTTATTATTGCATAAATACCCGTGTCACACGACATTAACAGCCGTTTATTAATGAAGAGAAAGCCATGCATTAATATTGCAATTCACGCGCACAGGTGCTGTTAATACATGGCTTTTACTTATGCTCGTTACTGGGCGCTACGCAAAGCACGTGCTAGTAATGAGAAACTAAAGTCCGCCCGGAATGAGCATAAAAACGAAATCTTTTACGCGTATGAAAATGTGATGAGGCTGTAAAATATAGTGCACCATATTTCTTTCGTTTCTGCGCCTTATTTCTTTCGTTTCTGTAGAATTTATGCAATAATAGCGATCAAAAATCATTTTGTCATTCATTAACATTCGCTAGGTCCTGAGGGGAGTGTTGAAAACCTTGGGCTACGCCCTCGGTTTTCAACACTCCCCTCGGGACCTAGCGAATGTTAATGAATGGAAAATCATGTTTGATCCCTATAATGATTTGTTTAAGCCATTTTTCTTTCTGATCATCACTGTCAAGGGTTCTCCATTTACCGGTTACTAAAGTATTACTACTACACAACCTCTTTATAGCACTTTTTTTAAGATCAAAGTCGATGGCCGTTCAGATATCTAATTTGTGTTACAACGAGAGTAAAATGTATATATACATGTAATAGCAAAGTTAGTCAAAACGACTGTTTGTGGTCCAGGAACTGTCCATGTTGTGATCAAAAAAGATCTCAAACGAAGCATGATATAAAAAGGTTAGGGGATTATCTGTAATTTGTCATACCTGAAACAAGCTGGCCGTGAGGTCCTCCAGTTCCTCCCCCATTTGATCACGAACCTTGAGCAACTTCTCACACTCTTCATCCTTCAACTTTAACTCCTGAAACACAAAAATGCCATAGTAGGTTTGGTTATAGGTTGATGTCACAGTCAACAATTTTCCAGTCATGTTCAGCGAAGTAGATAACGATGCGTACTGCGTATGTACGCACAATTTTTCGCTCTGTACGCATTAAAAATTCAGACCTATGCGTACCATGTACGCAGTAAAAATCATCGGTACGCAAACAGTTTTCGGCTTTATGCGTACTCAGATGAAATACCTTTAAAATTGTAAAAAAAAAAAAAAAAAGAAAAAAAAAAAACAAACTTTTCAACTTGTTTTGTCTGGCTGCTTTGTCAACGATCAAGAAGTAGTTACAATATTAATGTAGCCTTTGATCGTTCCGTATTACATATCATGGAATATATTATGTACCTTCAGTAGTTATAGCATATTCCTGCTCTCCGTCCAGTGCCTCGGCCAGACAAATTGTTTACCTAAGATGTATTTATGACTTTGGTACATAGAATAGGCGTTTTGCATCGGTTTCTGGTCATTGTTTTTAATTTAAAACTTGACGTATTCCATGTTCTACAGCCATTCCAGTTTATCATTTTCCTAATTTTTTTTTCTTATTGTTTATGCAAGGGGCAAATATTTGGTTAAACATGCCTAAACAATAGAATAACATTTAATTACAGGATTATCTACCAGATTACTTCAACAATTTTCATATTTGAATGACTTGCCTTATTCATATGTGTACACATATCTGTAATTTCGATTCTGGATGAGAGGTTACAACAAGAATCCTCAGAAAACGGGTACACGGTTGTATTGTCGGTACGCACTGTACATTTATTTTGATGCGTACAGTACGCATTGTGAAAAATAATTATCTACATCACTGATGTTGCTTCCTGGCCATTTACCTGTCCAGTTGGAAGCTTAAAGTGTCGCCCAGAGTTCTCCTGAACTCCAATATTGGAGTTTTAAACTCCAACTTTTACCGGCCTCGGTAGCTCAGTAGGTAGAGTGTCCGCTCCGAGGTAGGGAGGTACCAGGTTCGATCCCGGGCCGCGACATACCAAAGTCGTTAACAATGGTACTAGTTGCTCCCTGCTTGGCACTCAGATTCTCGGCTTAGGGCTAGGACTGGTCGCTCCGGTGTCAGTATAATGTGACTGGGGGTGGTATCAGGTAAAAGTGTCTGGGATCTGATACCACAGTGAGGCAGCACTATAAAAGTGAGCATTGAGCTCCCCGTCACAACCAGACACCGTCGTGATATGACAGATAATGTTGAAAGCGACGTTAAACCCTAGCAAACAAATTTTTTTTTTATCTTGACTCCATCTTTTTAGAAATAGTAAAGTATAGGAATAATCCAATAGTTTAGGAAACCTCTTTTTTACTCCTATTTTCAAAATCCTAGTGAGAAGTCTGTCGCCCGAGGACACAGCATGGTTGAGATGGGTAACAAATGGTTAGTAGAGACTTACTCATAACAGTACTGCTTTTTATTGATTTCTAACTTGCTTGGTTTGTGTTGTTAATGTCCCAGTCAACAGCTATTCAGTCACGTAGAGGTCTAGTATTGGATCCTTTTCTACACTATATGGAGTATAAGAAAGTGCAGTGCTCAAGGAGTTACAACCTAGCGCTGGTATCAGGCTGATATGTGTCTGCTGATATGTGTCTATGTTGCTTGCAAACATTTTAAATATAACCTTGATGTAAGATTTGATAGGTATGGCCGCCTTACACCTTAAAGTACAAACATACAGAGTGAATCAGGTACACATCACTTATTTGATATGATCTATCACCTACAGGGACAGAATGGTGATGTCTCAACGTGATAATTCACACCGCTGGTGTTTTTTCATGATTAAGGACATGATATCTCTCATACATTACTAAATGAGCCGTCACATGGGAAAACCAACAATCTGCATAGGCGAAAACAAAGGCGCAGATCAGCTTCGCGGTAACCGCGAAGCTGATCAGCGTCTTTGTTTTCGCTACTCGGATAGTACCATTCCTCTTCCACTTAAATCAGAAATTTCAAGCTTCTAGCTCTTTTCTGTGCTTGTACAGGCCGGTTTGTGTTGGACCTGTCCGGAAACCACATTGTTGGTTTTTCCACGAGGTGGCTCAAATGTTTGGTGTTGGTGGTGCACATCTTTTATATCCTACTCAACAGCTAGGTCACATGATGACTGAGACTCGAATTAACATCTTATCAATAAGACTGCAAAAACACCCAGGCCAACTCACTATAGACCAGGGACCAGTTGTTCAAAACTTTGTTAGCTTAACATCATCGTTAAGACCTCAACTGATTAAAATGCTGACTACATAAGCAAATACACTGTTATTTTTTGTTGATAACACAATTTATCAACAAAAAAAAAAAAAAAAAAATAAAATAAAAAAATAACAGTGTATTGTAATATTCATGTTTGAAATTAAATTCTAACTAACGATGTTGTTAATTTTGAATAACTGGACCCTGGTTTACAAGGCTAGTGGCTTAATACAGACTTTGATTTCTATGGTAACTGTATCACTTTTCATAAGATGACTTTGTGTGATTTTATGTCTTTTGTGTATTTAGACAGTGGAAAATATCAACAGCCCCAAAGCTATTTTCTGACTCATGTTTATCATATTAGATCAACAATCTGTATATAAAGTTGAACTGTTGGCTTTTTCTATCAACCTATGAAATGAGACAAAAATCAGAAATCAGCCTAGCCATGAGATAACCTTTTTTCGGCGTGAGCCGTCTAAGCTAAGTATTGACCTAATTTCATTGGCACTATTTCATTGGACAAATTATGGGTCATATGTAAATTAGCCGCAAGATTTAGACGAGCCGCGAGATTTAGACGAGATCGACTTTTTTTTTAGGTCATGAGGATCTTTACCGGAATGGAACGGAATGGACATAATTACCGGAATGGACACTATACCGTAGCTTTGAGTGCTTTAACTGTATTTTATCTGCATAAAATGTACTTCTGGAGACAAATTTATAGTTTGTAAATGATAAATTTCATCTTAGTATAGCAAAATTGACTTCCCATCTTGGTTAGGATAGCTTTGTGGTGGGTCCGCGAAGGGGCCACTGTTCAGGTAGCTACTTTGCTACATTTTGGTAATACGTTTAATTTATGATAGCTCAGCTCCATCACATATCTTCAGTTATAAGCACATGTGTTGAGCTGCGAAGCTAAGCTTATAGTATAGCAATGTTTCGACAATTTAAGCTCACCAGAGCCGAAAGTTCACCAGGTGAGTTTTTAGTAAACCATGCTCTGGCATCTATTGTCTTCATTCACAATTTTAAAGTTCTTGTACTAATAACCCACAGAACTAATCAAAATCAAACTTCATGTGAAGCATTCTCAGAAAGAGGACTGAAAATTGTTGAACAGGACGTTAAACCAAAACAAACTAAACCATTTTCCAGTAAGGTTGCCTATTACATGTAGTGTTTTAAAATGTTTAAGTTCAACCTGTATAAAGCAAGCATATGAGGCTGTGACCACACAGTTTATTATGTTCGAGTCAAAACGCAGAACATATTATAACCCACATCCACTTAAAGCACGCCGATTATCTTTTTTAAAGATACTTCTTGTTTGTATTGCATAACTGTAACTGACTATACATCATATTTCATGCACAACTGAGCTGAGCATTGTATTGTTTATCAAACTGCAAAACTAAAAAATGTTTTTCATTTCGCTTCACAGATAGTGAAGACCGTTCTAGAGAGTGCAGTGCGGCCCAGTTTTCAGCAGACCTAGACGCACACCCCTAAGACAGATTTCTCATGTCATGGCTCAAATGACCAAAATATCAAATGGACCTATCAGATACTGCTTTATTGTCAAAACTCAACACCTACACAGAGAAATGAACTTTTACCCTTTTTATGATTGTTCAATTTTTGGTGTTTTTGATAAATAATTGGATAAAAACCACCAAATAAACACCAATTAACTGTCAAGGATGTGATTTTTATTTGGTAAACTGGAGACAATTACTGAAATGGGTCAACAGCCTTAATTGTAGTAAACAGTATGACCATAAACAGTATAATGCCCAAATAAATCTGTCAAACTATACTATGTCAAGCACCATTTTACCTAGTTTCTATCTTTCTTTTTTTTTAGTATTACATCTGTTGTTGTGGGAGTACATGTATGTATGTATGATGGGGGAAGGGGTGAGTTGCTAAAGAAAATTTAGCCACCTACACCACCTGATGATCAGAAAACCAGCAACTCCGTATGTGAAGATACACGTATAAAGTCAAGAAGTTTACTCACAAATGAGCACCACATTTGTTTTTTAACATAGAAATTGTTACATGTAAAAGCAGTGCCAGTTACCCAGCACTGCAAATGACTTGGTTCTTTGTTGATGAACTATGGCAAATAATGAAAGTAAATATGAAGTCAGCACAGACAGGAATTAGTGCACATATTTGTATTCGATGTTTGGATTTTACACAAAACTTGATAATCCATTCTGCAAACATTTTAGCCATGTCACGAGTAAACCAGACTTTTGTACATGCCAAAACAAAGCCGCAGATCAGCTGTGCAGTAACTGCACAGCTGATCTGCGGCTTTGTTTTCGCTAGCCTACACAGACAGTACAATCCCGCTTCAACATATATCCAAATTTTCAAGCTTTTAGCCTGCTTCTGTGACTGTACAGGCTGATTTGTGTTGGACCTGGTCGGAAACCCCCCAAGACCGGTTTTTCATGTGTCACAGCTCATTTTATTTACTTACTTGATGAGCTAGACACAAAATACTTATTCTCTTATTGGCCATTTTCATTAATTGAGCCACCACATGGGAAAACCAACAATCTGCATAGGCGTAAACAAAGGGGCAGATTAGCTTTGCAGTAACTGCGCCTTTGTTTTCGCTACACGGATAGTACAATTGCTCAACTTTCTAAATCCAAAACTTCCAGCATCTAACCTTCTGTGCCTGTACAACCCGGTTTGTGTCGGTTTTCTCATGCACAGGCTCAGTTACTAAGGAATTTGCGAAGCTTTCAGAAGTTAGAATGAAATTACTATTTTTAGATGTATGTATATACACACCGTCTGGGCTGTCTGCAGTTCATCTTTGAGTCTTTTGAAGGCATGAGCCTTGATGTCTATCATGGCCTGACTTTGTCGCCGGTCGTCGTGGACCTCATCGGGTAACATCTCCGACTGGGCGTGACGGAACTCTTTTCTCTTCACATCTCTCCGCCGGACTGGTTCCTCAATGACCTCTCCATCACTGAAAAACATAAAACCAGAAAAAATAAATATAAATATAAAGTTTAACAAAACACTGATTCAAATGATTCTACCATTGCTGTCATCTGAGTCATTTGTATACCATTATATGCAAAAAATTGCTGATGGACCAGTATACTGACAAAGGTATCATGTCTCGGACGACAGCAAAATCACTAGTATCATATTTACGGCTGTCGACCATATTCTTGAGTTTTGCGTGTGATGGTATACAAATGACTGGGATGACAAGATAGGTGGCATCATTTGAATCACCCTCATGTATCAGTTGTCATGAAATTTGAACATAGTCACACTGGTTATTCAAAGACAATCAGCGGGATCAAGAACAGCCAACACAGATAAAATAATAAGCATCCGTTTTAGAATAATTTCCATGACAGGTATATGCATCCTTCAGTATTATATTGATTTCATCTAGATTGGTTGTCCCATTATGTTTGTTCTCTCTAAATTGACCAACACCCAGCAGGCACATGACGTCAGAATGACGTCAGATCGACGTTGATGCGACGTCATGACGTCGCATCAAGGTTGATATGACGTCATGTGCCCACTGGGCAGTTTCAGCTGTAGAACTGTCATTGGGTTTCAGAAGCTGAGGTCAGTTACTGGATTCACAGCATCATGAAAAAATTCTGACTTGGTCTGCTGTTATGAAGGCTATGGTCTTGAAATTTCTGGAGGAAGGAGAGTGGTTGTATTATCTGGGTAGCCAAAAAACAAAGGCATTAATCTTTTTCCATTATGATGGGCATTACAGAATAGCTAGAAATTACTGTTACCTTCCTGCTTTATCTCCCAATATATCCATGTAGAAATAATCCTTAGCCTCTTCAATCAGAGCTTCCAGTGTTGTTGAAGGCATTTTCACAGTAAAATGATGTCCTAACCTTTTTTCCTTATTTATCAATATATCAAAGTCAAACTGCTTCTCTTATGTTGCACTACTTAATAAAAGTACTTCATTCTAATGATGTTTTATCCCTATACTAAGTGAGCTGCCATGTAAGAAAACCAGCCTTTGAGATTTCCGACCAGGTCTAACACAAAGCAATCTGTACAGTCTCAGAAATAGGC
Source organism: Rugalucina vietnamica (assembly GCA_964017185.1). Taxonomy (NCBI): domain Eukaryota; kingdom Metazoa; phylum Mollusca; class Bivalvia; order Lucinida; family Lucinidae; genus Rugalucina; species Rugalucina vietnamica. The sequence continues at coordinate 64,021,390 of OZ024874.1, read as the reverse complement.
TAGAAGCTTGAAATTTTGGATTCAAATAGAAGAAGGATTATACTATCTGAGCAGCGAAAACAAAGGCGCTGATCAGCTTCGCAGTTATTGCGAAGCTGATCTGCGTCTTTGTTTTCGCAAATGCAAAAATCCAGTTTTATCCATATACAAAGTCATTAAAGATTCAGACTGCTTGCTACAGGGTGTAGGTCAAGTATGTTATCCCTAGTTTTACCCTGATCTAATATGCAAAGCTATCAGCATTCAGAAAATTTTTAAATTATATAAAATTATATACATAAAAAAACTTTTTTTTCCTTTGTATGCTTCAAGTATGATGCACAATTAAGCTATGTCTTCAATAAGAGTCAATTTTCAATATTTTCAATTTAATTAAAAGTACATTCCATTAATACAACTTCTAATGTAAATAAATTTCTGCCATAAACAAACAACTAAGTGCTAGTACGTGTACATTTAAAGTTCACAAAATTCCAAAAACTTGCTATTGTTTTCTATGTAAACAGTAGAAGTTCAAAATCCTCTCATTTAATTATGAAGATCATTACAACGTTACCACACTGTGACAGATGAATTGATATTCCACACTGTGACAGATGAATTGATATTGTTTTTATTACTATCGAGCCTACACCTGTGGCGCAATGATATGAACCACTTCGTGACAAAAACTGTGTTTTGCCTTATGCAGAAAATATATGTGCAGATCAGTCTGTGTATCTTTACAGTCTGATCCAAACATATAAATATGTTGTTTAATGATACCACTTTATGTAATTACCTTAAATTTCAACTTTTAAACGAGTTGACCAATTTGTTTTACATGACTTGTGATCGCAGGCAGATTTTCTCATGGCACAGCTCAATATTATCATCCATTACAACAAAAACTTATTTGCGAAAACACTAACAATAATTCTCCTTTTGTTTTCACAATATGATCGATGACTTTGCAAGTGTATGATATTTAAATGATTTTGCATTTCAAAACATCATTAAATGCACAGATCACCTTACTTAAATTGAAAGTTAATACACAGACACTGATATATCACGTTCCTCACTCATAAAACATAGTTCCTTATTAAAACAGTTCTTAAAACCTTTTAATTCACAAAATAATTTGCCCAATCTTACATGACTTGATTAAATTCCTTCCTTCCTCTACCAAATGTGACTTTTGTTCAGTTTATTTTTAATCCACTCACTTCTCCTTTGCAATTCACTCCAATTACGTAATTTACTGTTATTCTGTGCATTAAAAGGCAATGAAAAAGCAAATTTCAATATCACCTGATACCTGTCGTGTGTATTTCTATTTTGCTGCATATGTACATTTTACGTCACATAAATTACTTAACTAATTAATTAAGTGACATTTATTGCATTCCTTTACCTATGGGGTTGTCATAACACCCATAATATACATCCTTCAACCTTAAATGTATGTAAGATGCAATTTACTGCAATTTTTATGTATATGTTGGTGTATGAAAATTGAAAATCCAAGACAAAAATTGTATTTTTTTCAGACAGTTCTTCTAATTTTTAAATATTTCACAGCACAAATTATGGTTGCAAGTTAGAACTGCTTCATTGGGTCAAATTTTCCTAAGAAGTACAAATGACGCCAGAGGGTGCCTATACCAAAATGTGGTCAGCCCTATATGAGCTAAAAGTGCAAAGAAAATTTTGCTACGTCAAGCAATACACATGTCGAAATGAGTAAACAGTCCGAAGTACAATATAAGTTACTTAAATTTAGTCAACAGCAGCTTCCAACTGGTTTGTAACAGCATAATACTACAGTCTACCCTTTGGACTTCAACTTGACCCAGCAAATTTTGACAACCACAAACAACCCTGTCTCCACTTCAGGGGGTTAAAATGTTATCAGTTTTGATGGTCAAAAGAAGTTTCATTAGCATTATTCATCTGTCAGAAAAGATTCCTATGGTTTGGCTTCACACTGTTTGTCATGAAATCATTCTACATTCCAGACCCTGCTTTAATTTAGTGTGGTACAGCTCGGTACTGTCACATTTCGTTTAGCAAGTTTTTCTGTCCCAAGTTGGGTTATAAAATTCATTAAGAATTCGTAACATTGTGGAGAATCAATGGCAGTTACCATATAGCTTAATGAATATGCAGTTAAAATCTTGAAGCAAACAACACACCAGTTATCAAGAGACAACACACTTCAATGAGAACAACCAAACAGATGAAATCAGTTAGCCACAATAGGGAGTAAATACACCACAACCTCTTTATAACACTATTGTTACCACTGGGTGCTTCCTTGGTCCCAATATAAAAAGGTTTTGCTTGACTTTTACTATAGGTCCCGATAGGATTTGGTTTTGTTTGATTCAGGTACCAGATTTTTTTTCTACTCTAATTCCAAGAATTTGGTCAAAGATTTGATTTGATTCTTTATGACATCACTGAAAGAATTTCAAGTCATAATATAGTGCTTTGAATGCAATTTTATGGTAAAATTTAATTTGATTCATTAAAAAGTGATATTAATTCAGCAATTAATGTTATTGGCAACTCTGTTTTGTGGAAATTTACTGTGTTAAAGAAGTAGAACAAAATCCGGTACCAAAAAGTCAAACAAAACCTTTTTATATCAGGACCAAGGAAGCCCCCCAGTGGTTACGGTCCAATACAATTGCCATGTTAGCTATCAAGTCTGTGGAATCTCCAGATATATACATAACAAAATTAGACCATTTGGGGTCCATGAATGGTCTGTGTTATATCCAAAACCGTGCTGTAACCAACCATGTTATAAAGAGGTTCAGGTGTACCTGAAGCTGAGGCAAATAATTGCTGGCAGAAGGTATTTGCATCCTACAGTGTACTGTAGCTCGATTTTGACCTCAGATTCATCAAAAGATCAACAAACCTACTTAGTAGCGCGTGAAAGAATATTCGGATTGTAGTAACATTACAAATATTTACTGTGCATGCAACTGAAGTGCAAAGAAAAACATGGCATTTCGTACTGATTTATCTTTCATGTGCTACTAAAGGAGAATGGTCAACAATGCTACTAAAGAGACTCATCAATCTTTTGACGTGTCTGAGGTCAAAATTGAGCCATACTGATTTCATCCACTTTGGTTATTTTCAGTCATGTTGGTTGTATCCTGATAACCCGTGTGAAAAAGGAAGTAAAACATTGCAACCCCTGTTTTAATTGAGCCGCATCGTGAGAAAACTGGATTTTTGCCTATGCGAAAACAAAGGCGCAGATCAGCTTCGCAGTAACTGCGAAGCTGATCAGCGCCTTTGTTTTCACTACATGGATAGTACAATCTCTCTTCTTCTTAAATCCAAAATTTCAAGCTTCTAGCCTGCTTCTGTGACTTTACAGGTCGGTTGTGTCAGACCTGGTCGGAAACCCCGAAGACCAGTTTTCTCACGTCAAGGCTCAATTGTAAGTGGTACAGTTTGGCACAGTCGCAGTGACTGATGATAATAACCATCATATAAACCACAACATCTAAATAATGTCATAGCATTATTTATTAATGGGCCTTTTTATTATTGACATTGGGACATTTGCATAAAAACTGTGTTAAGTACGTATACATCAAGAGTATATCCTTGAAGATTGTTTACATCAGTCCATGGTCCCAGAAAAATTTGACATTACGGTATAGTTTTCCTTTTGATGTTATCTGGATTTAAAATGCACCAATTAGCCATTTAAACCAATTAAGAATACATGACAATGCACATTTGCATTACGAGGGGCGATTGGAAAGTACGTAGCGTGGTCCATTATTTCAGTAACGGATCGGCAAACCAACACGTTTGGTATCATTTTAAACAACTATCTTTCCCCCACGCTCTCACACTTGTTTCACGAAGGTGACATGATGCAGTCAGGAAAAATATCATTGTAAACATGGGTACTGTTTGTATACTGGAAAAAGTGAAATTTCAATAAAACAGACAAATTATAATCATTTTTAAATTTAGCAGTGCATGAACACTAATTGATTGAATAAGATTATTTTGCGCCATTTTGTAGCCCATCATATAGGCAATTTATTATGCAAGTCTTGAATAAATTTGCAAAGTCTTATAACTTATACACGACACGGCAATATCTGCGTCTCTTGGAATCTTCTGCATTTTGTTCATTTTCTATGTCAAAACGCGCCCATCACAATGATTTTAATTTGAAAATATAAAATCAGCATTTGATTGAATTTATTTTAAGTTTCGTTTCATACCAAGCACTGTTTCCCTGCTTCGTAACAAGACAAACAAAAAATTATTCAGAGCGCAACAAATGGTAGATAACTGTTTAAATCTGGTCATGGGTATGGGTGATTTTAGCTAGGAGGAATAGTTTTGTTTGCATAAATTGAGAACTGTGGCAAATAGAAAGGTAAGAAAGAATTGTGAGTTAAAACCAATTACTAGAGTGATGACTGAAAGTTATCTTGAAGAAACTTCCTATAGTTGATAAGATATGAGGGGGTTAGTTACCCCACCCACTTCTTGAAAATAGGGGGTAGTGTCATTAAGATTCATTTTTATGGGAACCGAGTAAGATGAGACGACATATTTGCATGACGAAATTCCCTTTGTGCAATGATCACAACGAATAACGCAGAAAATATACTCAGATGTCACAAATCTTGATGCAGTATGAGCCTTGATCTCAAAACAAATAGGAAGAAAACACGCAAAAATGCTATGTTTTGAAACGGTACAGCTTTGATAGTAATCAATATTTTTCACATCCAATTATGTTAGCCGTGCAAGCAATAACCGCAGAAGACATCTACAGATATAGAATTCTGAGAGATATCGCCTATTTGTTATTATGTGATATCGAATTAGGTCAATGATTTTCTGTTGATTTTTCTTAATATTTGTTTCGAAAATATCCGCCAGTATATAAACATGCCTTCATTTTGAGCGTGCGAGGCACGTGCATGAATAGTCGCTCTACAAAAATCAATGCATCATCTTGAAGAGGAGAAATTCTACTTTCTATACATGTATTACTTTAATATATTTAGCAACGCATTAAGAAATTACGATACCATACTACGTACTTTCCAATCGTCCCTCGTATAAAAGTGCGTCAAAATTTATTCAATTCATATGTGCTGCCGTTGCTTAAATACAGGTGGGTTTCCGTTTGGTTGTGGCTTAACGAACCATTCAACAATTTTTCAGTAATGTTGGGATAGAGCTACCCTCTTCCTTGGGATTGACCAGTGAAAAATGCTATCTATATGTATCAGAACTACATATGAAAGTATGTTCAAAGCAAACCATAATGCAGTTTTCAATATAACTCGGCCATATCATGGCTCCTTAATTGATTATTTTGCTATGTGTCCATAGAAAGTAACCTCATTATAACACAGTTCACTTATAGCACGCCCTGTTTCTATGGACCCCAAGGATTGCGTTATAATGAGGTTGGTCTGATCAAGGATATCTGACCTATATAGACTGTGACAGAGATTGCAGCTCTTCATTTTAAAGGTACCAGTCTATCCATATCATAGTTACCATTAACGAGCCGTTTCTGAGAAAACCAACTATGCGGTTTTTGAACAGTCCAAGACAAACCAGGCTGTACAGCCACAGAAAACAGCTAGAAGCTTGAAATTTTGGATTTAAATAATTATAAGAAGAAGGGAGATTGTACTCTCCAAGTAGTGAAAACAAAGGCGCTGATCAGTTTCGCGGTTACCGCGAAGCTGATCTGCGTCTTGGTTTTTGCCTATGCAAATTGTTGGTTTTCTCATGAGGTGTCTCATTTGTTTTTTTGTTTTTTGAAGATATGAAAAAGAAATAGCTCAGATGCATAGTGGTTAAGCCACTTGCCTTGTTAAACGGGGGTCATGGGTATGATCCTGACTTCTCCAGTCCTTGGGATGGGACTATCAATCAAAGTCTTAGGACAATTTTCCAGGACAAACTGGTGACAAGGACTATAAGAATCTTACATGAGTGTCAGGTATGGATAGACAAATCTGTCCCGAGGGTCACATTTTGGCATCATGAGGCTCGCCGAGTGATGCCAAACTGTGACCCGAGGGACAGATTTGTCTATCCATACCTTACACGCATGATGGATTCTTTTTCTTGCACGCCGTAATGCGGCGAAGCTTGATTTTCATACTATTAACCTAGAAAAATGCTACAATCGCGGCGTCCGCCATTTTGAAATAAAACGTTTTGACGTCATTGTGACGTGTGCGCTTAGCGACAAATTACGTGACGTCCTATACAACCAATGTTAAAAAAGAACACTTGAACGCAGGGTGCGACCAGGGTGAGATTATAAGAATCTTACATGAGTGTCAGGTATGGATAGACAAATCTGTCACGAGGGTCACATTTTGGCATCACGAGGCTCGCCGAGTGATGCCAAACTGTGACCCGAGGGACAGATTTGTCTATCCATACCTTACACGAATGCTGGATTCTTTTTCTTGCACGCCTTAATGCGGCGAAGCTTGATTTTTTACTATTTACCTAGAAAAATGCTACAATCGCGGCGTCCGCCATTTTGAATTAAAACGTTTTGACGTCATCGTGACGTGTGCGCTTAGAGACAAAATTACTTGGTGACGTCCTATACAACCAATGTTAAAAAGAACACTTGAACGCATAGTGCGACCGGGGTGAGATAAGGAGGGTGGGATAAGAATTTCTCACATGGGGTAAAACATAGGATTTCTCTATCTGGTGTGCAAGAAAAGAATTTCTCACATGGGGTAAAATGTAGGATTTCTCTATCTGGTGTGCAAGAAATACTGAGACGAGGGTGGAGACTATGCTGTGCCTAATATGTTAAAGAAATAGGTTTACAAACATTACCCTTCATTTCAGAAGAAAGAGATCAGCAAAACAAACATTTTGACACCATATTTATTAAAATCGGTTAAGTGGTTTTGAAAATATGAAAGATTTAAGATTCAGCAATGGCCGCCTATGGTGGCCGCCATTTTGTTTAGCTAGTCACGTGACCAAAAAGGAAAAATGCTTATTAACAGTAGTAGACTTACTTTTTACAAACGAAAACAGATCAGTTTGATTTTATTAAGTGAATGAAAAGTATTTCAACAACTTACATACTTTAATATGCATGGAAATGGCAGATATTTATAATTCCATGATTATGAGGGAGTGATGTCATACCCTCACAGCCTCGTTCTGGATTTGGGCCATCAAAATTTTCAAACCGCTATAATTTTCTTATACCTTGGTTGATTTTCATGAAATTTGTTTCAAACTGTTCAGCTACACGAAGGCTTTCATAAAACTCGCACACAATAGTTTGTGGGCCTATTCCTTTAAGTCAAAGACTCAAAGGGACCTTGTTGTCAGACCTGACTTACGGACAAAATCTGTACATGCATACATATACCGGGAATGTCAAACTAAACATTGAATTCCATAAAAGAAAATAAAACATTATCTAACCTGTGGTTAAATTACATAATGTACTTCACAACGTTATCATTACAGCAGACAAATGCCAGTTATTGGATGATTTAAGTTGTTCAGTCTTAACAATCCTTTCACATGGATATTCTTGGATTGTACATAAATGAACTGGCACAGAGTATTAAAACGAGTAATACAGTCACTCATGGTTAATACAGGTACATATTTTTTTACTTTACAGAAATCAGAAAACATACCAAAATGATTTTCGTATAGCCTTCAAACTCTCCATTTTTTAAAGAACGCAATTTGTCAGTAAATCAAACAGTATACTCTAATACTTCCTAGAATTAAGCCGCCTCATGAGAAAACCAACAATCTGCATATGCGAAAACAAAGATGCATATCAGCTTCATGGTAACCGCGAAGCTGATCAGCGCCTTTGTTTTCGCTACACGGATAGTACACTTCCTCTTCTTTTTAAATCCGAAATTTCAAGTCTCTAGCCCTCTTCTGTGACTGTACAGCCTGATTTGTGTCGGACCCGTTCGGTAACCAAACTGTCGGTTTTCCCACAAGGCGGCTCAATTAATGAAGATTGTGTGATCATAACTTCACATTTCAAATTCAATGAGGATCTTACAAAATACAAACAAAAAAACATAATACTTCTAAGTTTTTGGGCAGATAAAATGTAGAAATAGTACATGTAAGTCCAGATCAATCATACTGCAATTTCCATTGTTCTCATCATTTACATGTAAGGCTGAAAGCTTTTTTTCTTTCTTTACTTTCAAAATGATACAATATCTTGAACAAGTTGCATGGCCAGAAATGAGGACTTTTGAGGGATTCCAATATTATAGAAATTTACACCTGTTGATATTTTAGATAGCACCCAGGAAGAAATAGATATGGTCAATAAATTATCATGACAGAAAATGGGAAAACACAAATTTGGACTCAGAGTATAACTGAGAGGGAATACAGAACTATTATAAAAGTCTAAATATGTCTTAATAAATAAGTAAATGAATACAAGCATGCTTATTAATGATGTAATTTTAAATTAATTAGCCTCATGATTTCGTGATGTGGGGCTTGTTGTAACAAAAATTGTCCCTAAGGTTGTTTTTTTTTTTTTTTTTTTTTCAGAAGTGTTTCACTTATAAAGAAACTTCCTTGTTGACCCAAACAGGTATATAAAATTTCAAAACATTTTATTTATAAGTCATCTCACCAGAAAACATCCTTGTTGCAAATGTGAAAACAAAAGCTCAGATCAGCTGACAGGCCATCAGAAAAACATGTCTGTGAAATGTATACCCGCTTAAACACCACTTTTATATAGAAAAACTGGGGTTTGCAGGGGTATACCTATTTTTCATATTTTTGTTCCAAAACAAAATGGCGAGGCGGTTCTAACGTGTACCCAAAATCAATGTTTTGAGCAAACATATTAAAATTAACAAAATTTTTTCTTCTGTGCTTGTGCAGGCTAGTTTGTGTCAGACCTGTTCAGATACCACATTGTTGGTATTCTCATGACGCGGCTCAAATCAAGTATTGAGCTACTGCATGAAACAACCAATGGCATAAGTCTTTCATACAGTAAAGCATGGGTATACCCTTGTCTTATCAGTTTGCAGTGTTGGCAGAAAAGAACCTTTGTTCAATAGTTACAGGGGAGGATCCAGGATTTCGAAAGAGGGGGTTCCAATTTACAGAGAGGGATTTGTTTTGTTAATTTAATCTCAACAATCTTTTCTCAAATTTTCCCCTGTAAGATAAGAGCTGTCGCAGGACAGCGTAGCTCGCCTGACTTGTGCTTTGCCACTACATCTGTTAAAATCTATGACCCATGACCTTGACCTCAAGGTCACTCAGGTGGGTCATGATGGTACAACATAAAACTTCAGATCAATGCTAAGTATGAACTTGATCAATCTACATGTTCAAGAGAAATATAGACTTATAACTAGAAGGAGTTTTCAGAGGAAAACATATGTCCCCCCTCTCTGCCCCAACCCACTTTTAATTTTGTAAATTTTTACATATAACCCTGAAAAATATATACCAACAGACATTTTAAATTAAAACAAATATATACCAACAGACATTTTAAAATATCACATGTTTCAGCTTTCCATATTTATAAAGTTTGAAGTTTCACGAAATTTACCCATCTACAATCCCAAACCAATCCTTGCCGATATCAAGTAATATGCAAAGTTTGAAGAAAATCGGTAAAAAAATACTCAAGTTAGAGAGCGGAAACGAAAAAAATGCAATTTTTAACCTCAATCAAGGGCCATAACTCTAAGGTCATTTGACAAAATTTACCCATCTACAATCCCAAACCACTCCTTGCTGGTATCAATTCATATGCAAAGTTCGAAGAAAATCGGTCAAAAACTACTCAAGTTAGAGAGCGGAAACGAACAAAATGCAATTTTTAACATCAATCAAGGGCCATAACTCTGAGGTCGTTTGACGAACTTTACCCATCTACAATCCCAAACCACTCCTTGTCGGTATCAACTCATATGCAAAGTTTGAAGAAAATCGGTCAAAAACTACTCAAGTTAGAGAGCGGAAACGAAGAAAATGCAATTTTTAACCTCAATCAAGGGCCATAACTCTAAGGTCATTTGACGAAATTTACCCATCTACAATCCAAAACCATCTGCACTCCTTGCTGGTATCAACTCATATGCAAAGTTTGAAAAAAATCGGTCAAAAACTACTCAAGTTAGAGAGCGGAAACGAACAAAATGCAATTTTTAACATCAATCAAGGGCCATTACTCTGAGGTCGTTTGACGAAAACCCATCTACAATCCCAAACCACTCCTTGTTGGTATCAACTCATATGCAAAGTTTGAAGAAAATCGGTCAAAAATTACTCAAGTTAGAGAGCGGAAACGAAAAAAATGCAATTTTTAACCTCAATCAAGGGCCATAACTCTAAGGTCATTTGACGAAATTTACCCATCTACAATCCCAAACCACTCCTTGCTGGTATCAACTCATATGCAAAGTTTGAAGAAAATCGGTCAAAATCTACTCAAGTTAGAGAGCGGAAACGAACAAAATGCAATTTTTAACCTCAATCAAGGGCCATAACTCTAAGGTTGTTTGACGAAATTTACCCATCTACAATCCCAAACCACTCCTTGCCGGTATCAACTCATATACAAAGTTTGAAGAAAATCGGTCAAAAACTACTCAAGTTAGAGAGCGGAAACGAATGGAGACACCTGGATTTTCAAACAGTTAATTGACCTTTGTGACCTTGAAAATTAGGTCAAGGTCACCAAAATCTAATCACTCCATTCGGCTGTCCCAATGAAGTTTTTGTGCCAGTTTGGTCTAAATCCATCCAGTGGTTCAGGAGATATTGTGCAGACAAAAAGCTACGCCGCCGACGACGCCGACGCTGACGGGATCCACACCAAAAACAATATGTCCCCCAACTCCTTCGGAGGGGGGACATAAAAACATTAACCAAAACTTAAACACAAAACTTCCAAGCCGTGACCCTGACCTAAAGGTCATCCAGGTGAGTTGTGATGTACAGCATAAAACCTGAGACCAATATCTATCAACATGCAAGTATCAACTTTATCTATCAACATGTTCAAGAGATTTAGACTTTAACCAAAAAATTTAACACAAAATTTCTTAAGTCTGTGACCTTGACCTCAAGGTCACCCACGGTAGGTCATGATGGTACTGCATAAAACTTCAGACCAATATCTACCAACATGCAAAGTATCAACTTGATCAATCAACATGGTCAAGAGATATAGACTTACAAAAACTTAAATCAAAAACTTAAACACAAAATTTCTAAGTCTGAGACCTTGACCTCAAGGTCAATGAGAGTGGGTCATGATGGTACTGCATAAAACTTCAGACCAATATCTAGCAACATGCAAAGTATCGACTCAATCCATCAATATGGTCAAGAGATATAGACTTACAAAAACTTTAACCAAAAACTTAAACACAAAATTTCTAAGTCCTTGACTCAAGGTCACCCAGGGTGGGTCATGATGGTACTGCGTAAAACTTCAGACCAATATCTAGCAACATGCAAAGTATCAAATCAATCTATCAATATGGTCAAGAGATATAGACTTACAAAAACTTTAATACAAAATTTCTAAGTCCGTGACCTTGACCTCAAGGTCACCCAGGGTGGGTCATGATGGTACTGTGTAAAACTTCAGACCAATATCTAGCAACATGCAAAGTATCAACTTGATCCATCAACATGGTCAAGAGATATTAACTTACAAAAAACTTTAAATGAAAGTGTGACGCGGACGTACAAGTAAACGTACACGTAAACAGGGACGACCGAGGTGACTACAATAGCTCTATGCACTTCGTGCAGGCGAGATAAAAATGAAATAATTTGGTGAAACAAGGGCGGTTCCAGCAAACCCCTTAGTCCCCTCTAAATCCTCTTCAATGCTACCCTTTCCAACACACTAACTACTGGGATTCTTTACAGTACATGTAATGTTAATCATCATGCAAACATGCCCATGCAATGATTACACCCTTATACCCTACTTTTACAGGGTTCATACAGCCAAGGACAAGTAAAATTCAAGGACTTTTCAAGGACTTTCCAAGGACAAGTCACCGATTTTCAAGGACTAGTTGATTGATAATTTTTACACATATTCGTGAATTCTTGCGCTGTCATTCAGCAGAACTATCTATTTGCAGTCTGTCACTCAAAATCTGGTACTTCTTCCAAATTACATGCGTGGCAGTGCGCCTTGAATTTACTGTCCGTTTGCTTAACCCATGGATACTGACTTGGCCACTCGCTGTTGAAGATACACTTTCCCATATCGATAAAATAAATGTCCAAAGTTAATTCAGGCTCTGAAAACATTTTTTTCTGCGCCATTTGGTTTGAATAGTCTGGAAACTGTTATTCACATCAACGGCAGATAAAGCGAGATGCAATCGATCGTAAACCAGTCTGCACAAGAGAAACAACCGTATACGATTTCAGGTCATTTCGATCCAAAACAATTTCCTCCTTGACTGTCACACTCAGTATGTTTATAACGCCGTTGCGAGTCTGCTTTTGCTTAAAATGTGCCGATTTTGCTTCGAAAAGTCAAAATATCACTTTAAGATTTTATCAAGCTGTCTGACAGCTGTCTGGAGCACAAGAAAATGTGAAAATCAAGTACTTTTCAAGGTCTATGCTCAGTTTCCAAGCACTTTTCAAGGCAAATTCTGTCTTCAAGGACTTTTCAAGTCTGCCCTGCATTTTCAAGTACTTTTCAAGCCTGTGCGAACCCTGTTTTATGCTGTAAAACTGGAGTGTGCAGGGGTACTACTACTAGTATACAATTTTTCTGATTTTTTATTGAAAACATAGATTGTGGGTACATGTACTCGTTAGAACTGCTTTGGCGAGGCGGTTCTAATGAGTAATCACAATCTACGTTTTGGAACAAAGGTGAGGTGCTTCTAACGTGCCTACAATCTATGTTTCTAAACAGAAACAAGAAATCAAATATATGAATTTTTTTCTTTTCAATGATTTTTTCAGTCCTAAAAAACTCCTACATCGCAAGATCATCAGGAAAACATGTCCGTGAAATGTATACCCCCTTAAACACCACTCTTATAAAGTAAAACTGGGGTATGCAGAGATATACCTATTTTTCTTATTTATGCTCCAAAACATAGATTGTGAATACTCTATACTGCCTCGCCGAGGCGGTTCTAACGTGTACCCACAATCTATGTTTAGAGAAAAAATAAGAAAAATATCAAAATTTGTACACGGAAATTTTTCATTTTTACAACCAAAAAAGTTCTCTGTAATGGGCAAGTTTTCGTAATGTGGAATATCAAAGTTTACCTATAGGATCTGTAGGTTTCTTTTGGCACATGCCCATTGGCGGAGATGATGACTTCAGAATCTGTCATAGCTCAGAATTACTTTCTTTGCTGTGAGTCCTCTAGTGTTATTTGTCAATCATTATTATATCATAAATTCTAAAACTTAGGTCAATTTTTCCATGTCTAATCAACTCGTGAACTGTAAACAACAGAAACCAACGGTTTTAAGCACTTGGACTGTCTTGCTAGAGATGATGTTTTGCAGACATATCTTTTTCTACCACATCATTCTTCACTGAAAAGAGAAAAGTACATTACGAAAACTTGTAATATACAAAGATTTCTTTTACAGAAGAAAAAAAAAAAAAAAAAGAAAATTTCAATGGAAAAAAATTGATTTTTTAAAAATGTTTCATAGTCGGACTCAATCAAAAATGGAAGTAGGTACAAAAACAACATAAGCTGTTTGCCACTTTGACAGACTTAACAGTCAGGAACATAGTGTTTCCCCTAGCCACTTTTACTATGGCGCCGTGCCATGCCCTTTTTCCAGCGCCATGCCCTTTTTCCCAGCGCCATGCCCTTTTTCTGATCCTACATTCTGTGCCCTACATGTTGATAATTACTGACTGCCAATTACCCAATATGACACCAAATGAGCTGTTATTAAATCAGAAAAGGTGTGAAAATTGAATGTCTTACCTAGTAATATAAGTGTGCCAGTTAATTAGTTTCAATGGTTTACTTTTCAAAACAAATCTTGAGTGAGTTATCTCTATATTTTGACAAGCATGGTTAAGTCCGTATTAAAGTCATGTGAAATTTTCTAAGTTGTCTCAGGTAAATGTGAATCCTGAATAATGGACATTGAGGAAAGAGCAATTTTAAGCTGAAAAGCAAATTACAGAGAAAATATGACAACAGTGTTAAATTTTAAGTATGACATGTGCCCTTTTGATTGTTGTTGCACAAGGAATAAGAGCTGTCGCAGGACAGCGTAGCTCGCCTGACTTGTGCTTTGCCACTAAACTTATCAAAATCTATGACCCATGACCTTGACCTCAAGGTCGCTCAGGTGGGTTGTGATGGAACAGCATAAAATTTCAGACCAATATCCACAAACATGCAAAGTTTCAACTTGATCCATCAACATAGAGATATATAGACTTCAAAAATCTTTAACCCAAAACTTTAACCAAAAATTTCTAAGGCCATGACCTTGACCTCAAGTTCACCCAGGGTGGGTCATAATGGTACAGCATAAAACTTCCGACCAATATCTACCAACATGCAAAGTATCAACTTGATCCATCTACATGTTCAAGAGATATAGACTTCTAAAAACTTTAACCGAAAACTTTAACAAAAAAATTAAGTCTGTGACCTTGACCTCAAGGTCACGCAGGGTGGGTCATGATGGTACTGCATAAAACACCAGACCAATATCTACCAACATGCAAAGTATCAACTTGATCCATCAACATGTTCAAGAGATACAGACTTCTAAAAACTGTAATGAAAAAGTCACTAGAGCATGAAATATAGGTCAAGATCAGTAGGTCAATGCAGGTGCCGAGTCGGGACATCGAGGAGAAGCCATATGCAAGGTTTGATGGTTGTAGGCTTTATAGTTGATGAGATATTAAGGGTTGGCTTCAAAAATGACAAAGTCACTGGAGCATGAAATATAGGTCAAGGTCAGTAGGTCAATGTGGGTGCCGAGTCGGGACATCGAGGAGAAGCCATATATATGCAAGGTTTGATGGTTGTAGGCTTTGTAGTTGATGAAATATTAAGGGTTGGCTTCAAATATGACAACATCACGTTACCATCATGCCCTTTTTTAGGGCTGGGGGAAACATTAGAACAGCATGCTGTGTGCCGCACTTTAAGGGTTAAGGTGTGAGATGCTATGTCCCCTTGCGTGTCAGTCAGTCTGAAGCAACATAGCACATACAGTAAGAGATGTATTACTGTTTTATTGTCTACGCGCCAGCGCCTAGACTACTCTAAGGTTTGAGATTGACCTACTTACAAGACAACTCATACACCTCTCTACAACTACAACTGCACGTTTGAGTCTAGTGGCTTGACCATCGTGTTAGTAGGATTCCGGGTCGTTTCGCCAAGGACCATGTAAACACCCCCAAACACCCATGCAAACCTCCCTTTGGTTGGTAACATTTGTACCAATGTCACCAATGGTGCAGTAGGTACCAAAAAATGGGGCAAATTGTTAAATTCGTGGAACTGGTGCATGATTGCATTCTATCTAAGCAACAACGGAATGAAATGAACCGACGGTATTGTGATGCTATATGGTCAGATATGAAAGCTTTGACCGCGCCCCACCTGCCGTGTAGCCAGTTACATTCTATCCAAGCCACAACGGAATGAAATGAACCGACAGTATCGTGACGGTAGATTGTCAAGTATGAATGCTTTCACCACACAGCGTTTTATTTCTGTTCAGTCAAATGCACCACGATGAAATGGGAGTACGGTCAGATTCTTTGACATTCTAGTTTATATATGCGAAGCGTAGACCAAGCTTTTTGTTAAAGCTTATACTTGTCATAATATGAATTGTGTTTTATTATGGACTTGTCTATCTTGTTTAGTTTTATGTTTACACAACTGCAGTTCCAGTGGCAAGTTAAAGAATTTTAACGTGGTTTCAAGAAAAGTTTAGAAAGTGTGAAAAGTCATTTTCCCTCACTCCAAATTTATGTGAAAATTTTGTCTAAAAATACAACTAATTGCTGCCTAACGACTAATTGCTGCCTAACAGGCAACAGTCTTGAGTACAAAATTAGGTTCTCAGACCACATGATCATGGCTTCTGACAGTAATATAGGCATATACTATTGGCTATGTCATTCCTCAAAAATCACATGTATGAATAAACCTTTTAAACCATCCATTAGAAACCATCATCTTCTTTTAAGAATTCTGCTTAGTAACCAGGTTGAGCTAAACCCCGGACCAAGAACACCTCGATGGCCTTGTGGATCCTGTGGCAAAAATGTAAACTGGAAATCAAAGGCAATAGAGTGTGACTCCTGTAGTACATGGTACCATGTCAACTGCCAGGGTGGTATGAAATCTTTTATGTATGACATATTAGGGGAAGCAAGTCACTTATCGTGGCATTGTCTTAAGTGTGGACTCCCAAATTTGTCCAGTTCATACTTCAATGAAACATATTCTCTAAATTCACACAACTCATTTTCTTCTTTGTCATGCTCAGAGGAAGAAATAACAAGTCCTGGTGCTCCAAATGCTGCATCCTCGCCAATCCATAGACCAATACCATCAAATGACCAAACTACCACAAACACAAAACCTGACAAAAATCCTAAACAGTTCAAAAGTAACCGCCCATTGAAGATTATTAATATAAATTTCCGATCAATCAAAAACAAGAAACCAGAATTAGATCTTCTTATAGACAGCATCCAACCTGACATTATTATCGGGACAGAGACGTGGTTAGATCCCTCGGTCAATTCTTCTGAGTATTTCTCACCAGAAAATTTTACGGTGTACAGAAATGACAGAGCCCCAAACAAAAGAGGACAGAGTCATGGTGGAGTTTTGATTGCTATAAACAGTAACATCCCATCAACCTCCATACCTGAATTGCAAACAAAATGTGAAATGGTCTGGGCAGAGGTAACCATTAGCAATGCCAGGAAACTGCTTATCTGTTCCTACTACAGACCAGAGCCAGATGATACTACATCACTCCCCCTCCTTAATGAATCTCTCAGCCGAATCAACCCCAACTCAAAATCCATTATTGTGGTAGGAGGTGATTTCAACTTGGGCTACATGGACTGGGATATACCATGTGTTATTACAGGAAAACCAAATCTCGAACAACATAAATTGCTCTTAGATATACTTAATGATCACTCTCTGACACAAATTGTTAATGTCCCTACCAGGCAGGGCAGAATTCTAGACCTACTACTTACAAATTATCCTTCTATTGTTGACAAATTAGAGACCATACCTCCCATTGGACAGGCAGATCATGATATCGTTTACACAGAATGCTCTACATCACTCCGAAGATGCCAGGCTATACCTAGAAAGGTCCTCCAGTTCTCCAAAGCAAACTGGGACCAAATAAATTCTGACCTCACTCAACTCTATGAAAAACTTATCCTTGTTAAAGACTCAATCACAACAGAACAACTTTGGAATGAATTTAAAACCTGCCTTACTAATACTCTCTCACAAAATATTCCTGAAAAAAACTTAAAACACAGAAATCTCCCCTGGATAACAAATGACCTTCGCCGTAAAATCAACCAATTGAAGAAGAAGATGCAAAAATGTAAGAAGTCTGGCCAAAAGAAAAATAACATCACCAAAACCTTGAAATCAAAAATCCAAAAAGAACAAAGAGAAGCTTATTGGAAATATATTGAAAACATGATATTTGACATACCTGTTACAGACTCCGACAAAACAACATTCACAAAATTCCCCAAAAAGCTATTCACCTACATAAAGACCCAGAAAACAGAAAAATTCCTCTATTCCACCTCTTAGAAAAAATGGCCTCCTCAAAAATGACACATACACAAAATCAAATATCTTGAATGAACAGTTTCATAAAGAGTTTACACCTGTCATGGACACTCCCATACCTGATAAAGGCCCGAGCTCCTTTCATCAGATGAAGGACATCGATGTTCAAGTTAACGGAATTGAGAAGCTGCTTGGAAATGTCAACCCACACAAAGCCAAAGGCCCTGACGAAATACACGGCAGAGTCCTTAAAGAATGCAGAAAAGTAATAGCCCCGATACTTACCATAATATTTCAAAAGTCTCTAATTTCAGGAAAAATTCCCACAGACTGGAAGCATGCCAATGTATGTCCTGTTTACAAGAAGGGTGATAAACATGATCCAAAAAATTACCGGCCCATTTCTTTGACCTGCATCTGTTCTAAGCTGTGTGAGCACATAATTGCTAGCAGCCTTATGAAACACCTTGAAGAATCAAATATTCTATATGATCTCCAACACGGGTTTCGATCATCTCGGTCCTGTGAAACACAACTTATTTCATTTGTCCAAGATCTTTCACAGTCAGCAGATAAAAAGATTCAAACAGATCTCATTATAATGGACTTTGCCAAAGCTTTTGACAAAGTTTCTCACCGTCACCTCCTATACAAACTGTCATACTATGGCATAAACAACAATGCCTTACACTGGATATCTGACTTCCTAAGCCAACGTACACAATCTGTTGTCCTTGAAGGAGAAAAATCCGACACCATACCTGTAACATCCGGCGTCCCCCAAGGGACAGTCCTCGGCCCCATTCTGTTTTTAGTCTACATTAATGATTTTCACGAATACCTGAGACATAGCACTCTACGGCTTTTTGCAGACGACAGTATCATATACAAAGAAATTCACTCTATCCAGGATGCAAAAGATCTCCAAGAAGACCTCAATGCAGCGGCAAGATGGGAACAAGATTGGCTCATGTGCTTTCATCCGGATAAATGTTACATACTTAGTATCACTTCTAAACAAAAACCAATCAAATTTACTTACAAACTTCATGGCCACATTCTCGAAAAAACAGACTCCACAAAATACCTTGGTGTCACTCTACAGTCAAATCTCAAATGGGACAAACACATTAACAATATCACATCCAAAGCAAATCAGACTCTAAATTTCCTGAAAAGAAACTTAAAGGTTAAATCACAGAACATCAAAGAACATGCATATAAAGCTCTCGTAAGACCAAAGTTAGAATACTCTCCATGTATCTGGGATCCGACACAAACTAATCAAATAAAACAGCTAGAGAAAGTTCAGCGGCGTGCTGCTAGATTTACATGTAATAGGTATCACAACACCAGTTCTGTCACAAACATGCTAGAAGATCTAAACTGGCCATCCCTCCAAGTTCGTAGACTACGTTGTAGACTTATCATGTTTTATAAAATAATCCACTTCCAAGTTGCAATTTATCCCACAGATCTTCTTGTTCAATCAGATACCCGGACCAGACAATCAAACCCTAACTGCTACAAACACATTCGGACTGAAAAAGATATATATATAAAGTATCGTTCTATCCTCGCACCATTGTTCAATGGAATCAGCTACCAACACCTATTGTAACTGCAGAGACAGTGGAGGGCTTCAAGGGCCTCCTTACCGTCCCAGTCCTCATACCCATCCTTGACTAACCGAGTTCATCCCTGTACATAGTTTTAATGCAAAGTTTTAGTCCACTCTGTAATTTACTTTTAACGCTCCTTTAGCACAAATACCCATCTTTTTTCCAAACTCATTGTAAACACCATTCTAGCGCATGGCAGATAATCCTCAGTAATTGAGGGAGTGCCATTATCACAAAGAAGAAGACAATTTTCTCTCGCTGTGGCCAATTTCTTTACCAGTTTTTATCTTTTACATAACACTGATATTTCAGCAGATAAAAATACAATGCAAACCATGGGTATATTTCCACACTAAAGGGGTCAATTCAAAGGTAAAATATCACATATTTTGCAAGGACATTGCCACCAAATCATCATGGCTGAAGGAAACACTGTCAAGACTGCTGATATTTTTTATAACCAGATCACACAAAAAGTACACCCCACCCACTTTTCCGCACAGCCAATGGTGCATTTCAGGATTCTTAACTGCGCCAGAGGAAGAAGGAAATGCTAAAAGCTCACATACAGCGTATAATTTACAAGCTGGCCGTAATGGTAAACGATCTGAATAATGTCATTGGAGACTAAGACGAAGGGAAACTGGTTGAAATCAGCTGCTTTTGTTGGCCATTTTTGGCCATTTCTACCATAAACTTCCGGTTTGGAAAAACCCAAAGCAGTGTGACATTCTTTGGATTTTCACCATGTCTATAATGCTGGAAGCGTGGTAAAATGTGTTTCAGAACAGATCAACAGGTAATTGACCCCCAATTAACCCCCCAGGTGCTCTCCAAAAGCACTCGCCCCACCCACGTACAGAACACGAAGAAACTACAGATTATTTTCTGTGTTTCCTTGGCCCTTCTTACCCTCTCCCTGACACAGTTTGCACTTACACTGACCATGGATACAGACTCACACGTTAGTTCAGAGACTGATTACCCATGCGGAAAGTGCCAGCTACCAGTCACATACGACCATAAAGGTCTCCTGTGTGACACTTGCAACCATTGGTTTCACGCCCCCTGCCAAAGAGTGGGTGATCATTTGTATGACTACCTGTCGAAATCAGACTGCTCCTGGCATTGTACTAGATGTAATTCTCTAAATTACTCCAAAGCCTCCTCACATGATCTCAGCTCCCTATCAAGTGAAAACAGGTTCAGCCCTCTGAGCTTGAACGCTTCACCTGTACATGACTTCACACCGGACTCAACATCAACACCATCTAAAACCAGACCCCATAGGACGTACAAAGTAGATAAACCACTGAAATTCGCACATATCAACTTCCGGTCAATCAGGGAAAAGAAACCCCAGTTCCATTCTTTTGTAGAAACATATAGGCCTGATATAATTGTGGGAACAGAAACATGGTTAACCCCAGATATCTTTGATGCTGAGCTCTTCCCACCTGAACTAGGATATACCATCTATAGGCGTGACCGTGTCAATCAGAGGGGGGGTGGGGTGATAATTCTTGTCAACTCAGCCCTCCTTTCTGAAAGCAGACCAGATTTCCAAACCAACTGTGAAAACCTCTGGGTACAGCTGAATCTTGCTGGCTCAAGATCATTGCTTATTGGAGCCTACTACAAACCACATGAGCTTGATCAGAAAAGTTTTGAGGAATTTAACAAGTCCCTAGACTTAGTTAAAAAGTCCAACTCAACATTATGCATCCTAGGGGATTTCAATCTTCCCAAGATTGACTGGGTGACAAAGACTCTCAAACCAGACTGCCCCAACATTGACTTCTATAGTAAATGTCTCGAGGCCTTTGATGATTGCCTACTGGAGCAAATGGTGACCTCGCCAACCCGAGGTCAAAACATTCTGGACCTTTTCTTTACTACAAATCCAACCCTCATAGACAAAACGTCAGTCCTCCCTGGTCTCTCTGACCATGATA
The DNA here is from genome assembly GCA_964017185.1 of Rugalucina vietnamica. Classification (NCBI taxonomy): domain Eukaryota; kingdom Metazoa; phylum Mollusca; class Bivalvia; order Lucinida; family Lucinidae; genus Rugalucina; species Rugalucina vietnamica. Next base: position 63,999,952 of record OZ024874.1, on the reverse strand, counting down.
TAATAACTGCGGAAGTAAATGTCAAGCCCAAAATGATTAAGCAGGTCCCCCGTAATATCTTCCTATACAAAAAGGCCAACTGGGACCAGCTAAAAGAGTCTATGAGGGAATTCCACTCAGTACTTCAGTCGGACCTTGCTACCGCAGACATCCAGACTCTGTGGGATGAGTTTGTCACCAAACTCCAGCATGGTATCGACACCTACATTCCAATACGCAAGGCAAGATCAAGAGATGGTCTCCCATGGATCAATCAAGAGATCCGCCGCCTGATGCGCAAACGAGACAGACACTATAAGAGATGGACCAGGTCAAACAGACCTGTTGATCACAAGAAATTTCTTGACTATAAACACCTGGTACGCCGGGTATCTGAAACGGCCTATGAAAAATACATCGGTGACATTCTTGGCCTACAGCAAGAAGCCGATGACCCTGACCTTGACACCCCTACCAAGGTCAATACCAAGAAATTATACTCCCTGCTGAAACACTCCAGGCAAGACAATAGTGGCATAACATCCTTAAAGGCCAATGGACAGACTTTCACCTCTGACACAGACAAGGCCAATACTCTAAACCTTCAGTTTCAATCTGTTTTTAGCCCAAAATCACCCACATCATTGAAAGCCATGGCACAAAAGACCTTACAGGACCTACATGACCTAGGTCCAAACCTTCCCTTCCAAGCCAGCCCATACACTAAAATGCCGGACATAGAAATTTCATCAAAGGGTATTGAATGCCTTTTGAAAAAGCTCAATCCCCATAAAGCATCTGGTCCCGACCAACTCAAACCCATTGTACTACAAACTCTTCATAAGGAATTAGCCCCCATTCTCGAAATAATCTTCCAGAGGTCCTTAGACCAAGGTAAACTCCATACCATCTGGAAGGAAGCAAATGTGTCCCCTATATTCAAAAAAGGGGACAAGACGGACCCAGCCAATTACCGCCCCATATCGCTCACATGTGTTCTTTGCAAAGTACTGGAACACATCGTGGCATCCAACATATCAAAACATTTCACGGACCAGAATATCCTCTATGACTTACAGCATGGGTTCCGAGAGCGGCGGTCCTGCGAGACCCAGTTGATCATGCTTATTGATGAACTCTCCAAAAACATGGAGTCCAAAAAACAGACAGACTTAATACTTTTAGATTTTAGTAAAGCTTTTGATAAAGTCGCCCATGAAAAATTGCTCCAAAAACTTCATGCCTATGGCATTCGGGGTGACACTCTAAAATGGATAAAAGACTTTTTGGACAATAGGAAACAATCTGTAGTAACCAACGGTATCAGCTCCAGCCCCATCCCTGTCTCCTCTGGTGTCCCGCAGGGCTCTGTTCTCGGACCAATCCTATTCTTAGCCTACATTAATGACCTTCCAGAACAGGTAAGGTCAAGAGTCAGACTTTTCGCAGACGACACAGCAATGTATCTATGCATCAGCTCACTCTCAGAAGCAAACATCCTTCAAGAAGACCTCCTGAAACTCGAGAAATGGGAAGAAGATTGGGATATGAACTTTAACCCAGCAAAATGTCAGGTCCTACATGTGACCAGATTCAAGACTCCCATTCCATCCAAATACTTTCTACACAACACTGAACTTGAAAGTGTACCCACTGCCAAGTACCTTGGGGTCACAATATCAGAAGACCTCAGCTGGGGAAATCACATAAATAACATCACTAAAAAAGCAAATCAAACGCTGGGCTTTCTCAAACGCAATATCAAAGTTCGTAACCAAGACCTCAAATCCACAGCCTACAAAACACTTGTCAGACCACAGCTGGAATACGCCTCCTCTGTATGGTCTCCCCATACCGACACTGACATAAAAAAGATAGAATCTGTTCAACGGAGATTGGCCAGGTGGGCTACCCATGACTACAGGTCCACCTCCAGTGTTACTGAAATGCTTAATAAACTTTCCTGGCGTCCATTAGACCAAAGGCGAATAGATACCCGACTGATCATGCTGTACAAGATCACATATGATCTTGTAGCAATCCCCCTAACTGACTATCTCACACCAAATCGCAGGCAGTCCAAATTCATCCACCCGCTGGCATACAGACAAATCAGCACTACTACCAATTACTGCAAGTATAGCTTTTTTCCAAGAACTGCAGTACATTGGAACGCTTTACCCATCAGTATTGTCATGCTCCCCACCGTGGCACAGTTCAGTCATGCTGTTTGCCAGGTGGTGCATGTGTCTCCCTAATCACCAGATTCTGTTTTTTATCTTTTAAACTATACTAACACTCTTCTTTCACTGTACAAACTCATTTCACCCACTTCACTTTTCTTTTATTTCAGCTAACCCCCTTTAGCACTTGGTATACCGGAATTCCTTCTGAAGTCCTCTGATGAGGTTAAGAAGTAGTGGAAGATAGATAGATTTGTTTGGTGAAATCTGTCAACTTTTCTTCACGCACCTTCATTGCGCATAGAAAGGGAGACAGCATTTTTCCATACTTGACTATTCGTATATTTATCGTGCTCATAAGACAACGTTATCAGGGCCGTACTTGAAATAGCCAATCAGATTGATCCGATCGACCGGAGCATACGGATTCTAAATCAAGTAGTCGCAATGGAGCGTGACGAAGCGCTCCGCCGTCCAAGGTGGTGTGGTTGGAGCAAGTCACGTGACCTGCTCTAAAAAAGGTGGGGTATGAAAGCCCCCGCCGAGCCGAGCTTTAAGAAAGACCCTGCCGAGCCAGGTTTTTGACTTGGAATCGCCAATTTAACTCAAAATACCAAAAATGAATGGTTTCAGGTGTTGAAACAGATAAAGTCACACATGTATTAAAGATATCGTTCGTCATGATTCATTTGAAAACACAATTTGATGGCATTTTTCAATTTGACTGATACAAAAGCCGAGATTTTCTATCAAATCCAATAAATTTGGCAAATTAGCATAACTGAGTTTATTCAAACTGTTTGCAGTCATGCAAAATCATTTCAAATGCTACAAAATACCATTCTGAATATTATTTGTCATGCAGATATCGAGCTTTAAGCAATAATTAGTCAAAACCTGGCTCGGCATACTGAGCTCGGCAGCTCGGCTCGGCAGGGGCTTTCATACCCCGCCTCTAAAAAAACATGGCGTCAAAATATTTATACAAAACACAATCGTACAGCGAGAGTGCGAGTGCTGGTGACTTGTGGAAGTACTCTTCATCTGAATCATCTCGAGATGAGCTGTGGAATCGCTCATAATTAGACTCGCTACGACCGAATTCAGAACCTTGCTTTTCCTCACTTGATTTATGGGAATGCACTCCGTTTGCCCACTTTCCCTTGATTTAGCGTGCTGCTCGGAGCAATCCGATCACTCTTAAAATTTCTAAATCAAGTACGCCCCCAAGAGTTCTTGCGACTTACAAGTTATCGGAACTATAGTTCTTCGTTTAAAAAGAGTAATTTACAAAAGTGACAAAAGTAGCTTTGCTCAAATCAAATCAAATGCTGGGGATACTGCTGCTATGACGAGACTGTCATATGGCTCTAAGTGTGTGCTGTAAAATAAATGCGCTGTTTCATCACGCAAACATGTCCATGTAATATTTACCCCCTTGAACCCCAGTTTTATACAGAAAACTGGGGTATTCAGGGGTATATCTATTTTTCTTATTTTCGATCCAAAACATAGATTGTGGGTACTCGTTAGAACCGCCTCGCCGAGGCGGTTCTAACGTGTACCCACAATCTATGTTTTGAGCAAAAATAAGAAAAATATCAAAAATTTTCTACTGAAATTTTCACTTTTTACAGCTTAAAATCTCCTTTTTATTGCATAGGCAAGTTTTCGTAATGTGTTTTAGCTGTATATCGCAAATATTTTCTTTTTTTCCCGCCTGGTGTTCGTTCTGGAATTTTACAAATCTAATTGTTTTCATTTTCTGCATCTTCTGTTCTCACGTTTCATAGCGCAATGGTAAGAGATGGCTTGGATTAATATGTTTCGATGGATAAGAATCTCCAATACATTTGTCTATAATTTTTGCGTGGTCAATCAAAATCCAGGTAATGTGGTCAGGAAAAATCAATATTGGCAGAAATTAGTGGAAATTAGCCCTGAAAATACTTAAGACGTTCTTTTTGAAATACAGAAATTAAGATTTCTATTTTTAGGTTAACCTTTTTTTTCTTCAGATACTGAGTCGCTCAATTTCTGATCATCACCTCAGGTGTGGGGTGGGTGGCTAAATTTTGAATTTAGCAAATTAGGGGGGAAACATTCGGGATTGGGAAGAATGAATTCTTCAGGGCATCACTATAGGCCATATATCTTGTGTACTGTGAATCATGAGATGCCCTGGTATTTCTTAGTCTGGGTGTCGGGGTCAGATATTTATCTTTGTCAAGAGACACTGTACCGGAGTGAATCGATCTTGTAAAAAAAAGTTATGGAAGACTTTAGCCTGCGGTCCTCCAGGGATGGCCAATCAAGATCATCAACAAGGCCGTCGTCGGCGGTCCGGCCGGTCCGGCCATGGCCGGACCACTTTTTTGGCCGAAAATGGTTTCGGCCGGACCACAATGTTCGATTATTCGGCCGAAAATGTGATAGCCTGTTCGACTTTTTTGAAGTGTGGGCGTACTCGGTCAATCTTCCCGAGGGTGTGAAAGACAGTCGTTATAAAAACAATCATGAAAATGACACAGGTATTGTCATTATTGGATTTTGACGGATTATCGTTTGAAGTGAATGTGCATCAAAGTGTTCGTTAATTCATTGTGAATAAAACCGATTCTCTGTAATCATGGTGATCTTAAAAGAATTAGAAAACGTGTAAAGTTGTATTTCACAGTTGAAAATACTTTTGTTAAACATAATTTTTCAATAACCCAATCACTGTTTACAATTATTGCATTAAATCAAACAACATGCCGAAAAATCGTTTACGTATAAAATTTTCGTAAACCATTATTTTCTCCATTTCCAAAATTTGTTAAAACGTGCATGTTATTCTTCTATCATGGATATACCGCCGGTTCCTAATCAACCTCAGCGTTCCTTTGGCAAGGCAAATCCTGTGAATAGGAGCTTTCAGGCTTCATGGTTTTCGACCAGGACATGGCTTCATTATAATGAAACCTATAAAATAAGCAGCGCTTCAAAGGCAGAAATTGTCACAAAGTGCATTAAAATCGTCTCTACGGACGTCCAGAAATATAAATTTTTCTCGGGGGAGATCCCCCGAACCCCCCTTCCGACTCGTGCTCTCTCCAAACTCGTGCCTTCGGCACTCTTAAAACGTATTTGATGTTTCATGGCCGGACCACTTTTCATAAGCCGACGACGGCCCTGATCAAGCATGTCATCGACGCTACTGGTATTATGCCATCGCCTGCAGACCCACCTGGCTGCTGTCTTCTGCACTTTCTCCACCTTTTTTTGTCTCAGTTTCATTATATGGATGCCAAATAGGAGCTGCATACTCGAGCTGAGGGCGAACCAATGTTTTGTAGGCAACTTCCTTTGTATGCCTAGGTGCAAGTGCCAAATTGCGCCGAAGAAAGCCCAAAGTCTTAGTTGCTAAACCCTGAAAATTACTGCAGAATGTGCACAGTTTAATTAGCTTTCCAACAGCGTAAATATTTTAACTTTTAGAGAAAATTTGCGCACCAAAATTGTACTGTTGGATGGTACTTTTTTCCCATTTTTACTGTATCATAGCACTATTAAGAGGGTTAAACATTATTAAATTAAAATAATTTTATGACAATGTTATTCTACAGTCTTTTCTTTTTTATAATATCTAAAAATTATTGTACTTGAATGTACCATTAATTTGCTTTATTATGCACCAATTAACGATGTTTTCAAAAAAAAAAAAAAAAAAAAAAGAAAAAAAAAAAAAAAAAAAAACTATGTTATTGAATAGGCAAGTCAATTAGGGATTATTGGTTTTATGGTTTACCTGGAAGATAACGCTTTATGTAAAAAGTTCAAGTTTTATACGCCAGGAGATGGCGTGGAGGCACTGGGGTGCATGAATATGTTATAAAAAGATTACAACCTAAACAAGGCACATCAAGATGTTCGTTCGTCTCTAAATATTTTTTATAAAGACCATCTTCATCTATTAAATATTACATGTAGTTGTTTATGTGTATTGGTGAGTTCTTTGATGGTCCACCAGGCCACTGTCTGTTGCAAGTAGAGCAAGCCAATGTCGAAGTATTTGGCGATAGGACAATTAACTCTGGCTTTGCGTCTTCTGTGCTTTCTTTCAGCTTCACTTATTCTCTGTTCTGCACAATGAGCTGCATGTGCCTATAACACAAAACTGTCATCTTAAAGGGCAAAAGCAATCATTTGAACAAGAATGGTTTGCCATTTTGAGCTTTAATGCCATGTTGCGTCTACGCGAATTCACAAAGAAAATTATTTTAACATTCCACACGTAGCTTCTACTTTTACTTATACATGTATAAACATTTAAGCTTTTGTTTGGTTGCTTTTTAATTTTTCCACGTGAAATGGAATATAATTTATGTATGATCTGGCACAATATTATTGAAACTGAATAAACTTGAGAAAACCTGGAACTGTTAGAATTACATTCAAGGGAGTACATATCACAGATTCAGAGGAAAAGAATTGTAAGTCTAAACCGACAGTATTCAGTATAAGAAATGGTCGTGATGTATATAAACTTTGTATATAAATACACTCCACCAGTTAGATACATGTAACGAGCTTTTGTAAACTTTTACATCGAAAGGTGGTACCTCGATAAATCAACGGGGGAACTCTAAGAAGACTAGAACTAGATGGTGTAAATGACGTCACGCCGCGACTTTATTGGAAAAGGTCCCTCAGGACCTTTTCCACAGTGTTTACTTTGAATATGAAGAAAATTCTACCCATAATCGACTGCTCTCTCTCAATTACGCGTTTTGTCACATAAAGCGCTTAATAAAAACTAGTGAACCCGTCTATACTGACTAGACAGTTAACCGCAATCAATTAAATTTATCCATTTTTGACACTCCCCGTCAAATAACGGTAAAATCTAGCAAGCAGTCTCGATCGTGGTGACTACTTATCATAGCGCATCTAGGTTTAGATCGTAGATACCTTGACGAGGGGTACAGAAACTATAGGAACTCTATATGGCTGACTTTTAGTCCATCACATCGGTCCCATGGGTCTGTTTCTGGTAGTGTGGCTGCAGGTCAAAATTCAGAACTCTGTCACAAATTGACTGCACTGCAAAATGGTTTTCTACACATCGACATATTGATTGTAATCGTGTTCCCTTTAGTATTGGCTTTGGTTCCATAACATCAGAAATTTTGGTCAATGCCTTGAGTGACAGCTACACACACTGGTCAAGCGTTCATAACAAGAAACGACATTCATGTATAGGAAACGAAACTGAAACGTATGAGAATCGAAATTAATGACAATCCAGAGAATCAACAACACTGAAATCTAGAGCAAATTTAAAGGAATTTCTTATAACAAACGGCTGCTGACCTTTTCATTGGTTTCTTTTTAAAGAAGCCAACTTGTCTTTTTCTAGCTGTCACCAATACGTTGCATCACTTATCCCTCCCAGGCTATTACGATTGTGGAAGATCGGCGTAGGTCTGATCAACCAACGCTTCCATGTCAGTGTGTTAAAAATGCTAGAGACTCGAAGTGAATACACTAAATTACGTCCATTATGTCGGTCATGCTCATATAAACAAGTTATCCGCATTAGTTTGCAGATGAACAGTGGGGTTGGCAAACCTTAGGCTTTCAATGAGATGTCGATGCGCTGCATGCATACATGTAACGGTAATTTGTAGTTTATACTCCATGATTATTTACTGCAACTTAGGAATCTAAGAATACAGTAAAGTAGCACAAAGTGGCGTAAAGGGGTGTAAGGTTGCGTCAAAGGACGTAAGGGGGCGGGGTGGGGGGAGCGCAAAGCATTTTAAAATAAACGTATTGTGTATTAAATAGGCATCGGATATGATGCTGACGATACACTTTGAGCCATTTATTGTCTACGCGCCAGCGCGTAGACTACTCTAAAGTTTGAGATTGACCTACTTTTAATTGAATTACAAGACAACTCGTACACCTCTCTACAACTGCAACTGCACGTTTGAGTCTAGTGGCTTGACCATCGTGTTAGTAGGATTCCGGGTCGTTTCGCCAAGGACCGTGTAAACACCCAAAACACCCAGGCAAACCTCCCTTTGGTTGGTAACATTTGTACCATTGGTGCAGTAGGTATCAAAAATGGGGCAAATTGTTAAATTCGTGGAACTGGTGCATGACTGCATTCTATCTAAGCAACAACGGAATGAAATGAACCGACGGTATTGTGACGCTATATGGTCAGGCCTGAAAGCTTTGACCGCACCCCACCTGCCGTGTTGCCAATTACATTCTATCCAAGACACAACGGAAGTGACGGTCGATTGTCAGGTATGAATGCTTTGACCGCACAGCGTTTTATTTCTGTTCAGTCACATGAACCACGATGAAATGGGAGTACGGTCAGATTCTTTGACATTCAAGTTTATATATGCGAAGCGTAGACCAAGCTTTTTGTAAAAGCTTATACTTGTGTTACCCATATATTGGAAATGGAAGGGACTTGGTTAATAAAAAAACCCCACAGGTTTCCCAAAATATTCATTTGAAGAAAACATGAATGGAATTAAAGGCACTTTGCTCTCCTCAGCTTGTATTGATGGTTATTTAAGGACTAGTATTTAGAATCATTTACATATTCAACTAGAAATGCGTGTTTGTAAAACACTATGCCCCCAACTGTATGCTTGTCCCTAAACTGGCAGTTTGTATGAACCATTACTTTCATTCAAATGAAAACAAAATAATAATTTCCAGAAGAAGCTGTTCGACTGCTTCTATTTTGACCTTGATCCTGAAACAGAATGTAAGCTTTTTGCAGACAAGTTAGAAATGGAATAAAAATTAAAAAAAGGAGTAATTTTATCAACATTAGATGGAAAGTCCTCAAAAGTTAATCAGGTGATCTTCCTCTTAGCCCCAAACAGTATACCAAATATGAAAGCTCTCGCTCAAATACTTTTTGAGATATCTTGTACACATGATTTTCAAATTTTGATTTCAAAGGGACATAATTCCAAAAAGGGGCATAACTCGGACATGAAAAAAATACGGGTCAACTATTATTTCATGAGGAATTTGTATGTGTAATTTCTAAACTGTAGCATTCGCCGTTCAAAAGTTTCAAATTCCGCTGAAAAGTGGAAAAATCAATCAAAATTGAATATTTTTGTCAAAATTTGACAGAAAGTTTTCAAAAGTTGATCAGGTCATCTACTCCGCAGCCCTAACCTGTATGCCAAATATGAAGGCTCTAGCTTAAATACTTTTTGAGATATCTTGCACACAAGATTTTCAAATGTGGTTTTTCAAAGGGACATAATTCTAAAAAGGGGCATAACTCGGACATGAAAAAAATACGGGTCAACCATTTTTTCATGAGAAATCTGTATATGAACTTTCAAAACCCTCACATTCACTGTTCAAAAGTTTCAAATTTCACTGAAAAAGTGGAAAAATCATTCAAATTTTCACAATGCCATATTTTTGTCATAATTTAACAGAAAGTTCTCAAAAGTTGATCAGGTCATTTGCTCCGCAGCCCCAACCAGTATGTCAAATATGAAGGCTCTAGCTCAAATCTTTTTTGAGATATCTTGCACACAAGATTTTCAAATTTTGTTTTCAAAGGGACATAACTCAGAAAAGGGGCATAACTCGGACATGATAAAAAATACGGGTCAACTATTTTTTCATGAGGAATACATTTATGAAATTTCAAATCCCTAGCATTCACCGTTCAAAAGTTTCAAATTTCACTGAAAAGTGGAAAAAGCAATCAAATTTTAAAAATTCCATATTTTTGTCAAATTTTGACAGAGAATTCTCGAAAGTTGATCAGGTCATCTACTCCTCAGGCCTAACCTGTATGCCAAATATGAAGGCTCTAGCTCAAATACTTTTTGAGATGTCATGCACACAAGATTTTCAAATTTTGTTTTCAAAGGGACATAACTCAAAAAAGGGGCATAACTCGGTCATGAAAAAAAATATGGGTCAACTATTTTTTCATGAGGAATACATATATGAAATTTCAAATCCCTAGCATTCACCGTTCAAAAGTTTCAAATTTCACTGAAAAAGTGGAAAAATCATTCAAATTTTCACAATGCCATATTTTTGTCATAATTTAACAGAAAGTTCTCAAAAGTTGATCAGGTCATCTACTCCGCAGCCCCAACCAGTATGTCAAATATGAAGGCTCTAGCTCAAATCTTTTTTGAGATATCTTGCACACAAGATTTTCAAATTTTGTTTTCAAAGGGACATAACTCAGAAAAGGGGCATAACTCGGACATGATAAAAAATACGGGTCAACTATTTTTTCATGAGGAATACATATATGAAATTTCAAATCCCTAGCATTCACTGTTCAAAAGTTTCAAATTTCACTGAAAAGTGGAAAAAGCAATCAAATTTTAAAAATTCCATATTTTAGTCAAATTTTGACAGAGAATTCTCGAAAGTTGATCAGGTCATCTACTCCTCAGCCCTAACCTGTATGCCAAATATGAAGGCTCTAGCTCAAATACTTTTTGAGATGTCATGCACACAAGATTTTCAAATTTTGTTTTCAAAGGGACATAACTCAAAAAAGGGGCATAACTCGGTCATGAAAAAAAATATGGGTCAACTATTTTTTCATGAGGAATACATATATGAAATTTCAAATCCCTAGCATTCACCGTTCAAAAGTTTCAAATTTCACTGAAAAAGTGGAAAAATCATTCAAATTTTCACAATGCCATATTTTTGTCATAATTTAACAGAAAGTTCTCAAAAGTTGATCAGGTCATCTACTCCGCAGCCCCAACCAGTATGTCAAATATGAAGGCTCTAGCTCAAATCTTTTTTGAGATATCTTGCACACAAGATTTTCAAATTTTGTTTTCAAAGGGACATAACTCAGAAAAGGGGCATAACTCGGACATGATAAAAAATACGGGTCAACTATTTTTTCATGAGGAATACATATATGAAATTTCAAATCCCTAGCATTCACTGTTCAAAAGTTTCAAATTTCACTGAAAAGTGGAAAAAGCAATCAAATTTTAAAAATTCCATATTTTAGTCAAATTTTGACAGAGAATTCTCGAAAGTTGATCAGGTCATCTACTCCTCAGCCCTAACCTGTATGCCAAATATGAAGGCTCTAGCTCAAATACTTTTTGAGATGTCATGCACACAAGATTTTCAAATTTTGTTTTCAAAGGGACATAACTCAAAAAAGGGGCATAACTTGGTCATGAAAAAAAATATGGGTCAACTATTTTTTCATGAGGAATTCATATATGAAATTTCAAATCCCTAGCATTCACTGTTCAAAAGTTTCAAATTTCAATGAAAAGTGGAAAAATCAATCAAAATTTCAAAATTCCATATTTTTGTCAAAATTTGACAGAGAGTTCTCAAAAGTTGATCAGGTCATCTACTCCTCAGCCCCAACCAGTATGCCAAATATGAAGGCTCTAGCTCAAACTCTTTTTGAGATATCTTGCACACAAGATTTTCAAATTTTGTTTTCAAAGGGACATAACTCAGAAAAGGGGCATAACTCGGACATGAAAAAAAATACGGGTCAACTATTTTTTCATGAGGAATACATATATGAAATTTCAAATCCCTAGCATGCACCATTCAGAAGTTAACAGACGCACAGACAGACAGACAGACAGACAGACCGACAGACAGACAGACAGACAAGCCGAAAGCAATATGCCCTTCCAACTTTTTCAAAGTTGGGGGCATAAAAAAGCTACTAGTTCAATGTATCAGGTTCATATTTAGCATGCTCTCAAAATATATTCAGTTGCTCTGCGGGTCAAATATGATACACATCTATGTAGTATTCAAACACGGATCAAATTTTAATGTGAGGGCTAATAGTTGTGAACATAATGTTATTCCTTCATGCGTGCCATGACACTAACACTGTTCATTATGATATTTTCTGTTATGTTCATGAATGCTTTTCAGGAGAGTAGTAATGGTTTTCAAATCAGGTACCGCTTTGATGGCAAATCATTCAAACTAATAAGGTTTCAAAACGAAGGCGTGCACAGAATGGTGTAATAGATGAGCTACTCTATGCAGAGGGAATGGACAAAAACTGAAAGTTGTTGATAAAAAGGTACAAGTAGGCAAGGAACAGGAAAAGGCGCAATCAGAAAAAGATTCCCACTCCAAAAACCTAGGCTGGAAAAAACCAAACTAACAATAAGGTACTAAGACCATGAATACATTTTGTAAGCCGGATGAGCAGCTATTTCCCAATAGGTGGTCACTCAGTTACCTAAACTTAACTAAAATATGATAACATACATAAGGCGCCAACAGCACAAAATGAAACACCAAGACATAAAACAATAAGAACCACAACAGAAGTATCGCGTACCTGGTAAGCACTCTCTCCAGAGCAGTGCACATTGATGATGAGGTCACTGACAGAATTGCAAAAGCAAGTGTTGCATTTGGAAGACACCGTGCAAATGTCTGGGAGCGAAATAGAAGCAAGCTTGACACCAAGCTGAAAGTCTGCAAGGATGTGGTACTCCCAACCTTCTTGTGTGCATGTGTGACCTGGGCAGCATACCAACGTCATGCAAAGAGACTTAATCATTTTCACTTAATTTGCTTGAGAAAGCTGTTAAAATCAAGTGGAATGACAAGATTCCAGACACAGAGGTCTTGAAGAAGTCGGGGATGCAAAGCATACACGCAGTCTTAAAGCTAGCACTTAGATAAACTGAGCATGTTATAAGAATGCCTCATGAGCGACTTCCAAAGAAAGTTTTCTATGAAGAATTACAGGAGGGAAAGCGCTCCAAAGGTGACCAGAAGAAACGCTATAAAGACATCCTCAAAGCCTCTTTGAATGATTTCGACACACAAATAGAGTCTTGGCAACAGTCTGCACGTCAATGTAGCGTGGTCTCATCAACAAAGAAGCAGCTCATTATGAAGAAAAGAGAATCTGTGAAGCTGAAATAAAGTGCAGAGAATGCAAAGCCAAGACCAATGGGCCACCAGCAGTTTCATTTACATTGGCTTGCTCTACTTACAAAACTCGACAGTTTAGGGCTCGAATTGGCCTAGTCAGCCGTCAAAGAACTCACTAACAGACATGAACACCAAATATTCAAGAAATAAAGATGGCCCGAGGACCAAACAACTAACTAAATGTTGTGAAACACTGCAGAAACAAAGTGTGATACATTCTTTCAGGACCAAAACCAAGAGACTACTACATCTCCTTATTTGAAAATTCAGATCTCCCTACCAAGTACCAAAGCTCTTCTTTGTTTAGTCACTCTGCCGATTTTGTAACTTGTAGAAAGTCTTTCTCCGTCCCGTAAGGAACAACCACTGGTATTCCAGCGTAGGTATGGTTTATGTTGATTTCAAGGGTACATCCACCACCATGTTGTAACATGAGAGGCTTATTTACATAAGGGGTCTTACACTATTATATTACATCACCATTCCACCACCCAAAAAACTGCACACATCCATAGGAACATTACGTTATGGTGGGGTTGTTTCCACCGGTCAGAAGTCGTTGTCTAGCTCCGTGTAACATGTAGCATGGAGTGAAATTTACCTATATGGCATCTTAGATATATCACATACATCATATACTCGCCTGAGAATGTAGTAAATGCATGCACTCTCCTTCACGCGACCCAATATCTTAAATGCACAATTTCAGTCAGTATTCACTAAACCTGTTCCACCGAAGCTGAAACATCTAATTGAACTGATTCTCCCCCGTAGTAGCTCATCACCTAAAATGCCTGAAATCTATATCTCAGTAAATGGTGTTTCAAAACAACTTTCGAAATTAAACCCTGGCAAGGCTGCAGGTCCTGATAACTTTACCTCAAGAATTCTCAAAGAAATCCACAATGAAATAGCCCCCATTCTCACTGACATTTACAACAGTTCACTGCATGAGGGAAAAGTACCAGATGACTGGCGGAATGCCATTGTTACCCCAGTCTACAAAAAAGGTACCAAAGTTAAGGCTGAAAATTATTGCCCCATTTCCCTCACGTGTATCTGTTGTAAAGTCATGGAGCATGTTATAACATCAAACATCATGGCTTACCTAGACAAACATAATCTTCTCCATCCAAATCAACATGGCTTCCGTCAAAAACTCAGTTGTGAAACTCGATTAATCCAATTCATTCAAGATCTTTCAGACACCCTAAATGAAAAAGGCCATTGTGATGGACTTCAGCAAGCGGCCTTTGATAAGGTCGATCATCAAAGGCTACTGCTGGAGCTCCACCGTCTTGGCATCAACCATGATGCAATCACTTGGATTGGGACCTTCCTCTCTGGCAGAACACAGCGTATAGTTCTTAAAGGCGAAGAGTCTGAGTCATGTCCCGTCATGTCTGGTGTACCACAGGGTTCAGTATTGGGGCCCTGTCTGTTTCTTCTGTACATAAACGATATGTCTGATACAATGCAGAGCAATATCAGACTCTTCGCCCACGACACAATCATGTACCTGACAGTTTCAAACCAGACTGATTGCCAAGTTCTACAAAACGATCTTATTAAACTTGAAAACTGGGAAAGAGAATGGTTGATGTCGTTTAACCCGGACAAATGCGAGTTGATTAGAGTAACCAACAAGAAAAAACCCACTGTATACAAGTATATGCTCCATGGGGTAAGACTGAAAGAAACTGATTCAGCTAAATACTTGGGGATCAATATCTCTCGCGATTTGTCATGGGGTAAACACATTGACCATATCACCACAAAAACAAACAACTCACTGAACATCAAACGCAATATTAGAATCAACAATGTTAGACTTAAAGAATCAGCATACAAAACCTATGTCCGCCCCTTAGTTGAATATGCGGCCTCTGTATGGGACCCCTGGCAGAACAGATATATAGAAAAAATTGAAATGATTCAACACAGGGCCGTACGTTACATGTTCAACGACATTAGCTACACTAGCAGCATTAGCAACATGCTACATGTATCTAAGCTAAACCTTCCAACGCTCCAGCAACGTAGACAAATCTCAGCTTTGACTATGTTCTACGAAATAAAACATCAGCTAGTTAACATCCAATTTCCTAATACATGTAATATCCAACCAGCACTGAGACACAGATACTCATTCCCACGATCTAGCATAAACATTCACAAACACTCTTTCTTCCCACGGACTGCTAAGCTTTGGAATGCACTCCCACCTGACATCTGTGACAGCCCTGAACTCGGTTCATTCCGAGCAGCGCTCCTTAAAACCTTGTAATTTCCAATAAGTAAAACCAGTATCATTTATCATTTTTCATAACACATCAGATCATATTATCACTTTCCATTAAATCATTCATCAATCGCAACAAACTATTCCATACTACTACAGGAAGCCACACTACTGCAAAAAAAAGTGATCCAAAATTCAAAATTCCCTACCAATATAGAAAACTGAGCCTAAATTATAATATTTTTGTTTTGATATTTTTGGAACCACCTTTTGCGCACGCACTCCATGTAATACTCTTTTAGAGGTGTTTGGAGTACCTGGCAGATTCAGAGAACTAAATATTGGCATGGGCAAACAAACAAATTTGAAGTAAGATACCACCTAGAAGGTCCGAACACCAGATTCTAGATGCACTCGAAGAAGTCTGTGGTTTACTACGGTGTCGAGTACATGCGGGGCATGTAAAACACAGATAAAATGCACGAACCGGAACGCTGATAAAACCAATAGTCATCTAGAAAATTAACGATAGATCCCCAAAGTTACGTCCCTTGTTTACGTGAATTTTACTTCTTTGTATGAGCTGTCAATTTCTCTGGCGAAAGTTACTGAAACATTTTGAATGAAAATAAATGATGGCCAAAGGAAGCAACAAAGAAGCGAAAGAAGAAGGCGAAATTTCTGATGATGAAAGTGAAGAAAAACGTGTGCCTGTTTTAAATCCTGTTCCCCACCCTCAGGCCCATGGACTTGAGTTTCAGGCATTGAATTCGGTTCCCCCTTCACACTTTGTGGGAAGGAGTAACCGCCCAAAACCGAAAGTTGGTCATGCTAAATTTTTAAGAGGCCCCTATCTACCACAACCTGGACAAGTCCCTTCTTATGGGAAAAGGTTGCCGAGCCCAAAGAGGGCGCTTTCAGCTCTCCAGCCATTGAGAGGAATATTAAAAAATCCATCACGTCAGAGTAACAGTGTTTCTAATAATGAAATGTTGGACAGGCAGGGTATCAATTCAGGTAGGCCATCAGGGATTGAACGCATGCTGAATGTACCAAACAAGGACACAATTAATAGTGGTATACCCAAACAGTCACCTGGTGCAAAATGTATCCTTTTCTTAAAATATGTAAGATGAAAAGCTGCGTAGTTTTAATGCACACATTTGTTTCTGCTGTGTCCCTGCTTTGTATCTGAGTATAGGCATGTGGTATTGTAGCAGTACTCACCAGTAGCTCGCCCATCCAAGGTTGGAGGGTTCCATGGTCGAAGGACTGTGTGGAAGACTATGCTATTTTTTTACTTTGTACTGAGTCAATCAATTTATGACCATTACCTCAGGAGATGTGAAAATATGACTTGCTCAAGCCACAATGAACTGTGCCTGGCTGAGGATCTAACCTGGGACCTCTGAGACCAGAGTCCTACACTCTACCATTGCGCCAGTCAACTAAAATGTAGAGGTTAATATTATTATTATAACATAGTTTTTTTTTTTGTTTTTTTTTTTTATTTTTGCTTGCTCTGTCCCGACATGATGAAAAATTGTTGACTGATGTTAGGCCTCAATACTAACAAATTTTTTGCTTGCTTGAAGAATATAATGTATATGTATTTGAATCCTTAACTTTATAATACTTACCTTTCTCAGAGCGTGTTACATTTTTTCAGGCTTAGACTTTGTTGTGTCTGTTTTCAATCAAAGGTTATATTAATCTCTATCCAAAATGTACTTTTGTCAAATGATCTTGGTAATTTCCTTAGCATGCCTCAGTATGGGAGAGAAGACGACTACGATCTACGCGGGAAGATAAAGAAAAAGAAAATGAAAACAATGCAAGTGATCAGGATTTTGGAGCATTACTGGAGAAATACAAACAAATCCAGGAAAAGCTGGCAGAAATTAAAGAGGAAGAAACAGTTTTGCAAAAGCAAGAGGACAAGAAAATTACTGTTGAAATAAAGAATGATATCACCAAAGAAGATGATGGAATGGAGATCGAGTCTGCTGGAGATTGGGCAAAGAAAGATGCAGGGGCACAAGACATTGTGAAGGGTGACCACATCCACATGACAACCGATTCGCGTAAGAAATATATACTATATAAAAATAAAACAGATCTTTTAAGCGCAGCGAACATATTCATGAGAATGGGGATGGGCCAGTGGGCCATACCATGGATTTGGCTACTTTTAAAGCTTTAAGTAACCCTACAGATTTTACAACATGAAGCCAAAGGTAATCTCTGACTTTCTAGCCTCGCTACAAGGAGAGGTATCACAGAACACCAACACTTTTTCAGGACCATCATGTCTGAAATGAGCCGCATTGTGAGAAAACCGGTTTAAAAATATTTTGACCCCCCCCCACCCCCCACCCCCCTGTTAGGTGTATGTTATTTGTTTAGATAATGATAAAAGACCAGTTTCTCCTGTAATAGTAATGAAATTCAGACATCTGATTGAAATAAAACAGTGTCACTAGGTTAAATTCACAGCACCACTTTAAGTGTGTGTGGGGGGGGGGGGTCAAAATATTATAGGCAAAAAGTGACCCGCGGGTCTTATATTATGACCCCCCTACCCTGTTTATGCTATCTTTTATATAATGATAAATTGCTTTTTCTCCTGTAATTACACATGAAATTCAAACACTTAATCAAATATAACAGCTTCAACATGCATCCATTTTATATAATACTGGTACAGAGGGGGGGGGGGGGGGTCAATATATTATGGTATAATATTTTGACCCCCCTATTAGGTGTATGTTATATAAAGATAATGATAAATGACCAGTTTCTCCTGTAATTGTGGATGAATTTCAAACATCTGATTGAAATAAAACAGTTTCACTGGGTTAAATTCACAGCATCACTTTAAAGGTGGGGGGGGGGGGGGGGGCGGGGGGGGGGGGGTCAAAATATTATAGATAATGATAAAAGACCAGTTTCTCCTGCAATAACACATGAAATTCAGACATCTGATTGAAATAAAACAGCTTCACTATGTTACATTCATGGGCAACACTTGTAAGGGGGGGGGCGTCAAAATATTTTAGGCAAAAAGTGACCTGTGGGTCATAATATTATGACCCCCCTACCCTGTTTATGCTATTTATTAATATGATGAAAAATCGCTTTTTCTCCTGTAATTACACATGAAATTCAAACACTTAATCAAATAAAACAGCTTCAACATGCATCCATTTTAGCTTCACTATGTTACATTCACGGGCAACACTTGTAAGGGGGGGGGGGGTCAAAATATTTTAGGCAGAAAGTGACCCGTGGATCATAATATTATGACCCCACTACCCCCTGTTTATGCTATTTATTAATATGATGAAAAATCGCTTTTTCTCCTGTAATTACACATGAAATTCAAACACTTAATCAAATAAAACAGCTTCAACATGCGTCCATTTTAGAAATACTGGTACAGTACGGGGGGGGGGGGGGGGGTCAATATATTATGGTATAATATTTTGACTCCCCTATTAGGTGTATGTTATTTGTTTAGATAATGATAAATGACCAGTGCATGTGCTACACAAACCGGCCTATACACCCACAGAAGGAAGCTAGAATCTTAAAGTTTGGGGTATAAGTAGAGGAAGAAGTGTACTATCCGTGTAGTGAAAACAAAGACGCTGATCAGCTTCACAGTTACTGCGAATCTGATCTGCGCCTTTGTTTTCGCATATTCAAAAATCCGGTTTTCTCATGATGCGGCTCAAATATCAAATATACATTAAGTGTCCAGATTTTTAGATTCTGTAAATGGAAATTCAGTATATAAAGTTTTGAATGTTATATTCCACAGCAGCCAGTCCTTCATTGTCCGGAAGATCAAGTCCTATCGTGATAGATGATGATGAAAATGAATATACAGTGGTTGAAGAAGTCGGAGATAAAACGGACAACACAGATGAGGACAAGGTGAGGGGAGAGGGTGTTACTAGGATACAATTGTTTTACCCTCAGTCTGAAAGTACAGTCAGACTATTCTTTGTAACTTTGTAATGGACAAAATGTAACTGTTCTTTAGTTGTTTAACATATTATGAGCCACATCATTAGAAAACACTTTTTTACATTTATGCAGAAACATAGATGCTGGTCAACTGTGCAGAAATTTCACAGCTGTTCAGCATCCTTGTTTTCCCCACTGGGATAGTACAATCCTCTTAAATCAGAAATCTTACATTATTCTGTGACTGTACAGGCCATTCTGTGGCAGACCTGGTCGGAAACCATTAAGACTGTTTGTTTTAGCTCACCTGAGCCAAAGGCTCACAGGTGAGATTATAGTATAACCATGCTCCGGCGTCCGTCCGTCGTCCACAATTTCAAAGATCTTCTCCTCTGAAACCACTTGGCCAATCAAAGCCAAACTTCATGTGGAGCATTCTTAGGAAGGGGGAACGAAAGTTTATATAAATGGTTCAGGTCATGGCTATAAATAGCAAAAACCATTAAAAATCTTCTTTTCCAGAACCAGAAGGCCTATGATCTTGAAACTTGGTGTGAAGCATCGGGGACAGGAGCTCTACAAAGTATATATAAATCATGACCTTGGGATGACCTTGACTTATTTTACGGCAAGGTCAACTTAGGTCGCCAATGCATTTGAATGGGAAAAAATAATAAAATGTCATTTAATGGCAAAAAACTTGCTAGGAATGAGCAAATGGACAAAAGATTTATGTTTATGAAAATATTTTGGGCCCAGAGGGTTGTCTGCCCCTGCCCCGGGGCTATATACATGTGTATGACCATAATATTCAAACATCTTCTTCTCTGAAACCGCTTGGCCAGACAAAGCCAAACTTTATGTGGAGCATTCTTAGGAAGAGTGAATGAAAGTTTGTGTAAATGGTCAAGGTCACATGACCAAGATGGCTGCCATGTCTATAAATAGTAAAAACCTTTAAAAATCTTCTTCTCCAGAACCAGAAGGCCTATGATTTTGAAACTTGGCATGAAGCATCAGGCAATGGAGCTCTACAAAATTTGTATAAATCATGACCCTGGGATGACCTTGACCTTTTTTACAGCAAGGTCAACTTAGGTTGCCCACGCATTTGAATTGGGAAAATTGTTAGGGCAAAACTTGCAGCAAATTGGCAAATGGACTGAATCTTTATGATTTAAAAAAGAAATTGCCCCCAGAGGTTGCTCTGGGGTTATATACATGTATATTACCATTCTAGTGGTATATATCTCAGGTCTCAGGTGAGCATTTACAGGACCATTGGTCCTCTGGTTTCATGTTGCATTTAAAATATGACTCATAATACAATGTAGTTGTTTTTGTGGTGCTGCAGTTTAATGTAGTGTCATTAAACTAAAAAACATTTGAAGCTCACTTGAGATGTTGCATACAAGAGTATAAATGTCATGTAAAGAACCTTAATATTTGGATACTAAAATTGAAAAAATGCAATAAAACATCACGGTAAGCCACACAACCTGTATGCAAGAAAACCTAAATCATTCAATTTTCCTTTCATATCTAGACGTCAGCAGCCAACAGTGATGACGATGACCTCGATGAACTAGAATTAATGGAGCTACGTCGTAACGCCCTATCTTCTCTCGCATCAGCCATGTCACGAGCCGAGGAGGACCAGCTGACCAACGATAACTCCAACCAGGAACCAGGGAATATTTCTCTTGTCTTTGAGACAGTCTCACATGGCCAAGAGGGGGACAGAGAGGGGCAGAGGTCAAAGGTTGAAGAAGAAAGTAGGTCAAGGTTATCTGGTCATGTGACCTCTAGTCGACCCCCAGCTAGGGAACCAGTGAGGAGAAGACAGCATTCTCAAGAAGGTTTGTACTAAAATGTTGGGATTTGTGTCAGGCTGTCTGCCACTGTCAGCTGTTGCTTGTTAACCTGTTTGAGTGAACCCACTTTCATTTTTAGGGGCATCAAGAGTGATGTTTTAATTTGAGCCTTTGCATGAGAAAACCAACATTCTTGGTTTCTGACCAGCTCTGACACAAACCAGCCTGTACAGTCGCAGAAGCAGGCTAGAAGCTTTAAATTTCTGAAAGTTGAGGAGGGATTGTAGTATCCGAGTACTGACAATATAGGCGCTGATCAGCTGTGCAGTTACTGCACAGCTGAAATGCGTCTGTTTTCACATAGGCAATTATCCCATTTTCTCATGACAGAAGCCTCCGTGGCGCAGTGGTTAAGCCACTTGCCTTGTAAACCAGGGGTCGCAGGTTCGATCCCGGGCTTCTCCAGATTGAGACTATAAACCGAGGTCCCGTCTCCATATGACCTTAGCTGTTGGTGGGACGTTAAACCCCAATCAATCAATCAATCATTTTCTCATGACGTGGCTCAAATGGGTGAACCCGCTTTATGAGTGATGTTTATACATGTATTTTTTTTCACTTTTCAATGAATTTCTTCTAAGCAAACCATATTATTGGCCTAGATTTTATGCTGCATTTTGCGGCGTCACATCACGACCAATACTGTTTGCCCATGTACAATAAATACTGGTATCAGGTATTTTAATTTAGCTTCACCTTTACCTTGGAATATATATCATTTGATCCAATTGGTTTGAGTCACATATTCTGTGAATATTTTGTTCTCAGGCTATGATTTCTTTTTCTTTCTTTGAAACTTAGGGAGAGAAATAAAACCAAGACAACCAACCAGAAAAAGAGTTCTGTCTGGCAGATCACATTACCCACGACAATCAACCTCGGACCACAAAATCTACGAAGCCAGACGCCGTTCCTCAGCTACCCGAGACTACGACTATCGCAGGAGGGATGATATAAGAAAAAGGGACGAAGAGGATTGGAGGCCTAGGTCACCTGAGAGAGATAGAAAAAAGGACAAAGAAGGTCCAGAGACACAGACAAGGGAAATACAGAGGATTTTAACTATGGTGGAAGATCCAAAGGAGCAGATTGATCAATTTCTTGCCCTGATTAATAAAAAGTCAGAAAACAGGAATAGAAGAAAGGTAGCTCTCTTGCTGGAGATAATAGACACATTTTCTGTTTGATATGTCTGATAGTGGCACATACCTGCATGAAGAGTTTACAGAAAATCTGCACTCATTCTTTTACATTTCAGTAATTTTTATGTAAAAGCCATAGTTGTCGTTTAGTGGTGAATGTATGTGCATTAATCAGTGGTTCACTGTCCTCATCAGGCTTGCCCAGGAACTGTGTTAAGTAAACAGAGAGCATAAGAAGCATCATCTTAATGGTCCTGGGTATGCTGGTCTGCATATGGATGAAATAGTATTCTCTCATTATCTTTTGGAGATTTAACATTCTCAAGATTCTTACAGTTTCCAATTATTCATAAGCATTTTATGGTATATTCATTTCCAGTCACCGGTACCTATATTCAAGAAGTCAGCTGATATCCACACATCAGTCAAAGATAAGACAACTCCAGCTCTACAAGACAACTATGATGAGGTAGAGATGGACATTGACAGTGACACAGGCTCACCTGGTAAATTACCATTTTTTGCAAAAATTCATTACAAAAACTTGCCCATGCAATATACAGAGATTTTTTCACATGCAAAAAATGAAAATTTCATTAGAAAAATCTTGATATTTTTCTTATTTTTGTGCAAAACATAGATTGTGGGTACACGTTAGAACCCCCATGCAGAGGCAGTTCTAACGAGTACCCACAATGTATGTTTTGAAGCAAAAATAAAAAAAAATAGGTACATGTATACCCCTGCATAACCCAGTTTTTCTATATAAAAGTGGGGTTCAAGGGGGTATACATTACATGGATATGTTTTCCTGATGTTAGTTCCAAATATTTAAGCCACAAGAGCATAGTGATTAAGCCTTATGTCTTGTGTATTTCATATGTAACAGGTTTGATCCCACCATTCGCTAGCCTTTTGGTTGAGAGTTTAAACCATGGTCCATTCTCCATAACCTTAGCTGTTGGTAGGATGTTACACCCAAACTCAAAATATATTTGTAGGTTGCCATTTAACTTAAGGTGTTTTAGACAGCGAAATATGGAAAATATTACAGTGGCCATTAACATATGAGCCACCTCATCTGAAAACCAACAATCTGCATATGCGAAAACAAAGGCGCAGACCAGTTTTGCGGTAACAGCTAAGCTGATCAGCATTTTGTTTTCGCTACATGGATAGTACAATTCCTCTTCTACTTGTATCCAAAATTTCAAGCTTAGCTTTTTTCTGTGACGGTACAGGCCGGTTTGTGTCGTACCTGTTCAGCAAAAACATTGTTGGTTTTCCCATGACGCGGCTCATAATTTGGTGCATTAGTTAAAATTTCTATGGTTTCAGTTCCAGCCTCCACAGCTGAGGAATTATTTGATGCAGATATTTACAGTGCAATGCAGCCAGTGCAGCCAATGACTTACACTACTCCAGGTGCTGCAACTAACTACACAGTAAGTGACTTGCTCTAATTGAGTACTTAAAGTTTCTTCAAATTTGTGAATTTGTGAGAAGCATGTTTAAGCGGTAAAAGATAAAGGCTGTTGAGATCATATTGTTATATTGTATGATTGGTGATTGAAAATCTTTCCAAAGTGATTTGAATGTCAGAGAATGATGTTGCTGAACAAATAATTGGATTACATTTGATTTACTTTTTCACTTTTCAGTCTGCCATTCCACTTCCGCCAGCTGTTGTCCCATATCCACCACTGTGGACCGGAGTGGTGCCACAACCAGCCTCACTCTATGCAACATCCGACAACCTCACCAGCATGAGTGCCTTATCTACACAACCCCCTGCCCCAGGGACAGTTCCAGTGGTTGAACCCACAGCGCCACCCCCTCCCCCACCCCCACCACCAGAAGAGCCACCTCCAAAACCACCTATGCCCCCACCCTTGCCCGAGTCACCTTTACCCCCATTACCAGAAGAGCCACCACCAGGTACAACAAGTCAGTCACTACTTCCAACAGACAATCAACAAATCTCTTCATTTGTGGTAAAATCAGAAGTACCGAGCTCTAGTACTTACGTATTTCAAAATTCAGGAACCAGTACTTATCAGTCCATGGCAACAGTTGCTTCTATGGCAACTGTGTCTTCCATGGCAACAAATTTGACCGAAAGTCCATTATTACAAACTCAGCTACAAATTTTGACAGAACTGCAGAAACTGAGTGCCTATAGTACAACTGATTCTCTATCCCTATATCAGACAGCAGTAAACTCGGGGATTTTACCAGCATCTGTTCTGCAAGGGATATTACCACCAACTGTTCAAGGAATTTTATCTTCGTCTGCTCAACCTGTTAGTATTCAACCTGAGCAGCCATTAATAAACATGGCCGCCACTAATCAGATGGTTCCTGGTCAGTATCCAGACTATTACACTACAGACTACCAGCAACACCAAACAGGGAACCAATTTATGTCTCAACCTGGAAACCTTTCACATGACCTTTATGGTGCATATACAGTCTCAAGGTCATCTGTCATCACCCCTAGTAGTTTGCCTCAAAACAGTTACAATCAGTCACCCATGGATTTAAGTCAAAGCCAGTCTACTATTGGTGCTACTCATAACCAGTCTGAGCTACACAACTTACATAATCAGTCTGAACTACCCAACATAACCATTAGAGTGGATGGCGGTCCTGCTACAGCCAGTACCAGTCACAGGGACATTATCGTAGCAGATAGTGGTGTACCTCTAAAGGAGGGAAATACAGTTTCAGCCAGTTCCAGTCTCCGTGACATTACTATAACAGACAGGGGTGTGCCTATAAAGGAGGAAAATGAGGAAGATGATGAAGCCGCCATTCTCAGAGCTCAGCTTCTGAAATCTGTGGAACAGAAAAGAAAACAGAAAGACAGAATAGAGGTATGGATAGCTACTCAAATTTAACTGCCTAGTGCAGAATTGAGTGGCAAAATATTGCAGCAATTTAAACTTCTTCATGCTATAACTGCAGATATCACCTTTATTTTAATGTGTCCATTAGTGATATATCAACTTTTGGAAAAACAAGGCATGGTTTGAAAAAGTCTCATTAGTCTAGACTGAAAAAGCTTGGGATGGGAATCTTATTTCAACCAAGTATCTTAACCATTACACCTTGGAGGCATCCAGGACCTAAAGGAATTTTTACTTTTATCTACCTTGAAATGATAACTGTTTTGATGATGTAAGCTATTTTGTATTATTTTACAGGACATAAAGGTTGAGATTTCTAGCACGAGAAGTCAGTCACCAAACTACACCAACAGCTTCGGTAGAGTCCAGTCTCCAAACTTAGCCAGTAGCTATTGCAGCACCCGGGCTCCAGAAACCAAGAGGAAAGTCCATGACAGAAATTATGCCTATCATCTTGCAGTAAGGGACTTAAGACTTACACATACATAGTTGTGCCACTTTTAAGAAGAAAACTATGCGCTAGCCATGCAAGGGTCTCCGAAAGTTTTTGATTGATTGATTAAATTGATGCTTTACGTTCCAGTCAACGGCAAAGGTCATGTGGGGACATTGCCTCCATTTTATGGGACTTTTACTCAACATTAGGATGTCATGACTTCATAAATTTAACCACCTAACGAAGCTAATAAGGCTTATATGTATGGATAGTTTGACTAAACCACTTCCAGGGCAGGCTCAGACTTGAGCGGTTAACCAGTAATCAGACGGTCTGTCAGTAGATTAGAAGCTTTGCCTGGAGGCACAAGCAGCCCATCTATTTCTCCTGGGCCCCAATGGGCGGGGGGCCCAGAAAGTAACTGTGTCCTTAAATATTGCATGAGTTCACTGTATATGAGATAATTTGATTGGTTTAACATGGAAAGTAGGCATATTTCTTTCCTTGATGTGATGTTTGAAAGGTTAGAACTTCGACAGTAGAGGTATTTAATTTTGCAGAATCTACCGATCCAGAAACAAGTTGTGATCAACCTGGGAGATGATTCATCAGATGAGGAAGATCAAATGTCTCACACTGTGCCATCAGATGTCAACAAACTACTTGGCGGACTTGACGATTTTCTCAAGGAAGCTAGACGATCTGCAGAGTCCACAACAAATCTTCAAAAGATTGATTCATTGTCTTTAGCTCAACAAGAAGTAAACCGATCTTCAACTGAAAACCAGTTGACACCTGTTAACCAGTCTAACTCATATCAGACAGAGGTGAAGCAGTCAAATCAGACACCAGAGAATCAGATTGCTATAAGCCTGCCAGCAACAAACCAGTCTCCTTCAGCCCAGACTGAGGTGAAGCAGTCTAATCAAATTTTGATGAACCATTCAGTTGTAAGCCAGCCAGCAATAAGCCAACAAACAGTAAAGCAGCCACTATTAAGCCAACCAGCAATAAGTGAGCCAGCAATAAAGCACCTACATTCAGAACAGCAAGCAATTAATCAAGCAGCCTCAGAAAAGTGGAAAAAATGGAAGCGAGAAAGAGAACTGAAGGAAATGTTTTCAAAATGTGAGGGAGAGGTCTTGCAACAAAGGTACAGCTTATAATTTGAGCCACCTCTTGGGAAAACCAACAATGTGGTTTCTTCAAAGGTCCGACACAAACCGGCCTGTACAGTCATAGAAGCAGGCTAGAAGCTTGAAATTTTGTAGTTAAGTAGAGGAGGGATTGTACTATCCGTGTAGCGAAAACAAAGGCGCTGATCAGGTAACCGCGAAGCTGATCTGCGCCTTTGTTTTCGCCCAGGCAGATTGTTGATTTTCCCATGGGGCGGCTCATTTGTTACTCTAACAAAAGAGTACTGAATACTCACTAAAAAGGTGACTTAGTTACATAAATATATGTTCTCAAGACCATATCAACACGAACATTGGCATGGATCAAACCGTGCCTAAGACAGGAGCAGTATTTGTCTACACTGCTCAGTCGCTCAGTTATCATGCTGCTGAGTGCTATGCATTTTCATGTTTGTATATATAGTTATCCCCAGAAAGGTCAATACCATAAATTACCCCTCTTTTCCCTTGAAGAAGGATATTTATTATCACTATTTCAATGTTTTTTGGGTGCAATAGCTATATCAGTAGCTTGTGTGCCTCGTAACGGAGCGGACCCGACACCCATCCTCGTGTCTGGCACATTTCTTTCATGAAGATTTGGTCATGAAAATATTTCAGTGGTCATGATTCTTCCTCTTCTGTTGATTCAAGAAGAGCATTTGTCAGTTAGTGGCAAAGAAATGTGCACTAAGTACTGGTTACCTGCCTGTGATGCTTGGCCAGGAACAGTGTGATCAGGATAACTGACTTTCCTGAGATTATTTTATGCACCAATCATTTGTAACCACTGCCCCCCCCTCCCTCCACTATGGGGAAGGGTGGGGGATAGCCATGCTAAAGTGCGGGGCAATTACTTTTCGAGTGTCCCCGCAGTGCAGGGGAAATCACAGGGTTTTGACATTAGGATCCTTACCCCAGGGAGATTTAATATTGCTAAGGGTGGGTCAAAGAGCAAAGTTTTGACCTCCAATTTGCCCCCTGGGGGTGGGGCTTATAGCAGGACACTGAAAGCTGAAAAGTCATAATCCCCGCCCTTCCCCGAAGGTGGGGTAGCGGTGGTTACAAATGACTAGTGCATTAGCTGCTGACCATGGGCGTAAAGCACTAACAACATTACCCAGCGGGCACATGACGTCATAATGACATCATATCAACGTCGATGCGACGTCATGACGTCGCATCGATGTCGATCTGACGTCATTCTGATGTCATGTGCCTGCTGGGTAATAACTCAACTCATTTGATTACAGTCAAAGTATTGCCAAGGACCAGGCCCTGTTGAAATCCCTGGTCTCCCGGGCAGCCAGGTATCTCCAGAGTCTGAAAGTCTCCGAGTTGAAGGTCCAGAAACTCACAGAACAGTTGACGGCTACTCAGAAAATAGCGACAGCCAACAAAGATCAGCTCGAGAAAACAAAGAAACAGGTACTGTGGATCTGGAAATATTCGCGAGAACTTAATTTTTGCTAATATTCGCGAATTGGTTGCCTCGCGAATTCAAAGTTCTCGCTAATAAAAAGTCACTGTAAACTTGATAGAATACATGGGCATTCACTCGCGAATTCAAGAACTCGCCAATAATTCAACAATAGAAAATTCGCGAAATAAAAGTCACGCGAAAAATTCCGAATTTACAGTAGTTTATCACATGGGTTATACAGAGATAACAAATGAGCCGCCTCGTGGGAAAACCAACAATGTGGTTTTCGAACAGGTCCGACACAAACCGGCCTATACAAGCACAGAAAAGAGCTAGAAGCTTGAAATTTCGGATTTAAGTAGAAGAGGAATTGTACTATCCGAGGAGCGAAAACAATGGCGCTGATCAGCTTTTCCGCGAAGCTGATCTGCGCCTTTGTTTTCGCATATGCAGATTGTTGGTTTTCCCATGGGGCGGCTCAAATGTGACAGAGAACAACCAACGTAGATGAAAAATTCAATAAGCGACAATATGGAGTAAATACCTGTTTGGGAAGATCCGGGAATAGCTTGCCATTGATCATTTTGACCACCTCATGAGAAAACCAACAATTTGCATGTGCGAAAACAAAGACTAGGATCAGATTAACGGTAACCGTGAAGCTGATCAGCGCCTTTGTTTTCGCTACACAGATAATACACTTCCTCTTCTTATATCCGAAATTTCAAGCTTCTAGCCTGCTTCTGTGACTGTACAGTCTGATTTGTGTCGGATCTGTTCTGAAACCACATTGTTGGTTTTCTCTCGAGTCAGCTCATTTTGATCCTTGGCAAGTAGATCCCAGACAGGTATTTCGTTGGCTCGTTGACAAAACCTCGTAACTGCAAAAAAAAACAAATTTTTCAGGAGAAGCAAAAAACTAAAACTTGTATATAAATGATATATAATTGTGCATGTTTACAAATTGTCGTATATACGAAACTTGATAAATGAAAGCTAGAAGCAGATTCTTATGATGAATTAAAGAATGCATTTATGAGAAATCATACATATGCAACTTTTGCATATCTAAAAGATAAAGATTTTCTTGTATTTAAATTTTTTGAAATTGCATATACGAGGTTTTGTCACCTTTATTCAAGTCCGTTTACCATTTGTAGTTACGAGGTTTTGTAAGGTCATCGAAAAACTAACTTCCCATTGGACATAACCTACAAGGCTTTGTCACAAGCTGAATTTGAATGTTTTGAATCGCGCCATGTGAAAAAATTTTTTTTTGAAAAAAGTGCAGTTACGAGGTTTTGTCAACGAGCCAACGATTTGCATCATACAGCCTCATATTGATTTACAGGTCAACCTCATTATAACGCTATCTTTGGGGTCCATAGAAATAAACCATGCTATAAGTGGACTGTGTTATAAAGAGGTTACTATATAGTCTATAGATACATAGTAAGATATTTAATTTGGGAGCCATGACATGGCAGTGTTATATTTGAAAATCACCTTATAATGAGGTGCATTATAATGAAGTTGAAGTGTGCTTAGTTTAGTTGGTTTTCCCTGAATAACTGGGATGGTGTTTGGATTACAGATGTTTGCATAATTTTTGCAACCAGGACCTGGCCTCGAGGTTATAAAACTTTTTTCAAGCTCAGCTCAGCTGAGCATGAAATTTCAAGTGCTCATAAATGCTGGAAAAATCAGAATTAGTGGAAAATTCAGGTTCAAAACTCAATATCTAGTAATTTATCCTGCTCACAAATGTTAAAATGCCAACAGTTGTTGGCATTTTAACATTAATGAGCAGGATAAATTTTAGTCTCAGCTGAGCTGAGCATGAAAAAAGTTTTATAACCTCGGGGCCTGGTTGGTTGCACAGAGCTCTAGTTAACTCCAACCAGTTGAAAAATATGACGGAATTCTTAAAATTTTTTAGAACAGACTTTATTTTTACTCCAAGTTTTAAAATCTTAGAAGCCTGGCAGTGCATCTTCTTATTATGAAGGTCTTCGCATGAGAAAACCAACAGTTTGGGTTTCCGACCAGGTTCGACACAAACTGAGCTGTACAAGCACAGAAGCAGTCTAGAAGCTTGAAACTTTGGACTTAATTACAAGAGGATTGTACTATTTGGTGCTGTTCAGCTGTGCAGTTACTGTTTGTTTTTGTCTATCCCTGTTACTGGTTTTCTAATGCGGCGGCTCATATCATTGTGACTTTATTCTTTTCTAAGATATAAACTTGATATTGTAGGTTCGTTCAGTGAAAGACCGTCTCCTGAAGAGAAAGAAAGATTATGAAGATCTTCAGCAATCCCTCCTGGCAGCTGGAAAAGAAATCTATGGCGAAGATTACTCTCCACGTGTCACAGCTACAGTTGTGTCCCCTGTGAAAGGAAAAGAGGTAAGATTATTTACAGATCGATAGAGGGCACTGCAACACACGAGAAATGAGCCACCTCATGAGAAAACCAACAATCTGCATATGCGAAAACAAAGACGCAGATCAGCTTCGCAGTAACTGCCTCAGCGAAGCTGATCAGCACCTTTGTTTTCGCTACATGGATAGTACAATTCCTCTTCTTTCTAAATCCAAAATTTCAAGCTTCTAGCTCTTTTCTGTGCTTGTACAGGCCGGTTTGTGTCGGACCTGTTCAAAAACCATGTTGGTTTTCCCACGAGGTGGCTCAAATTAGTAAGTTTTGACTAGATTAGGCTGGTAAAGAAATGAGCCGCCTAGTGGGAAAACCAACAATGTGGTTTCCAAACAGGTCCGACACAAATCGGGCTTTAAAAGCACATAAAAGAGCTAGAAGCTTGAAATTTCGGATTTAAGTAGAAGAAGAATTGTCACCGCGAAGCTGATCTGCGTCTTTGTTTTCGCACATGCAGATTGTTGGTTTTCTCATGAGGCGGCTCAAATCTATTGGGAAGACTACTCTTACAGAGTCTGCTACAGTTATGTCCCCTGTGAAAGGGAAGGCAGCAGAGGTAAGATTCTTTACAGTTTGATAGCAGCATTACAAATAAGCAATTCTTTAGATTTAGACTTGGACACAAATAAGAAAGCAATCAGTAAAGAAGTCTATGGGGAGGTACAAGTAGGCAAAGATCAGGAAAAGGTGCAGTCAGAAAAAGACTCCCACTCCAAAAACCGAGGTGGGAAAAAAACCAAACCAACAATCAGGTACTGATAACAAGAAAACATTTCGAAAGCCAAATGAGCAGCTGTTTTCCCAATAGGTGGCCACTCAGTTACCTTAACTAAAAATATGAAAACACACATAAGGCGCCAACAGCACAAAAATTTCAAACACCAAGACATAAAACAAAAAGAACCACCACAGAAGTATCGACTTGGAACGATCAGTAACTCTCTTCAGTCTCTGCTACAGTTGTGTCCCCTGTGAAAGGGAGACAAACAGGCAGGAAAGGTAAGATGTTTTATAGATTGATAGAGGGTTTTTCACCATAAAAGCATTTCTACAATACAATAAATATGAGCCGCCCCATGGGAAAACCCAACAATCTGCATAGGCGAAAACAAAGGCGCAGATCAGCTTCGTGGTAACTGCGAAGCTGATCAGCGCCTTTGTTTTCGTTACTCGGATAGTACAATTCCTCCTCTACTTAACTCCAAAATTTCAAGCTTCTAGCCTGCTTCTGTGACTGTACAGCCCGGTTTGTGTCGGACCTGTTTGGAAACCACATTGTTGGTTTTCCCAAGAGGTGGCTCAAATATGTGCGGATGGTGAGTGGTTAATGTTTACAGACTGAAATGATGTTTTTACATGACATACTGAAAATAATATTGATATAGGTCCAACTAATTGCTAACCTATTAGGTCATAGGTTTAACACTGGAAACCTGAATTAATGCATGTATTTGTCTTATCCAGTTAAATCATTACCAACTTAGCAAGAATATACAAATATAGGGATCAAATATGATTTTTCATTCATTAACATTTGCTAGGTCCCAAGGGGAGTGTTGAAAACGGAGGGCCAAGCCAGAGGTTTTCAACACTCCCCTTGGGACCTAGCGAATGTTAATGAATGACAAAATCATTTTTGATCGCTATTATTGCATTACTTCTGCTTAAACAAAAGAAATAATGGTGCACTATATT
This sequence comes from Rugalucina vietnamica, assembly GCA_964017185.1. NCBI lineage: Eukaryota > Metazoa > Mollusca > Bivalvia > Lucinida > Lucinidae > Rugalucina > Rugalucina vietnamica. The sequence continues at coordinate 63,967,514 of OZ024874.1, read as the reverse complement.
TTACAACCACATCACATTTTCATACACGTAAAAAGTTTCATCCTTATGCTTGTTCCGGGCAGACTTCAGTTACTCATTGTTAGCATGTGTTTTGCATGGTGCTCGGTAACGAGCATAACTAAAAGCCATGTATTAACAGCATGTGCACATGAGAAATGCTATATTGATACATGGCTGTTAATATCGTGTGACACGGGTGTTTATGCAATAATATTTACATTTTTCTAAAACCTCCTTAGATGAACCATTAGATGTTCATCTGTGTTCATACTTCCATGAACAACATTGTGTCACGCGACGTGACGTAATCCAAACTTGACGTCAAAAAACATGAATCTCGCCAATCTGATTGGACGTTGTGAACGTCGACGCCGTTCCGCTGTTTGAACACACATTGTGTGTAGATTCTCTGTTTGCTGGTAAATGTGACCGCCTTGGTGATTTTTCAACAAGCGATAGAGAGAAATGAATGTAAATATAAGCAATGAGTTTAATTTTTCTGTTGTTCATGGAGCTATGAACCGCAGTGGGTCGCTAGCAAAGCTTACATGAACCCCTTCGGGGTTCATTCACTTTGCACGCGACCCACTGCGGTTCATAGCTCCATGAACACCAGAAAAATGAAATTCATTTCTTAAATGAATGTATATGTGTCTAGGTGTGCCTCATTAACTATGCTTCTATTTCAGGGTACTCAAAACCTGAGGAATGTGGTTCTTAAGGACAATATGAAAATCACTGTGAATAATCTCAAGAAATCCCCTAACAAATCGTCCCATACTGTGTCAAAGAAACTGTCCAGAGAAGAAATAGCAAAAGAAAAAGAAAGACTTCTACAACTTGAGAAAGTTTACGCAAATAAAATCAAACAATTGAAACAGACACCAGGAAGTGATACAATTGTCTCCACTGTTGCGGAGAAGGAAAATGTGCCAGAAGTTATTCCCCCTGTTAAGAAGGAAATTCCAAGACTTGAAAAGATAGCAATAAGTACAATAGATTTGACAGATGAGCGTGATGAGAAACCATTTAAACGACGTAAATCTCTGATGGAGTTAAATCCCAGTACGAAGCCCAATATTGAAGTGAAGGCTGTGAGATTGAGTAGAAGTAGCACTTCGTCAACCAGCGGAGAAGACAAAGTGAAAGTAGATTTTCCAGAAGGGAAGTCACTGTTAAAGCTACACAGATTGCAGGTATTGAATTTCGGTTTTATTTCTATTATACTATATGTACTGCAATACAGAGATGCAAACTTTGAAGTTGTGTAGCATTCAAAAATTTTCATTATAAGTGAAAAATATGGTTAAATGCTACAGGAATAAACAAAACGAAAAGATAAGTATGGGAAGTAATGGTATTTTTGCCATATATTGATGTACTGTATGTGAAATGTAAGCTAGATATGATGCTATATTTTCAAGATTTGCCTCAATCTGTGGCAACTTGAACCGTATACTAAATATACATACATGTATAGTGTAAATAAAGGAATACAAGTGAATTCATGAGGTTTTGCATTTCTATGTGTTTAACAAACATTAGATGGGCTGAAATCAAATTTCAGATACTTCTGCTGTTTAACAGATGTTTACAGTGCGTAATCTATGTTATCTCCGTTTCAGCGTCAGCGAGTAGATTCAGTATTACAGAAACACTGTCAGAATGTTCCTCAGTCAGATGCTTCAGTTACATTCCAGTCACTCAGATCTCAAATTGAGCAGGTACTGGTCTTAAGGTTATAAACCATTTTTCATGCTCAACTCAGTTGTGCATAAAATTTCAATAGCTCATAAATACTGAAAAGATTTTGGCCCCAATCCGTTAAGACTCTAATTTGTCCAAATGTTGGCATTTTGATATGAATCAGCAGGATAAATTTTAGTCTTACCAGAGTTGAGCATGAAAATTTTTTTTATAACCTCGGAGCCTGGTTTGTCTTTCATAACCATGGGGTGGCATTGGGTGGGTTTGGGGGTTGGTGGATGAAATAAAAAGTTTTAATAGTTATTTTTGCTTTCAGTTTAAATTTGTTAAATTTTCCTTAATATTTTTGATTTTTTCTGTGTGATATGGTTCATTTGACTGAAAGGCTGACATGAAGAAGAGGTATTTGATACAATTTCAGATTGGTTGTTTGCAAGCCTATAAGAGGCCAGGATCAGTGAAAGGCAACAGTGCCTCAACAAAATGTTCCAGTTATAAATATACCAGTCCTTTGTTACACTTTAAATCCTACAGGTAACCACTCAGAAATTGTCATAATATACCGTAATCCAACTTATTTTTGTGGCCATCCAATTTTGTGATTTTATCACCATGCATATTTTCATGGAATTTAGAGTCCTATGCAAGAATAATGTGCAGTATGTCATAATATTAATTTTCACAGCTATTAATTTTCTTAAATATATTGTTATATCTTGTGAAAATCACACAAATAAATTAAGAGAATAAAGTGGTTTACAGTACATGTACCGGTATTCAACCTCTGAAGTTTTTTTAAAAGGAACGAACATGCTTTTAACATATTTATAAGAGAGCAGACTGATGTAAGAATGGCATTTTGCTAATAGAGATAAAGAATGTGTAGTTTCTTATTTAAAAAATTTCAGACCTCTTGCCAAAGCCCGTAACTGCCAGGTCTTGTTTCTGTCTTGGCCTGTTTAGTGACACAAACTGAGAACACTTTTAAAACAATTTTCAGATTCAGCCCATATTTCCGGACCAAAGCCAACAAGACATTGACATCAAAGAGCTATGCTAACAAGTTATTAGCGAAGAAAATTCTGTGTCGGTTTGACCTACAGGGGAAGTGTAATGATGACAAATGTAGATGGTAAGTAACAATAATGGGGCTACTGCAAGTATTTGTAAGCTTTGTAACGATTAAATCTGGCCATTCAGTTATCTTGCAATGGTATTGAAGTATATGAATCTATTAATCTTGCTTAACATTGATTGAGTTGAAATACCTTATAAGTGTACCACCCATTAGGCTCAGTATGCATGAGCGTATTGTAAAAACACACATATAGCATGTGCAAGGCTTTTTTTGTCATTTTGAGATACTGATTTTGCCATATTTGTTCTCTGTGAATCATTTGTGCCTATAATTAAAATAAAAATCTGGTTACACCTGTGTACCTGTTTAGGTGCATCTTGCACATGGCTGATTCTGGCAAGTTGTTCCTAGACAGGTATTTTCATCATTTAGCCATATACTGTAAGTTCAGAAATGTTCGTGAGAACTTAATCTTTGTTCGTGTTTGTTACCTCGCGAATTCAAAATTCTCGCTAATAAAGGAAAACCTATAAAGACTATATAAGTGTTGGTTCACAAATTTAAGACCACGCGAATTCCTTGGAAATAGACAATTTGCGAAATAAAAGTCACAGGAAAATTTCTGAATTTGCAGTATTTATCTCATCTACATTGGTTATCTGTGGATAACTGGTATGATGTTGAACTTTTTCAGGCAGCATGAGGAAAAGTTTACAATGTCAGAGAAGGAAATTCTCCAGGACATTGTCGCCTATTGTCCTGCTGTTGCTGGGGTAACTGGTGCTATGCCGGCTAAGGAAGTCAACAGACTCATAGGTATGATGGGGTTTTGTAAAGTTGTTTGTACATGCATTTAAATGCAATGTTACCTTTAAAGGGTAACAGAGCTTCTGAAGCGCATTGCTATAGTCAAATGGTTTTATTTCGTAGTTATAGACATACTGGAGTCACAGTCATTTTATGCTTAATGCTTGATTTTCATAGTTTTCATACAGAATTTTTGAGAAAACATTGAGGATCTTAGAAATGCAACATGGTTACATAGCAGCAACTTTTGTATGTATTTTGTTCCATTAAGATGAATTTACTTTACTTTGAGGCTGGTTAAAGTCAAATAATATCTAGGATTTTGGAAAACTAGGGCTTCCTTGTATTGCTGTGTTTTCAGGTTTCTATGTTGACAATCAGGTAAAACAAAACCAAGGTAGACTGCGAATAGATGAGATGTGTTTACTGCTGATCAGTAAAGTCACAGAGCAGGCTAAGCATAGTAAGTTGTAGAGAAATTGTAACATTTTGAGGCAAAAGTTTGAGAGTTGTGTCCAGTCACAACAGTGCATCCTATTGACTTAAACTCCACGGTAGCATTTTGAAAACATGCCCATGTAATAAACCAATTTTTCTTAAGTTGTAAAAATTGAAAATTTTTGGTAGAAAATTTTTGATATTTGCCTTATTTTTGCACAAAACATATATTTTGGGTACATGACGCTAGAACTGCCTCACCAAGGTGGTTCTAAAGAGTACCCACAATATATGTTTTGGAGCAAAAATAAGGAAAATAGGTATACCCCAGCATACCCCAGTTTTGCTTTATAACTGTGGGGTATAAGGGGGTATGTATTAAATGGAAATATTATCCTGATGGGACATCTTAATGTCTAAAAACTTGCCTCTGATAATGTTTTTTTGCAGAAAATTTTTGTATGGGGGACGACAGAAAAAATATTTTCATGTCAAAATCTTGATCTTAGTTTGTTCTAATAGGACCTGCAAAAATTTTGAAAATCGGTGAACAAATTAACTTTTTATGGCCAAAATGAATTTTGCATAGGGATTTTGCATTGGCAAGGGAGATAAAATCAGTGATTGTGAAAATGCATATTTTTTGAGAATTTTTACCTGATCATGAAGATTTTGTCTCGGGTATGTCAAAACAAAAAAAAACAAAAAAAACAACAATAAATAAAAAAATCAAATTCATTGGGTTCTTGAAAAAACCTCTTCTTCCCTACTTCCAAATCTGTAATCAACATTTTGTTCATTCTGACCTGCAGAGAAAGTAATCCCTCTTAAGTGTTATTGTAAAAGTACTATTGTCATCCTTCTGTTTGCTTAAATGCTAGATTTAACTGCATAAATTTACAATGTAATGATACAGTGCATATTTCTGTTGATATAAAAAAAAGGAAGAGAAGAAATGCTAGATGTTTTCCATATTTCTAGTTCGCCCTCACACCATGTTCTACACAGTCAGACCATATAGACCCAAGCAGATTGACAGAGATGTTACGTTAGATACAAAAGCCTTGGAAAAGAAAGATCAGACTCATTTCAGTGAGTAGCCACAATATTTGAGTGGAGCCATGATGCAAGAAAACCGGTCTTCGGGGTTCTTGACCAGGTCTGACACAAACCGGCCTGTGCAACCAAAGAAGATTGCTAGAATCTTGAAATTTTGGACTTAAGACCAGATGGAATGGTACCTAGCGCGTAGTGAAAACAATGGTGCTGATTGGCTATGTAGTTACTGCAAAGCTGATCAGCGCTTTTGTTTTTGCATATCTATAAATCTGGTCTTTTCCTGACGGGGCTCAACTAGATCATTGGAAAATCTGTCTTTGTGTTTTCTGAATAAGGCTGTTGAGAAATAGTTTTTATCATGCATGCCCCCTGACTTCTGATGTTTTCCATAAAATTTAGACAACAAATTAAACAAAATAGGAAGAAATTATTGTTTTTAGCTCACCTGAGCCAAAGGCTCACAGGTGAGCTTATAGTATACCCATGCTCCGGCGTCCGTCCGTCGTCGTCTGTCGTCCGTCCGTTGTCCACAATTTCAAAGATCTTCTCCTCTGAAACCGCTTGGCCAATCAAAGCCAAACTTTATGTGGAGCATCCTTAGGAAGGGGGAATGAAAGTTTATATAAATGGTCCAGGTCACATGACCAAGATGACCGCCATGGCTATAAATAGCAAAAACCTTTAAAAATCTTCTTCTCCAGAACCAGTGGGCAGATTTCCAACTCGGTATGTAGCATTGGGGACGCAATATAAATCATGACCCTAGGATGACCTTGACCTATTTTATGGCAAGGTCAACTTGGGTCGCCAATGCATTTGAATAGGAGAAATGGTAAAATGCTATTTAATGGGTAAAACTTACTGGGAATTGGCAAATGGACAGAAGATAAATGTTAATGGAAAATTTTAGCCCCTGGGGGGTTGTCTGCCCCAGCCCCGGGGCTATTTACATGCATATTTCCATAATAATGAAACATCTTCTCCCCTGAAACCGCTTGGCCAATCAAAGCCAAACTTCATATGGAGCATCCTTGGGAAGGGGGAAAGAAAGATTATATAAATGGTCAAGGTCACATGTCCAAGATGGCCGCCATGGCTATAAATAGAAAAAACCTTTAAAAATCTTCTTCTCCAGAACCAGAGGGCCAATGATTTTGAAACTTGGTGTGAAGCATCAGGCAATGGAGCTCTACAAAGTTTATATAAATCATGACCATGGGATGACCTTGACCTTTTTTAAGGCAAGGTGAAACCTTGCATAGTAATTGTCCTTGCACGCACCTTGACCCACTGACCTTGACCTATATTTCATGGTCCATTGACTTTGTTAATTTTTAAGTCGAAGTTTGGTTTTGTCTGCATCAGTGATAGCTGTGAGTGTGAAACCTTGCATAGTAATGTGTATTTTGCCCGATGCAGGTGCGATATCGACCTCCGCGGAGTTCTTGTCTCTGAAACTGCTAGGCCAATCAAAACCAAACTTTATGTGGAGCATCCTTAGAAAGAGGGAATGAAAGTTTATATAAATGGTCAAGGTCACATGACCAAGATGGCCACCATGGCTATAAATAGCAAAAACCTTTGAAAATTTTCTTCTCCAGAACCAGAAGGCCTATGATTTTGAAACTTGGCATGAAGCAGCAGGCGATGGAGCTCTACAAAGTTTATATAAATCATGACCCTGGGATGACCTTGACCTATTTTACGGCAAGGTCAACTTAGTTCTTTAATGCATTCGAATGGGAAAAAATATTAAAATTGAATTAAATGGAGGAAACTTGCTGGGAGTATGCAAATGGACAGAAGATTTATGTTTATGGTAAAAAATTTGACCCCAGGAGGTTGTCTGCCCCTGCCCTGGGGCTATATACATGTATATGACCAAAAATATTCAAACATCTACTTCTCTGAAACCGCTATACCAATAAAAGCCAACTTTTAAGTGGAGCATTGTTAGGAAGAGGGAATGAAAATTTATATAAAAGGTCAAGGTCACATGACCAAGATGGCTGCCATGGCTATAAATAGCAAAAACCTTTAAAAATCTTTTTCTCCAGAACCAGAAGGCCTATGATTTTGAAACTTGGCATGAAGCATCAGGCAATAGAGCTTTATAAAGTTTATATAAATCATGACCCTTGGATGACCTTGACCCATTTTATGGCAAGGTCAACTTAAGTCGCATATCCCAGATCCCAGGTGAGCGTTTATAGGACCATTGTTCCTCTGGTTTATGTTATATGCAAAAACAGGAAGAAAAACCTGGGCTGATTTGCTGCTTGATAACTAAAGCATTACTTACCCATATCTAATTATATTTCAATGTTGTTGTTTTTTTATTTTGGCAGTCCAAGGTTGAAAGATTTTTTAAGTCTTTTAAATATGGTCCTTTCAAGCATTCTGTGTTGTTCAAGGCTATTCTTTCTTTCAACAGCATTCCAGAAGATCACAAATCCCAAGCGGCTGGAGTCAGACCTCGGCGACTCGGATGCCAGATATTTCTTCCAGAATGATTCCAGTGATGTTCTAGATCTTGAATCAGCTGTCACAGAAAATCCTCATGATACACAACTCTGGCTTAAACTGGCTACGAAGAAATTACAGAATCCTGTGAGGTATGATTGTCTCATAGTCTGCGAGAGCAAAACGGCTATGTGCCTTTTCATAAATATTTGCTTGGAATACCTCTAAACCACTCACTTTAAAAAACGAGTGATCATGCGTTTGATGCAGTCTTTTCTGAATGAGTCAGGTAACTAAGGTGTGACCCTATCTGTTGAGAGGACTTAAAAAGGATCATAATCATACAAGTCATATAAAAAAAAATTCTGTTAAAAAGAGATGTTTCTTACAACTTCTAGCTTTTCCTAAAGAAAACATGGTCTTCTCCTTATGAAAGTTTGTAAATTCCAGCTCCCCTGAAGACTGTTTGGACCAGGCCCTCAATGTCCTATCTAGAGCTATAGAGGAAAACAAGCAGTGCCCTGAGCTCTGGTACCAGTACCTGGTACTCTATTCTAAACACAGGGATGCCTCTGATCTTACTGACTTCTGTCAAACTGCTATAGAATGTGCTCCTAGCTTTAACATCTGGTGGCTGGTAAGCGTTTTTTACCATAAATCAAGTTCTGAGTGCGCTAGCTTGATTGTTAGCTTGTTTGATTAATAAAGAAGCTGACCTGAGATTGGTCCTCATGCCTAGCACATTTTTAATGAAGATAATCTGCTACATTGTTATGCATAAAGCCATATCTGTGAGTGATCTGATTATAAAATTGCTTCATTTGTTAGCTCACCTGAGCCGAAGGCTCACAGGTGAGCTTATAGGATAGGCAGGCATCCGTCGTCCGTCGTCGTCCGTCCGTCCGTTGTCCACCCGTCGTCCGTCCACAATTTCAAAGAAGAATATTTCTGAAGCTAGTAGGCCGATCTGATCAAATTTAATGTGAACCATAATTGGGTTGGGGGATTGATGGCATTAGGTTTTGAAGCAGATTGTATCAAAATTGTGGTTTCCATGGCAACAGATAGGTCCCATAGACTTACAATGGGAAAAACTAAAAAAATCTTCTACTCTGAAACCACTAGGCCCATAGCTTTGATATTTGGTATGTGGCAATGGCTAATGGTCCTCTACATAAATTGTGCCAGCCATGCCCCTGGGGCCAAATTTGGCCATGCCCCGGGGCTGGATAGTCTCCATAGACTTACAATTGGAAAAACTAAAAAAATCTTCTTCTCTGAAACCACTAGGCCCACAGCTTTGATATTTGGTATGTGTAGCAATTGCTAATGGTCCTCTACATAAATTGTGCCATTCATGCCCCTGGGCTTCAAATTTGGCCACGCCCCGGGGGTTGATAGTCTCCATAGACTTACTATGGGAAAAAAAATTAAAAAATCTTCTTCTCTGAAACCACAGGGCCCACAGCTTTGATATTTTGTACGTGGCAATGGCTAATGGTCCTCTATATAAATTGTGCCAATCATGCCCCTGGGGTCAAATTTGGCCATGCCCCGGGGGTCGATAGTCTCCATAGACCTACAATAGGAAAAAAAAAACTAAAAAAATCTTCTTCTCTGAAACTACTAGGCCAACAGCTTTGATATTTGGTATGTAGCAATGGCTAATGGTCCTCTACATAAATTGTGCCATTCATGCCCCTGGGGTCAAATTTGGCCACGCCCCTGGGGTTGATAGTCTCCATAGACTTACTATGGGAAAAAAATTAAAAAATCTTCTTCTCTGAAACCACAGGACCCACAGCTTTGATATTTTGTATGTGGCAATGGCTAATGGTCCTCTACATAAATTGTGCCAATCATGTCCCCGGGGTCAAATTTGGCCACGCCCTGGGGGTCGATAGTCTCCATAGACCTACAATAGGAAAAACTAAAAAAATCTTCTTCTCTGAAACCACTAGGCCCACAGCTTTGATATTTGGTATGTAGCAATGGCTAATGGTCCTCTACATAAATTGTACCATTCATGCCCCTGGGGTCAAATTTGGCCAGGTCCCGGAGGTTGATAGTCTCAATAAACTTGCTATGGGAAAAAAATTCAAAAATCTTCTTCTCTGAAACCACAGGGCACACAGCTTTGATATTTTTGTATGTGGCAATGGCTAATGGTCCTCTACATAAATTGTGCCAGCCATGCCCCTGGGGTCAAATTTGGCCACGCCCCGGGGGTAGATAGTCTCCATAGACTTACAATGGGAAAAACTAAAAAAAAACTTCTTCTCTGAAACCAAAAGGCCCAGAGCTTCTATATTTTGTATGTAGCAATGTTTGGTAGTCCCCATTATAAATTGTGCCAGTCATGCCCCTGGGTCAAATTTGGCCATGCCCCGGGGGTCAATAGTGTCCATGCATAGACTTCCATTGGTCGATTCTCAATTAGTTTAAATCTCATGAGCTTACAATGTGATAATCTCTCAGGTGAGCTACAGGACAAGTAGCACATTAGACAGAGCTATCAGGTACAATTTCAGGTCTTTCGGCAATGGATTATCTGATTGGTCAGGATTTCAAAGTCCCTTTGGACCCATATCTAATTTTATCAAAGCAGGGCAGTTAGTCAGGAATGTGGCAAGTCATTAAGATCAGATAGGCTGGCTGTTTTATGGCCATGCTTCCCTGAATAATTACCTTAGAATACCTAACATTTCAGTTTGGAAAAGTTTTACATTGGCTGTGTTGTTAAGATGCAAACAGCAACATGTCTTGAGGAAACCTGTACTTATAATAAATAATACTAAAACAAAGAAAAAATTACTTTTAAGATCAAGGAAAATGGAGTAGTCTCAATGAAAATATTGCTAACAATGTTTATTTAATGGGAAATGAACAAATAACCAGCAATGGCTATATTTTATCAATTTATTTTCCTAATGCACTTCATCAAAACAACTACATCATAAAACATATAAACATATATACATTGAATTGGCTATCAGGGGCCAGTTCCATGTTTGAATCTCCCAGTCAACAGGCCCCGGATTCGAGGAATCGCAGAAGAGACCGGTCAGTATGCACTGGTCGGTATGCAAATAACACTGTTGAGGTCCAACCGGTCTCCTATGCCCTTCCCAATTGTCCGGGGCCCGTGTTGTTTGCATGTGTGACAATAAAAGACATAGGTCAGCTGTGCTGCCTTCACGCAGACTGATCAGTGTCTTTGTCTTTCACTGTTGCCTAGATAGTATATCATATTTTTAGTCTCTAAAATTCCATTAAACCATCCTTAAACTGAAGACAGATTTTCTTGTCAGTGTGCACTTTTACAAGAAAACTTGTGCATTAATATGCATGGGCTGAGCAGAAACCACTCCGTTCAACAATAGACTCTAGTTATAAATTTTCACTTCAGAATATGAATACATTACATGTATATGCTGTATGGGATAAACATCTATACAGGCAGCAAATATGAACCGATTGATCAGATTGATAAGCAGGTTTATTATCTTAAGACATGTTGTTTTTCACTAGTGCATACATGTCTTTATGACTTTACAAGACAGAAGTTCTGGTAGTAGTAGACAGGTTAAAATTAATTACTGTTGTGGCAGATGGTGATAAAACTCTCAGCAGGGCCAGCATATTGATGTAATACTGGGGGTTAATGATCCTGGAGAAACAGTAAACCTTTGATCCCTTTATCCAATGAAAGGCCATGGAAATTTGGTTGGCCAAACTACCAGAAATCTATACAAAGTTCAAGAACTTCCTTATAATTGGGAAATAGAAAAGTCACAAATAAAAGTCACACAAAAATATCTCTATATTTTCCAGTACCTCCATACAGTAGCAGCCTACACAGACAGGAATGATATATGCTGTGAGATCATAGACTACCTGTGTACCAGACAAGACAAGCATAACCTTGACCCAGATATCTCTCACCACCTACTGGAGGTCATACTGTACAAGATCAATTTGTCTGTGATGGTTGGAAAACTTCAGTATGCTAAAAATATCCTACAGGTAAGCCATGACCTTAACCTAATCATATCTCAACTAGACAACAGCAATTTGTCAGTCATGGTGGGAAAACTGCATTCATGTAGTAATGTTAGTCCTGAATTTACTGTGACCCATGCTGCTGTTGTATAGTTACCTTTCAATAAAAAATTGTTTTTCTGTAGAGAAATATGTTAAAAAGATGCTGACAGCCTATCATGTAGACTCAAAAATCAAAACAGGGATTCAAAAACTATGTAATCATCTACATATACGAGTATGTAGATGTCTCTGTTTAACAAAAGCATTTGAATAAACTTTTGATTAATATTATACAATTGTTGACTATTGAGTCATTGAATATGATGTGATATCCAACAGAGACTACCAATATTGACTGAGGCGAAGCTGAGGTCAATATCTATCTATCTATCTCTGTATACTGCCATACGCCCTCGCGGACATTCTAGGCAGGGTCGGACATTCTAGGTCTATTGGTAGTCTCTGTTGGATATCACATCATATTCAATGACTCAATAGTCAACAATTGTTTTATTATATAACACTCTTTTTATACACTATGGTAATTTTTCACTCTATTTCAAATTTTCGGCACTAGGCCTTCATCAGGAAAGTAACTTTAAATTTCTGCAACTTGGTGGTATCTATATGAATTACACTCTTTTTATACATTTTAAAATAACTATTTTTTATCTGTTAATGAATTAGTGTATACATATACATGTAGTTTTCATATAGTCCCAGCATGACTGAAAAATGTTCATTGGGACATTAAGTCTAAATTCAAATAAACTAACCAGTAATAAATATCATTTGTACTTCATCATCATTACTGCTTGACAGTAATCAATGTATATTTCCAATGACAGAGAGAGTTCTAAATTTAGTAACATATATTCAATGGGAAAAACCCCAGGTCATAGAATATGACAAAATATGCAATGGACCGAAAGCATTGTCTGAAATACTGTCTATTTATAGTTATATAATAATCATATTTAGGTCAAATGTATATGGTGAAATATTTTCTATGCCTTTGTGTTAATTGATATGTCTTCCTATATCAGGGATATTTTGTGAAGTCAGAAGGGAAGCAATCTGTACAGTCCTACCTAACTGTCTGTGATAGATGTGTACTCTGGTTGGCCTACATCAACCTCAACCTCACCGGGGAGTTGCCGGCACAGCTGTATGATCCTGCTGCCCAGATGTCAGGCAAAATTGTCTCAAAGGTTCGTATGAAATATGGGCATTGAAAGAATGACACGCACTACTCCTTGCAGAGGAAGCTTTATGACAAGGAGAAAATGGTGAAATATTGGTTAAGACAAAATGTATTGAGGGTACTTGGGTTGGTGTTACTATAACTAGTAAGGTCAATGGTGGCTTGTTTTCAAGTCAATGTTATCAAGAAATTGACAAAACATTATGCATACTATTGCTCACTTATTAAAAATCAGGACTGACAAAGATTAATGTTCATTCATTTTATGGGTCATTTATTCCCCTAGGATTGCATTCATACTTTTTGGGCCAAGTTATATTAAAAAAAATGGTTATAGAGAAGTGGGTTATAAAAGATGTAGCCCTAAAGTCTCTAAAACAATGGGTAAATTAAGAACCTAGTTGTGAATTAAGTTTTATTTTGCAGGAGAATCTAATTCTTCCATGGCAAAAGTTGTCTGCCCCTGAGCCAGTTCTCAGCCAACAGATGTCACTTCTACAACAAGCTGCCAGTGTTTGTGTTACTAGTCAGAAGGGAACCAGTCCAGGTTGTCTAGGAGACAGACTGATTCTCTACAAAAACATGATTCTTCTACTGCAGTCTCAAAACAAGTGAGTACTGTTCATACAACTATCATAACACAGTGAACAATGGAAAAATATGTCTGCATTTATATTTAGTGTCAGAAAACAAAGTGACAGCCCGTTTGCTACCATTTGTGTACCTCACTGCCTTTAATATGGTACATGTATTTTGAAACAACTACAAAAAAATAACTATTACATTACTATTTTAAATTATATTATACTTTGGTACAGTGGGCAGTTTGTCTGAAAAACTGAGACAGATATGACTTGTTGAGGTTTTCAACTTATGTTTCGTAGGTTAGAGGAGATGTTATCTGTATGTCGTGATTTACTACAACAAGATCCTACATTGGTTGATATTTGGTTGATGGTGGCCAATCTCTATGCAGCTAATAAAGAAGTCAAGGCAACAGAACAGGTTAGTATTTCAATGAAGTGTATTACCCTTTAAATGCACGAAACCCTGTTTTGGGACATGTGCAGGCAGTGCAGCATTTTGCTGAATCTCATCTGTGTCCTCACTGTTTGCACAAGTGTGATATATAATATCATACATGTGATATCTCCCGATCTTGAATGGCGCATTTTAGGGATTTCAAGGGCCCACTCCCGACGGTCTCCCGATCTGCCGAAGTCCCCTATTTGAGCTGTTTGCAGTTGTCTTTTTATCCGACAGTACAATTTTTAACTTATAGGATGGTAAAGACGCTGCGTGATATCTTGACCTAGATTATGTGTTTACTACCTACATGGCTATTTTTGGATGTGTCATAACGTGTGAATAATTGGATTATCAATACTTGATGTTTTTACAAGAGGGATTAAATCTGATTAATTGGTTTAACATGTCTGGTGTCAGCTATTTAATTGCTCATCAACATGTGCGTTCAAGTGAAATGAAAATAGACCTTATAATCAATAACGGAATGACCAAAAACTATAGTCCAAAGAAAATCCCATTGTAGTACTGACATTGGATTAAAGCACTTCAGTATTCGAATGTTTGTATGTACAGTTTTTATTTTGTTATAATAAAATGGTTTGAATTTACAAGCTATTCATTTTTATTCTTCATTCTTCGGCTTCAAAAGCAGCTACAAAAAAAGAGAATAAGCTTGATCAGCCTCTGTACAATTTGACCAAGTAATATTGGTCATGACCACGAGAAAATAAACCTCCCGATATGAGAGCAAATAATACGATTTCAAACTGGAAAAAGAAAATATCACATGTATGTATAATATGTTTCTCAAAATGAAAGTATTTCTCAGCACAACAAATGTAGATTATTTCAACAAATAATTTCAACACATCTCAACACTGAAGGTGTATGCAAACATTATGAAAAATCATTATTGCTTTGAATCTATTTTCAGGTGTTCATTGATGCAACAGAAGTTAATCCATTTTCTGCCAAAGTCTTTCACCATGCTGCTAGCTACCAACTTTCTCAGGTATTATTACAATGATTCAAAGTTTTCTTTGAAAAGGTCTTGATAACCATTGCAGTCCAAAATGAGAATGCTCCTCAAGGAACAGGGTTTTGTTATGAGTTATGACTCAGCAGAGATGGAAAAACCTTTATGTGTGTATGCAGTTTTGTCTGTAAGTCAGATCTGAAAACTAGGTCACTACACATTAGGCACAGCATAGTTTCCAGCCTTGTCACAGTATGCCCTTGTCAGCAGTTTGTCCTGGAAAATTGTCTGCAGACCTTGTTTTATAGTCTCAATCCAAAGGACTCGAGAAGTCCGGGATCGAACCTGCGACTCCTGGTTTACAAGGCAAGTGGCTTAACCACTGCGCCATTTCTAAAAAACCTTTATACCTGTGAACTTTGTAGTCTCAATAATGTTGCGGGTGTGCCAGGTGGTTTTTTCTCGGGGTTCTCCTGTTTTCACCCCACCTACTGATTGGCTAATCTCATATGAGCTGAAATAATCTTGAAAGGGACATTAAACTGAATCCAAAAAAAAAAGTCTCAATAATTCATGCTTACATGCCTATTCTATTCTTACTGGACATGGTCTATAATTTGGAGGAAAACTACTGATGGGTTATCTCATCAACTCGTAATGGAATATTGATTCTATTTTCAGAAAAATTCGCCTGCAGCTGTGGAATGTCTTAAAGAATGTAGTATTGGATATTTTGATACATCCCAGCTTGAGCCATTACTGGTTGACCCTGGTCTTTGCTACAGGTAATGTTTAGGCCAGTTGCAAGGAAATTGCTGTATACATGTAATACAAATTAACAACTCATAACCATTAATCTCGGTGTGTTGTATCCCTGAAGCCTGATCAAGAGATTCATTTGCTTCCTAGCTGGTATAAGCCACTGCCATTAGCCACAAAAAATGTGTTGCCTGAGAACGTTTTTTTTATATTTTCAATAATCTGCAATGCACTGATGATTTCCATCCTCACAACAATTTGTGTGCTCAACAAAGGTAACACATGAGCTAGCTTACGACTTGATGTAAATGTTTTAGATTGTTTTGAAAAATTCTCTGTCAGACATTGTTTTAAAATATTTCCTTTCAGTTGTGTGTTAAAGCAATCATTGCCCCTGGGTTATACTCCACCCCCACTGAAGTCAGGTGTAACAGATGATATTGTGAAACAAGAGCAGGTCTATCTGTGGCTAAACTATTGGTAAGACTGGAGTTGGTAGTTTTCATGATTTCATGATTTTTCAACTAATATTCAGACGAGTCATTGTATATGTATGATGTGCACCTTTGATTTCCCCTACATAAATGGTTTATTTTATTTCATGCATGTTTAGAAACCAAAATTCTGTAATTTTTAATCTTATCACTAGATTTGACCTTGTGAAGGGTGAACACGTTTTAGAAGATGTCAAAGGAATCAAAATGTTGGTTGTTTCTGCCTTTGAATATTTATTATTGCATAAATAAGCCATTTACTAATGAGGAGAATGAGTCTACGCCCTCAGTTTTCAACACTCCCCTCGGGACGTAGCTAATGTTATTGAATGGAAAATCATGTTTGATCCCTATATTCATCAAAAATTGAATAAATCATAACTTACATGTTGCATTTTACCCTTTCAGTTTGTACCTAGAGCTACAGAAAGACTTTAGTGAAGCTATAGAAATGTATGAGACAGCTCTCAGTTCACTGATGAAAGCTGAAGAGATTTGTATGGTATGGTTAGGGTAAGTTGATCAAATACTGCACTACATAGAGGTAAGTGGACATTTCCCTATTAATAAAATACCATTTTAGTCATGAATCATAGAAACAGTTCTTTTTTGGTTGCTCTGTAGATAGCTAGTATTGTTAAATTGTTGTCCTCTCATTATAATGCTCACGGATGTATACATGTACACATGTATAAAAGTTAAAAAAAAATACTGTACTATTGTGGTAAGAAGGTAAGTTAGCTGAAGTCCTGAATTGAGAATGACAATTGTGAAACTTTGAAATTTGATTATTTTCTTGCCTTCTGAATCTGTATATTACAAAAAGCCTTTCATTTCCATTGCAGATATTTAGAATTCCAATACAGACAGCTCAGAGCCTCAACTGAAAATGTGTTCGAAACCAAGAAATTTGCCGAACTTATCCATAGATGCCTTATAACTATGCCATCCAAGTTTGAAATCCCACACTGGCAAGACCAGTACTGGAACAATTTTGCTCATGTGAATAAGATAATAGACTGGTATCTGAAAGTTCTGGTTCCTGAACAGAGATCTGTTGCCTTTGATAGACTGGTTACTCTGATGCCAACAAATATACCACTGGTGTTTAGGTAAGTTATTGATTGTCAAGGGAGTTACTATTTATAGCAATAGACTGGTATCTGAAAGTTCTGGTTCCGGAACAGAGATCTTTTGCCTTTGACAGACTGGTTACTCTGATGCCTACAAATATACCACTGGTGTTTAGGTAAGTTATTGATTGTCAAGGGAGTTACTATTTATAGCAATAGACTGGTATCTGAAAGTTCTGGTTCCGGAACAGAGATCTGTTGCCTTTGATAGACTGGTTACTCATACCACTGGTGTTTAGGTAAGTTATTGATTGTCAAGGGAGTTACTATTTATAGCAATAGACTGGTATCTGAAAGTTCTGGTTCCGGAACAGAGATCTGTTGCCTTTGGTAGACTGGTTACTCTGATGCCTACAAATATACCACTGGTGTTTAGGTAAGTTATTGATTGTCAAGGGAGTTACTATGTATAGCAATAGACTGGTTTCTAAAAGTTCTGGTTCCTGAACAGAGATCTGTGGCTTTTGATAGACTGGTTACTCTAATGCCTACAAATATACCACTTGTGTTTAGGTGCCAGAAGTTATGAATTTTCAAGGGAATAAAATATTTATTGCAATTGACTGGCGTTTGAATGTCAAACTCTGAAATTTGGTGGACTGGTTTCCTTAGGGCTTTAAATGCTGCTGGAGAAAAGATGATCCTGTAGTCATAACTGGTAATAATCACTTATTGCCCTACAATAAAAGAAAAAAAAAGGTAAAATACTCAGTCTCAGAGTCTTAGATAGCAAAGTCATATGAGCCGCGACGCGAGAAAACCGGTCTTCGGGGTTTCTGACCAGGTCTGACACAAACCTGCCTGTACAGTCACAGATGATGGCTAGAAGCTTAAAATTTCAGATTAAGGAAGAAGAGGAATTGCACAATCTGTGAGTGAAAACAAAGGCGCTGATCAGCTTCGCAGTAACTGTTACTGCAAAGCTGATCTGTGCCTTTGTTTTCACATAGGCAAAAATCTGGTTTTCTCACGATGCGGCTCATATGCTATACCCTCACAAATTCAAGACTTTGCCAATCATTCAGAAAAGAGTCTGAGATAAAAATCACATTAACATTTCGCAACCAACAGTACTTTGAATGCTATTAGCAGTAGAATAATGCTTCACAAATTTGTATTGTTGATTTTGAAATTCAGCCATACACGTATATTTAGGTGAAGTATATGTGTTTAACTTGTATTCTAGAGCTTGTGAAGAGTGTTTGAGACTAGGAGAGGATCAGAAAGCCCTCAGCATATGTTATCCACTGGTGTTTGATCACACACAGAACCAGGAACTATGGAAACTGTAATATCTTAACATTTTTAGTTTGTTAAAGACTTTACTTGTTAAGTCATACTTTAAAGCTGCTTGGTCAATTTATATTTGAGCCGTGATGAGAGAAAACCGGTCTTTGGGGTTTCCGACCAGCTCATACACAAACCAGCCTTTACTGTCACAGATTACAGCAATAAGCTTAAAATTTTGAAAATAGGTATATGAGGATTTGCATGTAGCGAAAACAAAGGCATTGACCAGCTGTGCAGTTACTGCACAGATGATCTGCGCCTTTGTTTTTGCATAGGCAAAAATCCGGTTTTCTCTTGGCACGGCTCTTTTCTTGAGTTGTGTGACTTTTGTTTTAAAACACATAACAATAACAATGCATACTAAATTTTAAAATTACTTTAAGGTATTTATGCCCTGAATAATCAGTTGGACAGTTGTTACCTCTTTATTTTATGATGTTTTACAAGATTAACTTACTGCAAATGTGATGATAAATAGAGTTTTTGAGCAATTATGACAGTGTTGTTTTCTTTTTCTTTCATGTTTTTCAGAATCACATCTCTAGCCTTGAAGCAAGGGTCACATAAAGAGGTTAGTTGAGCCGCGATGCCAGACAATCGATTTTCGGGTTTCCAACCAGGTTTGACACAAACCGGTCTGTACAGCCACAGAAGAAACCTAGAATTTGAAAGTTTGGATATATGTAGTCGAGGAATTGTACTCACGTGTAGCGAAAACAAAGGCGCTGATCAGCTGTGCAGTTACTGCAAAGCTGATCTGTGCCTTTGTTTTCGCCTAGGCAAAAATTTGGTTTTCTCATGACCCAGCTCAGTTGTACTTTGTTTCTTGTCCTTTAACTTGTAATTTGGAACTTCTTGGCCAGTCATTTAATCTTTTTTCTAACTAAGACAATAAAACTGACTCATCAATATCTAAGCAATAAAGAAAGTTAAAGAAGTACCATGACACATGCAAATTCTGAAATAGAAATCAACCAATACATTGGAATACTGACAAATGGTTATGTCAGAGAGATACAAAGGGTCATAATTATCAACAGTTGACACTTTGTTTGTGATACTATTCATTACGAAAACATGCCCATATGATATACAGTAAATTTTTCAGGTCAGACATCGATAATTTTCAGCTGAAAAATTTTGATATTTTTCTTATTTTTGCTCAAAACATAGATTGTGGGTACATGTTAGAACCGCCCCGGCGTACCCACAATTTATATTTTGGAGCAAAAATAAGAAAAAATAGGTTTACCCCTGCATACCCCAGTTTTTCTATATAAAAGTTGGGTATAACGGGGTATACATTACACGGACATGTTATCCTGATGTCTTTATTTCAGATACGGAGAATGTTTCACAGAGCTGTCCAGACATTGCCATACTCAGCTAATCTATGGAAAGATGTAAAATCATTTTCATTATTTTGGCATTCTCACAGGGTTTATAACTAAACAGTTTCTTTTTTGTGAAGTTATATCTGTTTACATGTAATTAGCAGTTTAATGACCTACAGATTATATGGTTGATATAAAAAGAGATCGTTTTGCTAATACAAAATTTATTTGTCTGTTGGTTGGGTGTCTGTCTTGTAACTGTCTGCTTAAGCCTTTCTTGTTTCATCTTAATATTTCTGTTCAGACTAAATAGAATGATCTCTTCCATGATTCATTTCCAACTTTTTTAGGTAGTGAGTCAGTCTTACTTTTATTCCAATTTTCAGTTTCTGACGTTTGAGCTGACCCAGGGCCGAGCTGCCAAAGACGTGATCATAGCTGTGATATCCCACTGTGAGCAGCTGGGTATCCCTCTAGAGGGGCTCCTAGAAAACTTCCCAGAGATTAAACTTGTGCCATAGTATACCTTGAAGACAAATGAAGAAAACATGGAAGTTAAGAAGAGCTAATCTCAAAGCTGTAGAAGTACAGCTACAAACTTCAGCTTGTTTATGCTGAGTAAAATAGAGTGATCCTTTGCCCAATTGCCCCTGTAATTCTTAAAAAGATTTTGGCCTAAAGTTATTGCAATTTTAAAGATAAAAGAAAGAGTTTTCAAGGTTGGCATGAAGACCTGATGAAGATTTTGACAGAAACAAAACTTGATCAAGTTCTGTTTTCCGATTTGATAATGGCTAATGACAATGAAGAAACCCCCCCCAAAAAACAACAAAACATACAAACGACAAAGTTTCTCATTGGTACAAAATTCACCCTTGCCTGCCCCAACCCACCCATATTATGTTACGGTAAGTATTTTCAGTCAGCTGAGAACTTGCAAAAGTTCCACATTATCCAAGAACAGCAGTGTACACCTAGCAAAAGATAAACATTCTCAAAGTTTGGGTCATTTTTGTATGATTTGGTGTCGAGTTCAAAACACCCTGTGAAGTTCTCAGCTGACTTTGATAGATATTTTGTTTTGTTTGATATGAAAACATTGCTTAAAGCAACACAGATATATATTTATAATTTTGTGTATAGACTAACATTTGTTTCATGTGTACATTGACAAATTATGTTTCTTTTGTTCACCGTTTTTCTGAGACAAGACAGTCTTCAGCCTGCTTAAGCCACCGATTCAGCATTGAAGTGGAAAAGAAGAGGAGTTTTTTCAGGATCCTGTTTACAAGAAATGACAGACAGGAAGAAGATTTGCAAGGTGGTAAAACAGTGTTTAAAACATTTACATTACACGTCTTTGATTAGACTTGGCTTTAGGCTTGACATTTTCTATGTGTATACATGTGCATATAATTACATAGCATTTTGGAACCAAGCAATAAGAAGTTGCCCTGTGTATCTGTCATTCAGTAGTTTTACATTGTGATAACGTTGAAGTTTTTGGCATTTTGACCTAGTCATCAGTTTTGATGTTTAAATATGTATGTAGCATGCAGACTTTATTTAAAAAATGCATAAATTGATACTAGACAAGACTTAATTAAATTTGAATTCAATGAAGGAAAGAAATAATTTTGATTTTTTTTTAATAATGATACAGCCTGCATTGCCTTTTTTCTGCTAAATGCTATGCACCCCTTGATTCCTTAATTTGAAATCAAATTCTTCTTGCCATGTTCAGAGGCTGGACAGCATGCCAGTGTCAGAGTTTGTCCAAGACAAAGTGAAAAAAAAAATGGCTTGATAGCATTCAGACTCGGTAGGCAAGATCGTTTGATAAAAATTGGCTGAACTGAGATTTTGAAATAATAAATGCAAAATCACATAATGACATGTTTAAGCATAATATGTTTCTGCCTCCAGGCAGTGTCATCCACATAACATTGTGAATTATCAAATGTAATGAAATCATGGTTGCAATTAATCTTGTCATGAGAAAGTTGGTTTTACATTTGAGCTGCATTATGAGAAAATCTTCTTTTTACATGTGCAAAAACACAAAGGTGCAGATCACTACATTGTTGATCAGCTCCTCTGGTTTTTGCATTCCCTTTTTAGCTCGACTGCACGAAGTGCATAGAGCTATTGCAGTCACCCCGGTCGTCCACGTTCCCGTTCCCGTGCGCGTCACACTTGCGTTAAAGTTTTTTAGAAGTCCATATCTTGACAACCACTCATCAGAAAGCATTGATACTTGGACCATAGATACCCTCAAGGGTTAGCTTTCATTCCATGGCATCGGGCCCCTGGGTCCAGGCCAGGGGGTGGGGCTGGAGGTTAAAATCTAGAACACCTTCAAAAATGGCAATTCTTGTGTTAAAAGTTTTCTAGAAGTCCATATCTTGGCAACCACTCATCAGAAAGCATTGATACTTGGGCCATTGACAGCCTGTAGGGTCGGCTTTCATTCCATGGCATCAGATCCTTGGGTCCATGCCAGGGGGTCGGGCTAGAGGTTAAAATCTAGAACACCATTAATTATAATGGCTTTTCTGTGATATAGTATTCTAGAAGTCTATATCTTGAAAACGTTTTATCAGAGGGCTTTCATACTCGGACCATAGGTACCCTGTAGGGTTGAGTTTCATTTCATGGCATCGGATCTCTGGGTCCATGCCTGGGGGGTGGGGCTGGAGGTTAAAAACTAGAACACTGTAAAAAATAGATGTACTTCTGTGTAACTTTTACAAGTAGTCCATATCTTGACAACAACTTATCATAAAGCATTCATACTTCATACACTTTAGGTTCCATGACATCGGACCTCTGGGTCGGTGTCATGGGGGGTAGGGCTAGAGGTCAAAATCTAGAACTCCCCGAATTTTTTTTTTCTTTTTATTTCTTAATAGAAACAACTTAGGAAGATGGTTGGTCATTCATCTTTTGACTTTGTGACACTGACTTGAAGGTAAGGGTGGGTTGACCTACTTTCCATGGTTCAGTGATTTTGCCTTATATCTTGACACTCAGTATATTTTCTTACTTCTTTCAGATAATGAGTGAGTAGGACCAGGCCTTTGACCCCAATATACTTATAGGTCACTGTGACCTAATTTCACGGTTCAGTGATTTTGCCTTATATCTTGACATTCAATTAGTATATTTTCATACTTTTTTCAGATTATGAGTGAGTATGACCAGACCTTTGACCCTAATATACTTATAGGTCACTTAGACCTAATTTCACGGTTCAGTGAATTTGCCTTATATCTCGGTACTCAAATGGTTTATGAACAAACTTCTTTCAAAGTATGTTTGCGTATGACAAGACCTTTGACCCTGAAGTAGTCCTAGGTCACTGTGACCTAATTTCACGGTTCAGTGATTTTGCCTTATATCTTGACACTCAATTAGTATATTTTCATACTTTTTTCAGATTATGAGTGAGTATGACCAGACCTTTGACCCCAATATACTTATAGGTCACTGTGACCTAATTTCAAGGTTCAGTGATTTTGCATTATATCTCGGTACTCAAATGGTTTATGAACAAACTTCTTTCAAAGTATGTTTGCGTATGACAAGACCTTTGACCCTGAAGTAGTCCTAGGTCACTGTGACCTAATTTCATGGTTCAGTGATTTTGCCTTATATCTTGACACTCAATTAGTATATTTTCATACTTTTTTCAGATTATGAGTGAGTATGACCAGACCTTTGGCCCCAATATACTTATAGGTCACTGTGACCTAATTTCACGGTTCAGTGACTTTGCCTTATATCTCGGCACTCAAGTAGTTTATGAACAAACTTCTTTCACACTATGTTTGCGTATGACAAGACCTTTGACCCTAAAGTAGTCCTAGGTCAATATGACCTAATTTCACGGTTCAGGGATTTTCCTTTATATCTCGGCACTCAATTGGTATATGAACATACTTCTTTCACAATATGTATGAGTATGACAAGCCCGTGACTGTGAAGTATTCCTAGGTCACTGTGACCTAATTTCATGGTTCAGTGATTTTGCCTTATATCCTTAGGACTGCTAGGCATTTTACAAAATGCAGCTAAAAAGGGGGTAGGGTTAGTAAATTGTCCATAAAACCATTTCTGTGAGTCTTAGAAACACGCCGTATGCCTGTACTGAAAGAAGAAAGACCGCTCTGTCACATATAGCAAGCCGTTTTGGTTTTGCTACTGAAAGGTCACGGCGCAGGGGTCACCGTGGAAAAATCGATGCGCACGGACTTCTTTTTTTTTTTTCTTTTTTTTTTTTTTTTTTTGCGATTTGATTCCCGATTTTTTCCTCTTTTCTTCTCTCTTTCTATCTCTCTTTTTTCTCTCTCTTCTTGTGTCTTTTTTCAGCCCTAGCAGTTTGGTCGCACTTGTTTGGTTAGAGCATGGTTGCGATTCAAAGATAACAGGGTAAACTCAACCTTTTTAACACTGAAAAATCACGTTTTGGCCCAACTTTCTGGGCCCCTAACTCGCTTGTTTGATGCACTGTGCAATTAAGCTTTATATTGGTTAAACCCTACTTACTGGGTGATTGAAAAATATAAATAGATCGCACATGCTAGCTTTAACAGTGCCGTGAGGGTCGATCAAAAAGTGTTTGGCAGCAATTACGCATAAATACGCTCTGGTAGTGGAAAGGATATGTAAAAGTTCTAAAACGGGTAAAAATCCTAGTTTTAAGCGATATTTTCTTGTTTTGTATGCTGTTTGGTCAGTTTAAGGCCAAAATCTGGACGATAGAGCCAAATTTTACGTTTTCACTATATCCTTAGGACTGCCAGGCATTTTACAAAATGCAGCTAAAAAGGGGGTAGGGTTAGTAAACTGTCCATAAAACCATTTCTGTGAGTCTTAGAAACATGCCGTATGCCTGTACTGAAAGAAGAAAGACCGCTCTGTCACATATAGCAAGCCGTTTTGGTTTTGCTACTGAAAGGTCACGGCGCAGGGGTCACCGTGGAAAAATCGATGCGCACGGACTTCTTTTTTTTTTTTTTTGCGATTTGATTCCCGATTTTTTCCTCTTTTCTTCTCTCTTTCTATCTCTCTTTTTTCTCTCTCTTCTTGTGTCTTTTTTCAGCCCTAGCAGTTTGGTCGCACTTGTTTGGTTAGAGCATGGTTGCGATTCAAAGATAACAGGGTAAACTCAACCTTTTTAACACTGAAAAATCACGTTTTGGCCCAACTTTCTGGGCCCCTAACTCGCTTGTTTGATGCACTGTGCAATTAAGCTTTATATTGGTTAAACCCTACTTACTGGGCGATTGAAAAATATAAATAGATTTAACAGTGCCGTGAGGGTCGATCAAAAAGTGTTTGGCAGCAATTACGCATAAATACGCTCTGGTAGTGGAAAGGATATCTCGACACTCAGTTGGTATTTTTTCATACTTCTTTCTGATTATGAATGAGTATGACCAGACGTTTAACCCAAACATACTTATAGGTCAAACATACTTATAGTATGACCTAAGTTCATGGTTCTGTGATTTTTCTTTATATCTCAACACTGAATGGGTATATGATCATATTTCTTTCACATTATGAGTAAGTATCACGAGACCTTTGACCCTGAAATACTTAAAGGTCAGTGTGACCTTATTTCACGGTTCAGTGATTTTGCCTTGTGTCTTGGCACTCAGTTGGTATATGAACACACTTCTTTCACAATGTGAGTGAGACCTTTAAATCTTAGGTAGTTATAGTTAACTTTCATGGTTCAGTGATTTTGCCTTATTGCATCAAGGCAAAAAGATGTATGAGCATAATACTTTGGGTTACTGGTCGGGTTTGGCCTTATGTTTGACAAAGGTCAGAAGCATTCGAGCACGCTGTCCTGCGACAGCTCTTATCTTAAATCTGTAATTGCAAGATTCTAGGTTTCTGTAATGTACATGCCGAAATGTGCCAGACCTGGAGGGAAGCCCTGCAGGAAGTTTTTCTCATGTCATTTCTCCTTAATACCAATATAATAGATTGATTCTCATAAAGAAGTTAAATTGATAATGATACACCCTTTTCTGATTTATAGCCATCAAATTACCATTTGTTTTGGTCTGATTGAGTCTGATTTTTGAAACATATTAATCAAGTGGCAAATCGTACATGTACGACATGGGTTTCTCATGACAAGAATCTATTTCTTATTAAAATCATTAACTTTGCTGTTGATATTGTGATTTTTGTCAGCATTATTTTGTTTCTTATGTTAAATGTTTATGAGATTGCATGTTGATATGAAATAGTATTATTGAATAAATATTGAGTTATTGAAGAAGCAATTTCTGGCTGGTTTGTTCTTGCCTAGTTTGAATTGACCACAATCTGCTTCTAGGGGGTGGTGTAATGGTAGAGCATCAGACTCTGAATCGAGAGGTCCTGGGTTCGATCCCCACCTGTGGCACAGTGTTGTATCCTTGAGAAAGGCACCTTAACTCCCAGGGTACTGGTTAAAACCCAGAAAGCAGTGGCTCCATCCTGTCATGACTGAAAAACTGTTGACAGGGAAGTTAAACCTCAAATCAAACAATCGAAAACAATCTGCTTATTAGAGCATTAGGACAAGCTTGACTGGAGAAAGGTTAAAATGAGCCACATCATAAGAAATAGTAGTATTTGTATATGTAAAAGCAAGGGCGCAGAGCTTGGCAGTAACTGCATGGCTGATCAAGGCATTTGTTTTTTGCTACACAGTACAATCCGTCTTCTTAAATCACGAGTTTCAAGATTCTAGCCGCCTTCTGTCACTGTATTGGCTAATTTGTGTCCGGCCTGGGTGGAAACCCTGAAGACCAGTTTTCTCGTCATGTGGTTCAAATAATGAGTAATGACATACTGGCTGCTGCAGCTTGTGGGTATCTGTCGAGAGTCGAGTGGAAAGTATATCTACCATATTTCTTTCATGACGATTCGGTTATAAAAAGACAAATGAGCCGCCTCATGAGAAAACCAACTATCTGCATATGCGAAAACAAAGACGCAGATCAGCTTCGCGGTAACCGCGAAGCTGATCAGCGCCTTTGTTTTCGCTACACGGATAGTACAATTAATCTACTTTCTAAATCCAAAATTTCAAGCTTCTAGCCAGCTTCTGTGCTTGTACAGCTCGGTTTGTGTCGAACCTGTTCGGAAACCACATTGTTGGTTTTCCCACGAGGCGGCTCAAATGCTCATTCTACCTTTACTGCTGTTAGATTTAAGTTGAGCATTTGTCAGTGGAAGAAGAAATGTTCATTAAGTACTACCATATGGTTTGCTCAATTGATATGAAACAAGTAGCCCAACCGGCAATGATCAAGTTTCAAAATGAGAAGTTAAAATCTGAATTCAAAGACACACAATCAAGAGTAGCTAACTCCACAGCCTGTGGTCTGATCTGACTGAATCACAAACTCAAAACGTTTATGGTACAGATGCACACATATACAGGAAGCCAGTTCAAGTCGTATAAGCTCACCTTGTTATCCCTTGGCTCAGCTGAGCTAATGAAGTGGACCAAAGACCGAATCCCATGTGCAGCACGTATATTTCATAAAGGTTTGGTCAGAAAACATTTAAGCTGCCTCATGGGAAAACCAACAATCTGCATAGGCGAAAACAAAGACGCAGATCAGCTTCGCGGTAACCGCGAAGCTGATCACGCCTTTGTTTTCGCTACACGGATAGAACACTTCCTCTTCTACCTAAATCTGAAATTTCAAGCTTCTAGCCTGCTTCTGTCCTTGGATAGCTCGGTTTGTGTCGGACCTGTTCGGAAACCACATTGTTGGTTTTCCCACGAGGCGGCTCATTTCATGGCCATTCTTCTCATGCTTTAAGAAAAGCATTTTGTCAGTTAGTGATGGAAACAAAGTGCAATGTATACTGGTAATCTGCCTCGGTGTCTTACCCAGGAACTGTGTAATTAGGATAATTGACAATCCCAGCATCAATAAATCAAATCCAATGTTTTTAATAGCAACTGAAAAATCCACCTGTTAACCTTTGAGTTTCTTAGAATAAGGGTAAAAATATGAGCAATGATCAGGAATTGGTACATTGGGCATTGAAATTTAGCCTCAAAAACAATTTCAAGAATCTTGAGGTCATCAGAAAAACGTGTGGAAATGAATACCCCATTGATCCCCACTTTTATCAGGGTCTCTATAGAAGGGGTCAAGAATCTTTGCCCTATGTTCAATATTCTTGTATGTCAGTTTCGTATTCACTCACCTATAAAACATACATTCAAAATTTATAATAAATGTCAATTTTACATAATCCTGTTATTAATTTTTTCATTTTTTTCTATATCAGAACATGCTAAATTATCCAGTCTACATTAATAATAGCATTATAGTTTGGAATTTACATCTGTTTTGACTTAATATGTACCACAGTGTCCATTTTCACAACTTTCATGCACATAAAATCTTTGGGAACTATTTTCTGGAACATTGTACAATTCATTTTGTTGAAAATTATATGATTGTGAAGCTGATATGATGCATTGCTTAATGGAATGTATCTCATAAATTGGTTTTTCACAATTTTTACTGTTAGCCGCTCAGCTGAAATTCAAACAAGCCCTAAATCGCAAATAAATTTACCTCATCGTTCGGAAGGATGAATTTGGTCTCAAATTGAAGATAATTGATTGTTCTTTCAGAATCCGGTTGTCGTAGTGTCAAAAAAGTGTAGCGTCATATCAGAAAAAGGGGAGATAACTCTGTATTTGTTAAAATTAAGAATTGCCCATGGGGATACGAAAACGTCAAAAATATTTTTTTCGACTTCGGTTTCGAGTCTTTAATTATATTTTCGTATTGTACAATAGTTTGTCGACATAATGTGGTTGATTTTAACTGTTTGTGATTTTTCAATGACGTTTAACGGCCGGTAACGTATGTAACCTTGCAAAAAAATTGATTTTGACGTCTTGCGTTTTTTATCCAAAGACCAGTATTTTAGAAATACCAACGATTTTCTATCTATATAAGGCTCTGTCAATGGAAAACACGTAAATGTTCTCATATTTCCACTATGACATCTCTATATCTTGTAAGTGCGTTTTAAAGTGACCCACCCATTATTGAAAAATGCCGTTTTACGAAGTTAAATCTCTCATTCAGTAGAGAAAAACTTATGGATAAGCATGTATGTCTTTTAATTTACTACGAGGAATGGACATACTGGCTCAAATTACATTCTTTTTAACATTTTGGGAGAAATAAATAATAAAATAGGCTTCAGATGTATATGGTCACGTAGACTACATATATGCATACAGCAGACAAAACGCTTAAAATTCGGGCCCCCATAGATACGCCCATACACGAACATGATTTTGAAACGAAAAATGCCTCATCGTCCAGAAGGAGACATTTCGTCATAAATAAAAGGAACGTGGTTGTTCTTTGACAAAAAGTGTAGCACTAAACCAGGACAAGACAGACAGATACCTCTTTATTTGGTTAAATCCTAAATGACACGTTGGAATATTGGAAGGTTGAAATATCATTTATTCTTTTCCATTTTGATAATTGTGTTAAATTTGTTTCATCATACAATCAGCTGTCTACACATTGTAATTGGTTTAAACATTTTAAGAACGTACGCTACTGCCATAACGATGCGTAACATACATAACACATTATTATACACTGACTTGGCGCCATGCGATGCGATTTCTCTATGAGATAAAATATTTCATAGCGTGCTAAAATAAAATGTACACGAAGATGCTGTTTATAAGCCTTTGCAATGAATAATTTACTTTACCAATGATCTCATTTTTATATTGTTAGCCATTGTTAAACACACTCTGCATGCCAATTATCGATATTCGACCAACGCCGGAGTGAAATAGTTAACTCCGAGGCAATAGCCAACGCCTGTGGAACAGTGTGTGAAGGGTTGTCAGCAAAACTATGAAATATTTTATAGAGCAAGGGGATAATGTATTTGTAATGATAAGTTAATGTTGTAAGATGGTCTTGCTTCCAAATGAAATTTACATAATGTTACAATACTTTGACTGGAACATATAAAGTACAAGAAAACATGCACGATTTTGTGGTTTTGACTGTCAAGATTGATTTAGAAGTCAACACCTCTTTACAGTCAAAACTTTTCATTCTCTATTCACGCTATAATTTATTACTCATACTCGCTGTACAAACTGTTTTACTTAAAACTCATTTCTGACGAAGCATTTAGATATTATTCGCCACCAAAGACTCCTTGTGGAAAAAAGAATGGGATCGCCAACGCCGGAGGAAGGTTACATATGGACATGACCAACGCCTGAGGATGATAACGTTTGCACAGAATGCTGATTCAAAACAAAAACTATTTTTACTCGACTTTTACTCGATAGAGTGGTAGCAACAGTATTTAGCAGCTATACATGTATAATGATACATACGTGCACGCACGTACACTGTTATGGAAATACCGCGATGCATTTTCTTCCCGTTTTAAGCACATACGACTATCCATCACCGTGTTTTAATAAAAATTATTACTATTCGTATGTAAAAAACAGTGTGACATGAACATTTTAGTCATGCATTGTCACAAAAGGTTTTCTGAATCAATATGAATGACTCGACCGAGTGAAACTACAATATAAATGCCTGCAAAAGAAAATAAAACTGTGCTCTTTTAGTGCATGTTGCATTGCATGTCTGTGGCGAATCAAACAAGCCATGATTTTGTTTTGATTATTGCTCGTTTGTATCTTCCTGTACAGAAATGTTTTTTTGTTTATGATAAACTACGAATTTTAGTCAATAAGTGTAACAAGATGTCCTCAATTCTATGTGTAACAGATACGTGCGCGCGATCCCACGCCACAAGGTAAGCATTTTGTAGGAGATTATAGGCATTACAGACCAGTATGGTGTTAAAGTAAATATGATATCTTGATAAAAATAACCATCAAATCTTGAGAACAAAATCAGACGTCGTAGTTGGTCTTGTCTTTTCTCTAACATTTCCTCCGGCTGCAGTCGTATCTTACTCCGGCGTTAACGTTACCCTCATTTCCTCACTAAAGAGGGTCTGTAAATTAAATGCTTGAAAATGCTCAAAATATACCAAATACAAGCGTGCTTCGGTTCAGTTAATGTCAGATATAGATTGTTTCTTCCATATGCACAATTTCAACCACTATCTTCGTACAGAAACACACGTGCAGCTGTTTAAATTAGGTTGTTGTATTAACGTACATCTTTCATAAATTTATCAATTATACGAATATCTTTGCGCCTAAAATTGTTTGAACAACAAACTCATTGTCATGGGAAGATACAGAATTAGCGAAACTGTGTAAAGAGCGTGTTTTCCAATTTATTTTGACATTTTTAGAAGAAGAACACTCTCTATTTTCCTCAGGCGTAGGCGTTATCCTCGGAGTTAGCTATCTCACTCCGCCGTTGGTCAAATATCGATATTGGCATGCAGAGTGTGTTAAATCACCTACCAGATTCTTGACTTATACCGTTATACCGTTTTCTGTGTAGGTATGAATACTTCCCACAATAGAAAGTTATTAAATAAAAATGTTGGCCTTTACCAGATCAGAAAATTCGGACCACGGTTCGCGACCGCGACGGAGGAGTAAAAAAGGTAAAGTGTAAATTACAAAGTAGTCTTATTCAAATGGTTACGTAAACTACATTTGCATTAATAAAACAGTTAAGCATTTCATACAGGTTAATTTCAGGATCAGAGTAAGTTTAAGGTCCGTTCGATCATTTCATGCCGTTTCTGTTTACCAAAATATATTTCTTTGATTCAAATGCAATCTCAGACTGTTGTTGCTGTGTTGTCGTCGTCGTTTCTATTTTCGCCTACACCATTTTGTAGCACAAAAGTGGTTTGAAGACTTGTATAGCTTAACATAGAAGTTAAGACCCAAATAAAAGTATGTCTATAAAACCTACATTTTATTCTTAGTTCTATAGGTTTTCCTTCGTAATTTGGTTCTATT
The DNA here is from genome assembly GCA_964017185.1 of Rugalucina vietnamica. Taxonomy (NCBI): domain Eukaryota; kingdom Metazoa; phylum Mollusca; class Bivalvia; order Lucinida; family Lucinidae; genus Rugalucina; species Rugalucina vietnamica. The sequence continues at coordinate 63,935,701 of OZ024874.1, read as the reverse complement.
TTTGGAGTTTTATGAAACCGATATATCCTGAGGCAGCATTTTAATTTGTGTTACATACGTAACACACAAAGCATGATATGTTACATTTTATTTACTTTCTACACGGTGTGGAGTCATTGGAGTTATTTAAAAATATTTAGAATAAAGTGTATTCATGTGCCCTTTCCAAATATAAGATTCATTGTTTCAATCTTAGGTTTACGGTGTGCAGTTATTGTTCCGTTTTTATCAAGAATGATAACAATCGTTTACTGTGCGCAATTATTTCCAAATGGCATGGCAGGGCATAAGTAGCATCTAGAGGTATGGATATGACCATAGTTTCATAAATTACTAATCTGAATCTAAGCCCATGCTGATACCATAATAGCGAAAACGTGAAATCATTTCAAAACGTACATTCAAAGAGATGTTTACTCAATAAGAGATATTTACTTAATAGATGTTTACTTAGTATATAATATTCCTATGCATATCGTAGATAACCTGGCACTGTTAATTGTTTACACATACATGTATTATAGCATACCAATAGAACCGTAAACTTGACTACAAAATAAGAGAAGCCATTTTGGGAACGATTTTTTCCAATTCCACTGACGTAAACCTCTTAATAACTTTGATTTTAGTAAATTTACTGAAGACAAAGTGAAGGTAACGAACAGTTATATGTGAAACAAGCAGTATTGAAATCGTATCAGCGACATCTCATTAACGTGTAACGCTTGCTCTAAAGTATTGGGATGAAATTGTCGTCTCTGTGTAAGAATGACCTCTTATACATTAAATACGCTCCTAAAGTTCTCGACATGATTGTTAAATTGTACAAAACAGTACTGAATTATTTTACGTATGTTACAGAAGCTTTTTTTTATTAAATGGTGCTATTGAACACGGATTCATATTTTATTGACTTTAATGAAACTGCGCAGGTATTTTATCTGTGTTTTTATGTTGTTATATAATTTTAAGTAAAGCAAATGCATTGGAGTGCCGGGATAGAAGAATTTGCAAACGATTTAAAGAATAAGGAAACGCCGTATGTGTTGTTAGTCATTTTTCACACAAATCACATTACTGAACATCTCCTTCACGCTTTATACCAATAAAATGATACTTATTGCATTTCCCTTTAAATGAATATGACATAAAGTTGCTCTTGATGAAGCAGAATTTCATAGTTTTGCAACACAACATACATTGTATGTAAAACCTTTAAAGCAAAACACATATTGGTATAATAGCTTGTAACAAAGCATCTTTGGGAAAAAATACAAACAGAAATTCGTTCCAATTGTGATACTCTCATGATACACAGAAAGGTAAAAGTAGGTAAACGGAAACCAAAAAGCTACCTTTCATGTTTCCTGAAAGTTTTTAGTATGTTAAGAAGGAAACTCATTCCCTTGATAACTATAATTATCAAGGCTAATATTATATACCATAATACGAAATCGCAAATTTGGATAACTTTATCAATTCAAATATCATTGTATCATTTATTATTTTTATATATAAAATGAACTATCTTGGCATATGAAGTGATGGCTTCGGTTCAGTGCATAAGGAACCACCTTGTTGCTCTACAGTGTTTTAAGAAACAAAAACGTAGTGAGACAATTATGCAATTCTAATAAATGTGTTATATACGTTACATTTTGAACATAAAGGAAAATATTATAAAGATTGGGCTTTCATTTTTTATAGTTAAGACAAAATCATTCTGCTAAAACGAATGAGGTTTCGGGGATAATATTTGAATACTGTGTGCAATACGTCAGTGATACCAGTGGAAGAGTGTCATTTTGTGGAGGGGTATGGCTATCCAGAGACAAATACATGTAACTCAATGACTTCATATAAATATTATATGTTTACAACATTTAAAAGCAAATAAATTGTTAGTTGTTGGTGTCTATAAAATGGCAGCATTAGTCATTCCTAACTTGATATTAGAAACTAACTTAAAGTATCTTTGATATATATATTGTATTCAGAATAACAAATTTGTACCCATGAGCAATTATCCTGGGGAGCAAAGTAGATCTTAATATCACACAGAGTACATGTACATGTATATTGTATATGCGTACAATTTACCTTTGAATAAGATTCAATAACGTGTTTTCCTTCATTCTTACATTCTTTCTTTCATTCTTACCCTCTTTCTTTAGGTGTTTATTTCAAGTCATGTTATGATTTGTATTTGACATTTTACTTTATGGTGTTACGCGTGTTACATTTTCAATTTAATAAGTACCGAATGCCGAGAAATCGATGTAATTATTCGGCTTTATCGAGTAAAATACATGCTGCCATTAAGTCATTATTCCTTAAACGTTATATAATATATCTCAAATCGAAATCTTTGCAAGCTACATTTTGATTATTCGCATGTGTGTATGATGTAAGCAAGGTTGATCCCGTTTACTCATTCTGCTTAAATCAAATTCGGTGTTACACATGGTTTTAGTTAAAACATTAAAATTTCCTGATAAATCGATATGATATATTTAGTAACAGTTTAAAGTTTTTGCTAAATAGACGCATCCTATTGCGGGATACTGTATGTTCAATACATGCATTGATGTTAAGAAATTAAGAAATGTTACTTATGTTACATGGCGTAGCTCTTACTGAGATACGTTATTTCTCTAGGACACCTTTCCTTGAAATTATTTAAACGTTGTAAGAAAACTGTCTCAGTTTTACAAAGACGAACGATATTAAAAATAGCTCTTATTTGAGCAAAATGGTTGAAGGGTGACTTTAAATCTTCTAGCTTTTCAATAGGGGTCGAAGTGTTCAACGACATATTATAAAATATATATCAAAGACAGATTCGTAGTATTTTGTTTGAAATGTTTCCATTAAATCTATTATGTAACCGATACAACTGTAACATGAATACTAGAACAAATAAAAAAAAAACGCAAATTGTAAAAACTTTCAACTATTTTTATCGGCCGACCCCAGTCCTTTTTTTTTAATAAAGTAACATATGTAACATCTCAGAATGCACCTTGAAGCTCTATACATATTTCTCTATGAGTATATAAGTATTGAGTCAAGAAGAATTTGGAAGAAAAGCCAATTTACGAATCGGTTTCAAATTGGTTTTGTAACCATGCACCAAAAATGAATACGCTTGAGAAAGAGATATGTGCCCATAATTGTCAAATTACGCTACAATGTTTTGGGGCGCAAAACAACCAAATATTTGAGGAGACACCCATCTTTCTTTTTAGACTAAACTTCCCCATCTGAACGATAAGGTTATGTTTCATATTGAACCCCGGATCAGCATAACGCCTTAATATGGGATGCAGAATTTATATTGTATTCACTAGTTGTGTTTATATTTGTCTGCAGGCACGTAGTCTACGTGACCATATACACCAAGAAGCCTATTTTATCATTTATTCCCCTTTAAAATGGAAAAATAAAACAATTCTATCTATTTCTGTCGGAAATTCGAAAGATATACACGTGAATCTATAAGTTATTATCTATCGAATGGCGATTTATTGTCGAAAAAAACGTTACTTTTAAAGAATGGGTTGGGTTTTTAAAAGCGTACTGACAACATGGAAAGATGCAATATCGAAAAAATGAAAACATCTACACACTGCCCATTAAGTGAACCTTACATAGAAACAAAATTGTTGGTATATCTAAAATACTGTACTCTGTATAAAAACGCAAGGCGTCAAAATCAAAATTTCTTCCGTGTTACGTACGTTACCGGCCGTTAAAGTGTGTGTTAAAAAGCACAAAAAATTCAAATCTATTGCACTGTGTTGACACATCAATGTTCAATACGAAAATATAATCAAAGGCTCAAAATGGACATGGAAAAAAAATATTTTGACATTTTTCCATCCCAATGGGTAATTCTTAATTTTACAAAATACAGAGTTATCTCCCCTTTTTCTGATATGACGCTACTCTTTTTTTTTGACACTACGACAACCGGATTTTGAAAGTACAATCAATTATCTTTAATTTGAGACCAAATTCATCCTTCCGAACGATGAGGTAATTTTATTTTCCAAATTCAGTTTCAGCTGAGCGACTATGTGATAAACTCACTTTTTTAGTAAGTTTTAAAACAGCTTCTTACACTGTCCGTATATATGGTACTTGACATACCTGAGTTTTTGATTATTGGAAAAATCAATACATAGTTTCCTGACCCCTTCTATAGAGACCCTGCTTTTATATAGTAAAACTGGGGTATTCAAGGATATACCTATTTTTCTTATTTTTGCTTCAAAACACTGATTGTGGGTACCTGTTAGAACCGCCTCGGCGAGGTGGTTCTAACGTGTACCCACAATCTATGTGTTGAGCAAAAATAAGAAAAGTACTAAAATATTTCTACTGAAAATTTTCATATTTTACAACTTTTAAAATCTCTGTATATTGCTTGGGCAGGTTTTCGTAATGGCATTCAAGGGGCAAAGTGGTTGAGAGCCCGACTTTGAAAAGTTTATGGATTTTATATCTTCCACCAGGTTAAAACCTTTAACAGGGTATAGAAATCAGCCCTGACATGAAATGAAAATGTTGACTTGGGAGGAAATGGCAAAATAATCAAGCAAAGAAACTTGTACATTTGGAATTGAAGTATTACCCTTAAAATGGGTAACAAATGCAAACAATCAAACAATAATAAGAATGTTACGACCACCTGCGCCTTTTTAGGCATACAGGAAGCAAAAATCATCTGGTTTTCTCATGCGCGGATCCAGAAAATTTTCTCATGGGGGTGTCCAAATTCCCAGAAGGGGTCTGGCGGAAAATTTCAACATGGCAAAAATTAATAATCTGGCAATTCCAGTGTTGGGAGTGTGTGTGTGTGTGTGGGGGGGGGGGGGGGGGGGTCCGGACCCCCTTGTCCCCCCATCTAGATCCGCCCATGTTTATGACGCATATCAATGTATACATACACCAGGTCTAGTTGCATGTTACGAAAACAAGCATATGCAATGAAGAGCTGTAAAATGATAATTTTGAACTATTTTGGAACTATTTTCCATGTTTTTGCACTAAACATTGATTGATGGAACATGTTAGAACCTCCTTGGTGAAGCGGTTCTAATGAGTACCAACAATCTATGTTTTAGATAAAAAATAACAAAAATTGTTTAACCCCAAATACCCCAGTTTTGTTAATTGGGGTTTATTAAGTGGATATTCATTTCAAGGACATGGTATCCTGATGAGCCCACCAGAACTATCAAACTCAAAGCAATTGATAGTAAAGACAACCTCTGTCGTGTCTGTCACATTTTCAAAAATTTATAGAAAGCCACATCATTTCAAGTAAATTTCAAGATGCTAATACAAAGAGAATAATCAGTTACTTACATGTACAATAATTAATGTTAGAAATAAACATGATGTTGGTAGATTACACAAAATTGATGGATAACACAATGGTAGTAGATAACAATGTTGATGTTATAATACAGTTAACACAATGTTGTTAGATAACACAATATTGTTAGATAACACAATGTTGATAGAAATTGTGTAATGTATCTGCATTGTGATAGCTGCCAACATTAGATAACACAATGTTGGCAGCTATCACAATGTAGACACATAGATAACACAATGTTGGCAGCTATCACAATGCAGACATATTGCACATTGTTGACAGATAACACAACATTGGTATATAACACAATGTTTGCAGATGACATAATACAGACACAAAACATTACTGACATCTAGCACAACGTTTGTTAGATTCGGGTGTGAACAATATGAATCACAATGTTGGTAGATAACGTTTGTAGATAATACAATATGGTAGATGACAAAAGGTTGGTAGATTACAGAATGTTAGTATATGGTACATTGTTGGTAGATAACATAGTTTTGGTACTGGCAAGTAACACAATATTGGTAAATGACACAATGTTGGAAGGTGATAAAATTTGAAGCAGAGTGTTGGAAGGTAAAGTTGGCTGATAGCACAATGCTGGCAAATAACAGTGCTGCAGATAACACATTGCTGCAGATTAAACAATGTGGAACACAATATTTGTATATAAGACATTGTTGGTGGATAACACGTTTTACACAATTTTGTTACGAAAACACAATATTGGTTTATTACACAATGTAGATACCGCAATGCTTGTACATGTATATAACGCAATGTTGATTGATAAACGAATGTAAAACAATGTTTGCAGATAAGGCAATTTGATTTACAACAATGTTGGTAGATAGCACAATCTTGGCAGATGACACAATATTGGTCCAGCGATTAGTAGATGACACACCGTTCGTCTGGATTCATGAAGCTGTTAGCTGGACAGTTGAAGGTTTGCGCAAATTCCGGCAAATTACGCAGTGGCCCCTTAACTCTGAAGAACAATCACAATATTATTATCTTAACTCATTTGTGACGAATGGACTCACGATTTATTAACACTATTGAGAAGCACGTGGTATTGTAACAAGAAAAGATATGACACAAAGTGTCATATCATTTGACTCAATTATGAAGAAGATGTTGCTGCAGTTACTCTTCTACATGGCCGAAAAATGTTTCTCAAAAAATGCCCATCCCTCATCTGTTTCAACCGCCCCTCATCTTATGGCTCAAATAAAAAATGGCCTCTTCTTGTCAAGTTCAAATGTGATAATTTGTAGCAGTCTATACTTGGCATTGGTTTTTGCTATTCATAGCCATGGTGACCATCTTGGTCATGTGACCTGGACCATTTATACAAACTTTCGTTCCACCTTCTTAAGGATGCGCCACATGAAGTTTGGCTTTGATTGGCCAAGCGGTTTAAATTCTGAGGAGAGGATGAAAAGTGTGGACTGCGACAACGACGACGACGACGGACCACGGAGCATGAGTATTCTACACTGAAAAAAAGTTATAAGAGGTCGCCTCATATTTTTTCTTCTAGTTCGGAAAATAAAATACGATCAATTAAAATTCATGATCATATGAATAATTCAATATTCAACAGTGGCTCTGTGAGTTTCTGCATTCAAAAATGCGTAATATATCTCACACAGACGAAGCATGAGTAAAGGTACCCTCTTTTCATAAAGTCACACTTTATTAACATCAAATTAAATGTCATGTTATGACGATATTTTTTACATTTGAATTTACTTGAAAGTGCTACCTGACTGCCATGATGCCCGATGTAATTAAGTCAGATTTGCTGCTGCAATAAGAATCTTCGTTTCTGTTTTGTACATGCAAGAAGACAGCAACATGAATAACAGGAATTCAGCTTTTGCATGCAATTTGCATACGAACTTTGTCCTTCCTCGGTTGCGTTATTATCAGCAGCATGCCATTGAAATTTTCAGCGATTATTAAAGTCTAATACTAGACTCTGATTAACTTTGAAAATTTAAAAAATCATCTACAAATTTTGTTATTTGTTATTTTGTTCGTTAAATACTGGCATTGGAACCGGAAGTGTGCGGCAGCCGTGACCTGTTTGTCTTCGAAAATAGTCTTAAACAACTCATTCTAGTTATATCTCTCATTTCCAGGCCTCATCAAGTGAATTTAACAGGGATTAACGTGTTTAAGAGGCACATTGATGAATTTTCCAAAAAATCTCAACAATTTTTAAAAATGCGTAAAACATCTACCAGTAGAGAAAATTCGAATGTTGGGTGTTTTTCCAAGCCGCAAGGGCCCCTTTGATGACACCCGTTCCTAATTTCAGTAAATGTTGTGCTTTATCCAATGTTTGATTTAAAAACAATTATTTTTGCAATTTTACTCCAAAAACACGTTTAGTTAAAGAAAAGTATTTCTGAAAACTTTGAACTTTTACTTACTTGAAAGACACGTCTTTAGGCAAAGAATCGTGCAATTTTGAACATCGCTAAGAAACCAAAAATGGGTTTGAAAAGTGGCCTCTTATAACTTATATAAGCTCAGGTGAGCTAAAAATCTCAAAGGTTTAGAGTTCCAGACACGCCGCTAAGCACGAGCTGTAGGCGCTCAGCAAAAACGTTCAACGCACGTCTCACACACGCTTAGGCCACGCTACTGAAGCAATATCTCATTAAATCGGAACGCGCATGTAGCGTACACTGGCGTGCCTTAAACGTGCACCAAACAAGCATGTTCAACGCGCCTGGAACACGCATGGAACTTATTCGAAACGTATATGTCAGACGTCCGAAACACGCAGAGCTTCTAGAAAAATTTTAAGCATGTTTATTTTTTATCCCAAACGCGCACGAAACACACACCGATTTTTAGCGACGTACAGCATCGCACACCGGACGTACACCAAGGGTACCCAACGTACTCGTATCGCGTTTTGAACGTGTCTCTGACGAGCGTCAGGCGTATTTGGAATTTTGCAATTTTTTCAACACGCTCGGCGCGCGTTTCACTTACACGCTAATGTGTGATTTCACTAGCACTCCAGATGCCGCTAATATGTTAGGAAATCAAATTTCCGTGAATTTGGTCGCTTCCCCGGCCCGGTTATGGTTTTTATCGATAACCGTGACGTAATGTTCTTAAAATAGATATGAACGCATGATTCCTCGTCTTAAAAATAGATATCGACTAATCCGCGAATCTGTACTATAGCAGAGTATTGAGTCGTTTCGACCCAATATAAAATAAAGAATATCACGAAAGGACAAATTAATGAAGCCAACAGTGCATCACGAAAACAACCATCATGAATAATTATTCTCACGAATAGACATCTTATGTAAACATTATAAAATAGCTAAAAATAATGTTTTGGACATTCTGTAATTATACTTTAGAAAGCAAAAACAACAATCTGTATCGAAATAGATAAGGGCGAAAAATGTAAGTCTCCCACAGACCGTTAACTGAAGTGGCTGGACAATTTACGCATTAAGGCCAATAATCTGACTTTTCAATTCAAAACTTCAATACCATTCAAATTGTTAAGTAGCACAATTGACCAAACAATTGATTTTCATTAATAGGGTTATAATTTTATTTCCAAAAAATAATAATTTCGACAAATAAACAGTCTTTCAAAAACGGACTATTTTGTCCCTCGGACGAATATCTATAGTAAGTTTTGCAATACATAATGACATCTATAATTGGTTATGGAGTGAAGAGCTTTGAGTCATGAAAATACAAACCGATAAATGATCGGTGACACACAATGCAATTGTGACCGAAGTTGAGGTTAGATTTTCGAGTTTTCTCCTACATCGTTTACTCTTCTGACTGATAGATGAGTGCAGTCAATGCAGAAATTGAACATTAATTGAATGGAAGTAACATAAGGAATCGTTAGGAGAAAACTCGAATTTTTCATCTCAACTTCGTGCAGAATTGCATTGTGCGTCACACATTCCGTACCACGTGTTTCTCAGCTGTGATTATTATCATCTTTCATTTTATGAGGCATCAAAAGTAATTTAAATCATTAGTTATTTTTCGATGAAATTCCTCTAAGCAAACAGCATAGCCCCAGGTGGGACTGTGCTGCTTTCTCAACCTTCTACATCCAAAGTTTTAGATTTCTGTGCTGCCAGGTTCATATCTAGCTCACCTGAGCGGTAGGCACATAAGGTGAGCTTATAAGATAGGCAGGTACCCGGCGTCCGTCCGTCGTCATTCCCCGTTTTCAAAGATCTTCTCTGAAACCGCTCGGCCAATCAAAAACAAATTTAATATGAAACATCCATAGGTGGCGGGAACCAATGTGTACATAATCCCGGGCACATGAACAAGGTGGCCACCATACCCATATATGGTAACTTTAATCCCTTCAAAAATGTTCATCTCCGGAACTTTTCGTCCGATTTCAACGAAACTTGGCATGAGCATCGGTGACTAGAGTACTACAATGTGTACATAAATCATGACACTGTGATGACCTATTTCATGGCAAGGTCAACGTAGGTCGCATGTGCATTGGAATGGGAAAACCTGTTTAAATGTCTTTTGAAGAGAAAGACTTGCAGGGATTGGCATTTGGACAAAATATTAATGATTCTGAAAAACAAAAAATAGATCCCCCAGTTAGACCACAGAGGTTGGTTTGACCCACCTCAGGGCAATATGCATGTATATTATCATTATATTCAAATATCTTCTCCTCTGAAACCATTTTGCCAATCAAAGGCTAGGAAGGGGGGACCAATGTGTAAATAATGACCAAACTGGCCGCCATACCCATATAAGTTAAACCCTTCAAAAATCTCCTCCGGAACCGGTGGACTGATTACAATTTAACTTGGTTCAATTAAATTTGGTACTAGAGTACTTCAATGTGTAAATATTTAATTGATGATCTTGACCTATTTTATGGCAAGGTCAACATGATAGGTGGCATGTACATTAGAATGGGGGAAAACTTTTATAATGTCATTTGAAGGGAATAAACTTGCAGGAAATGGACAAATGAACAACATATTAATGATTCTGGAAAACAAAAATGACCCTAGGTGTTTCTCTCCTCCCTGGGGCCATATACAAGTTTACATATTTTTATATCAGATCTCGGGTTTACAGGACCATTGGTCCTCTGCTTATTTTTATCCATTTAAGGTTCACTTTCACAATATAAGTAAATGCAAAAGACAGTGGCAAGATATAGGTACCGAGCCTTTAGCCTCTAGGCTGTATAACGCTCTATAAAGACCCCCATTAGACGTCAGTAGTAATGGGCGACACTATAGACCAATTTTCTGAAAACTTATAGACCAAATTTTATGGACCAATTCTAGAAAGTGAAGCGGCAGAATTGGTCCATAATATTTGGTCTATAAGTTTTCAGAAAATTGGTCTATAGGTGCGCACCCTGGGTCTCAGTTTTTAAAAATGAACTAGCTGAGTTGCATGTGTAGGTAAGTATCATTGAGTTAAGACAAGTCTGCACATCTGCACATTTGCACATCTGCACGTTTGCACATCTGCACATTTGCACATCTGCACATTTGCACATTTACACATACGATAATGTCTGTTCCTTCATAGCTTGATGGGTCATAGTCATTCAGTTTCTTCTCAATCAAGAATTTTCGTTTCTTGATGGCATACAGTCTTGATTCGTCCCCGTTATAATCTTCTTCGTCTCTCGTAGCTGTTTCCTGTAGTTTCTTGTTGACTGGATCTTTTCTTAATGTAGCTGAGAGATCAGTCAGATACTTGTAGCGGGATACAAACTCTGACAGATACTTTTGCTTTAGTTCATCATATGCTATCTCTTCAGCCTCTTGTAGGTATTTTCCAGGATTTTCATGCAGGGCTTTTTTCAACTGTTTCGTTGAAAGTGGCTTGCATCTTATCTGTAGTTATGTCCATCAAAATATCCCATGGTTTTATTTTCTGAGGTTCCTCCTTCTCCTCCTCATCATCATCAATATCATCATCAGCAGCAGCATCATTATCTTCCTCATCATCACCGCCTTCTTCTTCTTCTTCTTCTTCTTCTTCTTCTTCTTCTTCTTCTTCTTCACTCTCATCTTCATCACTTTCTTCAGTTTTGTCCTCTTCTTCTACGTCTTCAAGATATGGTTTTCTGAAGGTGTCTTTTCCATTGTCCAATGATCTTCTTTCAGACAAAACACTTTCTTCATCACTGTCTAACATGTTAGCCTGAGTACCTCTGCAGATACCACTGTCCTTGTGTCTTCTCAAGCTGTATGATCTGGAAAATTCTCGATCGCACTGATGGCACTGATATCGACCCATAGCTGGTTAGTTGAAGAATACTGAGATTCATCCTGAGTAAGTCTTTTTATACCATCACTGGAGTTGGTTTTGTTCTAGTTTTTCTCAGATTTGGTTTCTTTGTAATCCGCTGACGTTTAGCTGTTGTTTTCTTCTTTTTCTCTGACAGTTCTTTACTGATAGAAAGCAGTTCAGCCCGACACACCCTGCAATACTTCGATGGCCCTTTTACTCAAAGCTGCATTCAACCTTTTCATAAGGTATCTGATCTGTGCATAACTTGCATGAGATCCACTCGGTTTCTGTGTCACTGGCGTTTTCTTGGATTCTTCCATAGCCTTGCAGGATTGTTTTATCTGTTTTTCTAAAGAAGTCATCTCTTTATCGTTTTGTACAAAAGTGATAATTTACAAATTTAAATTGTATTTATACTAGTTTTTCTTTCGACGAAAGTGTAATTCTAAAATCGTTTTGCCAGTTACCGAAGGAACAATCATACCATTTTCTGTTTTTAATGTAATGTGCACTTGGTCTACAATGGATTTTGAAACAGAAACATAGTGCAATGCTTTAAATTCTTTATAGAAGAAACATCAATCTGGTTTACTTTGAAATGGAACAACTCGTAAAATAGGTGCTACAGTATCACCAATAAAAGTGAAACTTGCAATGTCAGAATAAACATAAAAGTCGCTAAAATTGTGATTCAACTTTGCATTGAACTTAAACACATTCACCTCATTTCCTATAGGTTTTTCAACCAATGTTGGATCTAATTCTAAGATTTAAGCAAATTGTTTTGGAAATATGAGTCTAACCAGCCTTTCGTTGTGGACTGATAATTTGAAACGTTGACTCAAATGATCATATGTCATAGTTATGACAGTTATGTGAGCATTGATTTTTTTCATTATGCCTTTTTCAAAGTTGTCAGTGGAGTGCTTCATTTCGTCAGCTTGATAGTCATGTGAATCATAATTTCCAGTTGGAATTGTTAGTTTGAAGTTGTAGCAGCCGTTTTCACTGCTACATATCTCTGTGATGTTTTGATTTCCAACTCTGCGTTAACTGGATTGGTCTAGGAAAGTAAAAAAGAAATATTTGTTTTCTTCTGTTATGTTTAGAACTTCAGATGGTGTTGCAATTTCAACCAAGGCAACCTCCCAGCTTTCCACGTCAATTTTAATAGGATGGTCCGATCTTACAATAAACCCAGACTGCCATTTTGAAGGGAACATGTTCATAGAACTGTCACTTAGTAATGTCATGTAAAAATCCTTCATGTTTGAAGAAGTACAGAATGTGTCAGTATTACTTGAGAAAATGAATAATTCTGAAAAGGCTTTTACAAAGCGAAATACAAACAATTTAAACACATTTCCAATCCTTTTGTCGATTTTCGTTTATGAATTTTCTGAAAATGCTAACCTACTTTTGTTTTCCTCAGAATCGATAGTTCCCCTTAACGTAAAAATATATCAACTATAAACTTTCTGTAAAAATTCAAGCAAAAATGTGGGGTTTTTTATCTATTTTCAATAAGAAGATGTGGCATTGAAGTACATTATATACTCAACAAAAAGTTAAGGAAAATGTGTTTAAGAGCCTATTACAATAAATCTAGCAAAGTTTTAAAAATGCAAACTTCAGAATGGTATAAAGTGTCTTTTAATCTTTCCAATGAGGCCTTATTTGAACTGATAGCACCTGGAGTGGCCTGGAAAATCATTGTCAAAGTTGACTAGTCGTCAGACCAATTTTCACAAAATTCCAATATTGTTTGGTTTGAGTAAAAAGCGTCAATGTAGACTCTTGCACTAAAAGCATAGACTCTGAAGACAAATTTTCTCATGTCAACTGACCAGTGCACAAAACAAGATGTTGAGGCGTGTCAGCCTGCTTTTCCTGCACCAGAATCAGTTCCTAGATGACAATATCTCGCTGCAATGCACCACAACCAACAGACTTTCGTTAATCTGACCAGCAATATGCTCAATTTGGTGCTGAGAAATCAGCCACCTTTTCCCATGAAGCATCACAACAAGAGCCTGGAGAGTTCTTGGTGACGATATTCCACACCAAACCCTACCAGGCTGTCCCAGAACGTGCAACACTTGTTCAATGGGAGGCATGATTGATGATTGGGTTGCCTAGTCCTTAACCACAACATTGATCTGGCGTAAGTAAATCTTTGGTGATCCTGAGATTTTCATCTGACATTGCCTTCCTGGTACCAACAATGAAACAAGTGCTAATAAGGCTTTACAAGAGGTCTGCACACCTCAGTATGCGCACTGTACAGCTTTTCATGAGAAAATGTGTATATGGAGATACAGTTACTGTGTGAAAAAGCTCCAGTGACAACTGATACACAAACCAAACAACTTGGTAATTTTGTGAAAAATGGTGGGACGACCAGTCAACTTTGACACTGATTTTCCAAGCTTTTGTAAGAGCTATTGTCTCAAATAAGCCCCCATTTGAAAGATAAAAAGACAATTTATAATAATATGAAGTTCATATTTCATAAAATATAACGGTTCTTGTGTTACAGGCTCTCAAACACATTTTCCTTAACTTTTTTGTTGAGTATATTACATTCAATAAAATAATTGCAACACTTTTCTTACTTTTGATATGAAAATGGATTTCCACATGCAAATTTCCATTCACAAATTTTTATCACCTTTGAAAATTTCAGTTATATAAAGTTTTACTGGCCTGTGCTTATATGTGAATAATAATAAAACAAAGGGGCATTTTACTTTAAGTTTCTATGTTTGTGTAGATGTTGATGTTAATGCAAAATCAAATAAGTCTACCCAGCAACACAAGAGGAAAAAGGCCCTCTCGTAATGGACCTTACCTACAGAAAACTTGACTAGTAGTATGTTAGCTACTCATAGTCTCCAAAGATGTGTAGATGCGCAGATGTGTAGATGTGCAGAAGTGCAGATGTGCAAATGTGCAAACGTGCAGATGTGCAAATGTGCAGACTTGTCTTAACTCAAGGATACTTACCTACACATGCAACTTAGCTAGTTCATTTTTTAAAACTGAGACCCAGGGTGCGCACCCATAGACCAATTTTCTGAAAACTTATAGACCGATTTTATGGACCAATTCTGTCGCTATGCTTTCTAGAATTGGTCCATAAAATTGGTCTATAAGTTTTCAGAAAATTGGTCTATAGTGACGCCCATCACTACTGACGTCCCATTTTTATACCGTGAAAACAGGGTTTCAATGATATACGTACAGTGTTTTTCTTATTATTTTCACTCCAAACCAATGTGTGGGTACACGTTAGAACCGCCTCCCCGAGTATCCACAATCTGTTTTCGGCAAACATAAAAATATAATTGTTTCAGTAAAGATTCAACAATTAAAGCTGACTGTTGCATTGGTATGTTATCACCATGAAGTGAGCCGCGACGCGAGAAAACCGGTCTTCGGGGTTTCCGACCAGGTCTGACACAAAACGACCTGTACAAGCACAGAAAAGAGCTAGAAGCTTGAAATTTCGGATTTAAGTAGAAGAGGAATTGTACTATCCGAGAAGCGAAAACAAAGGCGCTGATCAGCTTCGCGGTTACCGCGAAGCTGATCTGCGCCTTTGTTTTCGCCAAGGCAAAATCCGGTTTTCTCACGATGCGGCTCAAGTTACAAAACATACCTCCATTCACCCGGACTGTAGATACTGTTTACAGCTAGGTAGGCGCTTAACACTGGTCTTCGTTTCTCACAAAACCCTTTAAAACCAACAACAATAAAATCATAAACAATACACTTTTAATTATGTTACAGTGTGATGTCTCTGACCGTTGCGGTTGATAACCGATATGTATTCGTTCGTTGACCAGACTGCTTCAAATAAACATTCTGATTAGTCAATAAGGTACGTCCACGCACTTCCCGTGACATTTAAAAATGAGCCGCCTCGTTGGAAAACCAACAACGTGGTTTCCGAACAGGTCCGGCATAAACCGACCTGTACAGTCACAGAAAAGAGCTGGAATCTTTAAATTTCGAATTTAAGTAGAAGAGGAACTGTACTATTCTAGTAGCGAAAACAAAGGCGCTGATCAGCTCCTTTGTTTTCGCATATACAGATTGTTGCTTTTCCCATGAGGCGGCTCCCCCCCCCCCCCAGCCAGTGTGAAAGCAGCTAAACCGACACGGCCAAAGCAATCGCACATATCCAAACATTAGAACCTGCCCCGTTAGCTCAGCGGTCATAGTGTAACCGCGGCTTCAGGATCGGGAGAGACCTGTCCCGTTAGCTCAGCGGTCATAGTGTGACCGCGGCTTCAGGATCGGGAGAGCTCGGGTTCGCGTCCCAGTCGTGCCATACCAAAGTCGTAACAATTCTAGATTTTAATCTACTGTCCATACACCATCTTTCAGAAACTGCCTTTTGCAAAATCTCACTTATCTGACATATTTCAATTTAAATATGACCATGTCATCCTTTTGCAACCCAAAAGTCTTAAACGGATCAGGCTGAGCATTCACATGAAAAAAATATTCGCAATGAGCACGCTAAGTCTTGTCAACTACCATATAGATCACCGAACACACAAAAAATAGAATATCGAATACAATTAAAAAAAACTTTACAATTAAAAGAATTAAACATAAAATGTGTGTGCGTTTCTTGTTTTGTTGGGTATATTTCTTATTTTGCATAGGATACGCTACAGACGTATAGGTTATAACTTGAATGTTATGCGACAAAAAATATTCGCAATGAGCACGCTTGAAGCCTTGTCAACTACCATATAGATCACAGAACACGCAAAAAATCGAATGTCGAAAAACTTAACAATTAAAAGAATTAAACATAAAATGCGTTTCTTGTT
Organism: Rugalucina vietnamica; assembly: GCA_964017185.1. Taxonomy (NCBI): domain Eukaryota; kingdom Metazoa; phylum Mollusca; class Bivalvia; order Lucinida; family Lucinidae; genus Rugalucina; species Rugalucina vietnamica. The sequence continues at coordinate 63,919,153 of OZ024874.1, read as the reverse complement.
TTGTTGGGTATATTTCTTATTTTCCATAGGATACGTTACAGACGTATACGAGCGTAGGTTACAACTTGAATGTTATGCGACAGTCTGCATGCTTAGTTTTTAACCCATTCATGGTTGATAACTATGCTGCCTTCTTTAACTGCACGCCGGTGGGTCGGGCGTCAGACTCTATGATGGCCCCGACTTAAAGCTATTCATTTTAGTAGGTTGGGGCCGGAGCTTCTTGTCTGTTGCTTGGCCCACCGGGGTCCAACTGGTGTTTTTCTTTTGCTCCGGAGTTAGTAAGTTATTCGGCGCCCAGAGATCTCCATCGTGGGGCAGCTTACTCAATCTGTGAGTTCTCGTTTTTGATTCATCAGGATGTTTATCATGATTTATTTGTTTGTTCTTGATGATTAATTGACTAGTTAGAGATTCACCACGAGGACCGAAGAACTAACTAAATATTATGAACCACTGCAGAAGCCGAGGGTGATGTTATAGCCATGTAAAACCGGTTTAAGCCCGCCAGTAATTTTGTGTTAATGATCGTTCCAATGCGATACTTCTGTGGTGGTTCTTTTTGTTTTATGTCTTGGTGTTTTATTTTTTTTTTGTGCTGTTAGCGCCTTATGTATGTTTTCATATTTTTAGTTAAGTTTAAGTAACTGAGTGGCCACCTATTGAGAAAATAGCTGCTCATTCGGCTTACGATATGTTTTCATGGTATAAGTACCTGCTTGTTAATTTAGTTTTTTTCCGCCTCAGTTTTTGGAGTCCTGATCTTTGCCTACTTGTACCTTTTAAACAGTAAATCTTTATTCGCCTGCAAAATTTGAATATCAAAATTAGGTTTTACGTACTTCGATTTTCGTTTTTCGATATTCGGACCTTTGGTGTTCTTTGTGTTGACAAGCGTGTCCATTGTGAATATCGGTGTTTTCATTACGAAAACTTCCCCATGCAATAAACAGAGATTTTTTTAGCTTTAAAAATTGAAAATTTTCAGCTGAAAATTTTTGATATTTTTCTTATTTTTGCTAAAAACATAGATTGTGGGTACACGTTAGAACCGCCTCCGCGAGGCGGTTCTAACGAGTACCCACAATCTATGTTTTGGAGCAAAAATAAGAAAAATAGGTATACCCCTGCATACCCAAGTTTTGTATATAAAAGTGGGGTTCAAGGGGGTATACATTACACGGACATGTTTTCCTGATGTTTCATGTGAAGGCTCAACCTGACACATTGACCGAAGAAAACATTAACGGAGTGGCTATTACCAGTTAACTGGTAATAGCGATTTTACGTTAAAATGGCTGCTGCCAGTTGACTGGCAATAGCGATTTTACGTTAAATTGGCTGCTGCCAGTTGACTGGTAATAGCGATTTTACGTTAAATTGGCTGCTGCCAGTTGACTGTCACCAGCCAGTTTTACGACAAATCGCTGCTGCCAGTCAGCTGGATATAACAATTTTAACATAAAATAGCTGCTGCCAGTTGACTTTCATATTTTACAAATTATTATTTGTACATATATAGATGAAGTAAAGACAATGTAAGAGTTGTCAAAATATTAGTAAAAATGTATCAAATGAAAGAGTATCTACACAATTTACATTTCTGTGTTGTTAAAAGTGTCCCATTTTAGTTCAAAGCATGTATATTATGCTTGTAGAAGTCTTCTTGGCTTCAATTTTGGACTCGTAAACCAGTGTGTCGCGTGTTCGATGCATAATTTCGGATTTCTTAATTATTTTGAATGAGCCTTTTTTGAAGCTAGCACTTATCTCACTTGACTTAGACGTCCACTTTGCATTCAGTGTAACCTGTTACATGTTGGTATACATTTATTATTATTCCCATAATTTGCCGACATTGAGCGCTGGTCTATCTAGTGCATGTACATGTAGTTTATGACTTGCTTTTTGCATTGTTGCAACAATGCAAATTTACAAAGTTCAAGCCTCTGTAATGCACCAGCCTGACCCCGAACGTGTTAAGGTCAATGGGTCTTTCTAAAAATGTGCAAAAATCTGTTCGATTCCGGAATTGTCCGTGCTAACAGTAGGAGTCGGGACAAATTAAGAATCTAAATATTTTCCTTGCACAAAGTAGGTTTGGGGACAAAAGTAGGAATACTATCTCTTCTTAGAGCGTTTCAAAGCTACAATATACTTCTCTGAATATTATTGCTTTTTCGTGACTGCTCTGTTGTCATTTTAGTGGTTTGCATTCTGATCATTGTTGGTCTTTGCCAATGTTTATGAACATATTTATAGACAGACAGACAGACAGACAGACAGACAGACAGACAGACAGACAGACAGACAGACAATAGTTTATTATAGTCTCACTTCCACATATATAGATGTACAAACAGCAATATATGATAGAAACATTCTTATTAAGAATTATGAGAGACTTCTTGAATTAATAAATAGAATGCATTACACAATAGTGACAATATAAGTATCTACAAATGATATATACACCAATCAAGAATCTTCCACCTCCCACGATGGCGCCGCCAAGACCCGCCTGTTCCCTGCTATAGATATGTGTAATTGTATTGTTGTTTGACCTCATATTACATGTTTTGCATGTACTGAGAGTATAAATAAACTTGAAAGTTGAGGGGTCGAAATAATTATTAACTCTTTTTGGTGTTGTAAAAGAATTAAGCCTATAAAATGCATTAAAATCGTCTCCCTTGTCGAAGAATTTTCTCGGGGGATAACCCCCGAACCATCATTAAGAGAGAGAGAGAGAGAGAGAGAGAGAGAGAGGGAGAGAGAGAGAGAGAGAGAGAGAGAGAGAACCCCCTTGTGCCCGCACACAATTATGAAACGTCTTTGAAGTCTCATGTCCGGGCAACTTTTTAAAGCCGACGGCCCTGAGTATACATGTACTGCAGCAAAATTAATGAAAGCAAAACAAAGTAGGCCCATATTAACATTGCTACTGAATTCCTACAGAAATAACAATTGAACATATTTTTCGACTGGAAATAAACTATATATCAGTGCTTTGAAAATTTCAGGGGCATCTATCTTACAAAAGCAATTTTACAAAATCCTTCAAAAGCAAAATGAATACAAATAGTTTTGATTGTACGGCATCAGGTCGCCTACAGTTTATACGTTTGAAATAGTATGGAATTATGTGTCCTATTAGTGTGTCAATTTCATTTACGTCATAGGTCAATATCATTGATTATCATATTGCATTGTTTTCCATTAATGTAACAATTACATACTGGAGATAAACTTTAGAAACCAAAGTATTCTAGTCAAGAAATTCAGAGCTAGATGCAGTCATTATGGTACCTATACTAGTACAAAAGGTGTCTTTCAATCAAAATTTACAAGCTAACCTCGTTTCATTTCGATTATTGTTGGATGTGTATATAGACCATGTAACTTGTAAATGAGACTGCAACGTACGCGTGTTGGTACAGATGGAAAGTGCACGGCCGATGACTGACTCTTCCAGTTGTGTTTAAATCGCACAAGGGCTGCGTTTGAGTTCAAGAAAATTAAGATTTTTTTTTTTTTTTTTTGCTTTTGAAATCGACATTTTTTAAAATATGTCCAGTGTCAACAGCTATATACGTATGTTTTTCGTCATCCATGCATCATTAATGTTTGGACCATCGAGAATATTTAGGACATTTTTGGCCATAGGAACATAAGCAGTATGTGCAAAATAACATATTATGAACTATTCTACACATAGTTTGGATCCATTTAAATTCATGAAACAAACTTTTTCATTCAGAAAACACGCCCTTGCAAAATACAGAGGTTTTTTACGCTGTTGTAAAAATAGAACATTTTCATCCTTTTTTCCTATTTTTTGATTGTGGTTCAGGCCTCAGGTTCTAACGAGTACCCCCAATCTATGTTTTGGAGCAAAAATAAGAAAAACAGGCATACCCCAGTTTTGCTATATAAAAGCGGTGTATCTAACACGGACATGTTTCTAGTCAATTTCATGTATTTTTATTACCCGAGATTTTGCCACAATCCCAACAAAAAAGATAACTAAAAAAGTAACAGAAACCAAAAATACCCTTTCATTTGATACATTTTCTACTCGTATTCAGTTGACAACTCTTAGACTGTCTTTACTTAACATAAAAGTCAACTGGCTGCAGCATTTTTAATAGGAAGAGTCTATTGACAGACGTCTGTCAATAGCAAATACTCGGTTAAAGTGCTATTACCAGACGTCTGTCAATAGCAAATTTTCGGTGAATGTGCTATTACCAGACGTCTGTCAATAGCAAATTTTCGGTGTATCTGCTATTACCAGACGCCTGGCATAAGTTAATTTGGCGACTTATTTGGCAGATTGCTTAAATAGATCAGCTGGTCAAGATGAAGCCATTGTAATAATTCTTGAACCAATCGGAAATCTAATGCAAGAGACTGCGAATGACCTTAGTGTGTACATGTTGATAATACGGACTAAAATAGCAGTCACATATTAGTGTATAAGCCAGACGCATACCGGGCGTGTTGACAAGATTGTAAAATCCAGCGTACGTCAGGAATTTCGGCACACAGGTTCTGGAGAAGAATATCAGCACACCCGTTCTGGATAAGCTTTTTTATCATTTGTGAGCATGCAACCACAATTTCACGAACAAAATTTCATTCTCCCTATGCATGAAGGCTTCAAATAAAAATGATTTCACACTAATAGGCTGAGAGATTACCGAGAAAAACAAGCCATTAATTTTGATATTTATTGACCTTGAGCCCAGGTCAAGAAATGACCTTGACCTTAATTAATCACATACCTTCATTGGCACTAGTTGTCTCCATCGAGCAACTTTCAAGTTTCATGCTGAAATAGTTTCCAAAATATCCATTGTTTTTGCCTTTTCCCATGTAAAGATGTTTGCAATCGGCCCACCGGTTCTAGAGAAAAAGATTTTTAAGTGTTTTACCATATATGGGCGTGGCGGCCATTGGGTCATGTGAAAAAGAAACATGGAACACAATTTCAATGCCACTACACAAGGAGGCTCCACATAAAAATGTACAAATAGACAATGATCAGGAAATGGCGCAATCAGAAAGAAATTCCCACTCCACAAAATTTCAAGTTGATCGGCCAAGCGCAAACGTATTGGTCGCGTAAACGTGGCCGAGCGGTTAAGAGCGCTGTTTCTTAATCACTCGATCATCTCACCGCTGTGTCCGGTGTGGGTTCGAGCCCCGCTCTGGCCACATGTGAGACAAGCCAAGTTCTGCTTGCGGGTGAGCCATGTGGTTTTTCTCGGGGTTCTCCCGTTTTCGCGCCACCTACTGATTGGCCCGTCTCATATGAGCTGAAATAATCTTGGAACGGACGTAAATTGATTTAAGAAATATCGCTATCAGTACCTCTTTCCACATTTTGTTTAATCGGGTAAGAAACGAATTGTCGGGCTTACCCGATTCATTCATTCATTCATTCATTCATTCATTCCGAGTCAGTCAGTCAGTCAGTTCCGGCTGATCATGATGCTGGTCATCCATGATCATCATGGATCAAAATTTCGAATACATTTAGGCGTAAAATAAACATAGCCGTGTTTCAACTGGGTCGAAAAGGCGTTTTTGTTTTTCATTTATTTTCCTTTGCTCTCTAAATACGTATATTGTATTTATTCAAATTGTAATTCTTCTCAAGATGTCGCGGTTTCTTAAAGTTTGGTGTATATAATTACATCAAAACATTACTGTCAATAGGAGGAGAAGGTGTGAAAGGAGAAGTGTTTGCCATGCGCACTATAAAAACATTTTAGGGATATTCTAGTTTTATGACACCTGAGCCGGGCAACAAAAATGACAACACACATTTAAACTTTTTTAAATTATATAAACGAAAACAAAAGTGTGGTTTCTACGCAGCTTATTGACAACAATTGCATTGTTAATCCGGGTTCTCAACTTCCTTTTTTCAATTTGGTCACACATGCACGCACACACACACGCACGCATTACCATATACTTAGATATGCATTTATTTTATTTCATTTTATTTTATTTTATTTTCTATTATTTTTTTTACTTGTCACGCACATAATTTGCGTTATATAATTTCAACTTTAGCAGTTTTTCGGTAGGCATTTCTATAAACTTGGACCAATGACTATCGTATATCGTATATGAATATGCCTCAAGGCGTGAAAAGAGAAGTGTTTGCCAAGCGTACTATAAAAACATGTTAGGGGTATTCTAGTTTTTATGACACCTGAGCCGGGCCAAAAGAAAACAAAAGTGTGGTTTCTACGCAGCTTAAAGCAAACACCCCTGATCTCACCAATATTAAGCATTATTGCATTGTTAATCCGGCTTCTCAACTTCTGTCTGTCAGTTTCGATTTCGAATCGACCATAATGCCGTCTAAGTATTTTTTTTTCAGTTTGGACAAACATGCACGCACGCGCACAGCACACATTTCCAAATACTTAGTCATATTTTATGTTCGCGCTTGATGAACAATGATTTGTTAAGATTTGTCGAGTGAAAATAACTTCTTCTTTTTCATAACTCGACTGATACATTTGAATTTAAGTATACCGACACAATAAGAAACGAAATGGTTCCAAGGTGCACGGCATCTTTTATCCTCATTGTTGTTCAAACATGGGCTCCAAAGGATTGACAGCTCTTGACATTTCAGTAACCGCATCTTGAATAAAAACATACATGTGGTCGGGTGGGAATATGGACCCCGCCCATTGGGGCCTAGGAGAAATAGATGGGCTGCTTGTACCTCCAGGCAAAGCTTCTAATCTACTGACCGACCAGCTGATTACTGGTTAACCGCTTATGTCTGTGCCTGCCCAGGAAATGTGGTATAGTCAAACCATCCATACATATAAGCCTTATTGGCTTAGTTGGGTGCATGGTTATAATTATGAAGCACATTTTCCTAATGTTGGGTAAAGTCCCATAAAATGGAGGCAACGTCCCGACATGACCATTGCTCTTAGTTTATAAACCATGAAAAGCTTTAAGCATAACATGAACTGTAACGATCAAGGTCGATCAAATTAGAGATCTTATAGACGAAAAACATTATCACTTACTTTTGAATCATCACATCCGTGTACGCTCAATATGAAATTCACGAACGAAAATAGATTTGAATTTCTGTACAAAACTGTTTTTTCTTAAAATGAAAAAGTAAATTCAGCATCATAGACGTTCGTTTGCACACACACTCACACACAAACACACACGTGAGATATTTTGTAAGTTTAGCATTTAAAAAAATAAAAAATAAAAAAGAAAGAAAGAAAGAAAGAAAAAAGAGAAAATGCATCGAGTTTACATGTATCTGTGTCTCTTACAGGTCTCGTATTTCTTTTTCCACATCCGGCATCCAGGGTTTTATCAAAAAGTTAACAAATAAAATTATTCATTGGGCATTGTTCATGTAAATGGGATATGATGTGTCTGTCAGCAGCAAAAAGTCGGTAAATTTGCTATTACCCTGGGCGTCTGTCAATAGCAAATTTACGGATTTTTTGCTGCTGACAGACGTCTGGTAATAGCACTTTTACCGAATATTTGCTATTGACAGACGTCTGGTAATAGCACATTAACCGAAAATTTGCTATTGACAGACGTCTGGTAATAGCACATTTACCGAATATTTGCTATTGACAGACGTCTGTCAATAGACACTCCGTTTTTAATAATGATAAAACTGTCATAACCAGTTGACTGGCAGCAGCGATTTATCGTAAAAATGGCTGGTGACAGTCAACTGGCAGCAGCCAATTTAACGTAAAATCGCTACTACCAGTCAACTGGCAGCAGCCAATTTAACGTAAAATCGCTATTGCCAGTCAACTGGCAGCAGCGATTTCAACGTAAAATCGCTGCTGCCAGTCAACTGGTACTAGACCTTTCCAAAAATGAATATCGAAATAAAAATTACTCCGATTTTCGTTTTAACGTTATCCGGACGCTTGGTGTTTTTGTGCTGAAAATTGTAGTTTGGCAGGTGTGCTCATTGCAAATATCATGTTTTCAATGTGGCTGCTCAACATGTTTTCAATGTGGCTGCTCAACTTGACCCATCTACCGACATCACAAAACATGTCTGTGCAATGCATACCCCCTTAAACCCCACTTTATATAGCAAGACTCTTCAAGGCCGTCGTCGCCGGTGCGGCAGGTCCGGCGAGCGCCGGACCACTTTTTTGGCCGACCATGGTATCCGCCGTACCACGTTTTTCGATCGCCGCAGCCGTGCTTACCTACCTTTGATCTTCTAATCGTCTCTCATCATATTGATGAAATTATCATCAACACCCGAAACTCGTGTCATCAAGGCAAAGGTGCGAAAACAAACATCACAAGAAACATGTCAAAACATTGCGATCATTAAAATGACACCTATTTCAATTTTGATTGGATTTGAGGATAGATTAGAGTTGTAATTAAATTGTTGCTTTTTATAAATTTAATCTTCGTTTTGCTTTTGTGTACCACAGTGACATGAAAAGAAAAAGACGGAACATATGGTAACACTGATAATCTCCAAATGCAGTTTATCAAAGAAAATGTCGGCTGGCAAACAATTTACAAAACATTTTGCATTTGCATGCATAGGCCTATATTTTAAGTTCTGAGACTGTGTTGATAGCAATATGTTATTTCATTATGGATATGCAAGTGCCGCCCGTTGCAAACAGCCTAAGACTTTTCGGTTCCCACAACGTACATTCGGTTTGGAAAAATTAAAATAAAATAAAATAAAATAAAATAAAATAAAATAAAATAAAATAAAATAAAGTTGCTTTACTGATAAATCTTCCAAGTTAGATTGTCTGAATTTCGGTCGTTTTTGTTGACAAAATCTGTCGAAACTCGGTCCCCAAAACGCACTCAGAACGCGTTTAGAGGCACCAGTTTATTAAAATTTTCTCGGGGGAGTTCCCCCGAACCCCCCTTACGAGAGGGGGTATCCCCCCTCTCGTGCTCTCCCCCACTCGTGCCTTCGGCACTCGTCACAGTCTTCCGCCGGACCACTTTTTAAAACGCGGCGACGGCCCTGAAGACTGGGGTATGGAGGAGTATATCTAGTTTTCTTATTTTTGCTCCAAAATATAGATTGTGGGTACTCGTTAGAACAGCCTCGGCGAGGCGGTTCTAAAGTGTACCCACAATCTTTCGGTTTTTACAGATAATAAGAAAACTTTCACAGATTTTTTACTGAAAATTTTCATTTTACACCCCCAAAAAATTTTCATTTTACAAACCCAAAAAAAAAAAAAAACATTTCTGTTGTTGCATGAGCGTGTTTTCATTTGCAAAATTTGAATATCGAAATCCATTTTTTTTTTTTCGTTTTTTTTTTTGGATATTTGGAAACTTGGTGTTTTGTGCTCAAATTTGTAGTGTGGTAAGCGAGTTATTGATAACTTGACCCATCAATGTGAAGATAGAATATCGAAATATAGGTTTATATTTCAATTTTCGTGTTTCGATATTCGGACATATGGTGTTTTTGCGCTCGAATTTTGATAGTTTGGCAAGCATGCTAACTTGCGAATATTATGTTTTCAACGAGGCTACTCAACTTGACCCATCTACCGGAGAAAAACTTGAATATTCATCGAAATATTTGGGCACTTGGCGTTTTTGCGCTCATAATTTTAGTTTGGCCAGCGTATTCATTGCAATTGTGATATTGATAACACTTTGTGAAGCGATTTCGATATAACTGAAAAAAAAAAAAAAAAAAAAAAAAAAAAAAAAAAAAAAAAAAAATACGTTTCTGTTTTATTGGTTGTAGATTGCATAACGTGTGATCTTTGTGCGCGATAATAATCATGATAATAAATTTTTAACCATTTAACATTTACACTTTGACAACAATTGCCTTCATGCAACTTCCATAATACCAGAACATTTTGTGATCGGAGACGCCACTGTTTGGTTTTTAGTATTCGGTCCCTATACGTGTGACGTACCTGTGCATAGCTAATAAAGAACGTTTCTCTGGATGAAAATGGCAGCGTATGTATCCTCTCCATGCCCAGTTTGCTTATAACTTGATCATACGCCTGAAACATTAAAATGCACAAGGATTACAATTTTTAGCAAATGTTAAACAGGTTAAATGTTAAACGTTCTTTCACAGTGGAAATAGGTAGAAACATGAAAGTGTTTTATCTGATCTGACAAAAACATTCAAGTTGAGATTCTAACAATTTCCACTTTGATGAAAGTGCAAACACAATTTAGCTCAATGTCATAGACAGAATATTTCAAAGAGGACGTTAAACTCTGAAAATGATAGTGACCTACAGTAATCTGCATGGTGCATTGTCAGCGCACTTCTAACTTACTCGACGAGTTCCACTTTTTGTTAGAATGTGACAATTTGAAAACAGGGGTTATTATTATTCATATGAAAAATATTCGAAATGTTTCCTTTATTTTTATTTTTCCTACCTTATTAATATGGACTAGGAAAATTAAATTATTGAAAATTAAGTGATCGGGAAGTTGTTTTATACTTGTAAGTTAAAATATGTTCACATTATTTATTAACATGTGTGCATTTTATTGCGGTGTCCCTGCTAGTATCGTTGCTTTAATTGTATTTTGCATCATATGTTATATTGTGAATCTGAGAGTTAATTAAGTTATGTTCTGCTTTGTTCTTCAAATTCAAATGAGCCGTGATGCGAGAAAACGGTCTTTGGGGTGTCCGACCAGGTCTGATACAAACCGGCCTGTGTAGATACGGAAGATGGTTAGAAATTTGAACTTTCTGATTTAAGAAGAATAGGGATCGTACTAGCCGTGTTGAGAGAATAAAGGCGCTGATCAGCCGTGCAGTTAGTGCACAGCTGATCTGCGCCTTTGTTCTCCCATGTAAGAAATCCGGTTTTTCTCATGACCGGGCTCAAATATGAACCTGTAAATTCTTATGAAGAACATGGCGTGCACATTATACGTAAAGAAATGAGCCGTCGCATGAGAAAACCAACAATTTGGGTTCCGACCAGGCCGACACAAACTAGGCTGTACAGTCATAGCATGAAACTTTAGATATACATGTACATGTAAGTAGAAGAGGAATCACTGGGTGTTTCCTTGGTCCCGATATAAAAAAGGTTTTGTTTGACGTTTTGGTACCGGATTTTTTTCTACTACGTTAACAGAGTAAATCTCCACAAAACATAGTCGACAATAACAATAATTTCACAATGTATATCACTTCTTTACGAATCAAATAATAACTTACTATAAAATTGCATTCAAAGCACTATTTTATGACTTGAATTCTTTCAATGACGTCATAAATGAGAATAGAATCAAATCATTGACCAGATTCTAGGAATTATTGTAGAAAAAAAATACCAGAATCAAACAAAACCAAATCCTATTGGACCTATAGTAAAAGTCAAACAAAACCTTTTTATATCGGGACGAAGGAAGCACCCAGTGGGAACAGGTACTATCCGTGTGGCGAAAACAAAGGCGCTGATCAGGTATGCAGTTAGGGCACAGCTGATCTGCGCCTTTGTTTTCGCATATGCAGATTGTTGGTTTTCTCATGAGGTGGCTCAACTATTGGTCTAGGATTCTGTGGAATTGTGTAGTAATAGTTATTCTGACATTGTGCAAGTTCAAGACGCAGGCTGCATCTGAAGATTATTAGTGACAACGTAGAATGCCGATACATATCCATATTGTTGCATAATGCATTATTACTACTTAATTAAATAATTAAACTTATGTTTTGTTTTTATGTTTTGTTTTTTTTGTTTTGTTTTTAGGGGTTTTTTTTTCATTAACAAGAGAAACCAGAACTCAGCAAGAACCACTGTTACTCTCTCGTTCTTAAAGAAAACGAAAATAAAAGTATTACGTGGTATGCCACTTTCAGTCCTATGTTGTCAGCTGCATTTTCTTCCCTAGACTGCGCCCCTATTATCTGAAAATAAAACCATTTGAGCCGCCTCGTGGGAAAACCAACAAAGTGGTTTCCGACCAGGTACGACACAAACCGGCCTGTACAGTCACAGAAGCAGGCTAGAAGCTTGAAATTTTGGAGTTAAGTAGAGGAGGAATTGTACTATCCGTGTAGCAAAAATAAAGGCGCTGATCAGCTTCGCGGTTACCGCGAAGCTGATCTGCGTCTTTGTTTTTGCCTATGCAGATTGTTGGTTTTCCCATGAGGCGGCTCATTCAATTACATAAATAAACCTAATGATAAGTACTGATTTTTGCACGGTTTTGTAAATCAATCAATTTCAATGCCTTACGAGCCGCAGGCAAGTAAACGGTCGAGATGAAAGATCACTCAATCTGTGGATTAATTTACATACCCCTGCACTTGAAGCAAAATCAGTTGATTATCTGTTTTATCCTACATGCTGTAAGATCAGATCAGTTTATTATAACTGTGTAGTAAATCAGTGTCTTTATCTTACTGTAACTGTTTAAATAGTACTAGTTTTGTTGTGACACAACTTTTTGCCAAATTTGGACACTTCCTGTGGTATTGGGTACAGTAATAAGCCACATCACGAATAAGGCGCCTCTATCATCTATATCTATAATATAATCAGCAGTATAAAACCCTGCACTTTAAGCAAAAATCAGTTCATTATCCGTTTTTATCTTTTAGGCTGTAAGATCCAGATCAGTTTGTTACAACTGTGCAGTCAACCAGTGTCTTTATCTTACTGTAACTGTATAAATAGTACTTTTTAAGGCAAGTTTTGTTGTGACACAACGACACCTTAAGCCACATGAAAAAAGGCACCTCTCTAAATCTATTATGTCAATCTATAATGTATCAGCACTCAGCAGTGCAAATCACTGCCCTTTACCATTGGTATCTATAGGCATGGTGTGGTATTAGGATTTTAACTTAATGCAGCAATCTTTGTGGTTCGTGTTCGCCAGTTGAACACATTGCTTGTTTTCATTTAAACTTCTTTATTTAATATTAAATCGTAAATGCCCAGTTTGGCCATCTTGGTGCCCCAGTAAGAGCGTCAACGGTCATTTTCTCAAATGATACATTACGAAAGCATGCCCATAAAATATACAGTAATTATTTTCAGCTCAAAAATCGAAAATTTTCAGCTGAAAATTTTTGATATTTTTCTTATAGTTTGCTCAAAACATAGATTGTGGGTGCACGTTAGAACCGCCTCGGCGAGGCGGTTCTAACGAGTACCCACAATCTATGTTATGGGTGCACGTTAGAACCGCCTCGGCGAGGCGGTTCTAACGAGTACCCACAATCTATGTATTGGAGCAAAAATAAGAAAAATAGGTATACCCCTGCATACCCCAGTTTTGCTATATAAAAGTGGGGTATACGGGGGTATTCATTACATGGACATGTTTTCCTGATGACATCTTCTGTTTACCCTGTCTGCCTTTGTTTTTGTTGAGACTAGCCGGATGGTACCTTATTTAGAAAGGGATTGTCATCTTGTTCTTCAAGTGTGCTGTCCAAAACAAAAAGTGTTTTGTGATACATTTTTTCCCGCCTGGTGATTTAATTCGATTACATCGGTTCCTGGTCTCACTATTCTTACTTTAATAATGATAATTCCGTCCAGACATGACTGAAAAATTGTTGACTGGGACGTTAAGCCTTAATACAAACAAACAAACAAACAAACAAACAAACAAACAAACAAACAAACAAACAAACAAACAAACAAATCAGGATAACATGTCCGTGTAACGTATACCCCTTTGAACCCCACTTTTATATATAGAGCAAAACTAGGGTAGCAGGGGTATACCTATTTTTCTTATTTTTGCTCCAAAACATAGATTGTGGGTACTCGTTAGAACCGCCTCATCGAGGCGGTCCTAACGTGTACCCACAATCTATGTTTTAAGCAAAAATAAGAAAAAAATCAATTTTTTTTCTACTGAAAATGCGTTTTTTACAACTTTAAAAATCGCTGTATATTGCATGGGCAAGTTTTCGTAATGTAATAATAATAATAATAATAATAATAATAATAATAATAATAATAGTAAAGATGGACTCACCGTCAAACCACCCGTACCAGAAATTTCGTACTGGTTGTACTGATCAATAAGGCATGCTATCTTGGAACCTATGAATTCGTCATTGCTGTGATCAGATATGATAACACCATATGGCAACAGTGTTCCATTGACAAACCAAAATCTCGCTGTAAACACAGGGATACAAAATATCATATACTACTCAAACTTTGATAAGCATCAAAACTTTATTTTTGATTATAAGACATACGGGTCGTATTGGTAATCTAACACCCGAAATCTTGCTATAGATATATAGCAGCACCATCACCGTGCAAACATCTCATCTTTTTTAGCGTTGCCTGCGAGCCCTTCTCGCAGACTTGCAGAAACAATGGAACACCCCTGAAATTGAAGTTGTCACCGTTGCCTACTCTATCCAGTTCTGTCATTCATCCCCTCTTACTGGTTCATTCAACTGCAAAACTGTTTTGATAATCGAAATGTCGATACTTTTGTGTCTAAAATGCACTTTTGGAAAACAGAAATCTGTGATTTTGGGTCAAAAATACGATTTTTTACTCATTTTGTTTTCGCTTAAGATGTTGTCCTTTGCATGGTGAGCATGAAACTGAAAACCGTTTTTGAATACGCACTCTGGTTAGCTCAAACCAGCGTTTTTAAAATTTGTTGTCAGATGTTTTAATCACACAATGCAAATTTCCATTAAGAAAACGTTCAGTCCAATGACAAATGTTTTAAAACGCTGTAAAATCTAAACCAATGCCCGTAGCTCAAATCGGTTTTCTGTTCCATACTCGCAGCCTAAAGGGCAACGTTTTAAGCGAAAAAAAAAGTGTTTTTTGTTGGTAAAAAAATCGTGTTTTATACCAAAAATCACAGATTTTTGAAAATTTCCAAAAGTGCATTTTAGACACAAAAGTATCGACATTTTGATTATCAAAACAGTTTTGCAGTTGAATGAACCAGTAAGAGGGGGTAATTGACAGAATTGGATAGGGTAGGCAACAATCAATGAAAAATGGCAACTTTAATTTCAGGGGGTTTCCATCGCTTCTGCAAGTCTGCGAAAAGCGCTCGCAGGCAACGCGAAGAAAAGATGGAATATTTGCATAGTGATGGTTCTGCTTCATATTTAAAGCAAAATTACGGGTGTTAGATTACAAGTATGTCCTGTCAACAAAAATAAAGTTTTGATGCTTATCAAACTTTGAGTAGTATATATGTAGACTAAGTTCTTTTTTCTTCATTTTTCCACCTGAAATGAAGACATTATAAACAATGGAGCTTGTAGTTATGACCCTTAACTCGTATAAGCCTGGCGTCCTTTTTATGGGACATATGAAGGCAAACAGCATAACCCCAGATGTGACATTGCAGAATGCGGCGTCCCATCTGGAGCTATTCTGTTTGCTCATAGAAATTTCATTGAAAAATGGATTAAAAATGAAAATCACTCCAAACACTCCTAAAAATGAACTTGAGTGGAAAATCCAATTGATAATGATGTAGTGAGGGTCGAGATGTAAGAAATATTGCTCCCGTGCGATTTTTGTGCTAAAATTGATATTTTTGCTTTAAATAATTGTTTATTGGTTAGTTTTTTGAAAAATTATGGGGTTCATTTTTTTCCACCCCTTGACCCAATTTTTTGGGCTTTTTCTTAAGACCACGCCCATTTTATGATTTCACTGCAGACAATAATAAAGCTGTTTCTGAATGAAAACTTTACTTTTGTGTGGTCTGTTGCATCGAATGTATCATTTTGTGGCTTATGTAATGCCAGAGAAACAATTTATTACAGTTGTTGTTTATATTTTTTTCATTTTCTTCTAATTGAAAGTGGGTGGGGTAATTTAATGGGGAAATTCAATGGAATAATTCGTTCTGTTCGCTTATATATACTGGCAGAGTAAAACCCGACATTGAATCAGATGGACAAATATAAAAAAAAAGTTGCACGTGTTATTGTTTAAGAAGAAACCTACTATTTCATTTTTATACGAGGGATATTCAATAAGTAGTGCGAACTCACATGCATTTTTCCACTAACATGTCGGAGAATATTCTTATATCTTGATTAACAAAGCTATGAATAAATGTTTAAGAGTAAAGCAGGTGTGTGTGCGCAATGCTATATTAGCTATACTTATACAGATAATGCACGAGGGTCGTTCAATAAGTAATGCAAATGCATATGAAGGAAAGTGAAACAGACCGAAACAGAACAATCGTTCAATCGTTGAAAACGCGATCCTAAGTCCAGTTGCGTTAAGTATTAAGTTACTTATTTCGTTCTTATGAGTCATCATCACGGTCAATGTTAAAAGAAAAAATCACAATTTAAGGTCTTGGTGAAGCACATATTAACAGGCATGGATCTAAATTACCTGAATGGACTTCCGAAATGGACATTTCCTACATGTTTATGTGTCCTGGGGTACTTTTCGTTTCTTTTTTTTTAAGACAAGATGATCTCGAATATGACCAGAACGTGTTCAGCCCGAGAATAAATGGTTAAACCTACATTCCTTGCTGTAGCAGAAACCTTGGTGATCTCTATTTATCACGAACCATGAATAAAATATAAAGGTTTGGTCCTTTGGAAGCAGTAAAACATCAAATGGAGATAGTATATTGCGCAATTTCGGGTAATAAACCCTCATCAGTAGCCCTTTATAAACCAGCAACAAAAGCCAGACTATTGTACTGCAATTTCAAAGCTTTACACGAGAAGTCTAAATAAAAGACATATTCCTTAACTGGGTCGAATAATTTAAACATTGCTTAGAAAAAAGGTACAAGTAGGCAAAGATCAGGAAAAGGCGCAATCAGAAAGAGATTCCCACTCCAAAAACCGAGGTGGGAAAAAACCAAAACAACAATCAGGCACTTATACCATGAAGCACATCGTAAGCCGAATGAGCAGCTATTTTCCCAATAGGTGGCAACTCAGTTACCTTAACTTAATTAAAAATATGAAAACACACACAAGGCGCCAACAGCACAAAAAATTTTAAACACCAAGACACAAAACAAAAAGAACCACCACAGAAGTATCGCCTTGGAACGATCAGTAACACAAAGTTACTGGCGGGCTTAAACCGGTTTTACAGGATCCCAACCCCACCCTCAGCTTCTGCAGTGGTTCATAACATTTAGTAAGTTCTTCGGTCCTCGTGGTGAATCTCATACATGACAAGTATGTTTCTAAACGTGAAACCTCTAAAATAATATTACAGCGTAATAACTCTCTGTACCCAATATTGTACTATCGTAATCGCAGCAAAATACGTTTCGGTCAACTTCGGAGAACACTCTTCCGGTGTTGAATTATGACTTGTCAGTTCAGCGTCCAAAGAAGGGCATTGTATGAGAACAAAGAGGAACACTTGATTTAAGTCAGCCGCCGGGTGGCAGAAGATTAAGACAGGTATTACAGGTAGAGATAAGCTTCTGGGCAGCTACTTTCATATTTATTGTCATATTGATAATCCCCAAGGTACTATCTGTGCAATACAATTAATCACAGGTATGGGCATAGGTATTTATGGTTATCTATTTTACAAGCGAGCATATGTCAGCTTTTCCACAGGTAGCAGCCACAGCCAATCAAATTGATTATTGTATTTTTAGGAGCTGCTGGAGATGTTAATCCTTTGGTGTCCAGACAAATACTGAGATAAGCTACCTAATTTTGCCTTTTATAGTCCACCTAGGCCTTTAAACACACTTTTCATTAGCTCACCTGGGCTGAGGGCTTACTAGATGACGTCGTCCGTTGACCATTTTCAAAGATCTCCTCTCTCTAAATTCGTTTGGCCAAATTGAGGCTAACACTAATATGGAGCCTCATGCAAAAGTAATATTACAAAGTTTGCAGCCATCTTTAAATTTAAAACTCGGCCTGTACAGCATCATGACTTTGGCTCTACAACATTTATAATAAATCAAGACATTCGATTCAGGTGAGTTAAAAATAATGCTATATTTGCCAAAAATACCTTTTCAACATAAAGTCTCTTAGATTCAAGTGAAAGCCAGTCGTTATTCTCGATGATATCTACAAATACATCCACTTGTTCTTTTGTCATACGGTCTATCTATATAAAAATAAAAATAATGTTGCTCATGTGTTCTTCCATTGAGTACAATGTGATTTTTTTACCTGTATTTGTTTATCTCAAAAATCGAGAACGGCCATTTTCGCTGTCTCACCTTCTATTTTTCTCTAAACTTTCACTAATCAGTATGTTACTGATGAAGCCGAAAGGCGAAAGCTAGCTCAGGCACAAATAAAATTTTGCACCGTAATAATAAAATCTCCACATATACTTTAAGCATATCATTCAAGCATCCTTTTATGGATCCGGTGCTACCGACACGTTTGTCTGTTTGATGTATATTACCCAAATCTCATACTATACTATTAATTTATCTTGTATCTTTTGATCCAGTCAAACCCGGTCATTCTCCATATTGTTGTCTACGCGCCAGCGCGTAGACTACTCTAAGGTTTGAGATTGACCTACTTAAAAGACAACTCATACACCTCTCTACAACTGCAACTGCACATTTGAGTCTAGTGGCTTGACCATCGTGTTAGTAGGATTCCGGGTCGTTTCGCCAAGGACCGTGTAAACACCCCAAACACCCATGCAAACCTCCCTTTGGTTGGTAACATTTGTACCAATGGTGCAGTAGGTACCAAAATGGGGCAAATTGTTAAATTCGTGGAACTGGTGCATGATTGCATTCTATCTAAGCAACAACGGAATGAAATGAACCGACGGTATTGTGACGCTATATGGTCAGGTATGAAAGCTTTGACCGCGCCCCACCTGCCGTGTAGCCAATTACATTCTATCCAAGCCACAACGGAATGAAATGAGCCGACAGTATCGTGACGGTCGATTGTCAGGTATGAATGCTTTCACCGCACAGCGTTTTATTTCTGTTCAGTCAAATGCACCACGATGAAATGGGAGTACGGTCAGATTCTTTGACATTCTAGTTTATATATGCGACGCGTAGACCAAGCTTTTTGTTAAAGCTTATACTTGTATCAAGTAGTCTTCAACTTAGCCAATTATTTAGGAAAACCTCACCCGCAGCTGTTTACATAATCATAAAAATGATCAGCGTTTGTAGCGTTGTGTTTATGTTTAAAGTCACGCTTTGCATAGCCCACCTTCAGTAGTTTTGCAACCTTCGAAGTGAATGGTCGTGTTTGTTTACTTCTTTTTTTTTCTTTTTTTTTTTAGTTCCACCCACCCCCTCTTCTTTTTTGAGTTTTATTTTTGGGATTTTAATCGAATTGCATCAAATTTCTGTTGCTCATGTGTTCTTCCATTAAGTACAATGTGATTTTTACCTGTATTTGTTTATCTCAAAAATCGAGAACGGCCATTTTCGCTGTCTCACCTTCTATTTTTTTCTAAACTTGCACTAACCAGTATGTCTCTGATGAAGCCGAAAGGCGAAAGCTAGCTCAGGCACAAATAAAATTTTTAACCGTTAATGATAAAATATCCACATATATATATATTTATATATATATATATTTGTGTACTTTTTGCATTGCGGAATATTCCGCCATTTTAAATCAGATACTGGGCCCTTTCAAAGGGCGTTTATAATTAAGTCGTATACCCACTGCCGAACATACGGTGGTGTCAACTTTGATACATTTTATGTGATTTTTGAGTATTTTTGCATTGTTTTTGTTTCATTTGATTTAGTTACCTATTTTCGTTTTTTTTCTCTCATTTTTTCCAGTTTTTCGTTTCATTTTTTTTCCGGTCTGGCTTTCGTTGCCGGTTTAAAAAGGGCTACTGATGAGGGTTCATTACCCGAAATTTCGCAATATAGTCCATACTATCTCTCTTTGAATATTTTATTGCTTCCAAAGGATCAAACCTTTATATTTCATTTGCTATTACAGCAGCTGGTGTTGTGCTATGTGGCGGTCCGTACATCATCCATAGTGCAATTTATATTTTTATGTAGGCTCTTTGAGATCAGTAAAGATATTCAGAGAGTCAACACTCGCGTTTAGAAACATACTTCTAAGAAATGTTTAAATTATTGATCCCGTTAAGGAATGTGTCTTTGATTTAGACTTCTCGTGTAAATTTTGAAATTTAAAAAGGGCTACTAAAGAGGGTTCATTACCCGAAATTGCGCAATATAGTCAATACGATCTCCCTTTGCATACTTTTATTGCTTCCAAAGGATCAAACCTTTATATTTTATTTACTGTAAATACATATTGACTCTGAAGAAGGCGAAAGCCGAAATAATTCTTGCATATATTCACGGATTTGTTGGTTGTGAACCGTGACCCTCCTGCGTAGAAGCCATCAGCTTCTCCGATGTATTCTTCCCATCTGCACTTCATTGCATAAATAACATTTCGTATATCACACGACAAGTTTTCATGAACCTTGAAGTTTGTTCCACAATTAAATTGCATTGCATTTCCTTCCAGTAAATGAATGCAGAGGCCGCAGGTCGATTTGTTGCACCTTCTCACTTCTTTAACGTCAGTTGTTTGGAATTTGGCCTTTGTAAGAAGACGTTTGAGACTGTATGGCCGCCTTTTTTGTAGTTTTTTGTAGTTAGAAAGCAGTCGTTGCATTATATTGTCTTCCTCAAGTATAGGTATGTTTCCCTGATTACATTGAACATTTTAGGGTCTTTGGGGTTTTGCGTTGATACGAACGGAATAATATTTTCTGTTGATTTAGGGTTTACTTTACTTAGGCCATTTTTATCTGTGCCATAGTCCTTTTCACGCCGTAATCAATTACGAGTACTTGCTCAGGATATTTTTGCTTGTTCAGGAAACATTTTATTTCGATTGGTGACCGCCCTCTGGTATGAAGGCCCTTTAGTCCGAAGGTCCACTGGTCCGAAGGTCCGCTAGTCCGAAGGTCCGCCAGTCCGAAGGCCCACTAGTCCGAAGGCCCGCTAGTACGAAAAACTATTTTTTATACCATTTATATTATCATTGCAGATATGAAATAAGTTTCGGTCTGCCAATATAGCTCGATTTTGACCTCAGGTGCGTCAAAAGATCGACGAGTCCATGAAGTAGCACGTGAAAGGTAAAGCAGTATGAAATGGCTCAAGTTTTCCGTTACACTTCAGTTGCCCGCACAGTAAGTATTTGTACCGTTACAATCTGAATATCCTTTCACGTACTGCTAAGTAGACTCGTCGATCTTTTTACGCATCTGAGGTCAAAATCGAGCTATAGTGTTGGCAGGATTTTCTAAAAATAATCTGCGTCGCGCGCGGACTTCACACGTACGAACATTAATTGAAAAAAAAAAATGCATGCATTTTCTGTGAAAATCGTGCGAATTTCGCGCTTATTCTATTACGTGTCACGGTACTTTTCCCCTTGTGAAATCGTCACAGTTTCGTGTATGATTCATGTGTTAGATTTACAGTAAGAAAATCAAGAGATGATTAATACGCCATTGACGGAGTTTAATAATAAATTCTTTTAGATCTAGTTCTTCATAGTGCGTGTTTTCTGTATATTGCCGTACATCAAAAATCACTGTTTGAAATAAATGGCATTCCAGATTGAAAACGGTAAAAGTAGACAATGATCACGAAAATGCACAATCAGAAAGAAATCCCCACTTCAAAAACCAAGGTGGGAAACAAACTAAATTAACAATTAGGTACTTAAACCAAGAGCCGAGTGAGCAGCTATTTCCCAAATTACCCGATTTTAACTAAAAATATGAAAACATACATAAGGTACAAACAGCGCCAAATATTCAACACCAAAACATAATTAGAACCACAACAGAAGTAATATAAAATTACTACTGGGGGAGATTCTTTAAGAGCAGTAAACAAATAAATGAGTAAAGGGTCGGGCCATACCACAGTTTCGGCTACTCAAGCCTCATCAGTGACCCTTTAAAGCAGTTTTACAGGCGCCTAACCTCACCCTCATCTACTGCAATTGTTCACCACATTTAATTAGTTGTTCGGTACTCGTGGCGAATCTTTAACTAGTCAATGAATTATCAAATAAATAATGATAACCACCATGATGAATTAAACAACGAGGACTCACAAATACAAAAAGCTGCCTGGCGATGGAGTTCATTGGGCGAGAAGCCACTGAAAAGGTGCCGTTGAGGTTGACCTAAGTATCCACTGAAAATCCGGAGCAAAAGAAAAACACCGGTTGAACTCCGGTGGACCAGGCAACAGATAAGACGCTTCGGCCTCAACCAATGAAAATGAATAGCGTTAAGTGGATGCCATTATAGAGTTTGATGCCCGAGCCACCGGCGTGCAATTAAAGAAGGCAGCACAGTAGTAGCAATGTAGATATTCGTGATATTTTAAAAGTTTTGATTTGTACTTGATCTAACCGAACGCCTTAATAGTTGCGCAGTACGGCATCACGACGTGTCTCCTTTCAATCTACTTACGCCAGGTTAGCAGCGAACGTCATTTCCTCTGCTAAAAAGAGGAGAAATCTGCACCTCGACATCATGTTAATGCCTCACATTTCCGCAAACGACTTGTTGATTTTGTTGCTACGAGTTTACATTTGAAACTGGGACAAGCGCAAGAAAATTCAAGTAATCCTCCGTATCCTGATCAATGTATATGTTGTATATTTCTACATGGATAACCGTATGGGCGGCACCTAGATATTAAATATTGAGGCCCTGGAAGGAGTATCCCGTATCTCTTTAAATTTTCCGAAATATATTCCCTAGATTGTGAGGGGGCAGCTTATCATTTTCTGGAGTACTGGTATGGAATAATAATCCAATAGATATATAAAAACGCATCGACATTGCACACATTTAGCAAACGATGTTTTGAATGGATCAGGAGTTAGTGGACACTTACAACTATAATTATTTTAACCTCAACCGACACTGCATGTCTGTATTTGCATATACAAGTTCCGACAGTCTGTTTCTGTCTATGTACATGTAACTGTCTTGATTTAAAACACGGAACTTGTATTTCATTCAAAAATGCTTAACGTGTATTTCAATCATTTTAAGTTTTGTTCATAATGTGATTTTCATATTTATATTTAATAACATTCGACTAACATTATGCCTCATTTCATATGTACCTTTCTGTATATGATGTGTATATATCTTAACTTGTTAAAGAGGGCCCAAAGGAAGATTGGCTTTACCAATAGGGCCACCCTCTGAAAATAAAGAATTTACTTACTTACTTACTTACATACTTACCAAACCTACCATTTATTATGACGGCTCGATATTTGTGTAAATGCGCGCCCGATATCACTTCCTGTGACGTACGTTGTTGCCCTTGCTAATGTTTACACAAGGTCCAAAGTTGCAGAGATTACCTTGACTTCATTGGGAAACTGGCTTTAACAATTTCCATAGTGTTTTGCATGAAAACTGCAATGTCAAACTTCATCATACTTATTTATTGCTTATTTATTCACCTTTCAAACGACACCAATGGCATGAAAATATACAAGGCAACGATCTGTCGGAAATTTGTTTTATCGTGGCTCGAAGTGGAGCAGTAAAACATCTCCGACCGATAAAACTTTGTTTGTATCACATTTTACCGTTTATTCTCACTAGTGTCGATCTTCGTTGACACATTGCACGCTTCATGCATGAGAAATCGCTGAGTGAATTATACGATACATATGGGCTGCGGGAAACACTCAAGGATATCGCAGGATTTTCGCATGATTTTTACATGAATTTTAATCACTTTTCCGTTGTTGCTCGCTACACGCGTGATGATTTTTTTTTCAAATCATTGTGGCATGCATACAACAGCTGCAATAACATGAGTAATTATATAATTGGGTTTAAAATTAGTTTTCGGACTAGCGGGCCTTCGGACTGGCGGACCTTCGGATTAGCAGGCCTTCGGACCAGCGGAGCTTCGGACTAGTGGGCCTTCGGACTAGCGGGCCTTCGGACTTGCGGAGCTTCGGACCAGTGGGCCTTCGGACTATATGGCCTTCGAACTAGCGGGATGTATTCGAAGGTTCTAAGGTTGCGATTATTAAGGGTTGTTTCATCGGATATAATGGTTCTGATTCGGCGTGCAAGATTGTATGGAATATTAACTTTAGTATGTCTAGGGTGGTAGGAGTAAAACAACAAATATTGCCTGCTGTATGTCTCCTTATAGAAAATATCTGTTTCTGTTTTACCTTTTTCGTTTATAACCAGGACGTCCAAGAATGGTATTTCTATATTACTGTAGTTCATGGTAAAGTTGATATCCTGGTGTAAATCATTCAAAATAAAGAATAGGGTTTTCAGATCGTGACTCGGTTTTGGTCATGGGACAAAGCAGTCGTCAAGGAATCCAATTTCTTATGAATTAATTTGCAAATTCACTACCGAAAGTACCTTCTATTTCTTCGTATAATTTTTCTTCGAGGTATCCGACAGGTAAGGTCGCATATACAGGTACGACATTAGTCCCCATGGCTGTGCCTTGCTCCTGTTTATAGTTGGCCTGGTTGAAAGAAAATGTATTGTTCTCAAGAATTAATTTAATTCCTTCTACAAAGGTACAAGTAGGCAACGATCAGGAAAATGCGCAATCTGAAAAAGATTCCCTATCCAGAAGTCGAGGTGGGGAAAAACTAAATCAATAATCAGGTATACCACGAAAACATTGTAAGCCGAATGAGCAGCTATTTTCCCAATAGATGGCCACTCAGTTACCAAAACTTAACTAAAAATATGATAACATACATAAGGCGCCAACAGCACAAACATGTTTAAACACCAAGACATAAAACAATAAGAATCACCACAGAATGCTTTTGAATGCTTTTGAAACCCTCTTTTGAGTTCCTCTGGATATTTTTCTAGCCAATATTTCACTGCCCCTATTCCTAAGTCATGTGGAATATTGCAGTAAAGTGCTTCAATATCAAACGAAGCAAGTAACGTGTTGGGTTGTACTTCTTTTGATAGATTGTTAAGAAAGTCTGTTGTATCTCGTAAATTTCTATCGACATGTTTTGTGAATGGGCGTAGAGGAATATTCAATAAGTTGCTCAGTCTGTGTGGAAGACTGGACGGGCCAGCTATGATTGGTCGAAGCTTTAAGTCATCTATATCTGTCACCTCTACGTAAGATGAATTTGACAGTTTACATTTTTCATTTATTCTTTTATTTTTATTTATCTTTGGTAGGCCGTAAAATTGGCTTGACTTGATTTCAAAATTTCTTAAGTAATCAAGTTCTTTTTCAGTAAATTGGTTTTGATATTGGATTGTTTGTTAGTGAGGTTTCTTTATGAGGATCTGTTGTTAATTTTTCATAATAGGATGAGTCATTTATTATATTTTCTACCATTTGTTTGTAGTGCCTTTTATCCATGATAACAGTCGCGCCAACTTTGTCGGCCTCCTTTATTGTTATTGATTCATCATTTTTAATGACTCAATTGCTTCTGACTCGGTTTTTCAAATGTTGGATTTCACACTGAGTTGTTTTTTGCTTTCGTAAATCTTCTATTTTCTGTCAAGGGCCTCATTTCTCTCCGGAGGAGGCATAAAATAACTTTTATTTCTTACCAGAGATTTATCGGTATCCTCAGTGCCATCAAAGTATTCTATAAGCCTCAATTTTCTGTTAAATTCTTATGTATGTTTTCATATTATGTATGTATGCGCCTTATGTATGTTTTCATATTTTTAGTTAAGTTAAGGTAACTGAGTGGCCACCTATTGGGAAAATAGCTGCTCATTCGGCTTACGATATGTTTCATGGTATAAGTACCTGATTGTTAGTTTGGTTTTTTCCCACCTCGGTTTTTGGAGTGGGAATCTTTTTCTGATTGCGCCTTTTCCTGATCTTTGCCTACTTGTACCTCTTTGTACGTATTCAGCTAGTTGGTCAAGGTTGCCTATCGTCGGGGTCGGTGTAAATTTCAATCCTTTTTCTAAAAGTAATATTTCTGCATTGTTCAATATCACTGATAGTAGGATTATAACTGTCGGTCGGGTGGGCGACCTTGACTGCCACCTCTGTTCTGGTCTCGGCCTCGGCCCCTACACCGACCCTGACCACGACTCCGACCACGGCCCAGACCTAAAAATAAACTTGATCACTATTTTGATTTTCAACTTGCGTAATGTTTTCTTTCAGTCTTTGCTGGGCAGATGTGGGAATCGAAGGTCTCGTCGCTTGTGTTTGTTTTCAGACGCTGTTCCTCTTCCGGCTCAGTAACTATTAGTTGGGGAATTCGTTGCCAAGCTCATTGCCTAGGGGATCTCTATTGTGATAATGTTTTGGGTATGACGCTCCCTCGACTTGATGTATTCTGTCGATTTTCTGTCGATTTTTTCGTTGATGTCGTTTGTGGTCGTGATGAATTTAGGGATGCTGCCTCTGCATATGATCTTGGGGCATCCTTATCTTCTCCTATTCATATAAAGGGGTTTCTATTTTCATGTTTCTGCTTAAAATCATCTTCATATCTAACCAGCCAGGCTTCATTACGTTTCTCCCAGCGGCTGTGCAAGATGTTCTCATTCTGTGTACACTCTTCATTCCAAATTTGTAGCATATTTTGACGTTCTCCTGTGGAAATTTTTTGAATTTCTTCCTTCATTTTTGATCAATGTTTCTATATTTTTCTTCTTGATTTCGTTGCGAAAATTTAGAAATTCCATCTCCTCTTTGAGATTGTCAAACATTTGTTTTTCCCTCCTCAAGCGTTGACCACTCATCATTTTTTCCCGCTTTTTTTCGGTTTCTGTACGCTATCGATTATATATATATGGTAAGTAGTATTTTTTCGATTTAAGAATGTTATGAATTCGGAAAGTGTTGGAAACAATTTATACGCATATTTACGCATGAACTTTCGGACAAAACCTCTCCTCTGGACAGGATCGCGCCCTATACATTACGAAAACTTGCGTATGCAATATACAGAGATTTATTTCAACTGTAAAAATGAGTGCCAGAAAAATTGATATTTTTAATATTTTTGCTCAAAACATACATGTAGATTGTGTATACATGTTAGGACAGCCTCGCCGAGGCGCATTGGTGCAAAAAACAACAACTAAATAATTTTTGTTTTCGTTTTAAAGCTTTTCAGTGTACTTGTATTGCATTTTGTGTTTTATTATTCCCCCCCCCCCAATCAATAATGCAATTCTATTTTCCAAAATCTAACTGCTTTAGCTTCTATCCTTATTCTGTTGTCGTACATCCTCCCATTTTGTGACTGGCCGATCAGAAATCTCGGAGACTGGTATTTCGGCAAGTCTACGATACCTCTAAGGATTCCAGAAATCTTTTCTCAAAAGCGTCAGGGAGAGCTCTACGTAACATCAAACACATCCTCCATTTGATCAGATTTGCAAGGACACTAAATAAAGGAAAAACAATCAGATTTGTCTGCAGTCTTGGCTCATTTCCGTCAAAAATCTCACGAAAGTAAGCTCATTTATTACAATCCATTAGGCGATGGCTGTTTTTGTTACAAACATCGGACCTGGTGTGCATGAGGAACTGCCGAGTGCATGTCTTAATATTTTCTTTTTGCTCTCGCCAACCTTGCAAAGACTCTAATGATACGACAGCTTTGTTTTTTTCCTGGTATATTTTAGTATGTTGACAGGTAGGCTCGCAGGTATATGTAGACAGGCAGATAGGTGAGTTGATGGGTCAGTGTTATGCAATTGGGCAGACAGACGGGTAGAAAGGTAGGCAGGCGGCGGGCAGATGGGTCGATGTCTAGGTGATTGGTTAGGTAGGTAGTAGGTAGGCACAAGTAGGAAGATAGAAAGAAGATTATAAGGAGGTAGGTCAGTTGGTTTATGTAGGCAGGTCGATGACTAGGTGAATGTGTGGTGGTTAGTTATATACGCAAGTACGTAGGTAATTTTAAAAATGTTATACTTATTGATTTAGAGATTAATTAAGTACCGTTTGTGGGCAATGTTTAACACTGGTATCACCTCTGTATAGTAATAATATGGGTAAACAAATAGAACGTCGCCGTCTTTGACAACATAGTCCGTGTCTCGGAATACGGCAGTCAGATATTTCTTCCAGTCAAACTAAAATTACACAATGAGTAAGGAGTGCAAG
Organism: Rugalucina vietnamica; assembly: GCA_964017185.1. Lineage (NCBI taxonomy): Eukaryota > Metazoa > Mollusca > Bivalvia > Lucinida > Lucinidae > Rugalucina > Rugalucina vietnamica. The sequence goes on along the minus strand of OZ024874.1, from coordinate 63,891,013 downwards.
ATTTGTGTTTATGAACAGTACGACTCGTATACCCCAAAATATATTATGTTTCACCTAATAGTTAAAGCGCCCCTCTCGTAGCTGATTTATTTTTATACTGCTACGAAAGAGATTTCATTGATTCTCTTGACCATGACAATCAAGCTGATGTATTCGAAGCTTTTAATTCGACTTTTAGGTACCTCGATGACCTTTTGAACATTGAAAATCTTATCTCGAAGGCATGTTCAATCAAATTTATCCACCTGTATAAAGCCAATACCACAGTTTTCGAAGCCTCTTTTTTAGACTTACATATTTCTATTGCAAATGGATTTGTTTCTTCTAAAATTTATGATAAACGCGATGACTTTGATTTTAATATAGTAAATATTTTGTTTTTGGATGCTTACGTTCCTCGCCGTGCTTCTTATGGTGTATACATTTCGTATACATATTGGTGTATACATACAAACTAGAATCCGCAATCATGAAGCGGACTTCAACGCGCGAAATAAATGTTTAACAGCCAAACTACTCCAGCAAGGCTATCGGCATCATAAACCTCGAAAAACATTTTCTAATTGTTTTTCGCAGACACTATGAGCTGATTTCCGCTAAAGACGCTTTTACGTGAGGGCCTTTGGGAACCAGAATTTTATGGTGACTTTTACAAAACTTGTAGGAATGAATGATTTTTCTTTTTAGTTCAGATAAATTATAACACGTTACAGACGTATAGGTTATAACTTGAATGTTATGCGACAGTCTGACTGCTTTGTTTTTAGCCCAATCATGGTTGATAACTATGCTGCCTTCTTTATTTATTGCACGCCGGTGGATCGGGCGTCAGACTCTATGATGGCCCCGACATAAAGCTATTCATTTTAGTTGGATGGTACCGGAGCATCTTGTCTGTTGCTTGGCCCACCGGGGTTCAGCTGGTGTTTTTTTTTTACTCCGGGTTTCAGTAAGTTATTTGGTACCTAAGGATCTCCATCGTCGAACAGCTTACTGAATTCGTGAGTCATCGTTTTTTAACATCGAATCTGCCCTGAAGGATTTCTAGTGTCTTATTATTGTATTTTGCAGATATGTTTTTCTACCTCCTATGCATAGTGTCTTCTTTTGGTATTTTGCAAATATTGTTTTTCTAACTCCTAAGCATGATAATGCTGCTTACAATCAATTGCACGCCGGTGGGTCGGGCGTCAGACTCTATGATGGCCCCGACTCAAAGCTATTCATTTTAGTTGGTTGGGACCGGAGCATCTTGTCTGTTGCTTGGCCCGCCGGGGTCCAACTGGTGTTTTTCTTTTGCTCCAGAGTTAGTAAGTTATTCGGCGCCCAGGGATCTCCATCGTCGGGCAGCTTACTTAATCTGTGAGTCCTGGTTTTTGATTCATCAGGATGTTTATCATGATTTATTTGTTTGTTCTTGATGATTCATTGACTAGTTAGATATTCACCACGAGGACCGAAGAACTAACTTAATGTTATGAACCACTGCGGAAGCTGAGGGTGAGGTTAGGATCCTGTAATTTTGTGTTACTGATCGTTCCAAGGCGATACTTCTGTGGTGGCTCTTTTTGTTTTATGTCTTGGTGTTTAAAATGTATGGTGCTGTTGGCACCTTATGTACATGTATGTTTTCATATTTTTAGTTAAGTTTAGGTAACTGAGTGGCCACCTGTTGGGAAAATAGCTGCTTTTTCGGCTTACGATATGTTCTCATGGCATAAGTACCTGATTGTTAATTTAGTTTTTTTCCCACCTAGGTTTTTGGAGTGGGAATCTTCTCTGATTGCGCCTTTTCCTGATCTTTGCCTACTTGTACCTTTTTATTGATCTTACCACTCCCTTGAACTCTGGTGGGTGCAGATCCGACACCCTTCTGTAGGTATAACCATAGTCATTAGCGAGATACAGCTGGAAAATAGAAAACAAATGTGCTGGTTAATCAGGGGATCACAATATGTGTTTTAGTGCGAATTGACTGTCGATTTTAACGAATACTCGGCATCTTTATGGCCTTTTAGAAAATGGAATATTTGCTTATTTAAGCAAGAATTCTACGTATTTGAAGAAGCAGATTTTTGTCACGATTGTTAAACATTATCGACTTTTGTTCTACCTTGCACGTGGACCGCCATTTATAATCAGTTCTTGGTGATTGATTGATTTATTTCGGTATCACATAATAGCATACATATACAACATAAAACAAAACAATGTGATAAAACGTGACCAATTTTGATCGACACATCAGGAAAACATTGTCCGTAACAAGTGTACCCCCTTATACCCCACTTTTATATAGCAAAACTGGGGTATGCAGGGGTATACCTATTTTTCTTATTTTTGCGCCAAAACATAAATTGTGGTTACTCGTTAGAACCGCCTCGGCGAGGCGGTTCTAACGTGTACACACAATCTATGTTTTGAGCAAAAATAAGAAAAATATCAAAAAATTTCCTCTGAAAATTATCGAATTTTGACCTGAAAAAATTACTGTTTATCATATGGGCATGTTTTCGTAATGTGTAGCACCCAACAGACACAGAGAGTTTACATTTAACTTTTGACACATTCAGGCATATTATATGTCTAGTTTTGGTTCTAGAGGGATAATATAGACATTTTAAAATACTTTCGTTACATTTAATCTCGGCCTTGAAGCACCGGTGGTCGGCTTTGCAGATTTACGTTAGCAAAATTCGCGACGTAGGCTTAACGCTCAGCATATTTACTGCATAAATACAGTTCGATAGAACAATTTCTGAGCACCCATTTGACGACACCTTCAGCTTTTAATGTCCATCGAAATCTGTGATACCTGGGGTCTAGGCTAATAGTGCATGTTCGCACAATTAGCATAGCTGACTTACCAGTCTCAGTTGTTCATTTAGATCCACCATGTCCTGTGCATCAGTTTCAGCCAGGCCTCTCTCAGCTCCCAGCATAACTAGCGAGTCAACGATGTATTCAAAGCTTCCGATGTTGAAAGATGGGTGTGTCAGCTGTGAAGACAATATGATACCATAAACATTTCTATTGGTAAATCTTCCCTTCTAGTTAAATAAGTCATCGTTAAGCAATTAGATTTCAATGTTCTTTGAAACTCCTCTACATAGCATTTTAATATGTGCATGTTTTTTTTGTAATTTTGGTTATATAGAGGATCTTACACGAGTTGTTATTTCATATGAAAATTATTAAACGAGCCTTCGGCGAGTTTAATAAATTTCATATGAAATGACCACGAGTGTAAGATTCGTTTTATCATATGACTTTTAAAATAGGATTTTTTTGTTCGAAGTGGACATATTTTCATTGAAAATGTACGTTGTTGTTACGGACGTCGTCAATGACGTTACGTATTCCCGCGAAAGTGTTAATACACGTGTGGTCATATGATTTTTATGACATGACGTTATCCACTGGAAAACAGCGACGTCATATGATAATTCAAATTATTGACTAGATTCTAACACACAATAGATACAAATTTGTGGTGCCGTTTGCGAAAGTTAGTTGTGAAATATTTTAAATGTCCTATCATATGCAACACACATTTTTGGTTGTACAACTGTAAAATGTTTCACAATTCATCATCTGGTCACTGAGAACACTTCGGAAACTTTAAAGTTCCGAAGTGTTCTTAATGTTGACAATTGCTTCAAAGAAACTATTGGTAATTATTGATTATAATATGCCGCATATGATAGGATATGTGTTAAACATTTTTCTTTAATATGAAAATAGCAACGCGCGATTTCCGAAATTATGTGCAGTACGAATGCGCGCTCTGTCGAATGACGTATACACACATGATAGCATACACGGACTTTGTTTCCCGACACTGTAATTTCAAGATTACAAACTTCAACCAGCATGGATCTTAACCTAGAAAATAAACTTGATTAAGAATCCTTTTTCTCCATTCCTCGTGGACTTTCATATTTCATCAACAATTTATTTTAAAATCTCTGAATGACAACGTTTTTATAAGAAACTGTTAAACATAGTTTTCTAAAATTGACAGTTATGACAATCATAAAAACAGCGTACTTAAACTCATAGCACACTTTGGGATACAGATTAAAATAAGTCCCCAGACTTCTTTCTGGATCCCATTTGTATAATGCTTGTATTGTATACCAACTGTACTGTTTTACATGTAATGTTATATATATTATATGTGTATTGTACAAATGAAATAAAGTTTAAACCAAGATTACAAAGCTTGTGATGGAATACTTAACGTTCCAAATGACATGGAAAGGGCGCAAAGTAACGTCACGTTAATTCGCCCGGTGAATTGTTGCACAATATAACTTGTTTTCATGGATAACACTAGTCATTGTATCGACTATCCTATTGAACGTTGCAAAATTACAATTAGGTCAATCGATATATATATATATATATATATATATATATATATATATATATATATATATATATATATATATATATATATATATATATATATATATATATATATATATATATATATATATATATATATATAATATGAGATTTAGGTAATATACATCAAACAATCAAACCCTGTCGGTAGCACTGGATCCAATTTGGATGCTAAAATGATATGCGGTAAGTATATATGGAGATTTTATCATCAACAGTGCAAAATCCTATTTGTGCCTGAGCGCGCTTTCGCCTTTCGGCTTCTTCAGAGGCTTACTAAATACTACATAATAAGAGTGTGATATCTACATCTGCCTGTCATAGGCAGTCCAAAACTAGGAGACAAAATGTAATCTAAAAATTCTACATACTACTTATAACATTGTAAAACCTTATATAACTACATAAGAAATAAACACACCGCTACAAACTAGAAAAATGTAACTACAGCAAAATGGCTACGGAATTTTGAAAATGAAGAAATTTGGAAAAATTAAACAAAAATTTAACAAAATTATGATTTTTGTGGGCTAATACATCTTGGAGAGGTTGGAAAAGAAACTGTTTCCAACCTCTCCAAGATGTATTAGCCCACAAAAATCATAATTTTGTTAAATTTTTGTTTAATTTTTCCAAATTTCTTCATTTTCAAAATTCCGTAGCCATTTTGCTGTAGTTACATTTTTCTAGTTTGTAGCGGTGTGTTTATTTCTTATGTAGTTATATAAGGTTTTACAATGTTATAAGTAGTATGTAGAATTTTTAGATTACATTTTGTCTCCTAGTTTTGGACTGCCTATGACAGGCAGATGTAGATATCACACTCTTATTATGTAGTATTTAGTAAGCCTCTGAAGAAGCCGAAAGGCGAAAGCGCGCTCAGGCACAAATAGGATTTTGCACTGTTGATGATAAAATCTCCATATATATATATATATATATATATATATATATATATATATATATATATATATATATATATATATATATAGGAAGAAAGAATGAAATGAAGCAACAGCAACAATTTATTTCAGTCCTGTAGCGCTTTCACTTTACAGCTCTATATATATATAGTATGAGATTTGGGTAATATACATCTAACAGACAAACCTGTCGGTATATATATAATAACAGGAACGCACAATTTGGAACGTTCAAGTTAGCTATAAATCATTGCCGCATAAACACTCACGTGACCAAGGAAAACATCAGAATCGAAATAATCCCTAAACACAACGACCCTTATGTACGGCCCGGTACCCAGTGTGTCAAGTTCATCTTGTCTTTGCGCCGCCGCAAACGCTTCTTCAAGATCAAAGCCACTTTCCGTCCAATTTTCGTCAAAGGTCGGCCATGTGGTACCTCCGCTTGTATGCAGATACTCCAAAACTTGGGAGACAGCATTGGCTTCGATATCGGCTATCAAAGTGAAACTTACATCAGATTCTTATGTTCAACGGTTGACATGCAGTGCTCACTATCCAAAGCTGCGAACGGTGGAACGGTCACATAGATACATAGGCATTTCAGTGGTGGAAAGAAGAAATTAAAACATTGGATTTTCCAGAAAGTTTTGTAGCCTGTGACCTGAAAATTGGTCGATACAGACAGTTTGCAGTGTTCATAATTATGTGAGTATTCGAGGTCAAGTTTATTTTTTACCTTTACCAACATGGCCTTTATCAAAGACCAAATTTCAGGTGAGCGATATGAAGGTCATTGGTCCTCTCGTTTCTAAGACTGATGATTTGATATATCCAACAAAAACTTTACGCATATTAAAAGGTACAAGTAGGCAAAGATCAGGAAAAGGCGCAATCAGAGAAAGATTCCCACTCCAAAAACCGAGGTGGGAAAAAACCAAAGTAACAATCAGGCACCTATACCATTAAAACATTTCGTAAGCCGAATGAGCAGCTATTTTCCCAATAGGTGGCCACTTAGTTACCTAAACTTAACTTTAAATATGAAAACACACATAAGGCGCCAACAGCACAAAATAATTTAAACACCAAGACATGAAACAAAAAGAACCACCACAGAAGTATCGACTTGGAACGATCAGTTTGTATGTCTTTAAAAACAATGTGATATGAGGTGACACTGTATGAATAAAACATAATTTATGCCCACAGACATGTTTGTATCTTGGAAAAATTAGGGAACGCTTAAGATAATAGCTCGCATTCTTGGAGAAAAATGAACTTTTCAATTATGAAAGTGGTTATAAGTAGGAACAACTATACTTACAGTTATGTACTGTATAATGACATATCAAACCAGCAGATATGTATAATGCAAGGTTGGTGGAATGGCAAGGTTCATTAAAGTCTTGGTCGTTGCACACTGATAACTTTTGCTTGTATGTGTGTTTGATTGATTTGATTTGATTGATTGATTGATTTATTATTCTTACCAACATCCATGCACGAGCGATAGAACAGTTTGGCTTTTTTGATAGGTGTTATGTCACGTCTTCCTATTGGAGCACTCAGCAACTCTGAAAAAAAAAAAAAAAACAAAAAAACAAAAAAAAAAAAAACACAGATTAATATGAGCTTCGACCGAAGTGAACATAAAGAGACTGAAAACTGAATTAAGATCAAAAATGAAGAACAAACTGCTCTGTCTTTTTGTAAGGGTAACAAGTTTTTTCCGTTCAGCAAACGAGCCAGCAACACAAAGACGGCGAGGAGTAAATGACATTAAACATGCATTAAGGACCAATGCGACAATCGACCTTTTTGCATAAACATTACGGACACTTGCCCATGCAATAAACATAGATTTGTTTAGATTTTTGATATTTTTTTCTTATTTTTGCTCAAAACATAGATTGTGGGTACACGGTAGAACCGCTTGCCGGTTCTAACGAGTACCCACAGTCTATGATTTGGAGAAAAAAAAAAAAAGAAAAAAAAAAGAATAATAGGTATACCCCTGCATACCCCATTTTTGCTGCCTAAAAGTGAGGTACAAGGGGATATGCATAACATGGACATAATTTCGTGATGAAAAAAGGTACAAGTAGGCAAAGATCAGGAAAAGGCGCAATCAGAAAAAGATTCCCACTCCAAAAACCGAGGTGGGAAAAAACAAAACTAACAATCAGGTACTTATACCATGAAAACATTTCGTAAGCCGAATGAGCAGCTATTTTCCCAATAGGTGGCCACTCAGTTACCTTAACTTAACTAAAAATATGCATAAAAACATAAAAACATACATAAGGCAACTGTTTAATTATTTAATTCAAGGTGCTTTTTAAATGTTTTAGACTCACTCAAACGATTCCTAGGCTTAGATTTTACAGAACTATTTGTAAATATTTGTTTTGTAATGTATTGAATATGTATGTGTTTTATGAATGTATGATTCTGTATATATGTTTTATGCATGTTTCATGTTTTACAGAGGACCATATGTAAGATAAGTTCATGTTTGTACTTAATATGTAATCCTCTCAAAATAAAGCCATTATTATTATTATTATTATTATAAGGCGCCAACAGCACAAAACATGTTAAACACCAAGACATAAAACAAAAAGAACCACCACAGAAGTATCGACTTGGAACGATCAGTAACACAAAGTTACTGGCGGGTTTAAATCGATTTTACATGGCCATAACCTCACCCTCAGCTTCTGCAGTGGTTCATAACACTTAGTTAGTTCTTCGGTCCTTGTGGTGAATCTCTAACTAGTCAATGAATCATCAAGAACAAACAAATAAATCATGATAAACATCCTGATGAATCAAAAACCAGGACTCACAGATTGAGTAAGCTGCCCGACGATGGAGATCCCTGGGCGCCGAATAACTTACTAACTCCGGAGCAAAAGAAAAACATCAGTTGGACACCGGTGGGCCAAGCAACAGGCAAGACGCTCCGGCCCCAACCAACTAAAATGAATAGCTTTAAGTCGGGACCATCATAGAGTCTGACGACCGACCCACCGGCGTGCAATTAAAGAAGGCAGCATAGTTATCAACCGTGATTGGGTTAAAAACTAAGCATGCAGACTGTCGCATAACATTTAATCTATAATCAAGTTTGGACACATGCTTTGCTGTTTTTTTTCGTCACTGGGTACTACAGGGCATACACCAAATCTTATGCAGTGTTTGATGGCAAGGGTTCAAAGGTCTATGACTATAATACACTTTGTATGATAAGGTGAGGTTTTACAGGAAGTTCCTTTACTTGCGATTTGCCTTCTCTTGGCTCGATTCTGTATGATGAACATTGAAGCTTGACTGGCGTCAGGAGCAATAGTAGAGTTGGCCAGGAATCCACCACACGCATACTGGTAGAAGTCTTCGCAAGGATCTGCGTCTAAATCCATCCAGTCTAGAAGCCGTTGGGCTGCAAAATATAACGTTTGGCATGTCGCCTTCAACAACTTTGTCGTCATCTACCATTGTATTTCGAACGAGAGACATGCTTCCGTGCGCACAAAGCCAATAAGGTGACCAAAACAGTAGCTACATGTATTCACTGCTTACGTATGACAAGAACATTGCCTTAGGCTCATGATACGATGAACTTATAAACGCTATCCTTTAAAGAGGCTTTTGGAACAACCAAGAAATACAGAAAGGGTGTGAATTCAAAATTCTCAACCATTGAACACCATGCAAACAGCTGTTTTTTGTTAAGTCCATTAGGCCCATCTTTATGAACGTTGTTGATTATCTAACAGGTGAGATTTGGCTTTTTCGGTACAAACTTTACCTGCCAAAAAACGACGTCAACGCGCCGTCAAGTGGTCGAAATTATCATTATTTCGGGTTACTTGGTTTCCAGAAATTTTCATAAAAACAAAACAGGACAAATACCGTGGTCAATAACCTTTGAAAGTTTCAGAGCCATATCGCCTTATGCTAGTGAGATAGGGAATTTTTATTTTAACATATCGGTATGCAACAGACATTTAAACTCGTTGCCGATTTGGGGGAAACTCCAATCAGAAACGTAATTGTATGGCGATAATGTAGGAGCAAAAAAAAAAATAACGTCGAATTCAAAAACTTACGATCTTTATTTCTCGGCGATAAAATTTTGTTTCAAAACGTTTTAAATGTTTTTTCTTTGTTTTGATGACTAATCAGTTGCTTAAGCATGATTTTGGTCTCACACTTAAAGCAGACCTGCAAGTTTCGATCATGTGTCTTAAATTGTAACGTCACGTCAGTATCGCCGTAAGGTTTGATTTTTTTTTTCTAAATTTTTCGCTTGCAAGTTCTTGCCGAAAGGTTACCAATTAGGCCCATATTCCAAAATATGATTTTATTCATTATGTGCAGAGACTGGCGAATGTTACGAAAATTTAATTTGCATAGTACTAGTATAGAAAGCGGTGAAATAAACCTATATGGTGATTTACAGTGACAATATTATACACCTCTTTCCGCACAGCAGAACTGGGTAAAATTACATCAAAACATCATTTTTAAGTCAAATTAGAGAGTTCTTGAGATATAAAGTTTGATGGAAGCGATAGTTGCTAAGTTTCAGTAATTCTGTTTGGCTCCCTGTTGCCAAATCTATAGGGTCACTGACGAGACTTTAATAGTCGAAACCGCGGTATATTTGTTTATATATATGAAAGACTCAAAGATTCAATATTTAATCTGCATCCAATCCAAAACAAAAAGGATTATGACAGAACATGCAATGACATGCATGTGAGATGACAAATGACAACTGCAGTACATTTATAGTATATTTTCGTTTTACAAGATTTTTAACAGTACGATGTACTAAAGTAGCCCATAAATGTGACTAATGTAAATGAAACATCCTTACACTTGGCAGTGCAGCCGTATTATTTTATACATGAACAATGTATAGTTAAACATGTCCAGAAAATGAGCCGCCTCATGAGAAAACCAACAATCTGCATATGCGGAAACAAAGGCGCATATCAGCTTCGCAGTAACTTGTTTTCGCTACCATGTCGGATAGTACAATTCCTCCTCTACTTAACTCCAAAACTTAAAACTTCTAGCCTGCTTCTGTAGCTGTACAGGCCGGTTTGTGTCAGACCTGTTCGGAAACCACATTGTTGGTTTTTCCACGAGGTGGCTCAAATGTCAAATAAAACTAGTTGATACCTTATGTACCTGAATGTTGACTGGTGTCCTGTTGTCTACTTCTAAGGAAGGATGTCTTTGGTGCATTTTAAATTAAATTCAAAATAGAATTACCCAGGGAGCCAAGCCCCGTTTTGGGGAGAGGAGGTGACATCACCTGCTATAGTTGGTTTGGCTACATTTTTGGTTAGGCTTTGCCATCCTACTGAAGGCCTGGGTGGACTGCTTACGAAATTTTTTTGGTGCGATGGTTAAATTACACATTGTTTCATGCTATTTGAGCTGTCTACGTATTACAAACGTTTTCTAGATAGATGAACATATCCTTTGTGTTTCAGATCATAAACTGCTGAATTTTCTAGTCTAGAGCAATGCTAGGAATCACAAATAAAGCAGTAATCTTATTATATTCTTTAATTTATACTTTTGCAGCTATTGTTTTAGTATTTATGATGTTGAATTACCCCACCCACTTACATAATAATATGAATCATGAAATTTAAATAAATGCATAGTGATTCGTGAGACATTGAAGAACAAATGAATATGTGATGTGCTCATAAACATTATACATGTATTTATATTTATTTTTGTCATTCAGTTTCTTTATAAATATACATCTGTTCATCATTATTATGACCAAGTCCATGGTCAGATTACCATTTCATATAAAATGTCAGATGTAAGTTCTCATTGTTCCATAGGCTGGATCATGCACACCTTTAAGCAAGCGGCTATGAAATACTACAATTGTATCTAGTTAGTTGTACATTATTGTCATATCAATCATTTGATACCAATTTCAGCTCTCTAGGATTTTTGGTTGCTGAGATATAAACGTTTCTGTTGGTATACCCCCACTATGTTTGTGTGATTTGTATCTAATATTTTAAGTTATCATCAATATTTAAACAACAAGATAGTTGAAATATTCATTTATCTTATCATTTGGTTATAGAACATTATCATGGCAATCATTTGATGCCAATTTCAGCTCTCTAGGACATTTGGTTGCAGAGTTATAAATTTTTTGTTGGTATACCCCCTCCATGTTTCTGTGATTTATCTCTAATATTTCAAGTTTTTATCAATATTGGAAAAAACAAGTAAGTCAGATTGTTTGTGTGTCTTAGCACATGGTTATAGAACATTATCCTAGCAATCATTTGATACCAATTTCAGCCCTCTGGAGCATTTGGTCACTGAGAAATTAGCAGTTTTATTGGTATACCCCCTTCGTTTGTCAGTGATTTTTTCTCTTATATCTTAAGTTTCTTAAATATTTGAGCAACAAGAAAGTCAGCTTGTTAATATATCTTATTACATGATTATAGAATATTGTCATAGCAATTATCTGATACCAATTTCAGCTCTCTATGGATTTTGGTTGCTGAGATATACACGTTTCCACTGGTATACCCCCACTATTTTTCTGAGATTTTTATCTAATATTTAAAGTTCTCATCAAAATGATAACAACAAAAAAGAAAGTAGTATTATTTATGGTTCTTATCAAAAGATTATAGAACATTATTATAGCAATTATTTGAAACCAATTTCAGCTCTTTAGAGCTTTTGGTCACTGAGCTATTTTCAATTGTATTGGTATACCCCGTTCGTTTGCCAATGATTTTTTCTCTTATATCTTAAGTTTTCTTAAAGACACATTTTTGCATTGCATAACACCTTAATGACCTTCAGCAGACAACTGATAAGAAATCACAGGTAAGACATGGGCTGCTTTACAGGTAGGGGCCACTGAAAGGGGAATTAAAATCAATAGCAGTGAAATACAGAGCTCTAGGCAAGATGATTATTGTCATTATTTGACAGTTTAACTTTGGGGCAAATACAGAAATAAAGAATTAATTTTAAAAAATACTCATCTATTTATTCATTCATTTATTTAATCCAAACCAAGCATTTTCTTTAGATAAGGATGCACAAACTTGAATGAATGTCGCATGGGAAAACTGTCATAAAACCAATTTACACTAAAATAAGGATTTTCACACATTTTGACAGATACAAAACAAACAAATATTTAGTGGAAGACAGTGAGTACATAAAATTATGATGGTTTGCAGAAGGTGTAAAAAACAGATGACCATCCATCCATGTAGTACTCTTTGATGACACTTTATTTAGTTAGACCATTAGAGTGACAAGTCTGTGTTAAATTTATGACAAAATGGTTTGGATATCATTCTAGTGATACAAAAAAGGAACCTATATGTGCAGTTTGACATGGCACATTTATTTCTATTCTGAATCAGGATATTATGATAATAATTATTATTCAAATATTATTTCTAAAACACTTCTTCAGTTGAATCTTTTTAGGAACTATATCTAGAAGTTAGGTTATTTCAGCATTGGCACAAGAAAACAACTACAGGTATGAAAAAATTATTATTATAATTATGTTAATATAATCTTTTACATGGTTATAGAATATTGTCATAGCAATTACTTGATACAAATTTCAGCTCTCTATGGTTTTTGGTTGCTGAGATATACACGTTTCCATTGGTATAGCCCCTCTATTTTTTTTTTAGATTTTTATCTAATATTTAAAGTTCTCATCAATATTCCAACAACAAGAAAGAAGTATTTTTATGGTTCTTATCACATGATTATAGAACATTGTTATAGCAATTATTTGAAACCAATTTTAGCTCTCTAGAGCTTTTGGTCACTGAGATTTTTTCAATTTTATTGGTATACCCCCTTCGTTTGCCAATGATTTTTCTCTTATATCTTAAGTTTTCTTAAATATTGGAGCAGCAAGTAAGTCAGCTTATTTATATATCTTAATATATGATTATAGAATATAGTCATAGCAATCATTTGATACAAATTTCTGCTCTCTATGGCTTTTGGTTGCCGATATATAAACATTTCCGTAGGTATACCCCCTCCATTTTCTGCAATTTTTCTCTAATATTTTAAGTTTTCCTCAATATTCGAACAGCATGAACGTCTGATTATTTATGTATCATATTTTGTGGTTGTCATAGCAATGATTTGTTACCAATTTCAGCTCTCTATGGCTTTTGGTTGCTGAGCTATAAACGTTTCTGTAGGTATACCCCCACCATTGTTCTGTGATTTTTCTCTTATTTTTAAAGTTCTCATCAATATTTGACCACCAAGAAAGTCAAATTATGTCTGCATTTTATCACATTATTATAGAACTTTATCATAACAATCATTTGATATAAATTTCAGCTCTGTAGAATTTTTGGTTGCTGAGATATCAGCAATGTTGCTGGTATACCCCCTTCATTTATCTGTTATTTTTCTCTAATATCTGAAGTTCTCTTTAATAATTGAGATTAAGATAGCCAGCTTGTTTATATATCTTATTACATGGTTATAGAACATTGTCATATCAATCATTTGATACCAATTTTGAGCTCTCTAGATCTTTTGATTGCTGAGGTATAAGCAATTGTGCTGGTATACTCCATTTTTATGTGTTTTATTTTCTAATATATAAAGTTCTTATTGATATTCAAACACCAGGAGGTCAGTTTGATTACAAGGTTATAGCGCATTGTCAAAACAATCATTTGATACCTATTTCTGCCCTCTAGGTCTATCAGTAGACAAGATACATGTGGTAATATAGGGCTAACACATTACTTCCTCTGCTTATTAGGGGTGGGGGTGAGCATTCTGTGATTTTATGTGACACAAATGGGCATTAAAGTGATCCTCTGACCAAACTGGCACCCATGAGCATTTGTTCTAAGGGTGCAAGGTAAGTCCTATAGATAACCCACCCCAAACACTTCAAATGGCAATATGAGAAGCCAAGTTTTGCTTAAATTAATTTTGGCAGACTTTTTTCCGCATTTACAAATCATTGTGTTGGCTCTACATGAGTCAATAAACTTTGAAAAGGAAGTAAACAGAGTAAAAAGCAATAAAAATGTTATAAAAATATTGATGACATCCACATTTGTTGATAAAATGTACTGATAAAAATATATTGATTCTCATAATTACACATAAAGTTTAACATATACATTGAGTGGGTGGGGTAATTCAATGCCTTAAGATGACACATAGTTTACTCAAATGGCACATTTACAGCTTTATACATAGGTAAGACATACTCAGCCGCAATCAGACGAGATAAAATGGCATCAGGATAGTATACGATAATGAAGAAACATACTACAAATATGACTGTTCGTTATACAGTTGTGTACTGCATTTCAGCTGTATAACAAATAGTACGTCTAAATACCGTCTGATTAAAGCATCATGCCAAAAAAATTTCCAGAACAGTCCACTTAGACCTTCTTTTGGAAGGACCCTCAGAGCTATCCAAAAATGCATTCAAAGCAACTATAGCAGGAGATGTCACCTCCAACCTTTTTTTTGCGAGATAGAGACTTTTGGCTCCCTGGGTAAATGTAGATAGAAAACTAACACGGGTATGTTCAACATACGATATAGGATTCAATAAATGGAAGTGTTCATTTGCTCACCTGATGGTGGTCGCCTACCTGTAACAAAAGTGAAGCATTGAGTTTAATTATTAATGATTATGACAACGTCGAGAGACGGCGCTCTTTTGAGCATGTCCGTCGTCTTTCGGTGTTCTTCATATGATTCTCGCAGCATCTTTAATATAGGGATCAACCATGGTTTTCAGTGTTCAAACATTCGATGGATCACGAGGAAGGTGTTTGAACACAAGGCCGCAGGCCGCGTGTTCAAACACCTTCCCAGTGATCCAGCGAATGTTTGAACACTGAAACAAACCATGGTTGATCGCTATTCTTGCATTTTCATTCTAATCCACTTAATATCTCATGAAAATAACATTAACAACGTAAAAACTCATCGACAATCGCGGAGCTTCTTCACCGTCGGCCATTTTGTTTCTACGAAACACATGACGTCACGTCGCATTGACCAATGACGTCGGCCAAAACCCATGTTCAAACGGCACGTGAATTTCATGATTTGAACATAGGTTTTGCTGTTTGAACACGGCTTTCGACCAACTGAAAACGGCTTCAAACAGCTATGCGCATAGATATCTATGCAAGAAAGTACATTCACACATATTAAGCGTATTAGACAAATGCACCAGCATTATGAAAAATCTCAAATGTAATTTCCTGTATCGTGCTGTTCTCTGTTTCTTAAATACTTATTCCCGATGCAGTAGAGCGTCTGTAAATCTAACCAAATAAATGAAATAAATAAAAATGGCCGCCGTCCGTATGTAATAAAAAGAACCGAAAATGATAGGGTCGCCTATGGCGGTAAATAATAGGCCGCTAAATAGCGTCAATGACGTCAAAGATTTATCTATAGATGCTAAAATTGGAGTGCAGAATCTCAGAAGACCGCGGTGGTGTTTGTTTATATAACAAATATTTCTTAACTTAATATTTACAGGTAAGAACTGAAAAAAAAAAAAAAAAATAGGTAAATAAATAAATTAAAAGAAAAACAATGCAAAAATACACGAAAAATCACGTAAAATGTGGCAAAGTTGACACCACTGTATGTTCGGCAGTGGGTAAATGACTTAAAATTAATTCATGAACGCCCTTTGAAAGGGCCCAGTATCTGATTAAAAATTGCGGAATATATTTTTTTTTTGGATTCAGTTTTACGTCCCTTTCAAGCTTTTTCACTCATATCGAGACGAATCAATCGGTAGGTGGGGCGAAAACCGGAGTACCCGGGGAAAAACCACCTGACACACCCGCAAGCAGAACATGGCTTGTCTCACATATGAAATATGAGGCGCGAACCCACATCGGTGAGATGATCGAATGATCAAGAGCACTGAAGTCAGCGACCTTAACCACTCGGCATTCCGAAAGTGTCTCTGCCAGGTTAGCTAAAGAGAAACATTTTATAAGATGTTTCAGTCCGAAACTAAATGCTATATGAAAAACACTGAAGTAACGTGACGACGTTACTTAGTTACTACGCAACAGTCCTATATTTATTACACTTCTACTGCGGTTTCACTGTATTTTCAACAGATTATCAAGAAGACATTTTGAATTGCTAAGTAACGAGTAACGTTTCCGTTAACAGCGAATGACGTTTCCGGTGTCGGAATACCCTGATGGCACACATCCCTTTTAACATGCTCTATTAAGTTTCGGCTTCAATGTGTTTATGAAGAATTTTTGCCTTTAGCCGCCTTAATGCTACACTTTCAGTGTACATCTTATAAAAAGGGAAAATATGGTACTTCGGTTCCAACCTCCTTGCGCAGTTATCAATGTGCCCACTTACTTTAACCCATATTTGACGATGGGTTTTCCATCATTATCATTTTGGTCTGTCCACTTTCATTATTAGGGACATCAGGAGTAATTTTAAATTTTTATTCCATTTTTCGATGAAATTTCTCTAAGCAAACAGAATAGCCTCAGATGGGACGCCGTGTTCTGCAGCGTCACATCTGGGGTTATACTGTTTGCCTTTGTCCCACAAAAAGGACGCCAGGCTTATATGAGTTAAGCATTCTCGTTTTCGGGTCACGGATTTGTTGGTTATGAACTGTGACATGTTTGCGGAGGAAATCTCCTGTTTCTCCTTTGTATTCCTCCCCATAGCCCCTGCATTTCATCACATAAACTACTTTTTTTTTACATCGCATGACATATTTGCGTGAACTTTAAAGTTCGTTCTACAGTTGAATTTGAAACAATTTCCTTCTAATAAGTGAATGCAAAGGCCGCAGTTAGGTCTATTACATTTTTCCCACTGTTTGTTCATAATTTGAAGTGAATTTAGCTTTGGTAAGTAGACGTTTCAGGTTGTATGGCTGTCTTTCACTCTTTATAAATTTGTATTTTGAAAAAATGTCATTCATCTTTTCATCTTTCTCCAAAATTGATAGATTATTGATAATGACTGGAAAAATTTCAGGATTCTTTTGATTGAATGTTGATACAAAAGGGATAACGCACTCTTCTGGCTTTGACTTAACAGTTCTGAGTGCGACCTTGTCAACAGCCATTGCTTTCGAAATACCAAAGTCTAGATCACGAGTTCAGGGTATTTCTGCTCGACGAGGAAAGACTTTAATTCCTGTAAGCGCACCTGTAGATTTGGTTCTTCAGATATAATTGTTCTTAGTCCGTGTGCTAAGTTAAATGGTATGTTCATTTTGGTATGCCTTGGGTGGCAGGAATAAAACAGAAGGTACTGTTTACTATCTGTGTCTTTATAGAATATATCAGTTTCAATTTTGCCTTCGTTATTTCGTACGAGAACATCTAGGAATGTTCCTTATTGCTATACTGCATCGTGAATCTGATATCTTCGTGTAATGTATTTAAGATAGTATGTAGTGTTTCTAAGTCTTTGCTAGATTTTGTCCAGGGAACGAAACAGTCATCAAGGAATCGTTTCCAGTTTTTCATGAAATAGGCCCCGAAGTCAGTGCCAAAAACATCAGTGATATTCTGATATAACTTTTCTTCAAGGTAGCCTATGGCGAGGGTACTGTACACCACACAGGTGCATATAGCTGATCATAGTTTGTTCACTTGAAATTAAATTTGCTTCTTAAACTTAAAATCACAGTCACACATTAACGTATAAGACAAACGTGGTACGGGCAATCGCCGAATTCATCAAACGACAGGCAAATAAATAAATAGATAAATAAATAGATGAATAAATAAAGAAATAAAGAAATATTGAAAGAAAGAAAGAAAAAACAGAGAATTCTTACTTGATATAGGAATGGCAACAGCATTTATAAATACTATAACTACACACGTGAAGGTATGCATCGTCGAGACTTCTTTTAGCAGTCTGATGATTTAAATAATGTTTTTAATTCATATAAACTAAAAAATGTACTATTAAAGACTGATTGACGTCAATGGGGCTAAGAGAGACAAAACGTGTTTAAACTTCAATTAACAACAAAAAATTTACACGTATCAACAAGTTGATGACCAGTCTTCGCGGTGTCCTACATTGGTAGCTTAGGGCTTTAAACTTCTAATCCTGCTAACTGGATGTACGAGTCATGTCAATCCCAGGGAATTTCACTGAATCCAGTCAGTAAATTCCTAGGGATTTCACTGGACCCAGTCATACTTTATATCATCTATTACTAGAATAATTTTATCAATTTATTAATTTTAGGTGTTCACAAGACCAGAAGAGAAAGATAAAAGGCTGCATAATTGGACAGTATAATTGAGACGGTACACAGGAAAGTATGTCTTTGTTGGATACGACCAGGTCTGTTCGAATATAGTAGATAACTGTAATATATATTCATTTATCTATCAAGCGCTGGGTGGTGTGACTGCTATGCTGCTGTTCCGTGCCTTTTTGTATTGATGGATCCTTTGTAAGCAGTGAAAACATACAAAGAAAGATAGTATGGGCCATATGCAAAAGATGGTTATTGACCCACAATTTATGTTGTGTGCCCACAGCTCTCAATGTACGTTTCATTGAAATGGAAAATTATGAGTGTCACTGTTCTCATAGTTTTCAGTCTAACAAGTACTTGCGTGTGTACTGAAGATCCATCCATACTGTTGGAAACCTGGTACACAGGATTGAGCCACACAATAGAGTTTTGTCAAATGGTTTAGAAAGGAAAACAAACATAATAAAGAAAAATTATTCTTGGCCAAACTTTCAAAATTATCCCCTAGACATTTATACAATCTTGTAATGTCGATAGCCATAACCCATTAAGCAGTCTCGTGTTTGGAACAAATTACAATCTGAACAAAGACTACACTGAAAAAAAAGTTATAAGAGGCCGCCTTATAGTTTTTTCCTTCTAGTTTAGGAAGTAAAAGCCGATCAATTACAATTCATGATCCAATGTCTAACAGTGGCTCTATGAGTATCTGCATTCAAAAATGTCTGTTACTTTTCACACAGACGAAGCATGAGTAAAGGTACCCTCATTTCACAAATCATTTCAAAAATCACACTTTATTAACACCAAATTAAATGCCATATTACGACGTTGTGCTTTACATTTTAATTTAGTTGAAAGTGTTATTGACTGCTATGGTGTATGATAAAATTATATTAAATGTGTTGCTGCAATAAGAATTTTCGTTTCAGTTTTGTAAATGCAAGAAAAAAACAACATGAAAAACAGGAATTCAGCTTTTTGTAGGCAATTTGCATACAAACTTTGTTCTTCTCCAGTTGCATTATTAGCAGCAGCACGGCATTGAAATTTTCAGCGATCATTTATGTTTAATGCTTGACTCTGATAGATTTTGAAAATTTTAAAAATCGTCCACAGATTTTGTTATTTTGGTCGTTAAAATTTGGCATTGAAACCGGAAGTGTGTGGCAGTCGTGACCTGTTTGTCCTCGAAAATCGTATAATACAGCTCTTTCGAGGTATATTTCTCATTTCCATGCCTCATAAAGTGAATTTAACAGTGATTAACATGTTTGAGAGGCACATTGTTGATTTTTCACAAAAAAAAAATCGATAATAGCGATTTTTTTAAAAATGCGTAAATAAAAATTAAAATTGAGATCCTTTAAGAGCAGTGAACACATAAATGAGAAAGGTGATGGGCCATACCGCGGTTTCGACTATTGAAGTCTCGTCAGTGACCCTTTAGATTTGGCAACATGGAGCCAAAGAGAATTACTGAACTTTTGCCACATTCAACCGGGTAGTCGATACAAAGACTAGTGTCATCTAAATGGGGCCAAATATATTAAACATTGGCTAGAAAATGAATCTTAACCGATAATATATTTCTGAGTTCTCAGAATATCTTCGCTGATCTCAAAGGACCAAAAAGAAAATATAACCTGCACTATGGATGATGTACGGGGAGACTTTTTAGGGCCGCCACACGGCACAACACCAGCTGCTGTAATAGCAAATAAAAATTAAAACTGAGATCCTTTAAGAGCAGTGAACACATAAATGAGAAAGGTGATGGGCCATACCGCGGTTTTGACTATTGAAGTCTCGTCAGTGACCCTTTAGATTTGGCAACATGGAGCCAAAGAGAATTACTGAAATTTTGCAACTTTCAACAGGGTAGTCGATACAAAGACTAGTGTTATCTAAATGGGGCCAAATATATTAAACATTGGCTAGAAAATGAATCTTAACCGATAATATATTTCTGAGTTCTCAGAATATCTATAAGTTGAGAAAATTCGAATGTTTGATGTTTTTCAAAACTGGAATGGTCCCTTTGATGACACCCGTTCCTCATTTCAATAAAATTTGCGCTTTAACCATTTTTTTTAAAAAACGCATTGATTTTTGCATTTTTACACGAAAAACGCGTTTAGTGAGAGAAAATTATTTCTGAACACTTTGCAACTTTACTTACTTAAAAGACACGTCTTAAAGCAAAAAAATCATTCAATTTTGAACATGGCTTATAAATTAAAAATGAGTTTGAAAAGTGGCCTCCTATAATTTTTTTTCAGTGTATTGAAGGGGAAGGGGAAAAATGAAAAAAGTATTCCTATGTTCTAAGAAAATTAATACCCACATTTTATTTTTTTGTTCACAAATAAGAAAGTTATAGGCGTTTGAGACTCTGAAGTGGCGTGCAGTAATTTTGGTACAGATTGTATCCTGAAAAGAGATCGTGAAAAACTGAAAACCTCCTTTCAGTAAGTTACTTACTTACCTACTTACTTTTACTAGTACACGCATGCGTATCTGGAATATTTAGACTGAAAACTTTAAGAACAGTGACACGCAATGGTTTCCATTTCGATGAAACTTACATTGAGAGATGTAGGCAAATGACGTACACGTAAGTACGTCTTTTGCATTTTTAACATGAAAAGGCAAGGAACAGCGTAGTAGAAGCAATGTTGATCAGCGTTTGATAGATAAGTGAACAAATTACAGTTTCAAAAATAATTGAGTTTTGAAGTATCTTCCTTTCCTCTATAGCCGAACAGACCTGGCCCCGAGGTTATAAAACTTTTTTCAAGCTCAGCTCAGCTGAGCATAAAATTTCAAGTGCTCATATAAATGTTGAAATAGTCAGAATCAGTGGAAAATTCAGGTTCAAGACTCAACAACTAGTAATTTATCCTGCTCATAAATGTTAAAATGCCAACAATTGTTGGCATTTTAACATTTATGAGCAGGATAATTTTTAGTCTCAGCTGAGCTGAGCATTAGAAAAGTTTTATAACCTCGGGGCCAGGTTAGATTCAACAAAGGTCGGCTTTCTTGCACTTACGGTATATATAGCAGCTCAATTATGCAACCCTTTATCTTTCTCTTCTGGTCTTGTGAACACTGAAAATTAATAAATCTATTCCAGCAATACATGATAGAAAGCATGACATGGAAAAGTCAACTATTTGGGTCTATTGAAATTCTCAGGGATTGCCGTGGATGTCCGTTTAGACGAGTTAGAAGTTAAATGCCCTAAGCTTCCAATTTATGGTAAAGCCAGAACTGGTAATCAATTCGTTGTTAAGCTAGTTTTTAAAAACACGATTTTTTAGCTAAGCCTCAAATACATTAATCGGCCTTTCACAGTATATATTTTAGTCTGTATGAATTATGATTTAACAACATTATTTAAATCACCAGACTGCTAAAAGACGTTTCGACAATGCATACCTTCACTTGTGTAGTTATAGTCCAAAAATATTCACCTGACGTTGACCTTTATACATTGCATGAATTAAATCGCTATGACGCTGTTTAATAAATTATCGATATTATCGTAATTGATTCGTGCACCGTCGGTAAGACTCGATAAAGTACGTGAAGAATGTGTACTAAATATATAAGAAGCTTGCTACATCATGTATCACAAGGACCGTAGCTCAGTGGTTAGGACACCGGATTTGTAACATGGGGATCCCTAGTTCGAATCCCATAGAAGATGAAACATATATATATATTTTTTTATTTTATAAAATAAAATACACATCACGTTTTATCAAAAGCAATCGCACGGAGAACATGACATTCTTGCTTTATTGCACTTTTCATGTGTCATATCATGCAGCATAAGGGTTTTCAAACAACCACATCGACAATATGTCTTAGCAGAAGTCAAACCATTTCTTATCTTCTAAAGCCAAAGAAATTATTTTCAACGTTTCTGACGCCTTCGAGAAAGAACAGACGCCGGGCTCTGGGTCATTCTTGGACAGAACAGTGAAGGTTACGGGTGTGAGCCGCAGCACAGTGGATCGAGTTCGACGGGAGAAGAAGGAAACTGGCATACTGCTGTCTCCCAAGAAGACTAGGCGCGCGGACCGTTCAAGCCAGTAGATGAAATATAAATATATATAAAAATAGAAATAAAACATACACAAAATTGTAAAAAAAAAATCAAATTATTAAATACGACAGAGAATGAATAGGGTACATAAGAAATAAAAATAAAAAATGTGATCAATCGTGGGACTCGAATCCGCTATCTGTAAAATGAAAAGTAATATCATCTTAATCTGCGTGCTCTACCATTTGAGCTATGCAGTCCTAAACAATTTCTTGGCATAGCAACCTTATATACCGATACATTTACCTTGATTACAATCACGAAGAGTCACGATGATGTACGAGCAACCACAAGGCGTTCCGAAGATAATTAGAATTGCAACGAACTATAATTATAAACTAATAGAGTTCATCCAACACCATGTGAATATTTTTGGACTTTATATTATTTATAAGTGCTGTTGCCATTCTATATCAAGTAAAAATTATCTACGAGAGTCATTCAATAAGTAATGCAATATTGACCATAATTGTCTGGATGAACACGTTATTAAAGTTTGAGTTAGCTTCCTTGAAACATAAATTCAGTTCACATGCGAATTGCCCTGGCCAGATCACGGCTTAACACCTGAAACGAGACAATAAACATCGTCGTGCTTCTTATGGTGTATACATTTCGCAACTTATTAGGTTTGCTAGAGTCTGCAATCATGTTACAGACTTCAACGCTCGAAATAAATCTTTAACGGCCAAACTTCTCCAACAGGGCTATCGATATCATGAACTTCGAAAAACCTTTTCTAAATTTTATCGTAGACACTATGAATTGATTTCCAAATATAATGTTGGGTTAAAAACGCTTTTAAGTGAGGGTCTTTCGGAACCAGAATTTTATGGTGACTTGGTTTACAAATTTAAGAAACTTATAGGAAGTAATGATTTTTCTTTTCAGTTTAGAAAAATCATAACACATTACAGACGTATAGGTTATAACTTGAATGCTATGCGACAGTCTGCAAGCTTAGTTTTTAACCCAATCACGGTTGATAACTATGCTGCCTTCTTTAATTGCACGCCGGTGGGTCGGGCGTCAGACTCTATGATGGCCCGACTTAAAGCTATTCATTTTAGTTGGTTGGGGCCGGAGCTTCTTGTCTGTTGCTTGGCCCACCGGGGTCCAACTGATGTTTTTCTTTAGCTCCGGAGTTAGTAAGTTATTTGGCGCCCAGGGATCTCCATCGGTGGGCAGCTTACTGAATCTGTGAGTCCTGGTTTTTGATTCATCAGGATGTTTATCATGATTTATTTGTTTGTTCTTGATGATTTATTTGCTAGTTAGAGATTCACCACGAGGACCGAAGAACTAACTAAATGTTATGAACCACTGCAGAAGCTGAGGGTGAGGTTACGGCCGTGTAAAATCGATTTAAACCCGCCAGTAACTTTGTGTTACTGATCGTTCCAAGTCGATACTTCAGTGGTGGTTCTTTTTGTTTTATGTCTTGGTGTTTAATATATGTTTGTGCAGTTGGCGCCTTATGTATGTTTGCATATTTTTAGTTAAGTTAAGGTAACTGAGTGGCCACCTATTGGGAAAATACCTGCTCATTCGGCTTACGAAATGTTTTCATGGTATAAGTACCTGATTGTTAGTTTGGTTTTTTCCCACCTTGGTTTTTGGAGTGGGAGTCTTTTTCTGATTGCGTCTTTTCCTGATCTTTGCCTACTTGTACTTTTTTTTTATAAAAACTTGTAAATGAAACTCAAACTATAGTGATACATGCATTTTATAGGTTTGATTGAATATATAGTAAATGACTACCCCGTGACCAAAAATAAACCGATTTATCACGTGAGGATTAGTAAGCAGATGAAAGGGCGAGCTTTCAGCGAGCCCTTTCATCTGCTTACGGTCCGAGCGTGATAAATCTTATTATTTTTGGTCACGGGGTAGTTTTTCACTTTATAATGCAACGAAAACCGACAAATTTCGCGAAAAAACTCACCCGATGTGAGGAAATTTGCTTTCCGCCATTTTGTTTATTTAGTCAACAACTCAGCAATCACTTCGCAGAACGACTCCTCAAAGTTCGCCACCATAGCAGTACATTTTGTTGATAAACTATTTTTTTCTTGTCCATTGTTTCATCTACGTAACGTTGCATGACAATGGTGGAGATTGACGTCACTGGCGCGCTCCTTTTCGTTGCGTTAAACAAAATTGCAACGCGGTCTTTATTTGGTCAGTAGAGATGGCCTTTATTCGGTCAGTAGCTAAATAAAGCTTCTATTTACGAATCCACCTTTATTAGGCCGATATGTAGGGTTGTTGCATTATAAATTTTAATAGAAAGTAAAATTCAAACCTACCCTTGAATAATAGTCGGCGTTAACTGTCTGGCCTTGTGGTACAGCATGGACAAGTAGCATCCCCTTTCTACCCATGAAATAGATGAACATAACCCTTTGTGCCGATTTGATAACCCTTGCTTTGAGTGGTGGTGGCGACCCTGACCTTTTCCAAACGGAAGATTCTTTCTTCGTTTCCGGCTCAAACAGATTAAACATACTTTCATCAGTAGTTACAATACGGTCTAAAAAGAATCACCCTCCAATTCAGCACGTGACAGAAAATTTGTTGACGCTGCCACTTTCTTCAACTTGTCGTCCTCGCTAAGTAATCAGGGTATCCAGCGGGCGCAAACTTTATGCATTAATTGTGAATCGGCTAACTCCCGTTCTAGTTTCTATCTCACGAACAGTGACCCGTTGATCTTCATCAACAATTTTACACACGGACTCGACCAATTTCTCATCGACAACAGGTGGTCTTCCGCTCCTCTCGCCATCACTGGTGGTCTGTCGACCATCTCTAAACCGCCTGTGCCACTTATAGCGACGCTCCTGCGTCGCTCTTATTGTAGAACGTAGTAAAAATGTTCTGTTCTATTCTGTTCTTCTGTACATTGATAGAAAAAAAATCTTTCGTCAACCGGAATCGGAACTCGCCCGATTAATTTGCATAAATCGTCAGGAAATGTTATTCATTGGCCAATATCACTGATCCGCACGCAGTCTCTCAAATGACGTCAATGTCAGCCATTTTGAATTGTTTGACGTCATCGTGACGTTTCAACACGCTTATTGATCAGTTATCTTTCCATATAATTTGACGTCATTGTGACGTTTTACAACACAAGCTGCATTATACTAATTGATCAATTAACTCTCCATGTGTACGAATGCGACGAAGAGGTATGGAAAATATGTGAGCATAGAGAGTGTTCGCAAGATCCCTTAAGACAAATGGTCCTTTTCCACAGATCCCCAAAAACCCCTGGTCGGATCCCAGGGTGAGGAAACTGCCATATATGTAACTTGTTTTAAAACCAACTGCGCAATGGGGGTAGAGTGTTGCGACAAAGGTAGTGCCTTATTTCATATTACACTAATGCACGACACACTGATGGCTTCCCCGTCGCTGTTTGTAACATTTTCATCGTATCTACTGGCGATTTTCCCAGAGAAACACACAGTTTGATGATTGTCCGTTGTTCTCTGACGTCAAATTCCGCCAGTTTTCCAAGAAGGTGATTTCGGACTTCTTCTGAACTTGCGCTCATAAAATTTGATATACGTATTCGTCAATATTCAAAATTTCAGGAAATGACGTTGACGTAAGGTGCTTTCAGTGTGAAAAATCAGAACGTCGTAGCATGTTTTAGCGCCGTTAAATAAGCAAACAAACATGATACAATTTGTAAAAATCGGTTACAAATTTTTAACGTTTTGACACTTGCCCCACGCACGCCAGTACAACAATATCAAGCTTAGTAGCCTACTTTTTTTTTTAAAATTAACCACATTACAAAAATATAATCACGATATACGACTGCTTAAATTCATACCAAAAACTTCGTGGTAAGTACGTTACTTTTTCTGTTACCAATGGTGTCTACGTACTTTCCTGACCTACGTATAGTTTTTGTTTGTTTGATTTATTGCTTTACGTCCCAGTAAACAGCTTTGGTCACGTCGAAACGTTGAAAGGGACGTAAAGCAGTAAATAAAACACGCAATTTAACGCAAGTATACGCAAGTCTGCGTCGAGAGATTTTCGGTTATGTTTGATGAGGCCTTTAGTAAAATTCACATTTAAGTTTGAGGGAGAGAAACTGCATGTGAATCGGGCAGTCTGATCGGCGTTGTTATCGGTTTCTGCTTGAATACTTCCAAGATCAAGGCGAAATGCTGTCATAATTCATTTAGTTTGTCCCCTGTTTCTTTTCTTTTGCCCTGGCTGAAGAAAACGGTCTATATGCCAATACAAAAACGGGACAGTCATTTCAGGTTTTGCAAGAGAGTTCAACTTAACACCCTCTGTACCCGTGATACAATCAATTACCTAACGTCGGAGACTGATACAACTAAACGCGGAAGATGGAGTCAGGTGAGTTGACGATTATTTTAATTTTACAGGCATTTATGCGGGGGAGTTTGGGTCAAGAGTTGGCAGAGAAATAAAGTGCACATACCTCTGTTTGTTTGCCAACAACAGTATTCTAAACAACATCTCCTTGCCACAGAAACAATAGTTTTCTCGGCGGAAAATTCCACCATCGTCACGAAAAATGATTGCATTTGGTAATTTCTCCAATCTTTCGTCACCTATTGACATTTTTAACGTTTCTATATAGACCAAACATACAAGCAGAAAACAATAATGAAGTCAAGCTGGTTTGTTCACAATATGGCGTTGAACACACACAGGGTAGATCGATTAGGATACAACTTAACCATATGAGCCAATTACCTCGATACAACTAACGTATAAGACTTTTGGATAGAAAATGATGCTCCTTACGTCAGAGAATAGATCAAAAAATGATACTACTTACGTCAAAAGACTATTGTACATTGAAAAGCCCACAGACTAGCGAGCACGAGCGTGTCAGGCAGGGCAAGTTTGCATGTGTTCCTTATATCAACATGTTCCAAGGGCTCTTGTTTGTGTAATTTTAACGGTTAACAAGGTAATACGGAATGCTACTTATTTATTTATTTATTTATTTTAGTCACAACGCATCTAAGGTTGACCAACAGTTCACACATTTCCACCAACAAACACATAAATGTTATCAGCAGAATGTATCTCAATCTCAATCTCAAAAAAAAAAAAAAACAAAAAAAAAAAACAAGCAAATTCAGAGAATTTATGTCCCCCGCCTTAATTGTTTATTTACACAAATAATATAATCTGAGAATGATGTATATCCAAACCATATGCACTTTCTTAGTGTAAATGTCCGAAAAACAATGAAGTTCAAATTGCAAAAAGAAGTGCCAAAAATAAATCTATGTATTATATTCAAACCACATGCACAGTTTCAAAGCATGGTCAGGACATATGTACATTTTCAAAACAATCGGAATAAAACAATAGGAGGAGTTGTGCACATAAGGCACACACTGTTCATTCATTTTCATTGTAAAAATGCCTGAAAAATGTTCAAATTGCAAAAAAAGTCAAAATTTAATCTGAGGATTATATCCAAACCACATGCATATCTTCAAAGCATCAAAAAGACATCTGTAAAGTTTCAAAAGATTCGGAATAAAACAGTAAGAGGAGTTGCGCACACAAGGTACCCACAGTCCATTCATTTTCATTGTCAAAATACCCGAAAAACGACTAAGTTCAAATTGCAAAAAAGTATCAAAAATTAATCTGAGGATTATATCCAAACCACATGCACATCTTCAAAGCAAGTTCAAGACATCTGTAAAATTTCAAAAGAATCGGAATAAAACTGTAGGAGGAGTTGCGCACACAAGGTACCCCTGTCCATTCACTTTCATTGTCAAAATGTCCGAAAAAATGACTAAGTTCAAATTGCGAAAAAAGTGTAAAAATTAATCTGAGGATTATATCCAAATCCATATACAAGGTGTATGGGGGAGGGGGGGGGGGGCTACGTGAAGAACATCAATATCGAACGAACAATGCAGACAGTTCCCCCCCCCTTTTTTTTTCTTTTTTTTCTTTCTTTCTTTTTTTTTTTTTGAGATTGAGATACATTCTGCTGATAAAATCTATGTGTTTGTTGGTGGAAATGTGTGAACTGTTGGTCAACCTTAGATGCGTTGTGACTAAAATAAATAAAGAAATAAGTAGCATTCCGTATTACCAACCGTTAAAATTGCACAAACAAGAGCCCTTGGAACATGTTGATATAAGGAACACATGCAAACTTGCCCTGCCTGACACACTCGTGCTCTCTAGTCCGTGGGCTTTTCAATGTATAATAGTCTTTTGACGTAAGTAGTATCATTTTTTGCTCTATTCTCTGACGTAAGGAGCATCATTTTCTATCCAAAAGTCTTATACGTTAGTTGTATCGAGGTAATTGACTCATATAGGTAAGTTGTATCCTAATCGATCTACCCTGTGTGTGTTCAACACCATATTGTGAACAAACCAGCCTGACTTCATTATTGTTTTCTGTTTGTATGTAACAAAGAATGTTTTTGGTCTATATTGAAACGTTAAAAATGTCAAAAGGTGACGAAAGATTGGAGAAATTAGCAAATGCAACCAATTTTCGTGACGATGGTGGAATTTTCAGCCGAGAAAACTATTATTTCTGTGGCAAGGAGATGTTGTTTAGAATACTGTTGATGGCAAACAAACAGAGGTATGTACACTTTATTTTTCTGCCAACTCTTGACCCAAACTCCCCCGGATAAATGCCTGTAAAATTAAAATAATCGTCAACTCACCTGACTCCATCTTCCGCGTTTAGTTGTATCATTCTCCGACGTTAGGTAATTGATTGTATCACGGGTACAGAGGGTGCTTAAGCGCTAAGATGATCTTAAAGTTAAGAGGACGATGCAAAAGCTTTGAGTTACTGGAATAGCTAGGTCTTAAATTTTAAGGTTGTCGTCTTAAGACCATCGTAAGTATGTCGTAAGTAGGGGAACTTACGATGCCTTCGAGTTACTAAGCCCTATTGATTTCGCCATTTTTGTTTAACTTTTGCTGGCTGAATGGCCATCTTGCCGGGGAAGAACTGGGCATTATGCTCGTTATACATTCGCATTTAAGTTGTAAATTTTCAAGAGTTAAGACAAAACTGTTCTCAGATTTTTCAGCTGCCGCTTGTATTCGATGTTGTCATCACGAAAACATGTCCGTGAAATGTATATCCCCTTCAACCCCACTTTTATATAGTAAAACTGGGGTATGCAGGGGTATACCTAGTTTTCTTATTTTTGCTTCAAAACATAGATTGTGGGTACTCGTTAGAACCGCCTCGCCGAGGCGGTTCTAACGTGTACCCACAATCTATGTTTTGAGCAAAAATAAGGAAAATATAACCATTTTTCAGCTTCAAAATGTTCAATTTTTAAATCTCAAAAAATCCCTGTATATTGCATGGGCAAGTTTTCGTAATGCTAAAGGATTAGTACCGTTACCACTTCTTCCTAAATCAGTGTTAGTAAACACACTAGAGGCATGAAACCTCATCTGATTAAAACCTCTTGAAACTTAAAACTAATTCATGAAACCTCATCTGATTAAAACCTCTTGAAACTTAAAACTAATTCAATGATCTTCAAGAGAAAAGGCGTTTTTTGTCTAAGCAAAGACGCATCAGGAAAACATGTCGGACTCCGTGAAATGTGTACCCCCTCAAACCCCACTATTATATAGCAAAACTGGGGTATGCAGGGCTATACTTATTTTTCTTGTTTTTACTCCAAAACATAGATTGTGGGTACATGTTAGAACTGCCTCGGCGAGGCGGTTCTAAAATGTACCCACAATCTATGTTTTGAGCAAAAATAAGAAAAATATCAATATTTTTCTGGTGAAATTTAATTTTTTTCAACTGAAAAAATTCTCTGTATATTGCATGGGCAAGTTTTCGTAATGTATTCGATGTTGTTGAAGGATTAGTACCGTAACCACTTCTTCCTAAATCAGTAAAGTATAATTATTAAAACTACATATCAAGAACCCTTGAACCTAACGGCAAGAGGTCATAAAATGCTTAGGAAATTGTCAGTGCTTCCAAACTGTCTTTGCACAACTTTCCAGAACAGGCGTACTCGTTTAACTACTACATTTTATACCCTCGCACTGCTTGGTCCTACTAATTCCCGGATTACCTGACTGTACCGGTGAACGGTACAAGACGTTTCACCACATTCCCCCCAACCATAACGTTGAAGGCCAACGGCATGGTGGGGAGAATCAAAGAGATGTGCCAGCTGCAAGCAAGCACAAATACCTTACCTCTTTGTTATAGCTTACGTCAACCAGGAAAGTCCACTGGATTCTTCTTGACAAACCGCTAGTCCTAGGACCTTTGTTGTTGCAGCCATCACCACACTCTGGCATAGTAGCGTTGATACATGGATATGAGCTAAAAGCCCACACACCCGTCGACGCCTGGACATGAGCTAAAAGCCCACACACCCGTCGATGCCTGGACATGAGCTAAAAGCCCACACACCCGTCGATGCCTGGATATGAGCTAAAAGCCCACACACCCGTCAACGCCTGGACATGAGCTAAAAGCCCACACACCCGTCAACGCCTGGACATGAGCTAAAAGCCCACACACCCGTCGATGGCTGGACAGGAACTGGAAGCCCACATTCTCGTCAATGGCTGGACAGGAGCTAGAAGCCCACATACCTGAGCTACAAGCCCAAGGAAATTTGACTACAGGTTTGTCAATAACTTTGAACAGACAGCGTGTCCGCTCACTTGAAGAACTATTGATATGCGGGTGCTAGCTATAAGCCCGCGAGAAATTGCATGTGTTAATAAGGCAACATGTCTGCTGACATCTCGGAGCTAGAAGCCCACAGTGAATTTCTAGGCATATCATAGGTTCTTCTGTTACACTTGATATCTGGATCTAGCCACCATGCTGGAGCTAAAAGCCCTCCGCAAGTGAAGAAACTTTCATTCCTGCCGAAAGTCTCTTAATGCTGACCATCTGCCAGGGAAACATATACCGGGCCCCCATGCTGGAGCTTAAAACCCACATACACGTCTGAGCCTGACTAGAAGTCTGGGTATGTGTTGTCTTTTCCCCTGTATTTCCAGATATCTGACCTGCCAACGTTAAACCGGAGAAACTCTTATATTTGCCGTAAGTTCCTCAATGTTGGCTATCTGCTGGAGGTACGTTCATACCGGGCCCCCATGCTAGAGCTACAAGCCCTCCACATGTCTGAGCCTGACGTCTCGGTATGTGTTGCCTTTTTCCTGTATCTCCAGATATCTGACTTGGCAACGTAAAACCGGAGAAACGTTCATACCTGCCGGAAGCTTCTCAATGCTGATAATCTGCTGGTGACACTTTCATACCGGACCCCATGCTGGAGCTACAAGCCCACCGCATGTCTGAGCGTGACTAGAAATCTCGATATGCGTTGCCTTTTTCCTGTATCGCCAGATATTTCTTCCATCACAGCTACATGTATATTACAGAAATGTGTTGTAAATCACCTGCACAAATTTAACTTTACCACCCTTGTGCTAACTTGTCATCCCGGGCTCGCCATCTTCAGCAACACATTCAAACTTAAGTAATATACCCCTGCTGTGAAGGCTGTCAAACCGGAAATGCTCAACTGGTGGGTTTTCGGTGAAAAGAGATTAACTTCCATTTTCTTCCCTTTTCTCATTTTTTGAGCATTTCATTTACCTTGGTACTGGAAGTACCATCTGGTACTGGAAGTACCATCTTGGGATTCCACAACTGTTATGGCACTAAAAGCACCACATTGAAATCCCCGACTTTGGCACAAGATGTGCCACTAAAGGACTACACCTGCAATGATATTATAGGCACCATGTTGAAGATTATCATCTGTTTTGGAACTAAAAGCACCATCTTCATCTGTTTTGGTACTAGAAGTACCCACTGGAACAATCTACAATGTACATCATCTGTCTTGGTACTAGAAGTACCCACTGGAAGGATCGCCTCTGCTTCAGAGCTACAAGCCCCAGCTGGAATATTCCCGTCTGTTTTGGTACTAGAAGTACCAGCTGGAACACTAGAAGTACCCACTGGAAGGACCATCTCAACTTTGGAGCTGCAAGCCCCATCTCGAACATTCCCATCTGGTTCGGTACTAGAAGTACCAGCTGGAACTATCTTCATCTGTCTTGGTACAAGAAGTACCCACTGGAAGGACCATCTCCACTTGGGAACTTAAGCCTCTTCTGGAATATTCCGTCTGTTTTCTTCCTTGAATCTCCTCAGTGGTGCAATGCTATAAATATCATCTCCATCTGGCATGTCACACAATTGTTCTGCCTATGTTGTTACTGTAGCTGGTCTCATATCCATTTCAACCCCTTCGACATTCCTTTTGTTGAGCGCTGCTGATTAATGGAACTACATTTCATCGCTGAAGGGTATTTGACCGAATTGTACAACACTGGAGAGCTATAAGCCCTCTACATGGCATCCTGAATTTGAAAACTGGCGAGCTATAAGCCCAACCATAATCCCTGAGCTATAACTTTACATCGCAATCTGTTTTACCGTAGAGCAATATGCACTTCGATAAGTCGATGAGCTCCTCTTGTGTGACATGATCTCCAGCGCCTAGTTGCTTGAACTTTCACTTTCAGCTCTTGCTTGTCGCTTACTAAGCCATGCCTGGTACACTCTGCAGTCTCTTTTGATGTGACCATATTTCTTGCAGAAGAAGCACTGCGCTGCTCTTTTCTTCTTGGTGTCTACAAGTTCCTTCAGCTTTACTGTATTCGGAAGTCGTTCGGCCAATTGCTGCAAAGCTGTTGCAATTAGTTCTTCGATTCTGTGCTCTGACAGAAAGTAATCAGTATTTGCTGGAAAACAACCTTCTGGTAGACACCCACAGAATTTATCAAAACATCTCCATTTCTCTTCTTTTCTCCATCCACAGCTTGTGAAATATATTGATGGTATTTCACAAGATCCAATGCTTCTTCCATGGTTGAGGGTCTCTGATAACAAGCATGCTTAGCTGCGACTTTGTCACTACACCCCTGGCAGAATTTAGAAATCGCCTCTTGCTCTTGGTGTTTCTCTTTCAGGTCAGCAAAGGCATGTGTTGCCAATGTCCAAGCACGGTCAGCCCAGTCTTCTAAAGATTCTTCTGGTTCCTGACAAGCATTGTCAAACTCCACTTTCGATGTTTCTTTAAGGTCTGTCACACCAAATCTTGTCTCCAATTTCTTCATCATCTTCCGAAAAGAATATCGGTCAATATCTGTTGATGATGCAAAGAAATCTAAGGCTTTCCCTTCCAGACTCCAGATCAGATAATCTTTGCTTTGGGCCTCTGTCCACTTCATGACTTTTCTGTAACTTTTAAATTTCTTCTCGAAAGAAAACCAGTTTGACCTCCCATCATAACGTAAATGTTTAGGGTGTTTCCGAGGATCTCCATGTCTGTGGTGTCGATCGACAGAAGTGTCCGACTCAGAAGAAGACGAATGTTTCCTAGATCTTCTTTTTCTATGTGACCTTGACTCCTGTTTTCTGTCACTTGACCTTGACCTTTTCCTGTCGTAAGATCCTGAATTTTCCCTCCTGTCATATGGCTTTGACCTTTTTCTGTTATGATGAGACTTTGACCCTTTCCTGTCACGTGATCTGGACCTGGATCTTGACCTCTTGTATCTATGTGACCTTGACCTTGAAGGAGATTTTGACTGTGACATTGACCTTGAATGTCGACTATATCTTTTTCTGTGATGCTTAATGGTCTGTTAATGGTCTCATAACGTCTCCTCTTGGATCTATGGTGTGACCTTGACCTCGATGGTGACCTTGACAACGAATGTCGACTGTGTCTATCTCTGTCTGACTTTGAGTCACTATTCTCAGGACGCCTTCTTTTAGATCAATTGGACGACCTCAAACCTGACCTTGAGGATGACCTTGACTGTGACCTTGAAGTGGACTGATGAACTACTTGCTTCCCAGTTTCATGGTGTGATATTTTCTTTCCACCATCATCACCGGTTTTTCCTGAATAATGTTCATCTGACCTTGACTTTGGATCTGACCTTGACACTGGTGACCTTGACTTGTGTCCAGCTGATGTAGACAAGTTCTTGGTGCATTTTGATACTTCAGCAGCATGTAAACCTGGCTCAGATTTAATCCCTGCAGACACCCTTGAATTTTCTTCTAGCTTGATGTTTTGGTTATGTCTGTCTGCTGGCAATGGTCTCATTGTATCACTTGTACTACATTTCTCTTTCCTGTCAACTGGCTGCATGAAACCGGTCCTAGAAGAACACAGTTCATTTTCCCCCGTGGTTTCATCATCTCTTCTTAGCATGGCAAGGGTCCTTTCAAAAATCTATTAAGATTTCTTCAGATGAACGCGACCTTGACCCCTTTATTTCTGGTGACCCTGACCTTACAGACGGTTGATTTTTGTTAGCTGCCATCACTGGTTCCCCTGGATTTGTCGTTGGAACTGATGGTAGACTAGGAAGGTCTCCCAGCTTTTGTTCAGAGGTGTGTGACCTTGACCTTGACCCTTCTATTTCCGGTGACACTGACCTTCCGGATGACTGCTGGTTTTCCTTCACTGCCATAACTGGTTCCCATGAATTTGTCGTTCGAACTGATGGTAGACTGGGAAGGTCTCTTTCAACAGGATTATTCTGCTTTGGTTCCGAGAAATCCATCAGATCAAGAATCTGGGTTGGCAGGTTACCGCGTAGCGCCAAATTGCCCGCTTCTCTCTTTACAATGCCATACTTCTGTCGGAAGTCGAGTATGAGCTGTGTCACCATGTCACCAATTCTTGCCAATGCTTGCTGCAACTCTTGTGCAGATGCTGTGTTCACGTTGACAGACATCGTAAAGTGTACTTGGTACAAGTGTTGTGACTAGTTCAATGCGAATTTATAAAACCCAGCATGAACAATTTCCAAATCTGAGTGCTGCTGACTTCTTTCTGCTTCTGGATTTGCAGTTTACTTATGTGTCAATATGACTGCCATAAGAAATTATTACTGACATTAATGTGGATCTAAAAGACCTCACCCGACCTAAGCTTTTTGTTAAATTGACCTCTAATTCTTTACGCCAAAACCAAAAACAAAATAAATTTTAAAAATCTATGGGTCAAATTTTCAAAGGTTTTTTTCTCTAATGATAACTTGCTTTATTTCTAATTGCTATTTTGAAACCGGCGTATTTCTACTTTACTACCAGACGAAAATCCCCAAAAGCAAAAACACGAAAAAATAACAATCAAAAATATTGATTCTTCTAGAAATGAAAAATAATTCAAAGAATTATTACTATCATTAAACTAGAAGTGTCCTGTGAAAGCTATTTTCAACCCTAAATTGCACTTTCAAACTGACCAAAAATTTACCGTCGGCAAAGTTCAACAGGTAAAATTTAAGGAAAAAATGCAATTAAACTCTTTCCCCGGTGGTTCTTTAAAGCCTCGTCGCCAATAAAGTATAATTATTAAAACTACATATCAAGAACCCTTGAACCTAACGGCAAGAGGTCATAAAATGCTTAGGAAACTGTCAGTGCTTCCAAACTGTTTTTGCACAACTTTCCAGAACAGGCGTACTCGTTGAGCTACTACATTTTATACCCTCGCACCGCTTGGTCCTACTAATTCCCGGATTATCTGACTGTACCGGTGAACGGTACAAGACGTTTCACCACATCAGTGTTAGTAAACACACTAGAGGCATGAAATCTCATCTGATTTAAACCTCTTGAAATTTAAAACTAATTCAATGATTTTCAAGAGAAAAAGCGTTTTTTGTCTAAGCAAAGACGGCGTTCATACTGAACATCTGTGCAAACTGCAAGATTTTGTTGTTCACCGTTGTTTTTATTTTATACATAAATCAGTGTGCGGCGTTATTATTGCTAAAAGTAAAACAAAAAGGATTGGATTCTAGGCTATAAGGAAAACTTGACAAGAACATGTTTACCTGCGATGGAGCTCATTTCGGATCGTTCAAGCTCGTCAGCAACAATGTCTTCCTTAACGCTTCAAAGAGCTGCATAGTTTTGTGCAAATTGGGCAGAATAAGATGCAAGACGGTTATAAGAGGTAGCGGTCCGGATTAAGTGTTCACCCGCTTGAGATGCACTGTTTTGATGGGAAACTATTAACAGTTGATTGTAACTGAGAAAATCACGTTTCAAGAGGGATGCACGGTGTCCAGAGATAAAATTAATTTTCCGAAAACTTGAGACCTCCAGTAAAGCTTTCATTTTAACCACTCATTGAACTAAGGATTATAATTTCGCTTTACTATGATTGAAACTACCGGAATATCTGCTAGCTTTTTGGTATACAGACTGTTTCAGATGAAACTGTGATTCTTTTAGCGCTAATATATTTATTATCAAAATAGTCCTTATTATATGTAAAAGTGCCTTATATATGAGCCGCCTCATGGGAAAACCAACAATATGCATAGGCGAAAACAAAGACGCAGATCAGCTTCGCGGTAACCGCGAAGCTGATCAGCGCCTTTGTTTTCGCTACTCGGATAGTACAATTCCTCTTCTACTTAAATCCGAAATTTCAAGCTTCTAACTCTTTTCTGTGCTTGTACAGGCCGGTTTGTGTCGGACCTGTTCGGAAACCACATTGTTGGTTTTCCCACGAGGCGGCTCATATGTAATACTGGGAGATTTTAAACGTCATGCATATTTGTCTGCATGGGTACTGTGGTCCATCGTGATAATCATAATTATTTAAGGCATTTTCAGAATCATCGTAATAACTAGCAGCAAACAACTCTAGATAACACTTTTGACTAGCGACAAAATGGAGAAAGGCTAGCTGTCTGCTTGTAATAGTCTACACAGACCCAACGTTCTAAGCGGTCACCTTAAAACCACCATGCATTTTTTTCATTTTGTTAGATTTACTATTAGGCTTTACCATTAAATATTTTAAAGCGAAAACAGTTGAAAGGTCTGCAAACATTTCTATGTGACCGTTTGCACGATAAACGGATCAGTTTGTCATCCGGGTGCGGGGGCCGGTCAGCGGGTGTCTTCGCTAAAATGGGAGTGTGGTACACATTTAACTGTTGATACAATATCGGCGATATAGGGCTTCTCATTACGATGTTTTTGTTCAAAACATTGATTGTGTGTACACGTTAGAATCCCCCTCCCGAGGCGGTTCTAACGAGAACCCACAATCTATGTTTCAGATCATAAATGAGGAAAATAGGTATACCACTGCAAATCCCATTTTCACTATGTAAATTCGGGGTTCAAGTGGGTATTTATTGCACGCACACATTATCCTGATGTATAAGGAAACTGAGCGGTGGTCATGTTTTGGAAAGCAGCCGTCGGAAAAGTTCAATCAGCATTCGGTGTAAATAAAGCTGTTCCAGGCTGCCCAGTGCAGTTTGGTACAAAATATATATTTTGGGCTTCAAAAATAGGAAGTTTATGTCCAAAAAATAGGAGAAAAATAGGAAATTATCGGCCTAAAATGGCTTTTTTATAGCATTGAAAACCATAAATATTAACATATAGCAGCAAGAAGGCAAATCTTACTGGTGTAATTTTGGTATAGGTGTGTGCTCCATTACTTTAAAACCTACTCAAGTTGTAGAAGTAACTTACTTTCACGGGATAAGCTTGTTTTCTGATGAAGAAACAAATATTTTATTTATCAAGTTACGAGCGAGCGAAGAAAAAAAATGAATGCTAAAGACATCAAAACTGGCATTTCAAACCAAAATTCCATGATTTTTCCTTGATATTTCATTATTATTTGCAGCATTTTGAAAAATATAGGAGTTTGATGGAAAAATATAGGATTTGGGATCAAAATATAGGAAAAAATAGGAAGCCCTGAAAATATAGGAAAAAAATAGGAAAAATAGGAGCACTGGGCAGCCTGCTGTTCCATTTTCATCGTCGGTACCATTTGAACCGCGACGCGAGAAAACCGGTCTTCGGGGTTGCCGACCAGGTCTGACACAAACCGGCCTGTACAGCTTCAGAAAAAAAACTAGCAGATTGAATTTTCGGGTATAAGAAGAAGAGAAAAAGTACTATCCATGTAGCGAAAACAAAGGCGCTGATCAGGGGTTGGTAACTCGAAGCCATCTTAAGCCTTAACTTAAGCATCTCTTAGGGATTATGGTGAATAACTGGAAGCGATCTTAAGTTACGGTGACAACTTAACAGTTTCGGAACTTTACGGTCAACTCAAGCCCACCTTAGCGTCATCTTATCTTACAAGGTGACAACTTTAATTTAAAAAAAAAAGTTATTATTTTCGCCCTTTTGATCAAATCTATTGCTATTATTATATTGCTGATGCAGCATTATATGATGCTGTGTATCGCCGTGGTGCAATCCATCTTAATAATAACTATGTGAATAATAATAGGGTTTAAGTAGCTCCATGTACATAAACCATATGTTGCGTTTGGTGTTGCACTATTGCTGTTACTACAACAACAACAACTACTCATGTAGGGGACTATCACCACACTACTACTACTTCTACTACTAGTGCTGTTGGTGATGCTGTCTCAGGCTGTGTGCTACTCATTGTAAAATTGCAATAATAGTCATTATCTCCTCAATGTCGATCCAGAACATGTTTCAAGAGCGACTTAGATGTCAAAAAAATTCTTTTTCAAACATTAAAATTAATAAATAAATAAATATAAGAATCGAATATCGGATGTTTGCCAATACGTACATGTATTTGCATTCACGTACGCAACCCAGTTTAGATTGTTCGACTGAAGAACTTTTTCTGTATGTAACTGTCAGCTGTGCGCACAGCAAACACTTATCGGGCTGCACAAATCCTAATACTGGGCTAAGCTATGCAATATTGGTGATATTGTTCGTTCACACATAATCGAAAATCTCGCGACGTAGACTTTCGTTTAATTGCGACAGATATTCTTTGTTTGTTTGGTTTATTGTTTTACGTCCCAGTAATCAGCTTTGGTCATGTCGGGACGTTGGCTGTTGAAAGGGACGTAAAGAAGTAAATCAAACACAATAATTCTTTTCGCAATTAAAAGCAAGTATACGCAAGGGATTTTCGCTTATGTGTGACAAGGCCTTTAGTAAAATTCACATTAAAGTTTGAGGGAGAGCGACTAGAAAAGTGATTTGACATGTGAATCGGGCAGTCTGATCGGCGCTGTTATCGGTTTCTGGATACTGCCAAGCTCAAAGAACAAATGCTGTCCACCGTTTATTTAGTTTGTCCACAGTTTCTTTTCTTTTGTCCTGGCCAAAGAAAACGGCTCATATGAAAACGGGACAGTCATTTCAGGTTTTGCACGTGAAATCTGAATAAACAGCTAAGGTGATCTGAACGTTACGAAGGCGACGCGATAGCTTTGAGTAACTGGAATAGCGAGGTATTTTAAGGTGGCCGTCTTAAGCTTAAGATCAACTTACGACCAACTTAAGTATCTCTTAGGGATTATGGTGAATAACGGAAAAGCACCTTAAAATACGATGGCAAAAATAAGAAAAATAGGTATACCCTGCACACCCCAATTTTGCTATATGAAAGTGGGGTTTAAGGGGGTATTTATTGCACGGACATGTTTTCCTGATGAAAGACGCTGATAAGCTTCTCAGCGCTGATAGCACAATGAGTAACAGTACCCAAAGATTGTCCTTATGAACATTTGTAGCCCTTATATAGCACTGAGGAACATTCAGGATTCTTCCAGCAAATTCTTTGATATCATATACTAAAAATAACAAGTTGTTTACCAAAATTTAATGTTCTGGAATATTCTAGAGAGGCCATTATCCTTCCAGAAAATTCCACAATATTCTTTTGACATAAAAAAAATATTTTTCTAGAAGATTCTACATCTCCAATATCTGGGACACTAAAAGTAAATAATTGCTAAGGACAACAAGTAAACATCATATGTATAACATCATACTTTCCTGGGCATACTCCCTTGCGAAGTTTACCAGTACTGAATGCACATCTTTCAACAAGTAACTGTCATACATAACACTTCCCCTCTTCAAAGAAAAGAAAGTTTTATAAAATAAAGCTTTCTTTTGCAATACTGGATAATTGTATACAATATGTTTAGCAAAATTTGTGCAAAACTAATCAAATTCAACAGCACAAAGCTGGACATCAGCATTGTAGAGGCACTTAAGCTCTGCTTAGGGTGTCTGGAATGATATTATCTCTTCCTCGGATATGTCTGATGTCAAGATTGTGCTCTTGCAACATGAGACTCCACCTGAGTAAACGCTGGTTCTTGTTTTTCATTTTATGTATGAAAGTCAGTGGATTGTGGTCACTGAAGACAACAATTGGTGCATGTGAAGAAGCTAAGTAAACTTCAAAGTGCTGAAGCGCAAGGATTAGAGATAGGCATTCTTTCTCTATGGTAGAGTAATTTCTCTGATGCTTGTTAAACTTTTTGAAAAAATAACAAACAGGATGGTCAACACCATTGTCATCTTCTTGCAACAATACACTGCCTGCACCAACATCACTGGCATCTACAGCCAACTTGAACTCTTTGTCAAAACTTGGTGCTAAGAGAACCGGAGCACTTCTAAGTATGGCCTTGAGCTTATCAAATGACTTCTGGCAGTCATCTGTCCAAACATACTTGGCCTTCTTACCAAGCAAGTTTGTCAGAGGCTCAGCTATAGCCGAGAAGTTGTTGCAGAATTTCCTGTAATATCCAGCCATACCCAGAAAGCGCATCAGTTGTGCTAGTAGGTACAGGAAAATCTGAGATAGCCTCAACTTTAGCTTCTACAGGTTTTACCTGACCTTGACCTACAATGTGTCCAAGAAATGTCAAGTTTGCATGGCAAAATTCACTTTTTGCCAAGTTCACAGTTAGTTTAGCATCACTTAGCCGGTCAAAGAATGTTCTGATTGTCTGCAAGTGTTGTTGCCACTCCTCACTGAAGATAATAGCGTCGTCGATATAGGCTTTACAGCCATCCAGATTGGAAATCAAACTGTTGACCAGCCGCTGAAAAGTCGCAGGCGAGTTCTTCATTCCAAATTGCATGACTTTATACTGGTACAGTCCGTCTGGTGTAACAAATGCCGAGATCTCCTTTGCTCTGTCCGTGAGGGGTATCTGCCAAAATCCCTTTAGCAGATCGAACTTTGTAACATACTTGGCATGTCCAATATTATCAATGCAGTCATCGATTCGTGGGATGGGAAAAGTGTCTGTTTTAGTGACAGAATTGACTTTTCGATAGTCTGTGCACATTCTAAATGTCCCGTCTGGCTTTGGTACAAGAATACAAGGAGAACTCCATTCACTTTGGCTGGGTTCAATGAAATCATTGTCCAGCAAATATTGAACTTCTTCCCTGAGATATTGCTTTTTTACAGGGTCCATTCTGTAAGGATGTTGCTTTACAGGTTTTGAAACTTCAATAATGTCAACATCATGATAGATTTTGTCAGTTCTGGATGGAATGTCCGGAAATAAGTGCTCATATTCGAGAACTAACTGTTTCAGTTCAAGTCTTTTGTCTGAATCAAGGTGAGACAGTTTCTGATCAAGATTCTGTAGTATGTCAGAATTCTGGAGTTTCGATGACGAGGGATCAGATTTCTCCAAGTTGAAGTCCTCAGAGTCCATTTGATTTTGTTCATGAGGGACAGAATTAACTATATTTACTGATGAAATAACATTACTATCTCTATCAATGTACTTTTTAAGCATATTAATGTGACATAGCTGTTTTT
Organism: Rugalucina vietnamica; assembly: GCA_964017185.1. NCBI lineage: Eukaryota > Metazoa > Mollusca > Bivalvia > Lucinida > Lucinidae > Rugalucina > Rugalucina vietnamica. Next base: position 63,848,491 of record OZ024874.1, on the reverse strand, counting down.
GCTTGCGCCTCCCAGGAGTGTTAACAATGTAATTCACGTCACTTAACTTTTTATCAACAGTATACGGGCCATAATATCTAGCTTGTAAAGGTCTGCCAGGAATGGGCAAGAGAGCAAGTACCTTGTCTCCAGGTTCAAAATTTCTGTCTTTAGCATTTTCATCATAACGAATCTTCATTTTGCTTTGAGCAGATTTGAGATTGGACCGAGCTGCATCACAGGCCTTTGATAGTCTGCAGACACAAACTAAAGTAAGTTCAAAGAACTGTCATCATCTGAGAGAAATTTCTCTTTTAGAAGTTTTAACGGTCCACGTACAGTGTGCCCAAAAACAAGCTCAAATGGGCTGAACCCCAGAGACTCTTGTACAGATTCTCTTACAGCAAATAGAAGCAAGTGTATGCCTTTATCCCAATCTTTTCAGTGTCAAAGCAGTAAGATCTGATCATGTTTTTCAAAGTTTGATGGAATCTTTCTAAGGCACCTTGGCTTTCAGGGTGGTAAGCCGATGACTTGTGTTGCTTAATTCCAAGTTCGTACATGACTTGCTGAAAAATTCCTGACATAAAATTTGAGCCCTGGTCTGACTGGATAGATTTTTGGAGGCCTACAAATGTGAAGAACTTCACAAGTGCATTAACTATTGTTTTAGCCTTGATATTCCTGAGTGGGATAGCTTCAGGAAAGCGAGTTGAAGCACACATTATGGTCAGAAGATATTCACAACCTTTCTTTGTTTTGGGTAAGGGACCTACACAATCAATAATCACTCTGCTGAAAGGTTCATCAAAGGCAGGAATGGGCTGCAATTGAGCTTTTGGAATGGTCTGATTGGGATTTCCTACCATCTGACAAGTGTGGCAGGATTTGCAGTGCTGTGAAACATCAGATTTTAATCCTGGCCAGTAGAAATGATTAAGGATCTTGTGATAGGTCTTACACCTAAATGGCCTGACATTGGAGTTTCATGGGCCAAGTTTAAGATTTCAGGGCGATAAACCCTAGGAACCACAATTTGGTGGTTAACAGTCCACTCATCTTCTGCGGAGACATTGGAGGACGCCATTTTCGCATTAATATGCCATTTTTGACATAATAGCAAACAGGGACCTGGGATATTTCTTTTTCATCTAAAGCCCTTTCAAATAAAGGCGAGATCTCAGAATCACTGTGTTGTTCTTTACAAAGCTGTGACCTTGACATCTGGTCATGACCTTGATCATTTGACGTTGAGGGTGAAAGGTCATTTTCTGACCCCGACCTTGGATTGCTAGGGTCAGTCTGAATATCAGACTGACTAGGGGAAAGAGATGTTGAAATATCTTTATTAAAGGACTGACCTATCAAAGTGTCAGTTAAATTTATGTCCTGCATCCCATCATATAATTTGGCTTTCTTAGCCATTGCCCTAGTAACAGCACAAGAAGGGTAAAGGTCAGGAATTTCCTGCTCAATGGGATCAGGCGGTTGATCAACACATGGTGTGCTGGTCAAAAGTGGGTTTTTCTGAATCTTTTTCTGATTGCGCCTTTTCCTGATCTTTGCCTACTTGTACCTTTTTACCACAACCTTATCTCCTGCCAAATCATTGCCTAACAGCAAATGAATACCTTTAAAAGGTAAGGAAGGTCTAATACCTACAGCCACGGGACCTGTTACTAAGTCAGAGGACAAATAGATATTATGGAGGGGTACGTTAACAAATCCACACTCTACGCCCTGGATAAGGACACTTGTCCCAGAAGAAGACTTCTCGGAAAATGGCAAGGTATCTGCTAAGATAAGGGATTGAGAAGCTCCGGTATCTCGTAAGATTTTGATAGGGGTAGACTGGGCAGAGTCACTGTTAAGTGACACAAAACCATCTGATAAGAATGGTTCATAAATCTCCATAATAGAATCCTCAGAGACTGACTCTTTACAAGTTCTGGTCAGTATAGGGTTTTCTTCCTGGATACAAGACTGTGGTTTAGCCTTTAAGGAGGTGAGACCTGTCGGTTTAGCTCTATCTAGATTTTCTCTTTCTTTCTTTCGTTTCAGTGCCAAACATTCAGAAATAATGTGGCCAGTTTTCTTACAATAATTACAAATTGGCTGGGATAAGGGATTTTGTCCTTTGTTTTCACTAAAAAATTTGGGTTTTGGACTGGAATTGTCAGTTGGATTACTGGGATTGGCTTTGGGACCGGACTGAGGGGAATATGGTTTTGACTGAGGGGTAATTTGCTTTGATTGAGGGTTATATGGTTTCCTAGGATATGGCTTGTTGACAAATGAAGCCTTATGAGTCAAAGCATAGTCATCAGCTAAACGTGCTGCTGTTTCCAAGTTTTCAACTTCTCTTTCGTTCAAGAAAGCCTTAACATCAGAATGTATGCACCGTTTGAATTCTTCAACAAGCATGAGCTGCCTTAGCTTTGCATGATCAGAACCTACTTTCTTTGAAGAACACCATCTATCAAATAGTTGCTCTTTTGTTCTAGCAAACTCAACATGAGTCTGGTCATGTTCTTTTCTACAGTCTCTAAATTTCTGCCTGCATGCCTCAGGGACCAACTCATAAGCCTTAAGAATAAATTCCTTTACTGTATCATAATCTGAGCTTTGCTCAAGAGAAAGCTGAGTGTAAATTTCTCGAGCTTTACCAATTACAACACTTTGCAAAAGCAAGGTCCAGTGCTCTCTTGGCCATTTCAAGTTTTCTGCCACCTTCTCAAAATGTAAGAAATATTTGTCAACCTCTTTTCCTTGAAATGGAGGAACGAGACGAATGTGTTTTGTGACATCAAATACTGTACTAGTAGCCAAAGGCAAAGATTTTGATTTTGATTTGTCATTAAGTTCAATTTCCTTCATTCTTAACTGAAATTGCCTTTCTCTTTCTTTTTCTTCAATTTCAAATTTAAATTTTTCTTTTTCAATTTCAAGCCTTTCTTCTCTTTCTAATTTTTCTTTTTCAAACTCAATTTTTTCTCGTTCTAATTCTCTTTGTTTTTTCTTCTCTCGTTCTTCCATTTCTAACTTTTGTTTATGCATTCTTTCTTCCCGTTCTAAAGTTTCCAATCTTATTCTTTCTTCCCTTTCTGCCTTTTCTGCCCTTATTCTTTCATCCCGTTCTAAAGTTTCCAACCTTATTCTTTCTTCATACTCAAATTTTAGTTTTTCCATCTCAATTTGTCTTTTGATTTCTAGTTCCCTCAACTGCAAGTCAGTCTGAGTGACTAGAATCTGAGAAGTAGCCGAGGAATCAAAAATTTCCTCGTCAACATAAAACTGAATCAAAATGTTCTAAATTTCATGTTTTAACATGGAAGTCTTGATATTTGACAACCCATAATGATCAGCTATGTCTAAGAGGTCACTCTTTTTGGCCTTATCTAACAGCTCCTGAGAAGGCGCAGCAATAAAGTCACTTAGTTTGAATGACATGGTTGCTTTTTGCTGGCTTTAGCTATTTAAACAGCAAACAGTGAAGATACTTTACTGTTTAAGATGTTTGTTCTTGATGATTCATTGACTAGTTAGAGATTCACCACGAGGACCAAATAACTAACTAAATGTAATGAACCACTGCAGAAGCTGAGGGTGAGGTTATGGCCATGTAAAACCGGTTTAAGCCCGCCAGTAACTTTGTGTTACTGATCGTTCCAAGTCGATACTTCTGTGGTGGTTCTTTTTGTTTTATGTCTTGGTGTATAAATTTTTTTTGTGCTGTTGGCGCCTTATGTATGTTTTCATATTTTTAGTTAAGTTAAGGTAACTGAGTGGCCACCTATTGGGAAAATAGCTGCTCATTCGGCTTACGATATGTTTCATGGTATGAGTACCTGATTGTTAGTTTGGTTTTTTCCCACCTCGGTTTTTGGAGTGGGAATCTTTTTCTGATTGCACCTTTTCCTGATCTTTGCCTACTTGTACCTTTTTAGAATTTTAAATAAATTTGGTGCACAAGAAATTTCAATCCCGGACTCGAGCCCCCAATTCTGTTACGTGCCAGGCGTAACTAGAAGATTAAGGAAACCGACAAGTTGGTTAGCCAGCAACAAGCTTTGTTTAAAATTTAACAAATCTATTTAGAAGTGATTTAACCAGTAATTACATGTGAAACAATCAAAAGCATATATACAATCAAACAAAAATGAATGTACAATACCTTTCAAGATGTTAATTCCCTTAAAGAATGTCTGAATGTCCCTCAGAATTTTTTAACACAAGTCTGTATCAGTTTCTGATCCCAAGAATTAAAGTTTGTTTCAAAATAGCACTATGTCCCAATCCAGAATCGAATATCACAAAGTAATCCAAGAATAAGTTTAAATTCCAGTAAGATAGATTTTGACTTCTTAATAGTAACAGTACCCAAAGATTGTCCTTATGAAAATTTGTAGCCCTTATATAGCACTGAGGAACATTCAGGATTCTTCCAGCAAATTCTATGACATCATATACTAAAAATAACAAGTTGTTTACCAAAATTTAATGTTCTGGAATATTCTAGAGAGGCCATTATTCTTCCAGAAAATTCCACAATATTCTTTTGACATAAAAAAAAAGATTTTTCTAGAAGATTCTACATCTTTGGTTCTTCCAGATTTTTCCGGACTTTTCCGTCAAAGAACAATTTGAAATATCTAGAAAATTCTGAAGTAAACAACCTGTTTATGTTCAATATCTGGGACACTAAAAGTAAATAATTGCTAAGGACAACAAGTAAACATCATATGTATAACATCATACTTTCCTGGGCATACTCCCTTGGGAAGTTTACCAGTACTGAATGCACATCTTTCAACAAGTAACTGTCATACATAACACAATATCTTGTTAACATTATTTTTATCTTCAGTACCACACTGTTTTGAAAATGGTGGTTTAAATTAATTAATCTATGAATATTCCTATGAATATTAATAATAGTCGTTTAGGGAGATGTTTCCGTTAAGCCTCAGTCCCACTGCGCTTACGATCGCTTAAGATCGCCTTACGACCAGTTTAGGATCACATTTCTGAGATAATCACAGGTAAACACAGTGGATCGCACGACCGATCTGAAGAAATTTGGGTCGGTCCTCTGAAATAATCAGTTTTAGGGATCGATTTAAGGACCCACGACCATTCCAAATATCGGATGCAGTTTAAGAAGTACGGATGTTGCTGAAATAGTTTTTATGAGAAAATGATGCTTTATAGTATAATCTTGAAAAAGATAATCTTAAGTATCTGAGATCATCCTACGACCGTTCCTAGCGTTCCTGAGCAATCGTAGGATTAAAATCCGTCGCAAGCGGTTCTTGACATGATCAAAATTCTAAAAACAATCGTTAGCAGGTCATATGACTAAAATGGGCGTGATATGCCAGAGATGTACCGTTAAATCTGAGTGAACACGTCCATTCATGTGAATTACGTAAAAACCGTTTGTTTTCTAAACTAATCTGATGCTTAAAACGAGACTACAAGAATGATCGCCTCGTCAGTTGAAAACTGTTTCCACCACGTTTGGGCATATATAAGGCACTGTCTTTTAATCGAATATATTTAGCAAAATCGTAGGATTGTGTTACATCCGAAAGGATCGGTCTTAAGATCAAGAAAATTTCTAAAGAATGTCGTAATACCCCCGAATCTTAAGACTATCTTGCGTTTCTGCAATCGTACGATGCAGTGGGACTGAGGCTTTATGAAACCTGGCAACAAAGACCTGAGAGAAATACTGTGAAATTACTCATTACGCCGAGGCGGTTCTAACGAGTACCCACAATCTATGTTTTGGAGTAAAAATAAGAAAAATAGGTATACCCCTGCATACCCCAGTTTTACTATATAAAAGTGGGGTATAAGGGGGTGTTTTCCTGATGTGTATACGTATTCTTTTGCAAGATTAACTGGGACAGTCACGACTTGCGTTTTATTTGTATTTGGATATGCCTCAATTTTTTAATGATTTTGCGCAGCAAACAAACGCTTGTTTGATGTGAGACGGGGTGTGCCTTGTTTTAGTTTACTAAAAGTATCAATAGAAAATGAACCACCTCGTGGAAAAACCAACAATGTGGTTTCCGAACAGGTCTAACACAAACCGGCCTGTACAGCTACAGAAGCAGGCTAGAAGCTTGAAATTTTGGAGTTAAGTAGAGGAGGAATTGTACTATCCGAGTAGCGAAAACAAAGGCGCTGATCAGCTTCGCAGTTACTGCGAAGCTGATCTGCGCCTTTGATTTCGCCTAAGCAGATTGTTGGTTTTCCCATATGGCGGCTCAAATAATACAAGTATGATACATGGCATTCATTTGCTGGTAATAATATTGTTAATTAAAATCAGAAATTGAAACAAAATAACACAGTCATCGTGCTAATGAAATGTTAAAAGGGGAAGTACAAGTTGAAACACGATGCTTCTATTTAATCAAGGATTAATAAATTCTTTGAAAACAAATAAAATCTTACGATTAACATTTCCATACAAAACCCAACACCGCCAAACTTACATTTAACATTCCAATGTGTTTCGATTGCAAAGGAAGACCGGTGAAACTGTGTACTTTTAAGTGAGATACTGTCTTTCGTATGCACCACGAAAACAGATCCGTGTAATAAATTCCCATTTAACCTCCCAACTGCAACCCCCTTTTTATGTAGTGAAAGTGGGTTTACAGGAACCTATACAAGAAATAATGATGGTCTTTCTCATTAATAAGAGACGAACGACCACAGAGGAATACCTGATTCTTCATATTATTGTTCAAAATCATAGACTTTTAGAACAACAATCAATGTTTTGAGCGAAAATACTTTAAATACAAATAATATTGTATCAAAATTTTCCAATAAAAAGTTTCAGTTCTTGCCTCGAAAAATATCTCTGTATATTGCATTGGGCAAGTTTTCGTAATGGTATATACTTAACAAAATTCCCAACGCACCTAGTAATAATTTTTAAAATATTTCCAAAAACGAAAGGACTGTAAGTCTTCAAATTCTCTACACGATGAAAATACCCATTTTCAAACAGAATGCTGAAATTTTATCGCAATCGGTGAATTCTGTCGAAAATAATCGAACTTTTGGAAATCGTTCCCTTCTTTCGAAAAATCAAACGCTGCTAAAACAAAAACAATAGAATCGATACGCCGTTGAAAATTGCAAATTAAGTCCAAAATCATGATCTGTTCAATAATGTTATTGAATTTGAGTAAAGAGAACAACACCCATTGGCATGAAAGTCAGTTGTGTATCGAAAAAAAAAGCGTCTGATAAAGTCTTGTAATTAACAATTTGATTTCTCAAGGATCCAGATCGATTTATCTTGCACAGCCAGTACCTGGTGGAGCACTCAAAGCGATTTTGCATTGACAGAATCCGGCCCGGTCACAGTTTTAATACTATTAGCCAAATGAGCAACGCAGATTTACCACTTGCATGTGAATTATTGTGAAGTGCGACAAAGTCTTGGGACGACAGACTGAGGAAAAAGGGGCTGAAAATGTCAACATAAAAAGTAACGGTCGACGCCCGAACAAGAGGTGTCATGATATCATGCGACTTGTTAGAGTAAAAAGGCGAAAATAAAACGTCATTGTTCCATTGATACTTAACGTATTTTAAACGTATCAACGCTAGACGAGCTATCCTCTCTACTTATACCCAGGGAGCCAAGCCCCGTTTTGGGAAGAGGAGGTGACATCACCTGCTATAGTTGGTTTGAATACATTTTTAGTTAGGCTTTGCCATCCTATTGAAGGCCTGGGTGGACTGCTCACGAAATTTTTTTGGCGCGATGGTTAAATTACACATTGTTTCATGCTGTTTAAGCTGCCTACTTATTACAAACGTTTTCAAGATATATGACCATATCTTTTGTGCTTCAGATCATAAACTTCTTAATTTTCTAGTCTGGAGCAATGCTAGGAATCACAGATTAAGAAGTAATCTTATTATATTGTTTAATTCATACTTTGGAGCTCTTGTTTTAGTATTTATGATGTCAAATTACCCCACCCACTTACATAATAATATGGATCATGAAAGTTAAATAAATGCATATTGATTCGTGAGATGTTGAAGAACAAATGAATATGTGATATGCGCATAAACATTATACATGTATTTATGTTTATTTCAGTCATTCAGTTTCTTAATAAATCAAACCCATGGTCAGATTACCGTTTCCTATAAAATGACAGATATAAGTTCTCATTGTTCCATAGGTTGGATCATGCATACCTTTAAGCAAGTGGCTATGAAATACTACAATTGTATCTAGTTAAATATTCATTATTGTCATATCAATCATTTGATACCAATTTCAGCTCTCTAGGGATTTTGGTTGCTGAGATATAAACGTTTCCGTTGGTATACCCCCTCTATATTTCTGTGATTTATATCTAATATTTTAAGTTATCATCAATATTTAAACAACAAGATAGTTATCATATTCATTTATCTAATCATTGGTTATGGAACATCATAATGAAAATCATTTGATGTCAATTTTAGCTCTCTATGACATTTGGTTGCCGAGTTATCATGTTTTTGTTGGCATACCCCCTCCACGTTTCTGTGATATTTCTCTAATATTCAAAGTGTTATCAATATTCGAAAAACAAGTAAGTCAGATTGTTTGTGTGCCTTAGCACATGGTTATTGAACATTATCTTAGCAATCATTTGATACCAATTTCAACCATCTGGAGCATTTGGTCACTGAGATAGTAGCAGTTTTATTGGTATACCCCCATCGTTTGTCATTGATTTTTCTCTTATATCTTATGTTTTTTAAACATTGGAGCAACAAGAAAGTCAGCTTGTTTATGTATCTTATTACATGGTTATAGAATATTGTCATAGCAATTATTTGATACCAATTTTAGCTCTCTATGGCTTTTGGTTGCTGAGATAAATACGTTTCCATTGGTATACCCCCTCTAATTTTCTGAGATTTTTATCCAATATTTAAAAATTTCATCAATATTACAACAACAAGAAAGTAATATTATATATGCGTCTTATCACACGATTATAGAACACTATTATAGCAATCATCTGAAACCCATTTCAGCTCTCTAGAGCTTTTGTTCACTAAGATATTTTCAATTTTATTGGTATACCCCCTTCATTTACCAATGAATTTTCTCTTATATCTTAAGTTTTCTTAAATATTGGAGCAACAAGAAAGTCAGCTTATTTATATATCTTATAATATGGTTATAGAATATAGTCATAGCAATCATTTGATACCAATTTCAGCTCTCTATGGCTTTTGGTTGCTGAGATATATACGTTTCCATTGGTATACCCACTCTATTTTTTTTTAGATTTTTATCAAATATTTAAAGTTCTCATCAATATCCCAACAACAAGAAAGTAGTATTATTTTTGTGTCTTATTAATGATTATAGCACATTATTACAGCAATCATTTGAAACCAATTTCAGCTCTCTAGAGCTTTTGGTCACCAAGATATTTTCAAGTTTATTGGTATACCCCATAGAATTCCAATGATTTTTCTCTTATATCTTAAGTTTTCTTTAATATTGAAGCAGCAAGGAATTCAGCTTATTTAAATATCTTAATATATGGTTTTTAGAATATAGTCATAGCAATCTTTTGATACCAATTTGTGCTCTCTATGGCTTTTTGTTGCTGAGATATAAACATTTCTGTAGGTATACCCCCTCCATTTTCTGTGATGTTTCGCTAATATTTTAAGTTTTCATCACTACTCGAACAGCACGAAAGTCTTATTATTTATGTATCATATTTTGTTATTATCAAAGCGATTATTTGTTACCAATTTCAGCTCTTTATGGCTTTTGGTAGCTGAGCAATAAATGTTTTTGCAGGTATACCCCTCCATTGTTCTGTGATTTTTCTCTTATACTGAAAGTTCTCATCAATATATGTACACATAGAAAGTCAAATTATGTCTGTATTTTATCACATCATTAAAGAACATTAGCATAACAATAATTTGATATAAATTTCAGATCTCTAGAATTGTTGGTTGCTGAGATATCAGCAATGTTGTTGGTATACCCCCTTCTTTTATCTGTTATTTTTCTACAATATCTGAAGATCTCTTTAATATTTGAGCATAAAGTTATCCAGCTTTTTTATATATCTTATTACATGGTTATAGAACATTGTCATAGCAATCATTTGATACCATTTAAAGCTCTCTAGATCTTTTGATTGCTGAGATATAATCAATTGTGCTGGTATACTCCATTTTTATGTGATTTTCCCTAATATAAAAAGTTCTCATTGATATTCAAACACCAGGAAGTCAGTTTGCTTTTTTATATCTTATTACATGGTTAAAGAACATTGTCAAAACAATCATTTGATACCTATTTCTGCTCTCTATGTCTATCAGTAGCCAAGATATATGTGGTAGTATAGGGGTACCACATTACTTCCTCTGTTTATTATGGGTGTGGGTGAACACTGTGATTTTATGTGACACAAATGGGCATTAAATTGATCCTCTGACCAAACTGGCACCCATGAGCATTTGTTCTAAGGGCGGAAGGTACTTCCTAAAGATAACCCATCCCAAACACTTCAAAACTAATGGTAATAGATTTTCCCTTTCTTTAATCTTGATTTTCATCATTTTCATTAATATTCATGAAAATGCAAATGAGAATTTTTATTTAGGCCCATGGCATCAACAAATTTGTCAAATAGTACTATTGGTACAATAACAATGAGCCACAATGATAGTTTAGGGCTGAAATTAGTTTTTATGGGATAATTGATTTTTAATTGTTTCTGTTTATTTATTTTAATATTTTAATAGAAATTCATGAATATGCAAAAAAAGGAATAAATAAGCAATACAATTTGTTATAAAAATAATGATTACATCAACATTTATTGATAAAAATGTACTGATAAAAATATATTGATTCTCATAATTGCACATAAATTTTTACATATACATTAAGTGGGTGGGGTAATTCAATGCCTTAAGATGACACAGTTTACTCAAATGACACATTTACAGCTTTATACATGGCTAAGACATACTCAGCTGCAATCAGACAAGACAAAATTACATCAGGATAGTATACGATATTGAAGAAACATATAAATATGACTGTTCGTAATATATTTGTGTAGTGCATTTCAGCTGTATATAACAAATAGTATGTCTAAATACCGTCTGATTAAAGCATCACGCCAAAAAAATTTCCAGAGCAGTCCACTTAGACCTTCTTTTGGAAGGTCAGAGCTATCCAAAAAAGCATTCAAAACAACTATAGCAGGAGATGTCACCTCCAACCTTTTTTTTGCGAGATAGAGACTTTTGGCTCCCTGGGCCCAGGGAGCCAAGCCCCGTTTTGGGAAGAGGAGGTGACATCACCTGCTATAGTTGGTTTGAATACATTTTTAGTTAGGCTTTGCCATCCTATTGAAGGCCTGGGTGGACTGCTCACGAAATTTTTTTGGCGCGATGGTTAAATTACACATTGTTTCATGCTGTTTAAGCTGCCTACTTATTACAAACGTTTTCAAGATATATGACCATATCTTTTGTGCTTCAGATCATAAACTTCTTAATTTTCTAGTCTGGAGCAATGCTAGGAATCACAGATTAAGAAGTAATCTTATTATATTGTTTAATTCATACTTTGGAGCTCTTGTTTTAGTATTTATGATGTCAAATTACCCCACCCACTTACATAATAATATGGATCATGAAAGTTAAATAAATGCATATTGATTCGTGAGATGTTGAAGAACAAATGAATATGTGATATGCGCATAAACATTATACATGTATTTATGTTTATTTCAGTCATTCAGTTTCTTAATAAATCAAACCCATGGTCAGATTACCGTTTCCTATAAAATGACAGATATAAGTTCTCATTGTTCCATAGGTTGGATCATGCATACCTTTAAGCAAGTGGCTATGAAATACTACAATTGTATCTAGTTAAATATTCATTATTGTCATATCAATCATTTGATACCAATTTCAGCTCTCTAGGGATTTTGGTTGCTGAGATATAAACGTTTCCGTTGGTATACCCCCTCTATATTTCTGTGATTTATATCTAATATTTTAAGTTATCATCAATATTTAAACAACAAGATAGTTATCATATTCATTTATCTAATCATTGGTTATGGAACATCATAATGAAAATCATTTGATGTCAATTTTAGCTCTCTATGACATTTGGTTGCCGAGTTATCATGTTTTTGTTGGCATACCCCCTCCACGTTTCTGTGATATTTCTCTAATATTCAAAGTGTTATCAATATTCGAAAAACAAGTAAGTCAGATTGTTTGTGTGCCTTAGCACATGGTTATTGAACATTATCTTAGCAATCATTTGATACCAATTTCAACCATCTGGAGCATTTGGTCACTGAGATAGTAGCAGTTTTATTGGTATACCCCCATCGTTTGTCATTGATTTTTCTCTTATATCTTATGTTTTTTAAACATTGGAGCAACAAGAAAGTCAGCTTGTTTATGTATCTTATTACATGGTTATAGAATATTGTCATAGCAATTATTTGATACCAATTTTAGCTCTCTATGGCTTTTGGTTGCTGAGATAAATACGTTTCCATTGGTATACCCCCTCTAATTTTCTGAGATTTTTATCCAATATTTAAAAATTTCATCAATATTACAACAACAAGAAAGTAATATTATATATGCGTCTTATCACACGATTATAGAACACTATTATAGCAATCATCTGAAACCCATTTCAGCTCTCTAGAGCTTTTGTTCACTAAGATATTTTCAATTTTATTGGTATACCCCCTTCATTTACCAATGAATTTTCTCTTATATCTTAAGTTTTCTTAAATATTGGAGCAACAAGAAAGTCAGCTTATTTATATATCTTATAATATGGTTATAGAATATAGTCATAGCAATCATTTGATACCAATTTCAGCTCTCTATGGCTTTTGGTTGCTGAGATATATACGTTTCCATTGGTATACCCACTCTATTTTTTTTTAGATTTTTATCAAATATTTAAAGTTCTCATCAATATCCCAACAACAAGAAAGTAGTATTATTTTTGTGTCTTATTAATGATTATAGCACATTATTACAGCAATCATTTGAAACCAATTTCAGCTCTCTAGAGCTTTTGGTCACCAAGATATTTTCAAGTTTATTGGTATACCCCATAGAATTCCAATGATTTTTCTCTTATATCTTAAGTTTTCTTTAATATTGAAGCAGCAAGGAATTCAGCTTATTTAAATATCTTAATATATGGTTTTTAGAATATAGTCATAGCAATCTTTTGATACCAATTTGTGCTCTCTATGGCTTTTTGTTGCTGAGATATAAACATTTCTGTAGGTATACCCCCTCCATTTTCTGTGATGTTTCGCTAATATTTTAAGTTTTCATCACTACTCGAACAGCACGAAAGTCTTATTATTTATGTATCATATTTTGTTATTATCAAAGCGATTATTTGTTACCAATTTCAGCTCTTTATGGCTTTTGGTAGCTGAGCAATAAATGTTTTTGCAGGTATACCCCTCCATTGTTCTGTGATTTTTCTCTTATACTGAAAGTTCTCATCAATATATGTACACATAGAAAGTCAAATTATGTCTGTATTTTATCACATCATTAAAGAACATTAGCATAACAATAATTTGATATAAATTTCAGATCTCTAGAATTGTTGGTTGCTGAGATATCAGCAATGTTGTTGGTATACCCCCTTCTTTTATCTGTTATTTTTCTACAATATCTGAAGATCTCTTTAATATTTGAGCATAAAGTTATCCAGCTTTTTTATATATCTTATTACATGGTTATAGAACATTGTCATAGCAATCATTTGATACCATTTAAAGCTCTCTAGATCTTTTGATTGCTGAGATATAATCAATTGTGCTGGTATACTCCATTTTTATGTGATTTTCCCTAATATAAAAAGTTCTCATTGATATTCAAACACCAGGAAGTCAGTTTGCTTTTTTATATCTTATTACATGGTTAAAGAACATTGTCAAAACAATCATTTGATACCTATTTCTGCTCTCTATGTCTATCAGTAGCCAAGATATATGTGGTAGTATAGGGGTACCACATTACTTCCTCTGTTTATTATGGGTGTGGGTGAACACTGTGATTTTATGTGACACAAATGGGCATTAAATTGATCCTCTGACCAAACTGGCACCCATGAGCATTTGTTCTAAGGGCGGAAGGTACTTCCTAAAGATAACCCATCCCAAACACTTCAAAACTAATGGTAATAGATTTTCCCTTTCTTTAATCTTGATTTTCATCATTTTCATTAATATTCATGAAAATGCAAATGAGAATTTTTATTTAGGCCCATGGCATCAACAAATTTGTCAAATAGTACTATTGGTACAATAACAATGAGCCACAATGATAGTTTAGGGCTGAAATTAGTTTTTATGGGATAATTGATTTTTAATTGTTTCTGTTTATTTATTTTAATATTTTAATAGAAATTCATGAATATGCAAAAAAAGGAATAAATAAGCAATACAATTTGTTATAAAAATAATGATTACATCAACATTTATTGATAAAAATGTACTGATAAAAATATATTGATTCTCATAATTGCACATAAATTTTTACATATACATTAAGTGGGTGGGGTAATTCAATGCCTTAAGATGACACAGTTTACTCAAATGACACATTTACAGCTTTATACATGGCTAAGACATACTCAGCTGCAATCAGACAAGACAAAATTACATCAGGATAGTATACGATATTGAAGAAACATATAAATATGACTGTTCGTAATATATTTGTGTAGTGCATTTCAGCTGTATATAACAAATAGTATGTCTAAATACCGTCTGATTAAAGCATCACGCCAAAAAAATTTCCAGAGCAGTCCACTTAGACCTTCTTTTGGAAGGTCAGAGCTATCCAAAAAAGCATTCAAAACAACTATAGCAGGAGATGTCACCTCCAACCTTTTTTTTGCGAGATAGAGACTTTTGGCTCCCTGGGCCCAGGGAGCCAAGCCCCGTTTTGGGAAGAGGAGGTGACATCACCTGCTATAGTTGGTTTGAATACATTTTTAGTTAGGCTTTGCCATCCTATTGAAGGCCTGGGTGGACTGCTCACGAAATTTTTTTGGCGCGATGGTTAAATTACACATTGTTTCATGCTGTTTAAGCTGCCTACTTATTACAAACGTTTTCAAGATATATGACCATATCTTTTGTGCTTCAGATCATAAACTTCTTAATTTTCTAGTCTGGAGCAATGCTAGGAATCACAGATTAAGAAGTAATCTTATTATATTGTTTAATTCATACTTTGGAGCTCTTGTTTTAGTATTTATGATGTCAAATTACCCCACCCACTTACATAATAATATGGATCATGAAAGTTAAATAAATGCATATTGATTCGTGAGATGTTGAAGAACAAATGAATATGTGATATGCGCATAAACATTATACATGTATTTATGTTTATTTCAGTCATTCAGTTTCTTAATAAATCAAACCCATGGTCAGATTACCGTTTCCTATAAAATGACAGATATAAGTTCTCATTGTTCCATAGGTTGGATCATGCATACCTTTAAGCAAGTGGCTATGAAATACTACAATTGTATCTAGTTAAATATTCATTATTGTCATATCAATCATTTGATACCAATTTCAGCTCTCTAGGGATTTTGGTTGCTGAGATATAAACGTTTCCGTTGGTATACCCCCTCTATATTTCTGTGATTTATATCTAATATTTTAAGTTATCATCAATATTTAAACAACAAGATAGTTATCATATTCATTTATCTAATCATTGGTTATGGAACATCATAATGAAAATCATTTGATGTCAATTTTAGCTCTCTATGACATTTGGTTGCCGAGTTATCATGTTTTTGTTGGCATACCCCCTCCACGTTTCTGTGATATTTCTCTAATATTCAAAGTGTTATCAATATTCGAAAAACAAGTAAGTCAGATTGTTTGTGTGCCTTAGCACATGGTTATTGAACATTATCTTAGCAATCATTTGATACCAATTTCAACCATCTGGAGCATTTGGTCACTGAGATAGTAGCAGTTTTATTGGTATACCCCCATCGTTTGTCATTGATTTTTCTCTTATATCTTATGTTTTTTAAACATTGGAGCAACAAGAAAGTCAGCTTGTTTATGTATCTTATTACATGGTTATAGAATATTGTCATAGCAATTATTTGATACCAATTTTAGCTCTCTATGGCTTTTGGTTGCTGAGATAAATACGTTTCCATTGGTATACCCCCTCTAATTTTCTGAGATTTTTATCCAATATTTAAAAATTTCATCAATATTACAACAACAAGAAAGTAATATTATATATGCGTCTTATCACACGATTATAGAACACTATTATAGCAATCATCTGAAACCCATTTCAGCTCTCTAGAGCTTTTGTTCACTAAGATATTTTCAATTTTATTGGTATACCCCCTTCATTTACCAATGAATTTTCTCTTATATCTTAAGTTTTCTTAAATATTGGAGCAACAAGAAAGTCAGCTTATTTATATATCTTATAATATGGTTATAGAATATAGTCATAGCAATCATTTGATACCAATTTCAGCTCTCTATGGCTTTTGGTTGCTGAGATATATACGTTTCCATTGGTATACCCACTCTATTTTTTTTTAGATTTTTATCAAATATTTAAAGTTCTCATCAATATCCCAACAACAAGAAAGTAGTATTATTTTTGTGTCTTATTAATGATTATAGCACATTATTACAGCAATCATTTGAAACCAATTTCAGCTCTCTAGAGCTTTTGGTCACCAAGATATTTTCAAGTTTATTGGTATACCCCATAGAATTCCAATGATTTTTCTCTTATATCTTAAGTTTTCTTTAATATTGAAGCAGCAAGGAATTCAGCTTATTTAAATATCTTAATATATGGTTTTTAGAATATAGTCATAGCAATCTTTTGATACCAATTTGTGCTCTCTATGGCTTTTTGTTGCTGAGATATAAACATTTCTGTAGGTATACCCCCTCCATTTTCTGTGATGTTTCGCTAATATTTTAAGTTTTCATCACTACTCGAACAGCACGAAAGTCTTATTATTTATGTATCATATTTTGTTATTATCAAAGCGATTATTTGTTACCAATTTCAGCTCTTTATGGCTTTTGGTAGCTGAGCAATAAATGTTTTTGCAGGTATACCCCTCCATTGTTCTGTGATTTTTCTCTTATACTGAAAGTTCTCATCAATATATGTACACATAGAAAGTCAAATTATGTCTGTATTTTATCACATCATTAAAGAACATTAGCATAACAATAATTTGATATAAATTTCAGATCTCTAGAATTGTTGGTTGCTGAGATATCAGCAATGTTGTTGGTATACCCCCTTCTTTTATCTGTTATTTTTCTACAATATCTGAAGATCTCTTTAATATTTGAGCATAAAGTTATCCAGCTTTTTTATATATCTTATTACATGGTTATAGAACATTGTCATAGCAATCATTTGATACCATTTAAAGCTCTCTAGATCTTTTGATTGCTGAGATATAATCAATTGTGCTGGTATACTCCATTTTTATGTGATTTTCCCTAATATAAAAAGTTCTCATTGATATTCAAACACCAGGAAGTCAGTTTGCTTTTTTATATCTTATTACATGGTTAAAGAACATTGTCAAAACAATCATTTGATACCTATTTCTGCTCTCTATGTCTATCAGTAGCCAAGATATATGTGGTAGTATAGGGGTACCACATTACTTCCTCTGTTTATTATGGGTGTGGGTGAACACTGTGATTTTATGTGACACAAATGGGCATTAAATTGATCCTCTGACCAAACTGGCACCCATGAGCATTTGTTCTAAGGGCGGAAGGTACTTCCTAAAGATAACCCATCCCAAACACTTCAAAACTAATGGTAATAGATTTTCCCTTTCTTTAATCTTGATTTTCATCATTTTCATTAATATTCATGAAAATGCAAATGAGAATTTTTATTTAGGCCCATGGCATCAACAAATTTGTCAAATAGTACTATTGGTACAATAACAATGAGCCACAATGATAGTTTAGGGCTGAAATTAGTTTTTATGGGATAATTGATTTTTAATTGTTTCTGTTTATTTATTTTAATATTTTAATAGAAATTCATGAATATGCAAAAAAAGGAATAAATAAGCAATACAATTTGTTATAAAAATAATGATTACATCAACATTTATTGATAAAAATGTACTGATAAAAATATATTGATTCTCATAATTGCACATAAATTTTTACATATACATTAAGTGGGTGGGGTAATTCAATGCCTTAAGATGACACAGTTTACTCAAATGACACATTTACAGCTTTATACATGGCTAAGACATACTCAGCTGCAATCAGACAAGACAAAATTACATCAGGATAGTATACGATATTGAAGAAACATATAAATATGACTGTTCGTAATATATTTGTGTAGTGCATTTCAGCTGTATATAACAAATAGTATGTCTAAATACCGTCTGATTAAAGCATCACGCCAAAAAAATTTCCAGAGCAGTCCACTTAGACCTTCTTTTGGAAGGTCAGAGCTATCCAAAAAAGCATTCAAAACAACTATAGCAGGAGATGTCACCTCCAACCTTTTTTTTGCGAGATAGAGACTTTTGGCTCCCTGGGCCCAGGGAGCCAAGCCCCGTTTTGGGAAGAGGAGGTGACATCACCTGCTATAGTTGGTTTGAATACATTTTTAGTTAGGCTTTGCCATCCTATTGAAGGCCTGGGTGGACTGCTCACGAAATTTTTTTGGCGCGATGGTTAAATTACACATTGTTTCATGCTGTTTAAGCTGCCTACTTATTACAAACGTTTTCAAGATATATGACCATATCTTTTGTGCTTCAGATCATAAACTTCTTAATTTTCTAGTCTGGAGCAATGCTAGGAATCACAGATTAAGAAGTAATCTTATTATATTGTTTAATTCATACTTTGGAGCTCTTGTTTTAGTATTTATGATGTCAAATTACCCCACCCACTTACATAATAATATGGATCATGAAAGTTAAATAAATGCATATTGATTCGTGAGATGTTGAAGAACAAATGAATATGTGATATGCGCATAAACATTATACATGTATTTATGTTTATTTCAGTCATTCAGTTTCTTAATAAATCAAACCCATGGTCAGATTACCGTTTCCTATAAAATGACAGATATAAGTTCTCATTGTTCCATAGGTTGGATCATGCATACCTTTAAGCAAGTGGCTATGAAATACTACAATTGTATCTAGTTAAATATTCATTATTGTCATATCAATCATTTGATACCAATTTCAGCTCTCTAGGGATTTTGGTTGCTGAGATATAAACGTTTCCGTTGGTATACCCCCTCTATATTTCTGTGATTTATATCTAATATTTTAAGTTATCATCAATATTTAAACAACAAGATAGTTATCATATTCATTTATCTAATCATTGGTTATGGAACATCATAATGAAAATCATTTGATGTCAATTTTAGCTCTCTATGACATTTGGTTGCCGAGTTATCATGTTTTTGTTGGCATACCCCCTCCACGTTTCTGTGATATTTCTCTAATATTCAAAGTGTTATCAATATTCGAAAAACAAGTAAGTCAGATTGTTTGTGTGCCTTAGCACATGGTTATTGAACATTATCTTAGCAATCATTTGATACCAATTTCAACCATCTGGAGCATTTGGTCACTGAGATAGTAGCAGTTTTATTGGTATACCCCCATCGTTTGTCATTGATTTTTCTCTTATATCTTATGTTTTTTAAACATTGGAGCAACAAGAAAGTCAGCTTGTTTATGTATCTTATTACATGGTTATAGAATATTGTCATAGCAATTATTTGATACCAATTTTAGCTCTCTATGGCTTTTGGTTGCTGAGATAAATACGTTTCCATTGGTATACCCCCTCTAATTTTCTGAGATTTTTATCCAATATTTAAAAATTTCATCAATATTACAACAACAAGAAAGTAATATTATATATGCGTCTTATCACACGATTATAGAACACTATTATAGCAATCATCTGAAACCCATTTCAGCTCTCTAGAGCTTTTGTTCACTAAGATATTTTCAATTTTATTGGTATACCCCCTTCATTTACCAATGAATTTTCTCTTATATCTTAAGTTTTCTTAAATATTGGAGCAACAAGAAAGTCAGCTTATTTATATATCTTATAATATGGTTATAGAATATAGTCATAGCAATCATTTGATACCAATTTCAGCTCTCTATGGCTTTTGGTTGCTGAGATATATACGTTTCCATTGGTATACCCACTCTATTTTTTTTTAGATTTTTATCAAATATTTAAAGTTCTCATCAATATCCCAACAACAAGAAAGTAGTATTATTTTTGTGTCTTATTAATGATTATAGCACATTATTACAGCAATCATTTGAAACCAATTTCAGCTCTCTAGAGCTTTTGGTCACCAAGATATTTTCAAGTTTATTGGTATACCCCATAGAATTCCAATGATTTTTCTCTTATATCTTAAGTTTTCTTTAATATTGAAGCAGCAAGGAATTCAGCTTATTTAAATATCTTAATATATGGTTTTTAGAATATAGTCATAGCAATCTTTTGATACCAATTTGTGCTCTCTATGGCTTTTTGTTGCTGAGATATAAACATTTCTGTAGGTATACCCCCTCCATTTTCTGTGATGTTTCGCTAATATTTTAAGTTTTCATCACTACTCGAACAGCACGAAAGTCTTATTATTTATGTATCATATTTTGTTATTATCAAAGCGATTATTTGTTACCAATTTCAGCTCTTTATGGCTTTTGGTAGCTGAGCAATAAATGTTTTTGCAGGTATACCCCTCCATTGTTCTGTGATTTTTCTCTTATACTGAAAGTTCTCATCAATATATGTACACATAGAAAGTCAAATTATGTCTGTATTTTATCACATCATTAAAGAACATTAGCATAACAATAATTTGATATAAATTTCAGATCTCTAGAATTGTTGGTTGCTGAGATATCAGCAATGTTGTTGGTATACCCCCTTCTTTTATCTGTTATTTTTCTACAATATCTGAAGATCTCTTTAATATTTGAGCATAAAGTTATCCAGCTTTTTTATATATCTTATTACATGGTTATAGAACATTGTCATAGCAATCATTTGATACCATTTAAAGCTCTCTAGATCTTTTGATTGCTGAGATATAATCAATTGTGCTGGTATACTCCATTTTTATGTGATTTTCCCTAATATAAAAAGTTCTCATTGATATTCAAACACCAGGAAGTCAGTTTGCTTTTTTATATCTTATTACATGGTTAAAGAACATTGTCAAAACAATCATTTGATACCTATTTCTGCTCTCTATGTCTATCAGTAGCCAAGATATATGTGGTAGTATAGGGGTACCACATTACTTCCTCTGTTTATTATGGGTGTGGGTGAACACTGTGATTTTATGTGACACAAATGGGCATTAAATTGATCCTCTGACCAAACTGGCACCCATGAGCATTTGTTCTAAGGGCGGAAGGTACTTCCTAAAGATAACCCATCCCAAACACTTCAAAACTAATGGTAATAGATTTTCCCTTTCTTTAATCTTGATTTTCATCATTTTCATTAATATTCATGAAAATGCAAATGAGAATTTTTATTTAGGCCCATGGCATCAACAAATTTGTCAAATAGTACTATTGGTACAATAACAATGAGCCACAATGATAGTTTAGGGCTGAAATTAGTTTTTATGGGATAATTGATTTTTAATTGTTTCTGTTTATTTATTTTAATATTTTAATAGAAATTCATGAATATGCAAAAAAAGGAATAAATAAGCAATACAATTTGTTATAAAAATAATGATTACATCAACATTTATTGATAAAAATGTACTGATAAAAATATATTGATTCTCATAATTGCACATAAATTTTTACATATACATTAAGTGGGTGGGGTAATTCAATGCCTTAAGATGACACAGTTTACTCAAATGACACATTTACAGCTTTATACATGGCTAAGACATACTCAGCTGCAATCAGACAAGACAAAATTACATCAGGATAGTATACGATATTGAAGAAACATATAAATATGACTGTTCGTAATATATTTGTGTAGTGCATTTCAGCTGTATATAACAAATAGTATGTCTAAATACCGTCTGATTAAAGCATCACGCCAAAAAAATTTCCAGAGCAGTCCACTTAGACCTTCTTTTGGAAGGTCAGAGCTATCCAAAAAAGCATTCAAAACAACTATAGCAGGAGATGTCACCTCCAACCTTTTTTTTGCGAGATAGAGACTTTTGGCTCCCTGGGTATATTAGCCGGTCGTTCTGGCGATCTTTTCGACAGACAGGCAAAATCTTTTTTGTGACCAAACAATAGTCACCACGACAGCAGGTTCAAAAACTGTTTTTGCATGATCCTCTTATGACGTGGTCACCTGATTAAATTCATCTAAATTGATCTAGTCATTATGCGCAAATGCTCGTCTAATAATAGTTTGCAAAATTTGAAAGCAAAATCTTTAATGAAACGAAAGTTATTCATTTTGTAATACTGATGCGTTGGCATTTTGCCAAGTGTATTGATCAACAGAATCGTCATTACGAAAACTGGCCGATGTAATATACAAAGATTTTAAAGTTGTAAAGATTTTCAGTAGTATTATGTCCCATTGCACCACTCATTCATTCGAGATTATCTGCCGTGGTTGGAAGGTCGGATTGGCGGATCACATGATGCGCAGCTTCTATAAATTGCACAGCTATTCGATACAATGTATCACATAAGTACAATCTCCGACATACTGGATTTCTATCCCGGCGAATTTTTTTTTCAAACTATGCATCATTTCTTAGTTACGAATTCATATTCGTAAGATGGGGGCTCGTCCAGGATGGACCATTTGAATCATTTAGTCATAAAATGACTTTCTCGTGATCATAAATGATTACTTTCTCGAAATGGGGGTGTGTTATGTCATGTATGTCCAGTTGCACCATCATTCATTCGAGATTATCTGCCGTGGTTGGAAGGTCGGGTTGGCAGATCACATGATGCGTAGCTTCTATAAATAGCACAGCTATTCGATACAATGTATCATATAAGTACAATCTCTGACATACTGCATCAGGGAGTCGACTCTTTGGCTCTACTGACCGACCAACTGATTACTGGTTAACCGCGCATGTCTGAGCCCGCCCAGGAAATGTGGTTTACTCAAACCATCCACACATATAAGCCTTATTGGCTTAGATGGATGGTTATATTTATAAAGCACATTTTGATTGTCATGACATCCTAATGTTGGGTAAAAGTCCCATAAAATGGAGGCAACATCACGAAATGACCATTGCCTTTGACTAGGACGTAAAGCGCCAATTCAAACAAACACAAATGTTTGGCTCAATGGTTAGAGCATTGAATTTCTACCCCAACGATCCGGGTTCGAATCCCATTAGGGACGTGGGATTTTTTTCAAAATTATGCATCATTTCTTAGTTAAGAATTTTCATATTCGTAAGAGTAGACAATATCTTATATTTTTCTTGCATTTGCTCAAAACATCTATCATATGATTTGAAGCAAAACTGCGAAAAATATGTATACCCCTGCAAACCCCAGTTTTTTTTTTCTATATAAAAGTAGGGTTTAAAGGTGTGTACATTTTAAGGACATGTTTTCCTGATGTGCTCAACGTCCCAGTCAACCTAAGAAAACATATCGTAAGCCGAGTGAGCAGCTATTATTCCAATAGGTGGTCACTCAGTTACCTAAACTTTACTTAAATTATAAAACAAACATAAGGTGCAAATAGCACAAAAATACAACACCCAGACATTAAACAATAAGAACTACCCCAGAAATATCGCCCTGGAACGATTAGTAATATAAAATTACTGGCGAGCTTAAATCGATTTTACAGGTACCTTACCTCACCCTCAGCTTCTGTAGTGGTTCACAACATTTATTCCAGGATTTCTTTTCAAACGCAAGATTTATAGGATATTGTAATGACGCAACTAGCAATAAACAAATATGGCTTTCATCGCTGCTCGTGACTTTAGTGATTTTCGGTAAATTTCACCTAAAATACATTAGTTAGTTTTGATACGAATTAATTTAGTATGGGCATGTAGCAATATATACAGAGACCAAATAACAGAAAATCAGAACAAATCTCAAAAGTCATCGTAAGTTTACTTTCTTTCTATATATACTGCAGCACGGATGCATCGTTTCTTTGTTTACGTCAGACTTAAGTCTGGTGTACATGTAAATGTTCAATCATCACGACTTACTGTCTTAAAACTAAAATCACAGAAGTTACAGCAGGCTGTGGTAAGACGCCTTAAATGAGGACCTCTGACGGTAATGGGAGTCACAATGTATAACTGCCCGGCTTTCGAAAAAAAAAAAAAAAAAAAAAAAAAAAAAAAAAAAAAAACAAACAAACAGAAGTTGGTCAGATGCTTCAACCATCATAAAGTCAGTTCACTGTCAGTCCATATTTTAGCATTTGGGCTTTGGTCCCCTTTTCGATAAATACGTGGCTTGTCCCAAAAGTCCCGTTACAAATGCTTTTTATTCTGAACACATAACAGGAACCAATCAATGATTTGCATGCAGAATTATTGGCCATAGTGGAACTTATTTTACTGTAAAAGATGTCACTCACATCAATGACCTCACTGCTACAGTTTCCTTGGTAACCATGAGTAGGCATAACCGGAGCAGGTCAAATCATGCAAAATGTTTTTGGAGCTTCCATTTTAATCAATGTAGGTGTAATGTAGCTAGTGTAATGTGACCATTTCAAAAATATACCAACCTTACTAATAGACATTTTTCACTTTTGAACGCAAGTTTGCTGGCGCTTGCGGTTACCACTTTCTATGTGATGGGGGACGACTCGTGAGGGCATATTTGCGACGAAGACGAGGGGCGATATGAAGAATTACTGTGTCAAAACTACCAAAAGCCCAACAGAGACGAATGATTAAGACAGGCAAAAAGTGTAGTAATTTAGAATGTCTATCTCCGTAGCGCAGTAGGTAGCGTGCTAGCATTCAAAGCGGAAGATCCTGTGTTCAAGTCCCGGTCGAGACCTTTTTTTTTTTTTTTTTTTTCTTTATTTTATATGTATTTGTGTCCCCTGTGTCAATAAAGCTTAGAAAATAATATTATATTATAAGCTGATTATATTTATTGGCACATGCAAGAATCATGGGATGCCCTACTGCATTTAATACTTAAATCGTATTTAGAAATTGAAGTGTGAGACGGCAGCCCACATATATGTTTTTCTCTTGTTGACTTTTAACCTATTGAAATCGGGAGCTCGATCGTATTTTTTGGTAGAAGACTTGATCTGCAAGCGATCCTTATGTCAATATTTCTTTCTTGGAAACATGAAAATATTTATATACTGAATGCTTGTACAGGAATAATGTGGCTAGGATAAGTTAGCCACCCTGAATGGCATTAAATGTTTTCCGCGGAAGTAAGGCACTTACTCAAATAGTATAGTGTACATGTACATATGTATGTACATTTATTAGGTGTAAAAACTACAGTTTCACGTGCTGTCTCGTAAGCGAAAATAATTCATTTTAACATGTTTATACATGTATTTCAAACAGATACTCGAAAGCTTGCCGCATGATGTGGTTTATTTGGTTGGTGTTTCGTTTTGAAGTCCATTCATCAGTCATCTGCATGTAATAAGTGCGATATCCTAGCTACATTAGACATAGCCATACAAATCGTTTGAAGTTTTGTAGACCTTCAACAGTATTTCAGCCATATCGAGTGCAAAAATAACGATTTTTGAGATGATTTCTGCAAGCCAGAGGCTTTCTTTCTGATCCTCATGATTCTCTTGTAGTATGCGTGCTGTTTATCTGGTTGAATTCAAATAAATATAATTAACCCTCAACTATCACAATATTATTTTCAAGAAAAAGAAATGTTTATAAAAAACTGAGAAACATTTTTTGAGGCTTTACGTCCAAGTAAACAATTTTTTAGTCAGTTTGACGCTTGTTGGGATCGAACCCAAGACCTCTCGATTCAGAGTCCGATGCTCTACCACTACACCACCGCGCTCCCTATTTATGCTGCGTACCTTGCTTAACCCTAAAACAGGACAACAATATTAGTCTGAATTTTACGTGCGCGCGCACACACACACACACACACACACACATGCACGCACGCACGCAATGCTTATTGTTGATATCAACTATATATATATCATGTTTGCCTTTAAAGATACATTACTCGTTCAATGCGAGTCGGCCTTACAAATGCTTGGTGCGAATAAAATGCCTCCATTTTATTATAACAGGTTTTAAATGCGGAATTTGATTTTTTATGAAATTCATGTGTATAACTAGGGGTCGCTAGTTCGATTTTGAGCTGCTCATGTCTTTATGGTGACACTATAAACCGAGGTCCCGTCTTCATATGACCATAACTGTTGGTGAAAAAAAAAAACCATTATCAACTATTTCTTATCGTCATGTGATTTTTTACATACTGACACATGAATATACATACACTGGTTCTGTTAAGGTACATTTTCACGTGATGTTCGTGAACGGACAGAAAACTTTATACATGTAAACATGGCAAGATTTAGATTTGAAACATTTAGTTGATCTTTATTTTTATGCGCAGTTTTTGATTCTACGCCTTACAACGTTTTGACACATTTCAAGTATTATCGAACACGGTCGGTTTTTCTCATCAGGATAACATGTCCATGAAATGTATACCCCCTTGAACCACACTTTTATACAGCACAACTGGGGTATGCCGGTGTATTTCTATTTTTAGCTCACACGAGCCCTTAGGCTCAAAAGATGAGCTTATAGGATGGCTATGCCCCGGCGTTCGCCCGTCGTCGTCCGTCAACAATTTCCATGATCTCCTCTGAAACCGCTTGGCCAATCAAACTTAAATTGCTTGCGGAGCATTTGTAGGAAAGGGAAACAAAAGTTAACATAAATGGTCCAGGTCACATGACCAAGATGGCTGACATGGCTATAAAATAGCAAAAACCTTTGAAAATTTCTTCTACAAGAGGACCTATGATTTGACACGTGGCATGAAGCATCAGGCAAACAAGCTCTATAAAGTTTGTATCAATCATGTCGCTGGGACGACCCTGACATATTTTACGGCACAGTCAAGTTAGGTCACCCATGCATTTAAATGGGGAAAATTAGTTAAATGTAAACTTGCTATGAGTATGCAAACGGTGAGAAGATTTTTGCTTATGGAAACATTTAGTCCCCAGGAAGGTTGTCTGTTCCTGCCCGGAGGCTATATACATGTACATGACAATAATAGTCAAACATCTTCTCTGCAACCGCATGGTCGATCAAACCAAACTCCATGGAAGGGGAACGAAAGTTTGTATAAATGGTCAAGGTAACTTGCCCAAAATGGCCGCCATGGCTATAAAGTGCAAAAAAAAAAAAAAAAAAAAAAAAAAAAAAAAAAACTTTAATAAATTTTCCTTGTTAAAAGGAACGCTTGGCTAGTCTGTATATACCATTATTTGTCCGTGTGTTGTGGTTTTTCGTAGGTTTAGGTTTGTGGAGTTTTTGCTTCGGTTACTCGATCGATCGCATCGGTCATGAACACTTCCTCGCTACCAGGCTACGGTGGATTTCCAGCTTTCGTACTGAATAGTTTACTGGTGACACTCCAAATGACATTATTTCACTTGGTCGGACCTAGGACAAAGTTCCGGGTTTAAGCATTATCCGTCCAAAACACCAACTAAATGTTTAACGTTAGATCCAAGTACGTCATTCTTCCCACAAGTCCTAATAAAAACGGCAGAGAGCAAGTCAGGTTTCCGTCTCCAATTGCTTTTATTATACAAGAAGTGTAGCAAAACATTGCGACTGGAACCAGGCCCCTGACTGTCAAAGGGAAACCCCACAGATTGAAGGAAAAGACCCCGCAGATTAAAGAGAAATCCTCATTCCGTCTCAATTGCTTGGCGCTGCCAAGCGCCAAGCAAAAATGTTCTTCATTAGAACCATTGGGCCTATGATTTTGAAAGTTGGCATGAATTATGTTCAAAGATTATCTATGGCCCAAATCATGACCTAGGGATGACCTTTTTTACCACAAGGTCAACTTAAGCTGCCCATGCATCTGAGAACAAAGATTGTGAGTACTCGTAAGAACTGCCTCGGCGAGGCGGTTCAAGCGTGTGCCCACAATCTATATGCTAACAGCAGAGCTACAACACATGATCATTCTTAACCTTACTCATACGGGCCAATATTTGCATCCGGAACCGGGAAAGTATATATGCACATAAGCTTCTTACTCAATCTGAATTTACGTAGATAATAAATAAGTGGTTTGTTGATTTGATGTTTCACGTTTATCCAACAGCAAAGATCATATGGAAACGAGACCTCAGTTTATAAGCTCATCCGACAGACTCAACAAGCCCGGGATCAAACCTGCGATCCCTGATTACAAGGCCCACTCAGGCTTGTTTGATAGATTTTGCATAGATTTTATCATGATAGTAATCGTACTTTCAAATGTTAGAAAGGACGAAATAACACATGTCTTTAACAATAACTGCTTTGTGGCTTGATAACTGATCCTGCTTGATATGAGCTTTGTTTTGTCGAGGGGCCGTAGGACAAAAATTCAACAGCGAAACACAACAGATTAAATTTCCCCTGTTATATTACATAGGTTCATTGATGTCATTTCGTTTGTTTACATATAAAAGGCCCAGTAAATTAAGCACGTGAAATGTCTGCGTGGTATACTGTACAATTGTACATGGATATGTGTATTCAGGTATTGTATATCAGTGTCAGCACCATCGTATATGCCTGCGATACAACCAAAGTCCTTACAGCAAAGATTGATGCAACATCACACAGCATATGATAAAATGGAGAACACTGATTGAAACAACCTTCAACGCGCCAATGTCGCTTAGGTAACAACAACACCAAGACAATGAACTCTTTTCCATAGGTCGCTGCCCAATACATCAGATATACAATCACAGGTGACACAAACCACGTTCTGCTTGTGGGTGTGCCAAGTCGTTTTCTCAAGGTTTTCCCCTTTTCCCCTGTTACCCGTTACATATGAACTAAAATAATCTTGAACGGGGCGTAAAGGATCTCAGTTTTAATTTTTATCCATATATGGTAGAAACAAATGGCGGTTTGTCACCTTAGAGAACTAAGTTGGGCGTACACTTTAAGAAAGCACTATAATTCTGGGCCCAAATTGCATTGTAACAAATAGCAAAACTTCTCCGATGTTTCAGAAAAAAAAGTTTATATTCCATCGTATAAAAGTGTGGTTCAAGGGGTATCATGTCACGGACATGTTATCCTGATAAAGATAACTGACCATGCTCGATATGACTTTAAATATGTCAAAATGTTGTAAGGCGTAGAACAAAAAAAACTGCACATAAAATTAAAGATCAACTTAATGTTTCAAATCGGAAATCATGCTATGTATACATGTATAAAGTTTTCTGTGCGTTCTCGAAAAACACGTGAAAATGTAGCTTAGGAGAACCAATGTACGTGTATACATAAGGCAGTATTTAAAAAGTCACATGGCGATAACAAATAGTTGATAATTGGTTTTTCCCACCAACAGTTATGGTCATATGAAGACGGAACCTCGGTTTATTGTGGCATGAGCAGCTCAGAATCGAACGAGCGACGCCTAGTTATACACACGAGTGTTTAAAACAATCGAATTCTGCATTGGAAGCTGTTAAAATGGAGGCATTTTATTCGCGCCAAGCATTTGTAAAACCGACTCGCATTGAACGAGTGACGCATGTTCAATGGCAAACATGATAAGTGATATATATGATGCGATTTTAGAAAATATTTCGTGTCAAAGGTCACTTCTGGTTCTTTGTTCCATTAGAATTAGCCAGTTTAACGGAAAGACAACAATTACCATTTTTAGGCGTTTCGTTCTAGCTGTCTTATATCAACTACGTATTTATTCTCGCCGCGACTGACTGAGCCACTGCGGGACAAAGTCCTCTACGGAACGTGTTTGCATGAGTGTGTGTTTGTGAGTTTGAGGGTGTCTGCGCGCTTAAAATTAAGAAAATTGTTGTCCTGTTTTAGGGTTCAGCAATGTTCGCAGCACGTTTGATCAGCTGGCTAACCTGCACTCCGATAAACTTCGTGACCTCGCTCCTCTTCCGTGTATGGAGAGGTCTAACGGAATACCGATGGAAAAATTCAGTCTAGCAGCTCGTAATGAATAGGACAGGATGTTTCTCAGTTTTATAATCATTTATTTACTTGAAAATAACATCATTGTGTTAGTTTGAAGTTTAAATATATTTATTTGAATTCAACCAGACAAATAACACGCACACTACAAGAGAATAAATGAGGATCAGAAAGAAAGCATGTGGCTTGCAAAAATCATCTAAAATTCGTAAGTATCGCACTCGATATGGCTGAAATACTGTTGAACGTCTACAAAACCTCAAATTATTTGTATGGCTATGCATAATGTAGTTACGATATCGCACTTATGACATGCAGATGGCTTTTGAATGGGATCAAAACGAAACATCAACCAAATAAACCCCATCAACCTTTCGAGTATCTGTTTGAAATACATGTATAAACATGCCAAATGAATTATGTTCGCTCACGAGACAGCACGTGAAACTGTAGTTTTTACACCTTATAAATATACATATATCTGTACATGTACACTATACTATTTGATTTAGTGCCTTACGTCCGCGGAAAATATTTAAGTCATTCAGAGTGGCTAACTTATCCTAGCCACATTATTCCTGTACAGCCTTCAGAATATGAACATTTTTATGTCTCCAAGAAAGAATATTGACGTGAGGATCGCTCGAAGATCAGCTTTTCTACCAAAAAATACGATCGAGCTCTCGATTTCAATAGGTTAAAAGTCAACAAGAGAGAAGCATTTATGTGACCTGCCGTCTCGCACTTCAATTCCTTTACGATTTAAGTATTTTATGCACAAGAGCATTTCCTGATTCTTGCATTCGCCAATAAATATAATCAGCTTTTGTTTCCTTATAGTCCGGCATGAACCCAAGATGACCGTGCAATAGCGTCTATAGAAAATGTTTTTGCAGAAATAAGTTGGTATGGGTATCCTGATTTGAAATCCGGATGATGCCAGATTGGCATCCTTGGGCAATTCAAGATGGCCGCCAAAATCCAATATGGCCGACAATTTGAAGGGTTTTTGATAGAATTGCGTACAGATATCTGATGAAATGCTGATTGCTTGTCTTAAAACTTGAGAAATAATAAAATTAAGCCTTTTTCATCAAAATGCAACGAAATTAAAATAAACAAAATCAAGATGGCTATCAAAATCCAAGATGGCCGACGAAATGAGGGCTTTTGATTAAAGTTCTTACATGCATGTGATGAAATATTAAAAGGTGACATTTAAAGTGGAGAAAACTTCAAGTTAAGACATTTTCCCATTAATACATGTATGTAACAAAAGCACAATTAATAAAGATGGCCACTTTATCCAAGATGGTCGACAAAATGATATTTTTATTGAATTTCATCCATATATGTGATGTAATGTTGAAAACATTACATTGAAGGTGCAGAAGTCATAAAGCTATGCTTGTCCATGAATATGCGACATCAACTAAAATATAATGGCTGTTAAAATTCAACATGACCACTGCAAAGTAGATAGAATGTGTTTGTGTATAAAGAAATGAAATGAAAATTCCATTTCTATGTTTTATTTAACAAAATTTCATCAAAATCTGCCAAAACGCCAATGAAACTACCACAATTTGGATTTAAGGAAACTTTGGTTAATTTTAGAATAAGCTGAAATAGAAGATTATACATTAGTCATCTACTCTCAAGCAATGCTGTCTATTAAAGCATAATTACAATGCTATGAACAATTTAACTTTCGCCCGACTGTTTCAAAGGTATAGAACATGTTGGCTCTCAGATATGGTAGAATAGGGTGAGATGGGTAGTATTGGGTTTCATGTTATATGACGACGTGATAAAAGGCGGTTGACTGTGTAGGATATGTGTAGAGACTAAAATATGGGTTGATGTGACCTGCAGTGGGGTTGGATAGGGGTTACAATCGATAATGTGGGGATTTAAGAAGGTTTTAATCTGGTTTGGTTATGGATCCACTTTCTGGTCAACAAATCTTCAGTCATATAGTGACGGAGCAACTTACTCTCTTGGTACTAATCTCAAGAGTCATAAGCAGAAATATTTCTAACACTCGCTATAGAAGTCGGTTTGTATCTCAAAGCAGTACAATTGTGCAGTATAGCTAACACTACTCGTAGTTTATTCCGTTTACATTTTTGATTCATCCACAATTCTCTATTCCATCCGTCCGTGAACCTTTATATTAAACGCAGATGTCCACAGAGCCATCAGATGAGTTGTTTATCGTTTAAAACCAAATGTAACAGGTTGAAAACTGCTTACAGTTTACTGCCTGGTACAGCAGGAATAGAATGGGGAGGGTAAAATATGATCTAGCTGGTAACTGTTCACAATTATAAAATCTTTTAAGCTTTGTGGAATGCAATTTTGGCACAGTATGATAAATTTCTTAGGTTGTGTTAGGTTTGCCACTGTCTCAGTAGAGAAGTGACTTTAATGTGCGAAGATGAAAAATAAAATGTGCCTTAGTGGCGATTTTAAACAAAAAGTTGTAAGACCAATTAAATGCCGAAATAACTATTAAACCACACTGAATGCCAATGGGGAAATTCTATTACTGGATTGTGGGTCCCAAATCCTTAGCAATCACAAGATCATGATCTTCTTCTTCTCATTCCAGTGAGAACAGAAACACTGAAACCAGCACTGCTATTAAAATAAAGCTAAAATAAAACATCTTGTGAGTTTAGGACTGTAAATGATTTTATACCATTTACAATGAAGAATCCCAGTGATTTAGCAAGCATCAGTACTTCAAACAACTAATTCCACAGAAAGTTCATTTTTAGTGATATGCTTTAGTAGTAGTACCCAGTAGCTGAAGGTTTGGAGAGACTGACATTTTGTTACTATATATCTAGATCTAACATTCTGCTTTCAGTTCCGGTCTTCTGTGCTGGAACTTTGCAGAACGGTCGATCATTGCAGTAGCACTGTTAGGTTGGACAGTTTCTCAGTTGTTGATGTGGTTGGTCGTGTGTACTTTCACTACGGGCCTCACACAGCGTCTGCTATGAATCTTATTCATTTGAAAGTGGTGATCTTTCGCAACCACAATTGCAGAAAGGCATACAATGAAGATAAAATAAGACTTACATGAATTGGTAACTATTCACAATGATAAGTAGTATGTATTGGAGTCCTTGCAACTCGTACTTCGCCAACGAGCCGGATACCATTCTCTCCAGCTTTATCCGAAAGTGCATTCACGACCAACAAAATAAATGAATTTCTTTGTCTGAATATGGCGGACTCATCATTGCTTGTACTCCCGTCAATCATCACTTAACATGGTAAGTTTATGCTATATTAAGGCATCTTTTTCCCCAGATACAATATGTCGATGACTATCTGAGGCAAAGGAAAGACATACATTTTTTTTTATTTTTTGGGATATGCATGTGAAACCACTACA
Source organism: Rugalucina vietnamica (assembly GCA_964017185.1). Lineage (NCBI taxonomy): Eukaryota > Metazoa > Mollusca > Bivalvia > Lucinida > Lucinidae > Rugalucina > Rugalucina vietnamica. The sequence goes on along the minus strand of OZ024874.1, from coordinate 63,814,761 downwards.
ATTAGGATGTGACAGCATAATTGAACATTTATCTGAAATGGAATATCTTTAGGTAACTCAGGAATCGTGAACCATACCCCTGAGATATCTCGGCATCCAACAATCAAAAGTTTACCTACTCATTTCTTTCTTGTGCATGTCTACCACGTGTTTTGCTAAAATAACAGTGGCGTGTTTCACAAAACGCAAAAATTCAGTTACTATAAAATATAAAAAAATAACACAAATGTTCTTTCAGAGTATGATCATATCCGTTTATTTGTTGTTTAGGGGTACATCAAATTATGTGTAGTAATATTATGTTCAAAACTGTATATTATTAAATTTCCCATTTTTTCTGACCTTGAGCGAAATTCATACACAACAGGAGTGTATTTTGGGTTACTTTCATTTAAATAAACTATTTTGGCAACCATCTTGGACGCCATCTTGTATCTTAAACCTGTCCAATGATTAAATGATGCATATCATTTATTTTTACAATTTATTGGCCTTAAAAGAGCAATTTAGAAATGATGAGAGTGTTATATGGGTCCATTTCATGTAAATAACACTTTTGGCCGCCATCTTGGACGCCATCTTGTAGCTAACAAACTTTCCAATGATGAAATGGTTCGTATAATTTAATTTCACAATTTACTGACCAGGAAAGAGTATTTTTGGAATGAATACGAGTGCTAAATGGGCCCATTTCATGTAAATAACACGTTTGGCCGCCATCTTGTACTCCATCTTGATTTCAGCGAGTTGCCCAAAGATGCCAGCGTGGCATCACTTGGTTTTGTAATGTACTATATATCCTCTTTCGAAAAATGCAAAAACATTTTCTATAGACGGTATTGCACGCTTTGGCTGATATTCTAGGTTTCTGTGCCGGACTATTAGCATTTATTGTCACAGGGGAGACAAATAAAGAAAAGGGCGGCCCCCGTGGCGGTTGAGCGCTGTTTCTTAATCACTCAATCATCTCACCGCTGTGTCTGGTGTGGGCTCGAACCCCGCTCTGGCCACATGTGAGACAAGCCAAGTTCTGCTTGCGGGTGTGTCAGGTGGTTTTTCTCGGGGTTCTCCCGTTTTCGCCCCACCTACCGATTGGCCCGTCTCATATGAGCTGAAATAATCTTGAAAGGGACGTAAAACTGAATTTAAAAAAAAAAGAAAAAAAAAAAGAAAAAAAAAGGGGGGGAGGGGTCCGACCAGGACTCGAAACCAGACCCTTTCGTTTTGAATTCTAGTTCTCTACCTACTGAGCTACAAAGCTGACGTCCTACACTATTACATTTAAATTGCTTGTCTTATTCAATTCGTCTCCGTTGGACTGTTTGTAGTTTTGACTGTGTAATTCTTCATATTGCCCCTCGTCTTTATCTCAAATATGCCCTCACGAGTCGTCCCCCATCACACAGAAAGTCTTAACCGCACGCGCCAGCAACATTTGCGTTCAAAAGTGAAAAATGTCTATTATTCTATGCACATCATTAAGTGATGATCTTATGAAAGTTGGTGACAATTGGATAGTTTGGGAGAAAAATAAAGAAGCCTACCTATAAAATTCAACGATAAATTTATGACGTCGGCAAAAACATGCGGAGCAAAGTTACAGGGTCATTATGTTAAAACATCTAAAATATGTTCTTAAATGGAAACCTAGCAATTGTTTAGATTCATTTAGGTTGGAGACTTCAATACTATTACACAAGATGTATTTTCAAAACGATATTTCAACCAACAGTAATATTACTTGACCTACTGAAACAATGGGAAGTGATTAACAGTGAATAACATTAATTAATGATTCTTATTTTGCATGACTGATATTTATATTACTATTTTGATAATTTGCTTATAATTATTTTACTTAAATTTCCAAATATGTGCAACAGCATCATTATGCTAAATATAAATATAATTTTCAAATAGATTTCTTGTATGTAGCATATTTATCCAAACTGCAAAAAATGAATAAAAAATCACAATTAACGGCAACGTCATCAGACCTGCTCCGCTGCAATAGGGGTAATAAATTTTTCCAATTAATGAAGTCTTACTTAAATAATAGAACACAGGTAGTATCTATTAACAATGAAATATCTAACGAAGACAGCGTAGTAAGTAAGTAACTTCTTTATTTTACGAGGGTGACCCATTTGGATATATCCAATCTTCCATGGGGCCCTCAAATACATATAAATCAACAACAATATGAACATATTATGTATAGAAACATATAGAACAATAAATAGGTATGACAAAGGGCTGGGGTCAATAGACGCGGTTTTTGGCCTCATCTTCAAAATGGCTGATGTTACACGCTTTGATAGTACTAGATTTGCCAATTACAAAAATGGTGTTTTTAATTCGTTGCATGGCTGGTTACCATGGCAACGCGCATATTTCGAAGATTACTGTTTTGAAGCGATAAGACATGTATCGCTCAGGTGCTAGGACAGAAACAAAACATATTTTGTCATAAAACGTTCTAAAGCGGATTAAGAATACATTAAGAATGAAAATGACCTCCATGTGAGTCACTGTTCCAAAACAATAGTGTCATAGCAACACGTAACATTCCTTAGCAACATGAAAAATAACCACAATTATGACGAAAATAAGTAATGGGTTATTTTATTAATGAACTTGAATTTTAAATTACTCATTATCTATTCTTTTTATAGTAATGGTTATGTAATGTGTCAAAACATGGTGTTTTTAATTCGGTTCATTGTCGGTTACCATAGCAACGTGTTTTACAATGATTCCAAGTTTTGGTAGGTTGATACGTCATTTCTAACTTTTTAGTACCAATGCGAAACAAAAATTGTCATTGCATGTTATAAAGCAGATGAAGTATGCTTTAAGGTTAGGAATGTCCCTCACGCACGTCATTTTTCTTCCATAAAAAGTCACATAGCAACGCGTGACATGCCTTAGCAACGATTAATGTTTTCAATATACATGCCAAAATAAGCATGGTGCTAACTTATGGTTACAGTTTAGAAGGATAAATAACAATACCATAGTTGCAGGGTCACAAGATTTTGATGAGAGTCATGTTTTAATTGTGGTTCCCATGGCAACTGAGTGTTATATTGAAATATTGTAATATAGGTATCGCCAAACATACCGTATAGAAAACTAAAATGATGGCTGGTAAAGTCAACAATGACACCTACTTGCAAAGTAACTACTTGGAACTTCACATAATATTGCACATATAACATGAATGTTTATTGGTCACCTTTTGGAGGATATTAGTTTGTTTGATTTATTGTTTTACGTCCCTTTCAACAGCTAACCTCCCGACATGTCCATAGCTGTTGTCTGCGACATATAGCAATAAATCTAACAATCAAAAACTATTTTTCGTAATTAAACGCAAGTCTACGTCGAGAGATTTACGATTATGTGTGAAGAGGCCTTTTACATGTAATAAGTTAAGAAAAACTAAGAACTTCCCTTTGTTGCGTTAACCCCCCGGGTTAACCCCCAATTCCATCGATACCACCAGGCATGGCAGATTGCACCCTGCCCATTTTGGGTATAAAATAGATAGGCAAATAAGCTTATTAATTACTGACCGACCGTCTGAGTACTGATTGACGGCTTAGAACATTTTAATATTCTACATGTCATGGCATTCCAATGTCCGGTAGAACGCGGTCCCATTTAATGGTCCAGGAGGCAACGTTCCGAGCTGACCATATCTGTTGACTGGGGCGTAAAGCAACAATTCAAACAAAATAAAGGTAAGATCGTTGATCCATTCGTTCTTGGTCAATTTGTCTGCCTGCGTGTACGTTCATTTTTGGCGCAGATGGCTTCTCCATTACATATATGAGCTATTATTTGCCTTCACCACATATACGCCAATGTAAAATCGGTAGGTCAGCCTGTGCTGTCTGCTTCGTTTGCAAGTGGGCCTAAAGAAAACGTTTGCATTTCAACGAGGAGTACACACACCCATTAAATAAGCCTTTATGATGTCAGCATATGATGTTAATTTATTTTTTTCTCACCTCGGTATTTGGAGTGGGAATTTCTTTCTAATTGTACCATTTCCTGGACATTACCTACTTTTATCGTTTAACGTATTAAAGAGGTGAAATTGTGTGTATGTCACATACATGTACATGTGTAGGTATAAACTCCTTGTGTCGTGTCTAAACTGGTACCGCATTATCATAAAAGTGACGTATAGGAGTATGGAGCAAGTCAAGTGTTTAACGCCGAGGCAAAGTTTTTCCATGTTTTTTTTTTTTTTTTTTTTTTTTTTTTTTTTTTTTTGAATTGATGCTTTACTTCCCACTCAACAACTATGGTCATGTCGGGGGACGCTCCCTCCACTTAATAAGACTTTTACCCATTCTTAAGGCCCCAATTTGCGGCGGCCAATATCCCTCAAACCGACCTTCCCAGCGCGTTTTAGTAAAAATAAATAAATCAATGAATATTTAAACTGAAAGAAAGAAAGAAAGAAAGAAAGAAAGAAAGAAGGGCGGTCGGTGGGAATATGGGCCATAAAGAAGTAGATGCAGGGCAAAGCTCGTACGCCGCAGATCAGCACAGGTCTAAGCCTGTCCAGGAAAAGTGGTTTCAAGTCAACCAGCCATACATATAAACCTTAGTGGTTTACTTTGGTGGGTACATGTATATTTAAAGCACATTTTGGATGTCATGGCATTCAAATTTTGGGTAAAAGTCCCATAAAATGGAGGCAGCGTGACATGAACATTATAAACATGCAATGAAATAAACAAACTTTAAGGAAAACAAATCTGAACACACATTTTTCACGAGAATCTTTTTTATTGGTATTTGTATATATGACACGGGAATGTGCATGTACATGAATGATATGGCTAATTTAATTTTGATATTGAGCTGTAATATATACATGTACATGTAGGCATATATGTTATTTTGGGTTTGTTTGTTATTACATGAACTTTTTTGTTGGCCACTGGGAAGCGGGGTTGCGTTTTATAGTTCGGGATTCGGGCAACATGACCATCTTGACGCTGTAAAACCAAATCAAATATTTTGGGGAGAAAGTCAGTTGTTGTCGCCTCACTCTGTCCACGTTTTGCTTTAATGAATGAGATTGAAAAAGAGATCTGCCAACATTTTGTGGTTTGTATACAAGACCATATAAAAGATAACTGGATATGCCTACTTCTTTGCCCGCGGAACAGTTTACCAACAGTGATGAGTTTGTGGGCGTTCTATTAGTTGCTTCCCTTGAAAATCTAAGTCTTTAAACTATTAATGATTGTTTTCTTTTAGATGAAATATCTTAATCAATGCTCTAATTTCATTGATATGATAAAATGCATAAATGATTCTATCATGAAGATGGAAATATTTAAATTCTATAACCATGTTAACGAAAACATTTTCTGTTTTAAAAACACAGACATACATAAATAATTACACATTGAATACGTTTTCAGAATTTTACTCTGACTCTTTGCCAGTCATTCTGTCGCTATAACATTTCTGTGATGTACGTACCCGCCTGTGTTTGGTTTGGGATTGTAAATTTCATTTATAATCTCTGTGTCGTCTGTTCTTACGTTTCATTCTAGACAAAACAATGCGCTATCAGTATACCAAAACCAAGCGAAAGCTTTGTTTGTTCGTTTTTTTTTTTGTTTGAAGTGATGCTTTACGTCCCAGTCAACAGCAATGGTCATGTCGGGTCGATGCCTCCCTTTTATGAGACATTTACCCAATATTAGGATGACATGACACTCAAAATATGCTTCATAAATATAACCAACCACCCAACAAAGCCAATAAGGCTTATATGTATGGGTGCTTTTGACTAAACCACTTTTCCTGGGCAGAACCAGACATGAGCGGTAAACCAGTAATCAGATGGTCGTTCAGGAGATTAGAAGCTTTGCCTGGAGGCACAATCAGTCCATTATTGCTCCTAGGCCCCAGTTGGCGGGGCCCATATTCTCATCCGACCACCCAACGGAAAGCGCCACATAGAAAGATCAAACGGGGTGCATCACAATGTTTTGTTTATTTACTTTGTTTTTATTAATTTATTTATGTATGTATTTATTTATTTTATTTGAAGTTTTACGTCCTTTTCAAGGTTATTTCAGCTCATATGAGACGGGTCAATCAGTAGGTGTTACGAAAACGGGAGAACACTGGCGCATCCGCAAGCAGAACGGCTTGTCTCACATGTGGCCAGTGCGGGGCTCGAACCTTCACCAGACACAGCGGTGATCGAATGATTAAGAGACAGCGCTCTTAAACGCTCGGCCACGGGGGCCGCCGCTTTGTTTTTATTCAGTTTGATTATCCTTTTATGTTTCATCGTACGAGATGAGGCGGCTTTTATTACTGTTAAATACCGGCACACCCGTAAGTTTTTGCTTGTTTCACGTGTCCCCACACACACTTGGCTCGAACTCATACTGGACATAGAGATGAGACGGTCAAATGATTCAAAGCGGAAAGAAATCAACGGCTTTTACCACTCTGATGGCAATAAGGAACGCCGTACATGGTAAACGACACAGGGCTGCAGAAGACTTAAATATTAGTTTGCGAAATAATTTTAATTGATTCGAGCAAGTGCGACGTGACGTCAAGCACAGCGTGCGTGTTTTTTTCTCTGTGACGTTATTTGTTGGAAACGCCGTGAGAGACGCTCAAATAAAAAGAACATGTAGCCCTTTTATAGCAAATTTAATTATTGATGTATACGTTTCCCTTTCTATAACCGACTAAGACAATTGTGGTTAGTCAAACACAGTCAAACACCTGCGCCCGCTGACATTTGCACTAAGCGCATGGGTATAGGCTATAGTAGGCCTACGATAATGATAGGCATAGATTTGATCTAATTAGATTAAAAATAACAATTAGGAACTAAAAAGATCAGTATAGATAGAAAGTCACTCATACAAAGAAGTAACAGTACTTTACAAGCAAAATTTATCACGTTGCACAATTGTTTTCTTACGTTTCCGCAGCGTTGTCAAGGACGCTCTGTGTCTTTTTCCACGAAAGTCGATGTCTTTTTTACTAATTTTAGATACCGCACCACCCCTCGACCAAAACAAAACTTTGGTGATAAGAAGTTCAGAAGTTATTCTTTTATTTTGCGAAATCTCATTTTGGTCGAGGGGTGGTGCGGTACTTAATTTTCGACATGAACATTTGAAAATAGCTGAAAATTGAGGAAAATGGCGCGACCATCTTGCTTAGTGACGTCGCCATAGCGTGGTCACGTGCTTTTTCGGACGTTCTGACGTCATTTCTAGAAACACGGTGCGTTGTACTATATGCGTGAGTATTACTCACAGAAATATGATTCAATAATTTTTTCACGAATTTTGAGGCCAAAATCCCGTCTTATAGACTCCAGCCCTTTGGAGGTGAAGGCATACATTGAACTTGTAAGCTTGTTCAGATGATGTTCTAGCAAAATAAGGAAACGTATTCAAATATAATTGTCTTACATACTCGTTATCCAGTTTGATACATTTTTACTTAAAGAAGAAACATTCGATAAATATCGTATATTATTTGGTATATTGTTCCAGATAACTGGACCTGAATAAGAGATACTTTCTTTGTATAATGTTAACTTAGGTTTTGGAATCGCAAAATTCTGGTTTGTTATGGATATAAGGGATGTGCCGTGCGCAACTTCTGACCTTCGAGTAAACAAATCCGAAATTTCAACCTTCTAGCTCTTTTCTGTGCTTGTACAGACCGGTTTGTGTCGGACCTGTTCGGAAACCACATTGTTGGTTTTCCCACGACGCGGCTCATATTTCCCTTTGTGAACTTTGTGGATGAACAGAGGGTATCCATTGCCATATTCTGCCTAGATAATTTATCTGTTATCGTGATTATTCCGATATCAGTTTTGTATTTGAGTCTGTGCGTGAGAAAACCAGCAATTGGGTCCGACCAGGTCCAAACAAACCAGCTATACAGTCATAGAAGCAGGCTAGAAGCTTGAAATTTCGGATTTAAGTAGAAGAGGAATTGTACTATCCGAGTAGCGAAAACAAAGGCGCTGATCAGCTTCGCGGTTACTACGAAGCTGATCTGCGTCTTTGTTTTCGCCTATGCAGATTGTTGGTTTTCCCTTGAGGCGGCTCAAATGTCATCGTGACTAATTAATTCTGAGATCTTGTATTAGAGTTTGTGCGTGAGAAAACCAGCAATTGGGTTCCGACCAGGTCCGAACAAACCAGCCTGTACAGTCATAGAAGCAGGCTAGAAGCTTGAAATTTCGGATTTAAGTAGAAGAGGGATTGTGTAGCGAAAACAAAGGCGCTGATCAGCTGTGCAGTCACTGCACATCTGATCTGCGTCTTTGTTTTCGCACATGCAGATTGTTGGTTTTCTGGTGCAGTGGCACATTTGATTTTGATAGTCAGTTGTGTTCCAAGCTTCAAGTTGTAACAGGCAGCTCCATCTGCTTCTGTCATTTGTTTTGCCTTAGCACTACCTCCTGCATTTAATGATTATGCGCAGCAGACAAGCACGTGTTTGTTGCAAGACGTTGTGTTTGCTGCAACACGCCTTTACAGGGTGTCCCAAAAACCGAGGCAACAGCTACCAAACAGTGCATAATTTCTTTAATAATACAGATATAAGTAAGATATTAAACACAATAATAGTTGTATTATATTTAATCCTTTAACTGACACCCGTTTTGCTAGGCGGTTCTTCAACAGGAAGTGACGTCATAGCAAATCTGTGATGTCACTTCCTGTTGTCTGCTGCATCTTGCAATCCTTGAAATGGAAAGCAGTTAACAAAATGCAATTTTCAAGCGTTCACAATTTTTAATTCTCTTTTAAAATGGATAAAATGTGGAAGAAAGCGCCATAATTATCTGAAAATTGAGGGAGCGTGTTCAAAAATGGACAGCATTTGCTAAGGTTACAAAATTTATTCCAAAATGTGAAGTGCATCACAATCGAAGATCAAAAGTGTCATGTAAAATTTCCCATAAGAATATACATTCAACGATGCCTGTTTTCTATTTACTTTATGTTTACAGATAACTAAATCAAACTTAGCAGAAGTGTGCTTCAAAACAATGTCTTCAGATATATAAGAATTGTTATTATGTACTACACCTTTATCCGGAATGACTGACATTATTGCAAATGACTGCTTTTGGAGTGTTGGAAATTTTACATGACATTTTGATGGTCGCCCACTTCCCATTTTGGAATACAAATTTCATCCAAATTTAGCCAATGTTGTCCAGTTTTGAACTTGCTGATTCGTATGGCATTTTTTTCAACCATTACGAAAACACGCCCGTGTAATATACAAATTTTTCTAAAGTTGTAAAAATGGAAAATTTTCAGTAGATTTTTTTTCGATATTTTTCTTATTTTTGCTAAAAACAAAGATTGTAGGTACACGTTAGAACCGCCTCGGCGAAAAAATAGATATACCCCTGCATACCCGAGTTTTGCTATATAAAAGTGGGGTTCAAGGGGGTATACATTACACGGACATGTTTTCCTGATGATTATACCACTTTTAAGAGGGAATGACGGCCTGAGAATGGTTAGAAATTGTATTTTGTTAATTGCTTTGCATTAATGCAAGTTGCAGCAGACAACAGGAAGTGACATCACAGATTTGCTTTGACGTCAGAATATAGAATACAGAATACAAATTTTATTTATAGTCGGACATTTAAACAAATACACATTAGCTATGTATAGCTATTAATAATCGACTTCCTGTTGAAGAACCCCTTTACAAAACGGTTTTTATACATACATCAAAGCACTATTGTGGTAAATATCTTTCTTATATCTGTATTATTTAAAAAAAAGTTTTGCACTGTTTAGTAGCGGTTGCGTTTTTTTGGGACACCCTGTACTTGGTTTCTAATAGTTTTCATTAGTACGTTTGTATCAATAGAAAATAATACCTGTATGATATGGCATTAATTTGCTGGTACATGTAATAATGTTGTTAATTAAAATCATAAATTAAAACAAAAAACAAAGTCATCGTGATAATAAAATGTTAAAAGGAGAAGAACAAGCTGAAACACGATGCTTCTATTTAATTAAAAAGGTACAAGTAGGCAAAGATCAGGAAAAGGCGCAATCAGAAAGAGATTCCCACTCCAAAAACCGAGGTGGGAAAAAACAAAACTAACAATCAGGTACTTATACCATGAAACATATCGTAAGCCGAATGAGCAGCTATTTCCCAATAGGTGGCCACTCAGTTACCTTAATTAAAAATATGAAAACATACATAAGGCGCCAACAACACATAAAAAAAATTTAAACACCAAGACATAAAACAAAAAGAACCACCACAGAAGTATCGCCTTGGAACGATCAGTAACACAAAGTTACTGGCGGGCTTAAACCGATTTTACAGGATCCTAACCTCGTCCTCAGCTTCTGCAGTGGTTAATTTATACACAGATATAAACAAGAAATAAGGTTAAATCATGATACGAAAATATATAATATAGGTACCAACATGTAACATGTATAACGGAAAGCAGGGTGAGCAGCTATTGAAGTAAGGTGGTCACAGTGCTAGCTTGGACAGAAAAAGTAAAATGCAGAGGGCTAAGTGTACAGCCAAATTAAATTCGGGTGGCCACAAAGTCATGCAACATGAAACTCAAAATAAGAATAAATTTGATAAATGTGAACCACAACAGCAGCACCGCCTTGGAACGGTCAGTTATAAATAACTGGGGGGCTTAAACCGGTTTTACAGGATCCTAACCTCACCCTCAGCTTCTGCGGTGGTTCATAACATTTAGTTAGTTCTTCGGTCCTCGTGGTGAATCTCTAACTAGTCAATGAATCATCAAGAACAAACAAATGAATCATGATAAACATCATGTTGAATCAAAAACAAGGACTCACAGATTGAGTTAGCTGCCCGACGATGGAGATCCCTGGGCGCCGAATAACCTACTAACTCCGGAGCAAAAGAAAAACTCCAGTTGGACCCCGGTGGGCCAAGCAACAGACAAGAAGCTCCGGCCCCAACCAACTAAAATGAATAGCTTTAAGTCGGGGCCATCATAGAGTCTGACGCCCGACCCACCGGCGTGCAATTAAAGAAGGCAGCATAGTTATCAACCATGATTGGGTTAAAAACTAAGCATGCAGACTGTCGCATAACATTCAAGTTATAACCTACACGTCTGTAACGTGTTATGATTTTTCTGAACTGAAATGAAAAATCATTAATTCCTATAAATTTCTTAAATTTGTAAACTAAGTCACCATAAAATCCAGGTTCCGAAAGGCCCTCACTTAAAAGCGTCTTTAACCCAACATTATATTTTGAAATCAATTCATAGTGTCTACGATAAAATTTAGAAAAGGTTTTTCGAAGTTTATGATACCGATAGCCCTGTTGGAGAAGTTTTGCCGTTAAACATTTATTTCGAGCGTTGAAGTCTGTAACATGTTTGCAGACTCTAGCAAACCTAATAAGTTGCGAAATGTATACGCCATAAGAAGCACGACGAGGAACGTCACCATCCAAAAAAGGAAAATTTACTATATCAAAATCAAAGTCATCGCGCTTATTATAAATTTTAGAAGAAACAAATCCATTTGCAACAGAAAGATGTAGATCTAAAAAGGGGGCTTCGGTATCTGAGATATTGGCTTTGTTCAACTGAAGTTCAGGTGGATAAATTTGATTGACCATACCTTCAAAATAAGGGTTGTCAATGTTCAAAAGGTCATCGAGGTACCTAGATGTGGAATTAAAAGCCTCGATAACATCAGCTTGATTATCATGGTTAAGAGAATCCATGAAGTCTCTTTCGTAGCAGTATAAAAATAAATCAGCTACGAGAGGTGCGCAATTTGTACCCATCGGAATTCCAACAATTTGTCTGTATAACTTGGTCCCAAATCTAATATAAATATTATCAAGGAGATAGGACAAGGCATCGCACACATTCTGACATGACCAAAGTGTATACCGACTTTGGTCAGAGGAAGTGAAAAAAGCCTTTCTGTCATTACATGCCAAATAAAGTGAACCATAGTTTTTTAATGCCCTTTTGAAGGTCCACTCTATCAAATCCAAAAGTTTTTCTTTTATTAGATTATGTGGTAATGTTGTATACAGAGTAGAACAATCATACGTGGACAAGCTTGTCGCAAGGAACCCTCTACACTTCAATTTACTGAGCACCTCACCAGAATTGTTTATTGACCAAAACCAATTTTTATTTGAAGTTTCATACACTGTCTCACAGTATCTTATAACATGAGATTTGAAAGCAGTAAGACAGGAAGTTAATAATTTAGAAAATTCAGTGGTAGTACAAGAGCTAGAATTTGCAATAATTCTAGCTTTGTATGGTCTTTTGTGAAGCTTAGGTAACCAATACATCGTAGGAAGTTTGTCTTGGCCTTCATTGACACAAACAGAAAACTAAACAGGAAAATCGTTTAAGTGGGCATTAACTACAGACACCTCATCAGTATCTGTCTCCAGATAAGCCCTGGTACCATCAAGCTCCTGTTTTAAGGTGTTAACGTAGTGAAGCCTCCAAACGACAACAACATTGTTTGCGGCTTTGTCTACCGGAACCAAGACATACTTTCATGAAATTCTTGGATACCCTGCTTCAAATCAGATCAGGAGAAAAATGCCTAAATGACGATTTGGGTTTAGGAGGTAAAAGATTAGTATTTTGTGAATAAAACTTAATACGTTTATCCACGGTAGTGAAGATACTTCTTTTCCATTCTTTAAGAGCATTATCCTCACCACCCTCTCGTTTACACCATCGATTACCGAAATTAAGAATGTATTAATTCGTTGAAAACAAATAATAAGTGGGATAATGTCCTTCTTATGATCACGAAAACGGATCGTGAAATACCCCCTTTAACCCCTCTTTTATGTAGTGAAAGTGGGGTTTACAGGGGAATACCTGTTTCTTCTTATTATTGATCAAAATCAAAGACTGGAGGTACCCGTTAGAACCGCCCCTGCGAGTGAGCAGCTTTTTTCCCAATAGGTTGCCACCCAGTCACCTTAACTTAACTTAGAATATAAACCGTACATAAGGTGCAAACAGAACCAAAAAATCAACACCAAGACAAAATAAAAAACAACAACAACAATAAGAATCACCACAGATGTATTGCCTTCGAACAACCAGTAATATGAAAATTACTTTTGGGCTTAAGCTAGTTTTACAGGTACCTTTAGAACCTCACCCTTAGCTTCTGCAGTGGTTCACAATAAATTATATTAAGTAAGTTGTTTTGTCCTCGTACGCGTGTCGTCAATTAATCATCAAGGACAAACTAATAAATCATGATAACGTCCCTGATTAATCAAAACGAGGACTCATAGATACAATAAGCTGCCCGGCGATGGAGAGCCCTGGGCGCCAAAAACATCACTGAATATATGAGCAGAAGAAAACCACCAGTTGAACCCCTGTGGGCCAAGCAACAGACAAGAAGCTCCGTCACAAGCAACTAAAATAAATATCTTATATATACTCACTAAAGAAATATTCCAGGATTTCTTTTCAAACGCTAGACTTTTAGGATATTGCGATGATTGTGTGTCAGACGCAACTAGCAATAAACAAATATGAGCCACCGCATGGGAAAACCAACAATCTGCATAGGCGAAAACAAAGGCGTAGATCAGCTTCGCAATAATTGCGAAGCTGATCAGCGCCTTTGTTTTCGCTATACGGATAGTACAATGCCACTATTTTCTAAATCCAAAATTTCCAGCCTCTAACCATCTTCTGTGACTGTACAGCCCGGTTTGTGTCAGACCTGGTCGGAACCCCAAATTGTTGGTTTTCTCATGCGCAGGCTCATATGGCTTTCATCGCTGCTCGTTTTGAAATTATCGTAACTTTAGTGATTTTCGGTAAAATTCACTTTTGATTCTCAAAAAATTAGTATGGGCAAGTAGTTACAGAGCCCAAATAACCGTGAAAATCAGAGCAATCTCGACAGTCATCGTTACGCTCACCGATGCAGCGTCAGACTTAAATCAGGTGTACATGTAAATGTTCAATCATATGTTACGGGTTTCACGACTTACTGTCGTACCGCGATATTTTAAACTAAATTGACAGATGTCATTACGAAAACTTTCCCATGTAATATACAGAGAAACTTTTTAGATGCAAAAATTGAAAGTTTCATTGGAAAATCTTTGATACTTTTTAACGTTTTGCTCAAAACATTGATTGTGGGTACACGTTAAAACCGCCTCGCCGTACACACAATCTATGTTTTGGAGCAAAAATAAGAAAAAGGTATACCCCTGCTTACCCCAGTTTTGCTATATAAAAGTGGGGTTCGAGGGGGTACTGATTGCAGGTCAGGTCAGTTTAACTGCTACTGTAACATGTAATCAGTACTACCTGTTGTCATGCGGTGCAGATGGGGCTCGTTAGCCTTGGAAGGCAACTCATCTAGGAGTTAAGCTAGTTCTCTACACAAAAATCTAGCTGGGCAGGGGGAACTCATTAGTCTTGGTTGACAGCCCTCCTAGGAGTTTACAGGTCTCTAAACAAAACCTAAGAAAGGGTAGATGGAGCTCTTCAGCTGTGGCCAGCAATTCATCTAGGAGAAGGAAACTCCAAAATCAAACCTGTGTGTCTGGATATGCCTAGTCCAGATATGCAAAGACTGTTTCGGTAGATGGAGCGGAAGAAATCATCTGATTCAACGGTTCAGAAAGCGATACAGCAACATGTTGTGGAACATGCAGAGCGTGACAAGGCACTAAAGATGTTACGGTCATCCACTGCATCCAAACCCAACTCCAGACGTCTTGACCTGTGTCTTGCCTCTGGGCGCAGCTGGGCGAGGACAAGAGAGTGAGGTTGACGTTGCGCACCTCTTCCTCACTATAATCCAATTTCATAGCGCATGTCATCTTATTTCTCAACACACATGTTTTCGTGATGGTGGTCAGGACCTCTGGCGTTAACGGAAGTCACAATGTATAGCTGCCCGGCTTTCGAAAAAAAAAAACAACAACAGAAGTCGGTCAGATGCTTCAACCATCATAAAGTCAGCTCGCTGTCAGTCCATATTTTAGCATTTGGGCTTTGGTCCCCTTTTCGATAAATATATGGCTTTATTTGTGGGCTTAAGCAGCTATTTTTGTATTGAACATATAGAAAACAGAAAAATATATTTTTTGGAACTTTGTTACCCCCCGTGTACCAAGAAATATTTTCGCATGGTGATAGGTCATCATAAAACACATATTATATTCGAATTGGTACTGGGGGCGGGGGCGATGTTGCCCAATCAAAACTGTCACCAGAAAACTGTGTACATGTATATAAAATAAGAAAATAAGGTGAGAATGGTAGTTAGGAATTACATAATCATAGCTATATAGTTCTGGTTTTTGATTCATCAGGATGTTTATCATGATTTATTTGTTTCTTCTAGATGATTCATTGACTAGTTAGAGATTCACCACGAGGACCGAAGAACTAACTAAATGTTATGAACCACTGTAGAAGCTGAAG
Source organism: Rugalucina vietnamica (assembly GCA_964017185.1). Classification (NCBI taxonomy): domain Eukaryota; kingdom Metazoa; phylum Mollusca; class Bivalvia; order Lucinida; family Lucinidae; genus Rugalucina; species Rugalucina vietnamica. The sequence goes on along the minus strand of OZ024874.1, from coordinate 63,799,220 downwards.
GTGAGGTTAGGCGCCTGTAAAACCGGTTTAAGCCCGCCAGTAACTTTGTGTTACTGATCGTTCCAAGGCGATACTTCTGTGGTAGTTCTTTTTGTTTTATGTCTTGATGTTTAAAACATTTTTGTGCTGTTGGCGCCTTATGTGTGTTTTCATAGTTTTAGTTAAGTTAAGGTAACTGAGTGGCCACCTCTTGGGAAAATAGCTGCTCATTCGGTTTACGATATTTTTCATGGTATAAGTACCTGATTGTTAGTTTGGTTTTTTCCCACCTCGGTTTTTGGAGTGGGAATCTTTTTCTGATTGCGCCTTTTCCTGATCTTTGCCTACTTGTACCTTTTCAGCTCATATAAGATGGGCATATCAGTAAGTGGGGCGAAGACGGGGAGACCCAAGGAAAATATCTAGTACACGTGCGAGTAGAACTTGGCTTGTCTTGTTGTTACTGCGAATATGATCTGCGCCTCGACTTGCGCACCTGTGAACAATAAGTTATCTCATGGCGTGGCTAATATTCCTGTAATTGTCTTTCAAAACATTAATCAGATGTCAGTGTAGAACATCATGTATTGTTATACATTTCGGAGAAAAATGGAGAAAATTTATTTGTTGATTTTAACTATGAGCTGGAAAAACTATTGTACATGTAAGTATGTAAGGCATTTATATTAGCATTAAAAAACATGCCCTTGGAACTATACATCATCATTACATACGCTTGCCCATACAATACATTACGCAAACATGCCCATATGATATGCAGTAATTTCTTTCAGGTCAAAAATCGATAATTTTCATTGGAAAAAATTTGATATTTTTCTTATTTGTGCTCAAAACATAGATTGTGGGTACACGTTAGAACCGCCTCGCCGAGGCGGTTCTAACGAGTACCCACAATCTATGTTTTGGAGCAAAAATAAGAAAAATAGGTATACCCCTGCATACCCCAGTTTTACCTTATAAAAGTGGGGTTTAAGGGGGTATTCATTGCACGGACATGTATTCCTGATGACATAGATTTTTCTTCAGCTGTAAAAATTGAAAACTTTCAGCTGAAAAATGTTGATAATTTTCTCATTATTTTTTTTTTTGCACCAAAACATATAGATCTAATAGATTGTGGGTACTCGTTAAAACGGCGAGGCGGTTTAAACGAGTACCCACAATTTATGTTTTGGAGCAAAATTAAGCAAAATAGGTATGCCCATGCATACCCTAGCTTGTTATATAAAAGTGTGGTATAATGGGGTATATATTTCATGGACATGTTTCGTGGCTGAAGGTCTTTTTGTCTAATCGTTTGAATTGGAACTCATCGCTTCAGGTGTTGTCGGTTCAACTGTAGGACGGATGACTTGTCGAGGTAGAAAAATCCTGTGCGTATTTCTATGGAACGCCTATACTGCCTCCGGGTGTCTGAGTTCCTTATGTTGTGGGGACCTATCTTTATGTTGTTTGGACCTATCGTTATGTTGTATCGAACTTTTTTATGTTGTGTGGAACTGTCTTTATGTTGTGTGGAAATGACTTTATGTTGCGTGGACTTATCTTTATGTTCTGTGGACCTGACTTTATGTTCTGTGGACATGTCTTTATGTTGTGTGAAACCGCTTTTATGTTATGTAGAACTGTCTTTATGTTCTGTGGACATGTCTTTATGTTGTGTGAAACCGCTTTTATGTTTTGTAGTACTGTCTTTATGTTGTGTGGAACTGTCTTTATGTTGTGAGAACCTGCCTTTATACCATGTGCTTTCATCATTATGTTGGATACAGTTAATATTATGTTATGAATATACACCATTATACTGGTAGAATATGATGTTATATTATGTATAGATACTATTTTATCGTAGGCAACTATCATTGTGTCCTGTTGTATAATCATTATACTGGATGCTATTGCCATTATAGTATGTGAAACTGTCTTTATATTGTGTGAAACTGTATGTTGTGTGACACTGTCTTTATGTTATGTGAAACTGTCTTTATGTTGTGCGGAACTGTCTTTAAGTGGCGTTGAATTGAATTTATGTTGTATAGAGCTGTCTTTATGTTATGTGCACTGTCTTTTTGTTCTGTGCAACTGTCTTTATGTTGCGTACAATTGTCTTCATGTTTTGTGCAAGTGTCTTTATGTTATGTGCAACTGTCATTATATTGTGAGGACTTATTGATTTTTTCGTAGTATCACTATTTACCGGAATGCTCCGCATTTTGTCGGAATCCGGGATGTTTCGCCCCCAAACTGTTTCCCTCCCTAGTCGTTTTCCCCCTAGTCGTTTCTACCCCACTAGTCGCTTCGCCCAACTTGTCGTTTCGCCCCCTAGTATATATGAAAGGGAAGAATGCATATACATATAATATAATTACTTAATCTTACATCATTATACGGCATGTAAAGACAAAAACAATGATACAACTAAATACAGTAAAGTAGCGCAGTGATGTAAAGATGCGTAAAAAAGTGCACAACGGCACAAAAAAGACGTAAAGGTGGTGCTTAGTGGTATTGAATAACATTAAAGCGCATTATTTATCAAATATGAAGCAGATTGTACAATTTTAGTCATTTAAATTCGCATGTAGGGCTTGGGAGATCAAGGGGGTCGGGCGTAACATAATCTGTCAAGCAGATGTTTTTATTTATTTATTTATTTAATTTAATTTATTTATTTATTTATTTATTTATTTATTTATTTATTTATTTATTTATTTATTTATTTATTTTTGTAATAAGACCATGGTGATGATTGTTAAAGCTCTTTACTCTTCTCAACAGGCATAACAGGTTAGCATTTGCTACATAGAGTGTTGGTTTCAGTTTTACACAAAATGTTACTGACAGAAGCATTGTACAAAACTTTTGACTGGCATTATCTCTGTTACAAAGTGTCAAGCACACAGTGAAATATCAATATCTCGTCAAATATTTCGTTTTTCTTTCTTGTTATATTTTAGCTCATCTCAAAAGGTGAGCTTATAGGATGGCCATGCTCCGTCGTCCGCTGTTATCGTCGTCGTTGTTCACACTTTTCAAAGATTTTCTCCTCTGAAATCCCTGGTCCATTCAATGCCAAACTTCATGTGGAGCATCCTTAGGTAGGGGGAACTAAAGTTTGTATAAACGTCAAGATCACATTCCCAAGATGACCGCCATGCCCATATATGGTAAAAACTTCTCTGGAACCGGTGGACCGATTTCATTGAAACTTGGTATGTAGCATTGGGGACTCTGGCCCATCATAGTTTGTATAAGCCATGACCTTAGGGTGACCTTGACCTATTTTACGGCAAGGTAAACTTTGTACAAATAGGCTTTGAAATGGAAAAAAAGTGAAAACATTGGATTTTTCGGGTAACCTGAAAGTTGGTACATACATACAACTTATTGAGTTAATGAAGTCATAGGAGTATTCAAGGTCAAGGTCATCTCTTGACCTTGGTCAAAGGTCATTTACATATTAGATTTAAAACTTACTTTTCTCAGGAACAATTTCACCAATCGAAGCCAAATTTTATATGTGATATCCTTAGGAAGGAGAAATCAAAGTTTGTATAAATGGTCCAGGTTACATGACCAAGATGGCTGCCATGCCCATATATGGTAAAAACCTTAAACAATCTTCTTCTCTAGAACTGCTGGACCGATTTCAATAAAACTTGGTATGTATCATCGGGGACTCTGTTCCATCATTGTTTGTATAACTCATGACCTTGGGTTGACATTGACCTACTTAATGGCAAGGTCAACATTGGTCACATAGGCTTCTCAAAGGAAAAAAATGGAAAGCATTTGGATTTTTCAAGAAGTTTTGTGGCCTGTGACCTGAAAGTTGGTACATACATACAAGTTATTGAGTTAATGAAATCCTATGAGTATTCAAGGTCAAGGTCATCTCTTGACATTGGCCAAAGGTCATTTACATATTAAATTTAAAACTGAATTTTCTCAGAAACACTTCACCAATCAAAACCAAATTTTATATGTGGTATCCTTAGGAAGGGGGAACCAAAGTTTATATAAGTGGTCTAGGTCACATGACCAAGATGGCCGTCATGCCCATATATGTGGTAAAATCCTTTAAAATCAACTTCTCTGGATTCAGTGTACCATTGGGGGCTCTGGCCCTTCGTGGTTTATATAAATCATGACCTTGGGTTGACCTTGACCTATTAAACTGTTAACTTAAACAGAAAGGTCAAATATTGCCAGAAAGATCTGAAAGTTAATAGATACAGACGGATTATAGTTTTAATAATTATGTGAGTATTTGAGGTAAAGTTTACATTTACGTCGGCCAACATGGCCTTAGCCAAAGGTCATTCATCAAAGACAAAATCTCAGGTGAGCGATATCAGGACCATTGGTCCTCTGGTTAAATAAGAATGATATAAATGTAAATTAAACGAGAGAAGAAGAAAGAAATAATACCGTGAATTGGAAATCGTGTAAATATTTAGATCTTGTGATTGTTCCCTTTAACTGAATAAAAGGCGTGAAAACGTCTGTCAGGTTACCAGAACGGTAATTGAATTATCAGCTACACGTCTGTTTTAGGGGAAATGTCTTGGGGCGAAACGAGTACCCACATTCTATGTTTTGGAGCAAAAATAAGAAAAATAGGTATACCCCTGCATATCCCAGTTTTACTGTATAAAAGTGGGGTTTAATGTCCCCCCTCTCACATATACTAGGTGGCGAAACGACAAGTGGGGCGAAACGACTAGGGGGAAGACTAGGGAGGAAACGTCTTGGGGACGAAACAACTAGGGGAGGAAATGGTTTGGGGTGAAACATCCCGGATTCCGATAAAATGTGGTGCGTTCCGGTAAACAGTGATACTACGAAAAACAATCAATAAGTCCTTACAATATAATGACAGTTGCACATAACATAAAGACAGTTGCACAAAACATGAAGACAGCTGCACACAACAAAAAGACAGTTGCACACAAAAATAGACAGTTGCACACAACATAAAGACGGTTCTATACAACATAAATGCTATTCAACATTAAATAAAGACAGTTGCACACAACAAAAAGACAGCTCTATACAACATAAGTTCAATTCAACACCACTTAAAGACAGCCCCGCACAACATAAAGGCAGTTTTACACAACATAAAGACAGTGTCACACAACATAAAGACAGTTCCACATACTATAATGGCAATAGCATCCAGTATAATGATTATATAACAGGACACAATGACAGTTTCCTACGATAAAATAGTATCTATACATAATATAACATCATCGATAAAGCACATGTTAGAATTGCCTGTGACGTAATGGTGTATATTCATAACATAATATTAACTGTATCCATCATAATGATGAAAGCACATGGTATAATGGTAGGTTCTCACAACATAAAGACAGTTCCACACAACATAAAGACAGTACTACAAAACATAAAAGCGGTTCCACACAATATAAAGACTGGTCCACAGAACATAAAGACAGGTCCATAGAACATAAAGATAGGTCCACAGAACATAAAGACAGGTCCATAGAACATAAAGACAGCACCACACAACAAAGATAGTTCTACATAATATAAAGACAGTTCCACACATCATAAAGACAGTTCCACACATCAAAAAGACAGTTCCACACATCATAAAGACAGTTCCACACAACATACAGACATGTCTATGGAATATAAAGCTAGTTCTACAGAGCCTAAGGATAGGTCCACACAGCCTAAAGACAGTTTCCCACAACATAAAGATTGTTGCCCACAACATAAAGATAGGTCCACACAACATTAAGACAGTTCCACACAACATAAAGAAAGTTCGATACAACATAACGATAGGTCCACACAACATAAAGATATGTCCCTACAACATAAGGAACTCAGACATCCGGAGGCAGTAAAGGCGTTCCATATATTTCCATACACCGAAGTCTTGTTCGCTGCTCTTAGTCAATGTCGAATGGGAATCTCGTGCGATTTTTTGACGATTTATGACGACCTATATAAAACTTATCTATGGGGTATATGTATAACATTAAACCTGTTCGTCGCACTTACATCCGCGTCAGAGTCGATTTATGACGTCATCAATATGGCGGCTATCTGACTATATATGGATTATTCGTATTTTCATCAAAATCAATTGAAAACATCGCATTATTGCCTTTTTTGCCAAGAAAATATATGAAATGCATCTGATTATACACACGATAGACGAATTAAATCGATGGGTCAAAGGATTTTGCTTTATTCGGTCATATGTTCGTTCGTGCATACGTAGGGCATACGTTTTTCTTCTAAAACTGCCTACAACCTACATGTACTTACCCAGGGAGCTAATTTGATGCACCTCCAGGACAATTTTTCATGGGTGCCAAATCATTCATTGGGACCACAGAATTAAAAAAAAAAAAAAAAAAAAAAAAAAAAAAAAAAAAAAAAAAAAAAAAAAAAAAAAAATCGCCCTCAAAGATAAACTCTATTGCACTTTGAAAAAAATGCATGGTTTCCATGGCAACCGTTAACGCGATTCTTGAGGATGGGGTATACATACAAAATTGATCGTATCTCCACTGTTACTAATCCTAGACTACTGAATATGGTATTATTTTAAAGCTTTTACATAGCCCTTGTTTCCAATAGTAAGTAATGTAATTTATCTTATTTGCATATTCATTAATCTTAATGAAAAAAAAATAGCAAAAAAGTCTTTAAAAACCATAAATGAACTAATTTCAGGCCCAAACTGCCATTTTGACACTTTGTTACTGAATCAGTAATATCAAACGACGAATTTATTGATGACCTGGTCTTATATGAAAATTATCCCATTTGTATATTCATGAAAAATTAATAAAAATGTCAAAAAAGTGAGGAAAAACGAGGGAAAACTATATCCATTGAAAAGCATTGCATATGTTGTAAGACCTATCTTGCATCCCTCGGACAAATTCTCAAGGGTGTTAGTGTTGTCAGAGGGACCACCTTCATGCCATCAAATATTGTCCTCAGCAGTAAAATCATTTGCATGATGTAAAATCACATAGTTTCCACACCCACCTCTCGTGCGATTCTAAAGAGTAGGGTGTACTTACAAAAATACTCATATCCCACCAATTAAATGCCATAGAATACTTAAATTGGTCTCAAACTTAACGACTTAACATTGATACCAAATATATAAATTGTTTAATTTACATATTCATGAAAATTAATTTAAAAAATATTAATAATGGAGAAGAATTGTAGAGAAATAGGGGGTATATTTGCAAAATCGCTTGTACCAGAGCTCTATTTATCAACTGAGGATACTGAAAGAGGTATCAAATGAATGCAAAGACAATGTTATATGGTCCTGAAGTATTATAAGAATAATTTGATTTTCAATTTTATTAATTTAAATGAAAATTAAGAAATTTTAGAAAACAGAAAATGAATAAATTAAATGAGTTAACCTACAAAATGACTTGTTTCTCGGCAATCAAATGTCCTGTAGTGCTAAAAATGGCATCAAATGGTGTCTAGGGCAATATCATAACATCCTAAACTACAATGTTTGAGTCATGTGGATTTAGTTTTACGAATATTAACAAAAGCTTTTGGATTTAGGGCCTCGGATGTGGAATACGGAACACTTAAGGGGGTATACGTAAACCGCACCTATCTTAGCTACTGAAAGACCTAGAGAGCTATAATTGGCATCAAATGATTGCTAGGGCAATGTTCTGTAACCATATAATCAGCTATTTTTGTTGTATGGATATTACTGAGATATTGATAAATAAGAGAAAAATCAACGAAAAATGAACGGGTACACCAAGCAGAATCGCTCATATCTCAGCTGCCAATATCCTTAAAATGCTGAAAATGGTACCATGGAATGATAGGAGAATGCACTACTGCCATGTAATCAGATTTATTTAATTTTCAGAACGTCACATAAAGTTTCGAAAAAATGTGAAAATAACAGAAAATTGAAGACTGTGCTTCACCAAAATATATCAAATCTTGCTTGCCAGAAAGCATTGTTTATATAGCTGAGCTCATGAGCAATAAATTGATGTCATTTTGAGTTCTCTACAGCTATTGGCAGCTGACATCTAAGTGATGTTGTTGGTGAACCCCTTCATTTTTCATTGATTTTGCTCTTATTTATTAAGATCTCATTAATATCAGTACAAACAAATAGCTGAAGACCGCGGTATGACAAATATACGTTCTCATTTACAGCGTATAAAGGATCTCACTTGACTCTTTTTTTAAATTTATGTATCTGATTATATGGATAAAAAACATTGTCCAAGCAATCATTTATTACCAATTATAGATCCATAGGTCTTTCAGTAGCCAAGATATGTGCGTTTTTTCTACGTACATCCCTTATTTTTCCGTATTTTGTTTCTATACTCTAAATTCAAGAGGTTTTGTTAATATTCTTAAAAAAAAACGATCCATATATTGTAGTACAGGATGGTATAATAATGCCCTAGACACCATTTGATGTCATTTTCAGCACCATATGACTTTTGATTGCCGATAGTCATTTTCTAGGTTAACTCATTTTTTTATATTTTCACTCTCTATTTTTTTTTTAAGTTTTCATTAAATTCGTGAAATTGAAGATCAGATTATTCTTATACCATACTTTAGGGTCATAGTACATTGTCAAAGCATTCATTTGATACCTTTTCAGGATCATGGGATGATAAACAGCTCTAGTACAAGCGATCTTGTACATATACCCCCCATTTTTCACATTTTTTCTTCAATTCTTTATGTTTTATTTCTTTTCATGAATAAGTAAATTCAATGATTTAAATAATACGTATCAATGTTAAATTGTTAGTTTCATTCATCACTATCAGACCACTTATAGAGCAATCTAATGTTGGGATGTAAGTTTTTTTTTGTAAGTGCATCCTATTCTTTAGAATCGCATGAGGAGTGGTGTGGAAACTATGTAATTTTACATCATGCAAATGTTATTTTTTCATTGCTGATGACAATATTTGATGACATTAAGGTGGTCCCTCTGTAAACACTGAGAATTTGTCACAGGGGTGCAAGATAAATTGGATCTTATAACCTATCCAATACCATGCAATGGATATAGTTTTTCTCGTTTTTCCTCAATTTTTGACAGTTTTATCAATATTCATGAATATGCAAATGGTATAATTTTATATATGGGCCAGGACATCAATGAATTCATCATATGATATTACTGGGTCAATAAAAAGTGTCACTAAGACAGTTTAGGCCTGAAATTAATTCATTTATGGATTTTAAAAAGATTTTTCTGCCATTTTTCAGGTTTTCATGAAAATTAATGAATATGCTAATTAGATAAATTGCATTACTTACCACAGAAAAAAGGGTTATGTCTAAGCTTTGAAATGAGAACATATTCAATAATCTAGGATAAGTAACAGTGGAGATATTGATCAGTTTTGTATGTATACCCCCATCCGGAAGAATCACGTTAACGGTTGCCATGGAAACAGTGTATTTTTTCATAGTGCAATTGACTTTATCTTTGTGTACAACTTTTTTGGCATTTCTGGCGTCTCAATAAATGATTTGGCACCCATGATAAGTTGTCTTGGGGATGCAAAGTAGGTCAAATTAGCTCCCGTTGTACTATGCATAGATCGGCACATTGTATGCAGATTTTGCCGTGACGTGGCTCATATTTTCAGCGGTATGCTCCTTGTGAGAGATTCTTTTGTGCTAAAATAGCTTTTATAAATACGAGGGGGATTCAAAAAGTTCGAGGAAAAGTGCTGCCAAATTGTTAGTTTTCATGGAAAATTCACGATCTCTATGCATGTTGTACATAAACATATTGTTAACATATGAACAAAATTTGAATAAAATCGGATGAAAATTAGGCATTAAATCACGTGCGTTTCTAATGTAACAACAGTAAAACCGGCCCAACGTCATAACAACGTCATGCTATACGCATTCATGCCGTTGTTGACTAGCTCTTAAGCATTTTTGGAATCTACCTGGCATACGGGCGCCTAATTGTTAGTTCTGTGTGTATAATGCGGTAAATTGTGACGAAACTACAATTCGATATGTTGTGTATTTCACGAATTCTACTCTTTTCTATCACGACGATCATTTTCAAATATGACGTTATTTGACGTTACGCTGCGCGAGTCGACATGGACGTTTTCCTGGTCGTGTAGAAGTCACGCATACTACTTGTTGATTGTAGTTTTCTTTATTTCCTTGTTGTCATATGCGCTTTCTGCTCTTAGCAGTGTTTCTTTCTTTTATAGTCAGTTCAAAACACACAATTAATCGAATACCGTTGTTCCCTTCGCATTTTAGGCATACCCACTAAACAATATGGCGGCTTTACGCCCAAATGACGTCACACACTTACATGACGTCATGTGCTCATCGCAAACATATTGAACTTTGCTCATTCTAAGTTTGTTGACAAAATCATGGTAAACTATCAAATGCAACGTCATCATTAAACATCGACTTTTTGCCAAAATGAACAAAAGTGGGCCGGTTATCGTGATGTACGGTTTCCATAGCAACCACTGTTAGCATCGTATTCATGCCAGAGCAGCACAATTTGCTGTATAAGTACAAATTATGTTTGTCTGTATAACTGTAATAGTTTAATTCAGCTGATTTGCAAAATAAGAATATGATGGCACTTTTCCGCGAACTTTTTGAACGCCCTTTCGTACAATTAGTAAAAACACCCATTTTAAAACAGCGAGAAGCTGGAAAGCGAATTTTATCTAACAAGCATAGTATGAAAATGGTTGTTTAAAATGCATATTATGAGTGCGCTGGTCGCCATTTTGATGACGTCATATCTCAGCCCAGACGCGGGTCTCAGGGCGACGAACTGGTTTAAATTGTTGCATATGCCCCAAAGTTTGATTTAAGGTAGGTCGTCACAAATCCTCATGAAATTCCCACGGGACGATTTTTTGGCCCATTCGACACTGACTATCAGTGTCGTCTCTGTATAATCAGGTAGTTGCTGTGCAGATTGTGAAAAGCGTTTTCACGTATTCTGTATCAACCTAGGAAAGGAAGAATTGCAAGAATTGGGATCAGGTAGTGAATGTTGATAGTGTTCGAACTGCAAAGCTGAGTGTAGCCTTTGCTGTGGTTTAGATTTTAATTGCCGAGACAAATATGATATATGAGTGCATTATGACTGCGCTTTTTGACCCGCCTCACAGTATGAAAACATGCAAAACACAAACCGTACCTGGATTTGTCCAAAATGCGACTTCTTGAATTTTCCAGACTCTTTGTTTTTCGATGAACACAAAAATAGGTTTAATCCACTTGGAAACAGTGATAAAACTAAGTTCTCACCCCCCTCAACTTCGACAAGTAAAAGCAAGTTGATATGTGGGTTGAAATGTTTCAGTATGAACATCAACAGCATTAGAGGTAACAAGCTTGAATTGTTGGCTTTCCTTTATGAACCTCTGATTGTAGCTATTCAAGTTGGCGTCATACCTAGCCGATTTTGATACACGATGGCCACACGAATATGAAATTTTGAATTTCGCGCGATTTTCGTCATTAATTTGGTTAAACGCCAATATTGAGCCGACGCATACACGAAGCCTACCGATGTTTACACGAAAGACACACGATGGACACACGAATAACTCACGATTATACCCAAGCACTCGCAAAGACATAGGAACTGGTAGTTTTGCATACGATGTTGTTGCGAATTGCATACAAAGGCCTCACGATGGCTTAACGATAGCCTGACGACATCGTGTTAGGTAAAATGTATTCCCGAATGTGTCCCGAAGGCATCACGTGACTACCCGATGTTATAATATCTCATGCTTAACCACAAATAGTTATATATGTATATTGTAGGGGCATTGTGTACTTTATGGGTTGAAGTCAATTCTTGGAGTCTTGGGGTGGTCATGGGCTGCCGTATTGGAAAAGGTACAAGTAGGCAACGATCAGGAAAAGGCGCAATCAGAAAAATATTCCCACTCCATAAACCGAGGCGGGAAAAAACCAAACTAACACTAAGGTACTAAGACCATAACAACATTTAGTAAGCCGAATGAGCAGCTATTTCCCAATAGGTGGCCACTCAGTTACCTAAACTTAACTAAAATATGATAACATACATAAGGCGCCAACAGCACAAAACATTAAACACCAAGACATAAAACAATAAGAACCACAACAGATGTATCGCCTTGGAACGATCAGTAATATAAAATTACTGGCGGGCTTAAACCGGTTTAAGAGGATCCTAACCTCACCCTCAGCTTCTGTGCGGTTCATAACATTTAGTTAGTTGTTCGGTCCTCGTAGTGAATCTCTAACTAGTCAAAGAATCATCATGGACAAACAAATAAATCATGATAAATTCCATGATAAATCAAAAACGAGGACTCACAGAATGAGTAAGCTGCCCGACGATGAAGATCCCTGGGCGCCCAATCACTTGCTAACTCCGGAGCAAAAGAAAACCACCAGTTGAACCCCGGTGGGCCAAGCAACAGACAAGAAGCTCCGGCCCCAACCAAATAAAATGAATAGCTTTATGGCGGGGCCATCATAGAGTCTGACGCCCGACCCACAGGCGTGCATTTAAAGAAGGCAGCATAGTTATCAACCGTGATTAGGTTAAAAACTAAGTGGATTCTTGAAGTGGAACTCTGGAGAGAAAGTTTAAAGTGGAACAGGAAATGCAAGTAAATTCTTTTTAAGAATACAAAGAAACTTTCAGATATGGGTCTTAATTTCTTAGCATAACCATCCCATGTTCAAACAGATTATCTAAGATAAGAATCTACAAAAATATATTATGAATGATGTGCTAAGACATTAACAGTCATATCCAAAATGAATTATGTAAGAATTAACTGGCTTTGTTTTGATTTAGTTGTCTGCTCCACTCCACAATTCCACTCCAATCCATGACTCCAAAGACGCCAGTCCATAAAATACACGGTACCTTCCTACACTGTAGGCTTGTGGTTGAACGAGCCCCACTTTTATTTGCATGCAAACATGGTCTCTTTTGAGAAAGCATTTAATTTGTATGCGTTCGTTGTTGACGTCCATAGTAGTAAGTTAATTAATATCAGTTACTTTACTTCATGGGGACAGTTTGATAGTACTTTAAATCTATCTTTCGCATGAAACTGACACAAAACTGTTCTCGAGTTCTGCAATGGGTACTAGTCTACTAGAAAGAAAAACCGGGCGCTGCTTGAAAGACAGAGTAATAAACAAACCAAATACCTGTAAGAGATGGTGTTGCTCCTGCATGAGTTTTTGGTCATGCTCCAGCTGCATGTATAGAAGACGTTTTGCAGTCTTCTTTTTCCTAATTGTTTTTTTTCTTCGAATTACGCCATTATTGAACAGTATTCCACTTGAGGCTTCTGAGCAAAATGTTGTGTGGCTGCTGATTTTTTTTATTTTTTGTATGTTCACTTTACCCTGGGAAATATAAGAACATTTTTGTTAATATCGTGTTTCCATCCTGATGCCATCGTGTTCTAAATATTTCAAATACGATGCTTATACGATGGCGTTGCGAAGGCCACACGATGTCGGATTGCCTTCGTAACACAATCGGGCAGCATCGTGTGTCCCTAGTATTGCCTTAGTGTAGCAAAACCTAGCCGATGGTACCGATGAAGCACACGACAGAAATACGATGTAGTCCCGATGTGATAAGATGGTCTCACGATGGCTTTGCGAAGGCCAAGATGTACTCGCGAAGGCAACACGAAATTGAACCATCGTATGTCCTTCCTGTATTTTTGGCATGTCAAAGATTTTGATGCCGATCGCGATGGTGATGCCGAAGGCTTAAAACATCTCCCGATGGGCATACGATGGGTAACGATGCAGTCATGAATGGCCCGATGTCTTCACGATCCCCGCCGAAATTGAAACGTTTCATAATCATGTGTCCATAGCGTGTTAACATCGGCTAGGTATGACGCCTACATCAAGAAACAAAGATTGACAGTTCTATTTCAATCAGTTTAGGTAAACGTAATTGCTAATAAAACCGCTCATTTTGTTTCAAGCTGGTATAGGCCACCTCATAGAAGCTGAGGGTGAGGTTAGGTACCTGTAAAACCGGTTTAAGCTTGCCAGTAATTTTATATTACTTATCGTTCCAAGGCGACGCTTGGCTTACAGATAACATTGTTGCTTTTGTTGCTAGCTTCTTGCGCCACCTGCCCCACAAAAAATTATACATTTGTCATTTTCTATTATTTTTGTAATGATGATAGTCCTAACCGCTAGTTGTTGTATAACATTTTTGTATGACCCTTACATGTCAATGCATAAGACCTGAGTGAAATAAAGTTTGTTATGTTATGTTATGCTGATTTGAAATTGAGATATCAACTTTATACAAAGGTTAGGTTTTTATTGCACATGAGCACACAAATTTCGTATTGCTTTTGATATGTATTCTAGAAAAGCAAAAATATGGCCAATTCTTGAAATTCCTTTAGAAACTTAGTGTCTAGTGTTAAAAAATGCCAAAACAAGAAGTTTGCATTGAGGTATTGCATGTCATCTTCATAATGATGTATGCTGTTTTATCATATGATTATTTAAAGTTTTTAATATCAGAAATGAGCCGCCCCATGGAAAAACCAACAATCTGCATAGGCGAAAACAAAGGCGCAGATCAGCTTCGCGGTAACCGCGAAGCTGATCAGCGCCTTTGTTTTCGCTACTCGGATAGCACAATTCCTCCTCTACTTAACTCCAAAATTTCAAGCTTCTAGCCTGCTTCTGTAGCTGTACAGGTCGGTTTGTGTCGGACCTGGTCGGAAACCACATTGTTGGTTTTCCCACGAGGCGGCTCAAATTATTCACCTAGAGACCACACTATTACTAAACGGTGCCCATTCAATATGCAAAGAAAAAAATGAAAATTTCAGTGAGGAAATGATGCTTGTTTATGTTTTCGCTCAAAAAATACATTGTGGGTACACGTTAGAACCGCCTTGTCGATGCGGTTCTAACGAGTACCCACAATGTATGTTTGGATTAAACATAAAAATAAGGTATACCCCTGCAAACCCCAGTTTTTCCGCTATATAAAAACGGGGTTTAAGGGAGAATTCATTTATTTACACGGACATGTTTTCCTGACGACATGCAGACCACAATGGTCAATTAGTTCAAGCGATTTCAGTCCCCACTAATTTAATATTACTGATCGTTTCAAGGCAATACTTCTGTTGTGGTAGTAATTGTTTTATTTGATATTGATGGTTTTTCTTTTCTTTTTTTTTTTTTTTACATGAAAGGATATATCCTTTATATCGAGGAAATATCCTTTATATCGAAAGGATCTTGATTCGACTTCCTCTGCCAAGTAGTGTCGTTGAGCCTCCGCATGAGAAAAGCAGCCATTTGGGTTTCATACCGTTCATTCTGTTGTTTCGTACAGGTGGTAACCTCGACCCCCTATCAGAATGCGTGCTACGGACCAAGAATGAGCCGTATACTGGGACTGTGTCTGTCACCAACAACGGTATTCCATGTCAGGCCTGGGCATCCTCATCACCACACAGTCACAATTATAATGAAAATAGATATTTCCCAGCCGATGGTAGCGTAAAGGCGGCGAAAAACTACTGTAGAAGTATCAAAGTTGCTGAAAATGGCTTCCCATTTTGTTATACCACAAATCCTGACGTTAGACGAGGAAGATATGCAATGGTAAGGAGAAAAAATAGCATGTCGACACTGTTCTATCAAGATTATCTACTTACACTACTGCACACATCACCATGAAAAACCAATTAAAAAGGCATTAAAACTATCCATTAAATTTAACAGCATTTTCAAAGATTCTTACCATGGAAACTTTATTAAAAAAGGATTAAAATACCTAGTTAAAATGCTATACATTAAGGGGCATTAATACAGCATCAAAATGCCATTAAATTAACAGCATTGTTAAATTGCCATTAATTTCATGACAGTTAAAATCCATTAAATTCATGCCTTAAAATAATTCCCCTTAAAGTGAAGGTACCTTTAAAATATTTAATGGTAGCCATCAGCATTAAAAAGTTCTTAAAATGCTCTTAATGTATAGCATTTTAATGGGACCATTAATTTTTTTCATGTCATTTTACATACGCGCAAATACCAGCTTAGCAATTCACAAGTTCCAGACATCTCAAAAGCAGTTGTCAAAGACAAAAAATTGACAGTATACAACAGTCATCCAGGTGCATTTTAAATATAGAAAAAGTTGTTCATTTCTTTAAAATAGTCAAAAGCTGTCAAACATTCACCTTGGTCTGCTTCATTATTTTCAAACAACCAATGAAAATTTTGGAAAGAAATCAACACCTGTCAATTCCATCTTACTGTGACCAATCAGAGATAATTACGGTGATGATGTACATTTTAAGGTTGATACAAATATTGGACAGGAAATGTCATGTTTTTGACAACTAGTTAGGAGCTGTTTGAAACACCTGGATTGCTAAGCTGCTATTTGCCTGGTTGTAAAAGCAAATTAAAGACACTTAAATTAACATTTTAAGGACAAATTAATGAGCCTGAAATATCCATTAAATACCAGCCATTTAAAGTAATGGCAGTTTAATGGGGCTTTTACTTTTCCAAGAGATAAGATAAGATAATTTTTATTTCAAAATTCCATAAGGCTAACAAGCCCATGAGGATATAGTACATACATAGATATTTGATGGCATACAGTAAAGATACATGTAACTAAATCATTTATTCAATTGACAACTTGTAGCAATGCAACATTTACTATACACTACATATTAATCACATTTGATGCGACACAAAAGACAAATAACGACTGGTTTGTGAGGAAAATTGAAATGTCGCGGAGAAGGTGTTTCTGAATAATCAAAAAGCAAATTTATCAACACATCTGCAATGGATATGTTCGTATGACGTGCGCTTTTACAACACTCTATAATATAATGAGCGAAAAAAGGAAACGTGCGCATTTTCTCATACCAGTTATAGCTTATAACTGAATCAATTATTCCATGTAATAAACTATTGTAGCCATATTACAATATCAAAGTACAGCTATACCACGATCACATATGAAATTCTAACAGACATATTTTGTATTAAACACAGCAAAGAAGCATATTTACAAAACATTCTATATATACTCATCAAAAGAAGTTTTGCACCATTTAGATTTTTTTCATATCTTTAAGTGACATTTTAACTAACAAATTTTAAAGTTAGCTTTTTGAATTTGCACAGTCTGAAAGAGTTTGATAATTTGTGTGATAAGACCAAAAATTGTTCTGGAAACGATTTTAGAAAAAACTGAAAATTCCAATTTTCTGTAAATGCTGAAAATTGGAAAATCGAAAAAATTCCACAAAAAATACCACAGCATCAAGAACACATTTTTGTTTCCAACTGTACACACAAGAGCTCCAAAGCTAATGATTAAGCCTAAAAACAATAAAAAAAAAATCTCAAAATTTTAGTAAAAATTCATTTTTTGGCAAAATTGCAATTTTTGAGACAAAATGATAAATATTGGAAAAAAAATAATAAAATCGAAATTCATGTCAATTTTTGATCACTATGAGATGTTTTGAAACCAAAAATTGCCGCCTGTTTTCTTTCTGTTAAAGGCAATATCATGTCAAAGATGTTGCATGAGTACTTTATTGACATGCAGCTTTTTAAAAGTTCTGAATTTGGATGGGTTGAAAACCAGTACCTTCAGTTAAACATTAATGGGTGCTGCATGCTGTGTTTGAAAGAAAAAACAACCCATTTTATTGGAGAGATGAGTTACTAAGCTTTATCTGAGAATTTAAACAAAATCTCAAAAATCATTATTTTTGGTCAAAATAAGTGTTTTTGTCAAAAATAATCAATTTTTATTTTTTTGCTTTAAATGATTGCTTTCAGTATCCCGAATGAGGATGTGAAATGAATTCGAGTTTGGAAGCCCAGAAATAAAGATGTGGCCTTTTTTCTGTGTCCCAAATTTTGGTGTTTTCAAAAACCTGCATTTATGCACATTTTTATTTAATCTTTTTAAGAAGAAATATTGATTTGTCATTCAGGAAGTCCAGCCCTTTAAGATGGTATTAAGTTTTAAAAGTTTATTTGAAAAATATCTATACTAGACATTATTTTAAAATGAGAAAAATATTAACTGGTGCAAAACTTCTTTTGATGAGTATATGAGTCAATATATTTTTTCGTAACCAAATCCTGTCCGGGTACGTTTTTTCTGAAAACCGTTTACTTCTGGTAAATGTTTTATGCTTGGAATGTGGTGTGAATCGAGGTGAGTATGGGTCAGCCAAAACAAAATCGTTAAAGTGCTAGCAAATATAAACAATTGTTACTCAAAGTGTCTAAAATGGCATATTTTCGCTGTCTGCAAAATGATTTTTTTGACATCTGTCTCTGATTCAATGATTTTTTTGCTAAGGGGGTTGTTCTAAATACTACTCCATCTTTATTCAATCATTCATGCACGACATAATACATTTTGATAGCAAATATCCATGGTTTTAATACTAAATTTACGTGTTCAAACTTTGTACCTAGCATTTTGTCCCTGATGTAACAATTTATCTAAAAATACCAAGTACAAAGTGACTCCCCTTGGTAAAGGTGGAACATCTATCTGCATTTTGAAGAGCTACATTGAAATTAAATATGGCTGACTGCCATGATGACACATCTATAGAGTAGATCTGAAAAAATAATAATTACAACTTTCAGGTGAGTGAGTATATTTGTAATAGTTCCCTGATGTAACAGCCTCTACTGGTTATTTGTTTCAAGCGACAATATGTAGGTACTATTGATAAAACGTGTTTAGTGGTTGTGTAAACATTTCACCATAACAATGAACACACAAGTATATTGGAAGCAATTTACAGGTGATTTATCTAAAATATGTCCCTGATGTAACGGTCCGTGATGTAACGGTGAAAAGTGTTACATCAGGGACAGAAATCGTTACATCAGGGACAATATTTCGAGGAAAGGATATTTATTTCTTATATGCTTTGTTTTTATGAGTTTCATTGTATAACAAAGAGCAACACAGCAATTCCAATACAGCCAGAGAGTCTGCAGACTTCATAAAGGGTCACTGATAAGGATTCAGTACCCAAAATTGCGCAATAAGGTCAATACTACCTGCATTTGAACGTTTTTGCTTCTTCCAAATATCAAACTTATATAGTTTATACAATTTCAACAAATAGATGTCAAATATGTCTGTTTATCAAACACACGTTACATCAAGTAATATATAGGGTAATTTTGGGGGAATATGGACCGCTTAAGCACAAAACGAATCAGTTTAACAACAGGCTATTTACGTTATTATTGTATACCGTGTCTCTTTTGAGGCAGGCATCTGTAAACCATTTTAATATAAAATTTACATCATTTTGTATGCTAGTTTTTGTTGCGTATTACGATAAACACACCCACTGGGTGGTCCAAATTACCCCAAACATGTGAGGTAATATGGACCACTCTACTGGGGTAATATGGACCACAACTTTAAAATGCTGACGATGTCAACATATAAATTCGGAAAACAAAATTTAAACTTCTATTTAAAAGTCTATTTAGCATAAAATAAACATAGATGTTCACGAAACAAATTCACTGGAAAAATATTTCGCATCAAAATTCAAAACACCTTGACAAACTTACAAAACGGACATTCGCAAAAATGTCACAGATTTCAAAACATGTACATTTTGCTTATAAACTTCACTTGTAAAACAATCTATTTTCAAAGATAGCTTAAAATATATCACGCAAGTGCAAAAGTTAAAGTTCTAAAGACATGTGGTATCAAATGTTCAGTGTATTACTTTCAGAAAGAGTTTGATACAAAATTCTTAGATGGTCCATATTACCCCAAAAGGAAAATTTACATTGGGAAATTGATGGTCCATATTACCCCAGACACGATGGTTATGTCAATGGAGAAATTTTCCAACACTGAAAAATAGCTCATGCAATTGACCATTTGCATCATCTTCTAAAAATAATGTATTAGGTTAATTTTACATGAAACTTGGTTCTATATAAATATCATTAATCTTTTTATTGGTTCTTAAGTGTAAACTTAAACATTTTAAGGGCAAGATTTTCACAGGCTGTTTTATTTGGGTTCATTAATTTAACCTTTCCGAAAACACCAGCTTAGGTATGAATGTAAAAATGATTTCGATAATTTAGGATGGATAGCCAGGGAATAACAAAATGTTATTACTTTATGTCAAACATGAGTCTTGAGTAAAATATTTGAAGAAAACACAAGGTGGCCCATATTCCCCAATTGTCCATATTACCCCAAATTACCCTGTTATTACATTAAGGAAATAATTGAACATTCATCAAAAAGCTGATTTTTCTAGTAAAAAAGAACAAAGTATACGTTAAGCCAGTAAAAAAGAAACTTTCAGCATAATAACCTGTACATTTATGCCTTTGTCTTTTCGGTTCGAACTGTCTGCAAATTTCAACATTGTCTTTGTATCCAACAAACCGCACACTTCCTTTGTCCAAAATATGGAATGATTCAGTTTTATTTGGGTTTCGGAAGATTATCAAAATCAGCGGTATTTTTTCACATTTGAACTTTTGAAAATTAATTTAGGTCATTTAAAAAAATGGAGCATGGATGTGTGCATACAAAATTCATTACCACTGAACTTGGTCACATTTTAAAGCTAAGACAATGCCCTTTCATCATATGGTAAGAAATACAAGATATTTAATTTGCATATTCATGAATTTTAATGAAAATATTAAAAAATTGACAGAAAAATCATGAAAAGTCAATAAATAAACTAATTTGAGGTCGAAACTATAATTGTGGCACTTTGTAATTTAACCAGTAATAGCATATGACAAATGTATTGATGTCATGTGCCTAAATGAAAATTATCTCATTTGCATATTCATGAATACTAATAAATTATAGAAAATTAAAGAAAAACGGAGATTAACTAAAGCCATTGCAAGTTTTGGATGGGTTATAAGATCTATCTTGTATCCCTGAAACCAATGGCTGCCAGTGTGGTCAGAGGGACCATCTTAATGCCATAAAATATTGTCCTCAACAATGAGCACATTTGAATGATGTAAAAAATTATATAGTTTCCACATCCACCCCTTGTGTGATCCTAAAGAATAGGGTGTACTCGTAAAAGTATTCATATACAAACAATGGCATGCTCTAGAATATTATAATTGGTCATATAATGATGCATGGACTTAGCAATTTAACCTTAATACCTGTACCTATTATTCAAATCATTGATTTTGCTTATTCATGAAAAAAATAAAACACACAAGAAATCGGAGAAAAATCTTAGATGAAATAGGGGGTATACGTACAAAATCACTAAAAGCAGAGCTGTAACAAACCCAGGATGCTAAAAGAACTATCAAATAAATGCTATGGCTATGTATTCTGACTCTTATGTCTCATATATAAGCATGATCTTATTTTCAATTTCATGAATTTTAATGGAAACTTCATAAATAGGAATGAAAAAGTGAAAAATTTAACCGGCAAGCATAAAAATGATGCTTTTCTCAGCAAGCAAAAGCCCTAACATGCTAAAATGGCATTAAACGGTTGCTAGGGCAATATTATACCATCCTGTACTACAATATGTTAGTCATTCAATTTTTTATTTCATGAATATTAACAAAACCTTTTGAATTTAGAGGAAAGTTACGGAAAAATTAAGGCAGTTTACATAGAAAATCACATGCATTTTGGCTACTGATAGACCTAGAATGCTATAGGGCAATATTCTATAACCATATTAACTGCTATATAAATAAATAGTGACTTTTGTTGTATATGTATTAATGAGATCACTAAGAATAAGAGAAAAAATAACGAAAAATGAAGTGATATACTAACACAATTGCATATATCGCAGCTGCCAATTGCCATATGTGCTGAAATGGTACCAATAGACTGCTATGATGATGCAATTATGTCATGCAGTCTGATAGCCTAAACACTTTTTTTTTAATTTTTGTGAGTACTGAATAAAATGTATGAAAAGTGTAATATTAACAGAAAATTGAAGCTTGTGCTCTAATAAAGGGGGTGTTACAAATGTGCCCACGCATGGACTTTCTTTAAATTTTACACATACGTAGGTCATCATATATGAGCTACGAAAATGTATATATTGAATCAAATAATTAATTATAGGACTCAGGAGGCAACCTTGGCTAACTCCCACAATGACATGATACCTGCCCTCATCTTTGTGTGTCCTAAAATTTAAGTTTTATAATTTTCTAAGATTTGTCAAGTGGGTTGGATCGAGAACATCCCAGGCATTATACTTATACCGTAAAATCATTTTACAGAAGTATTATATTGAATTCCTTATTAAATAATGATAAAATTTCTCAATTTTTTCTCGAAAATTTACAAAAAATACCAAATTCAACTTAAAAGATGCATATGTTCCAGTCTTTGTCAGGATACCATATTTGCATAAAAACATGCCATATATATCCTCTTGATATGAGCATAATTTCATGGTAATTCAAAACCGGTAACATTGTCATTTTTTACATTGTATATATGTAGGTCACTTTTCATAATTTTAACAAAATGTTGAAATTGCTCCAAAACATCGCAAAAAGGTTTTGGATTATGACCATAATGCACATTTCTGTCACACTTTGTGCTAAGACAATCCTGAATGGCATACATGTAGTTACATTTATGTAACAGTTACATTTAACTGAGTGGCCACCAGTTGGGAAATAGCCGTTTTCTTGGCAAATTGTACATTCTCTTTGTACAAGTAACTATTTGTTATTTCGCTGGTTTTCCACATGGGATTTTAGGTTGAACCTTGGTTCTAATTGCAGCACTTACTTTTACCAAAAAGATGTTATTCATGATGGTTTTCTACCATCTGTTTTTCACACTTCACTGTTTTCTTTAGGTTTAGAATGATATAAAGTAATTCTAAAATAGCAGTGAGACCAAATGGCTTACAGTTTGCTTTCAGATGAATCAATGCTTAAAGCTCTGAATTATTCTAATGAGGAAATAATAGAGGATTTGTTAACTATGTTTAACTGATAATCATATGTTATGCTTCTCATATAGGGGTGAGACAGGGAGGTCCATGTGGAATTGGCTTGTAGTGATAAACCGAATCTGATGTTATTATCTCTTACTCTTGGGCCAAAAGTATTTTATTGTAAAAGGAACAAGTGGAAATATAGACGAATGTTCAGTGTATATTACTTTAACATACTTATTCCATGTTTTATTTTTTAGAGGGAAAGCTAGAGTACCTCCTATATCGCTTACTGTACCCAAATTTTAAAACTTTGATTTTCAACATACAATCTGATTTTGATCTTTACATGAGATTAAAACAGACATAAATTCTGTAAAGTCATATGTCATAAGTATTTTAAGTATTTTTTGGAAGACAGATTAAAATAAGTCTTAGACTTTTTTCTGAATCCCATTTGTATGATCCATGTATGTCACGTATTGTATTGCTGTTCGTTATATGTCGTTTCTACAAAAAAATAAAAGTTTAAACCAAGTATTTTAAGCATTTAAAGCCTTTAGTCAAATGCAACATCACTGCATTACATATGTTACCCACATAAATGCTTGCAAAATAAACATCAAACCAAAATCTCCTATAAAATGTATGCATTTAGGCTGATTATGAAGTATGTTTTATCGTTAAAACAAGCCCACTTCCTATATTCACATTCCTATGGATCTTATTCAGCCTATTAAACGTATATTGTACGTTACATACATTATTACATCATTCAAAGCTGAATATTAAAGTTAATATTTTCTTGGTAAAAATTAGATTTAATAAAGTACGTTCTGTCATATCATGACAAACGTCTTGTAGACAAATTAGATTCCTTTCATACAAATACAAACATTAATCTTGCATATCATGTGTTCTTATCGGTTACACAAGCCTGCAAAAGTACTAAGATAGGGTTTGCATCAAAATAAAGCATTGAATGGCGAATAAATGTCAGAAAAACAGATTGAGTTATGAGCTTATAATCTTTTCTTGAGATTAATATCGCGGTACATGTACTGTGATGTTCAATGAAATGTAATTTCTTAATTCATAATTTTGTAAAATGCTAATTAAATAAGGATAAGATTAATGCAATTGGACAGCCCCATGAATTAGCATGTGTATTAACTAGTTACATATAACATCTTTTTAAAACAAGAAGAAAAAGTTCAGCAGGTCGTATCATATGAAAATTGTTCACAGTACATGTTTGCGCTAAATGTAACAAATGTAACAAATTGAAAGAGTACTGACCGACAACTTCCGAATTCAGGAAGATCAATAATATTGCATTTTAAACCCTGCAGTTATACTAATGTGATATTTAAACGCAAAACTTTATTGAAATCTTTAAATTATTTTAAGTCTGTCCAAACGGTAACTTATGTAACAGGATATAAGGTCTGTGTGTTGGGTTTCATTAAAAGCATGCTATAATAATATAAATTGCGTATAATAAGCCTACAGTAAAACTCCTACAGTCATATATCATATATCAAAGTACTTTGAAATTATTAGTGAAAAGTTAACATTTTGATGAATAAGGGTCATGTGTAATGAATGTAACAAAACACCATGTTACCGGTCCACGATTTTCGTAAAATTTCACGAAGATATTCCTAACATATGTGGGCAGTTTTTATATTAAAATGGTGTCTTGACAAAGATTGGAACACAGAAAATTTTTAATTCAAATTCTACCTGTTTTAAAATAAGCAGGTGAAAATTGGGGTTACATGTACATGAAAACGACTGCTCCGCCACTATCTCGATACCAACAAAGTCATTTATAGTATCAGCAAACTTACCAATTACTACTTTATTTCTGGAAAGCTTCCAACATTTGCTTCATGAATCGTTGGTCACTATAGAAACGTTTAAACTGGGGTGCCCTTAGCTATTGTAGTGACGTCATATATTACGTCATAATTTGCCAGTGGAATTGAATTTACAAGGGAATACACCATTATTATAGCAGTCATAACTAAGACAATTAATGCACATAATTTCATAAAATTCCATGCGTGGGCAAACTCCCATGTTAATTTCCCATACCCTGTAACAGGCCCTTTAATTGAATCTTGGTTGCCAGCAAGTGTACCCTTGTTTATCTGAATACATGATAATACAATATTGTCCTAGCTATTATTGATGTCATTTTGAGATCTCTACAGCCATTGGTAGTCGAAATATATTCAGTTTTGTTGGTGTACCCCTTCATTTTTCGTTGATGTTTCCCTTATTTATATAAATCTCATTAATATCATTCTAACAAAAGAAGCTGGTGATTTAAACATCGGATTATATTGTTATAGAACATTGTCCTAGCAATTATTTGATACCAAGTATAGCTCTCTAGGTCAGTCAGTACTAGCCAAGATACATGTGATTTTCTATGTATACCACCTTAATTTTTCCGTAATTTCCATCTAAATTCGAAAGGTTTTGTTAATATTCATAATACAAAAAATCAATTGACTTATATATTGTAGTACAGGATGGTATACTAATGTCCTGGCAATCAATTCATGCCATTTTCAGCGTGTAAGGGCTTTTGGTTGCCGAGATACACACAATTTTTTTCATTTTTTCATTCAAATTTACGAAGTTTTCATGAAAATTCATGAAACTGAAAAAAAAAATAAGATAATTCTTATATGAGACTTAAGGGTCATAGAACATTGCCACAGCATTCATTTTACACTTCCTTCAGCATCCTAGGTTTGTGAACAGCTATGGTTTAAGTGACTTTGTATGTATACCCCCTTTTTCTCTGATTTCTTGTGTGCTTCGTTCATTTTCATGAATAAGCAACATCAATGATTTGAAAAATAGGTATTAAAGTTAAATTGATCAATCCATGCATCACAACCAAACCCATTATAGTTTTTTAGAGCACGCTTTTGTTCTTATATGAATATTTTTGTGAGTACACCCTATTCTTTAGAATCACAGTAGGGGTGGATGCGGAAACTATATAATTTTATATCATGCAAATGTGTCCATCGTTGAGGACAATATTTTATGGCATTTAGATGGTCCTTCTGAACACACTGGCAGCCATGAACATTGGTTTCAGGGATGCAAGGTAGATCTTGTAACCCATCCAAAACCTTGACATTGCTAGAGTTTATCCCTCGTTTTTCCTCGATTTTCGACATTTTCTATTAATATTCATGAATATGCAAATAAGAAAATTGTCATTTTGGCCCATGACATCAATAAATTTGTCATATGGTATAATTGGTTCAATAACAAAGTGTCACAATGATAGTTTCGACCTCAAATTAAGTTTATTTATTGATTTTTAACGATTTTCTGTCATTTTTACTGTTTTCATTAAAATTCATGAATATGTAAATTAGATATCTTTTAAGGGTCACCGAATAGTGTTCTACACGGGGGATAGATCCATAAACTTGTTTATTAATGTCACTTTCCTATTTGAGATGTTTGAATTTTTAACAACTAACCCCTTGAAATGGTTGCAAAAATATATATTGACTCATATAACATGCACATTTGTTAATCATAAAGAAATCATTGTAAGAGAAAACAAATAAAAGGTATATGCACCACACTTATTCATTTTTATGATACTAAGGTGTAGACTACATTAATGATGTTATAGTTAACATTGTTCTATTATTGAGAATTATTTTTTAACAAAACTGCAAGTGTACTCTTTCGATAACGTTTGCATGACTAAAACCCCAAACAGCAGAAGAATAATTCAAAATAGGAGTAATAAGTCTATCAAACAACTCTAACTTATGCTTAGGAGTAATGTATGTAAATTTGAATAAGTATTTATTCAGTTTGAAAATTGCCTTTTGTGCTTGGCCTGCTAATGTCGTTTGCGCCTCTGAAAAAGAGCCACCTGGCGTAAATACAATACCTAAATACTTAAACTGATTTACAATTTCTAATGGAATTCCATTATAGGTAAATGCTAAATTTCCGGGAAGTATTCCCCCTTTACGGAATATCATAACTTTAGTTTTACTTACATTGATAGTTAATTTCCATTTTAAGCAATAATCATATAAAATATCGAGACCGTTTTGAAGATTAGCGGGAGTATTAGCGAGTCATCAGCATACAAAAGTAAACATATCTTAATCATATCAATATCGATTCCCTCTTTGTGAGAGTTTCTAAACCGTTCTTCAATATCATTTAAATAAAGTGAAAATAAAATTGGAGATAAGCACCTGTCGAACATCCAGACTGCAAGTGAACTCATTTCCTAACTTATTACAAAATTTTAACCTCGATCTAACATTTGAATAAATCGATTTGATGATATTTAATATTTTCCCGCGTAATCCCAGTGTAATAAGTTTAAACCATAAATTTTCCCGTACAACATAATGAAAAAGCCTTAGTGAAATTTATAAATGCACAGTATAAATTATTTCCAGTATTTAACATGTGATTTATAAGACCATGCAGCACAAATATATTATCAACTGTACCCATACAAGGTATAAAACCTACTTGAGCTTCTATGAGAAGAAAATAATTTTCAACCCAATCCCCTAGTCTATTATTTATAACCCTTGTAAAACATTTGCCCAAAACACTCAGTTATGTTATCCCCCTATAGTTTTCAACTTCATTTATACTACTTTTTTATGTAATGGAATAACGAAACCCTCAGACCAACTCTCTGGAAAATAACCTACTTCAAAAACCTTATTAAATAAGTTGGTTATAGTTTGTTTCAGTACAGCTTTACCATTCATGAAAAATTTATTAATCAGTTTGTCGGGCCCTGCCAACTTATTTGATTTTAACTGGTTAATTGACTTTGAAATTTCTTCTTGCGTAAACGCTTCATTTAACTCTTCAAATATAACCTCAAATTCATTGTTGTCGTAACGCTCATCAAAAAATAAAATATCTTCATCTGGGGTTTAAAAAGGATCATACGTGTTATTTACTGCTTTAAAATATTGCTCAAACAGTTTTCAGTTTCAGTTTATTCAAACGATGACAAGGGTATATTCGCTGGTTTCAAAGAGACATATTTTAAAGGCATTTTCATTTCCATGAAAATGCTGTTAAATTGAAAATTAATGTAGTTTTAAGGACCATTAATTTCCCATTTAATTCCCATTAATATATTTGATGGTCCCCATTAAAATGCTATACAATAAGACCATTTTAATGATTTTTAATGAGAATGTATACCATTAATAATTTAATGGCCACATTAAGTTGATGGTAGAACTTGATTCTGTATGCCATTAATTTGACAGTAAAAGGAGCCGATGAATATTTCTCTGATGAAGAAAAAATAGTTTGAATGCACTGTTAAAAATAAGAAATTTATTTATCAATCAAAGCGAACCAGGAAAAATGAGCGCTAATGACATCCAAACTGGCATCTCATAACAACATTCATTGACTTTCCCATGAATGGATTTTTGTCAGCCATTTTCCGTGTTTTCCAGAGCCCGTGGGAACCCTGAAGTTTACTTTATGAGTTTGTTTGTATGATTTTATCTTCCAGGGACAAGTGCAAAGAAAAAATCTTAACAGACTTTGTTCATTTTTTAAAAGAAACATTTCCTTGAACATTTATCAACATAACGGAACTCGTATAAAGAAATACTCAGAAATTTATTATCGGTTAAGATTCATTTTCTAACCAATATTTAACATATTTGGTCATATTTAGATAATTGTAGTCTTTGTATCGACTACCCTGTTGAATGTTTCAAAATTTCCGTAATTCTCTTTGGCTCCATGTTGCCAAATCTAAAGGGTCACTGACGAGACCCGCGGTATGGCCCATCCCCTTCCTCATTTAATGTGTTCACTGCTCTTAAAGGATCTCTGTTTTAATTTTATTAAACACAACTAGGGTACATGCACATGTACCAATGCCCTGTAAATGCTCACCTGACAAGTTTGAGCTGTAAGTAAAAATAAAAGCAGAAACATAACTGAGTGTATCATGAGAAAACCAATGTCTTGCACTTGCAATAAGAGCTGTCGCAGGACAGCGAATTTTGCCTGAATTGTAGTTTGCCTCTAAACATAATAAAATTTTATCGCATAAAAGTAAGGGAAACATCATATTAAGTAAATTGTTAATGTCCATGACATTGTCCTCAAGGTAACTGAGGTGAGTCTGGATGGTACAGCATAAAATTTCAAACCAAAATGTTTCACAGGCATCGTATAGATCCATCCACAAATTTAAGAGATATAGACTTCTAAAAACTTTAACCAAAAACTTGAACATAAAATGTCTAAGTCTGTGAGTCAGAATGGTGCAGTATAAATTTTCAGACCAATATCTAACAATAGGCAAATTATCAAGTCAATCCATCCATCTGTTCAAGAGATGCAGACTTCTTTAACCAAAAAACCTTAGCATTGGAGCAATGCGGACTCCAACGCCGTGTGAGTGCAATAACACTTCCTGTACTTTCGTACAGCCGAGTTAAAAACAAAGGTGCATATCAGCTTCGCAGATCAGCGCTTTTGTTTTCACTACAGGTATAGTAAATTCTTCTGTGAACTAAATCCAAAATTTCCGGTTTCTAGCACAGTCTGTATTGAGTCAGACCTGGTCGGAAACCACAACATTGGTTTTCTCATGACGTTGATCGTTCGGACATAAATTTAAGAAGTAAACAACCATAAACTTAAAGAATTCCACTCAACATATTTACAGCATATGAAACCAGCACAGTGGTCCTGTAATGGCTCACTTGATGCACCTACATTAGCCTCCAGTCATTTTTAACCACTAACCCCACCCCACCTAGGGGGCATAGCTGGGAAGACTTGTATCTATCATAGCGCTGCTTAAAGTCCCATGTAATCGTTACATGTAACTATGATCAAGAACTGCTACATGTTTGTCATGATCAAAGGAATTACATTGCATGTGTTCTGCACAAAGACATGTACATGCACCCAGAATCTAAGATGCATTCTAATTTGAAACTGCACAGCTGTGCCAGTTATTTTTGTTCTTTTTTCTCTTTGTTTTGTATTAGGGAGCGCTGAGGCTCAGTGCTAGAGTATAAGAGTCTGGAGTAGAGTCCTGGGGTCGAACCCCCTAATGCCATGTATTGTCATTGAGCAAGTCAATTTATGCTCCCAAAGTTCAGGTCAACTAATCAGGAAGCGGTGGCTTCTTTCCAATATTATTGAAAAATTGTTGACCGGGACATAAAGCATTATTTATTGGAGACTTAGCGCGAGAAAACTAACAATGTGGGATTCTGACACAAACCAAACTGGTCTTTGTATAACCCTTCACTTTAATGATCGAACTTACTCTGGTTTCATTAAACTAACAACCTTGATGTTTAAACGTTAATGGCCATTAAATATAGTTAATATTTTATTCAGAATGCCATTAAAGTAAAAATAGAAAGCTTCAATGCAGTGTGGTGAGGAAACTCTAAAGATACAGACTGAGCTACCTTAACCAGATCAGTAACTTTGTGTTACTGATCGTTCCAAGGCGATACTTCTGTGGTGGTTCTTTTTGTTTTATGTCTTGGTGTTTAAATTTTTTTTGTGCTGTTGGCGCCTTATGTGTGTTTTCATAGTTTTAGTTAAGTAAAGGTAACAGAGTGGCCACCTATTGGGAAAATAGCTGCTCATTCGGCTTACGATATGTTTCATGGTATAAGTACCTGATTGTTAGTTTGGTTTTTCCCACCTCGGTTTTTGGAGTGGGAATCTTTTTCTGATTGCGCCTTTTCCTGATCTTTGCCTACTTGTACTTTTGTATGTGCAGCCACAGAAAATTGTTAGAGGGTTAATATTTCGGATTTAGAAAGAGGAGAAATTGTACTGTCTCTGGATTGAAAAGAAAGGCGCTGATCAGCTATGCAATTACTGCGCAGCTGATAAATGTTTATGTAATCGTTGTTTATCTGATTCAGTGGCTCATTTTAGATCACATAATATTTTTTCCGAAATAGTAATTCTTTGGTAAGCAAAGGGCTGAAATGGAACTGCCTGTACTGTCGACAAATAAAATATAAAAATTATGTCCTTTGGAAGCAGTAAAAACGTTCAAAAGTATGAGTGTGGGGCATGTTGCGCAATTTCAGGTACTGAATCCTCATCAGTGACCCTAAGCCAGATGTACACATCAGGAAAACTTGTCCGTGTAATGTATATCCCTTTAAACCCCACTTTTATATAGTAAAATGGGGTACGCAGGCGTATGCCTATTTTTCTTATTTTTGCTCCAAAACATAGATTGTGTGTACTCATTAGAACCGCCTCGCCGAGGCGGTTCTAATGTGTACCCGCAATCTATGTTTTGAGCAAAAATAAGAAAAATATCAACAGTTTTCAGCTGAAAAATGTTCAATTTTTAAAGCTCAAAAATCTTTTTATATTGCATGGGCAAGTTTTCGTAATGGTACATTGACAACAGTATAGTAAATGATACCAGTGCTCCAGCTAGGATTTGAAAATGGCAGGGCTGACTAGTATTGAAAGGGGCACTTTCAGCGCGTTGCAAGTAGCAAAAAGGGCACTTTCAGCACGGGGCAACGAGCAAAAAGGGCGCCGCACTTTTTAGTCCATGAAATACTTAAAATCCAAAAAGGGTTGAGAAAGTTGGCCATGCAGTTATAAGACTCTAACTAGAGCTGCACTGTTGGTTACTCCTGCCTTCAAAGTTGGAAAACTGTATCTTTCTTAATTTTCGTCAGATTTTTATGATGGGCAGGGTGCAAACTGCATGAAAAAGGGCATAGCAGGGAGCTGGGCATAGCAGGGCAACAGGGCGATGCGCCCTGCTAATTTATTCTAGCTGAAGCACTGGATACTAACAAGGACCTCTGACGGTGGTAATGGGAGCCATAATGTATAGCTGCCTCAGATTTTGATAAACATAAATGTTGGTCAAATGCTTCTGCTTTTGTATACATGTTTGCTGGTAGTCCATAGTTTATGATATTGGATTGAGGTTCTTCTTTCAAAAGAAGTACTGCTTTATTTTTGGGTTAAAATGGGCATATTTTGTATTAAACATATAGAAAAATAGAAAAGTATTTATTCAACATCGTTCCCCCACGAGTCCCAAGAAATCCCTTTGCATATGAATGAATTATCATATTATACATAATATATGTGAATGGCGTTCTGGGACTCGGGGGGAACAGTACCCTACAGCCCAAAATGTTATCTCAGTACTAGAGCCCAAGTATGTGAAATTGTTTTTAACTTAAAATTAAAAAGAAAACAAAACAGCAGTTAAGTTGTATGCCATATATAAAGTACAAAAAATGGATATATACATTTGTTTCCAAAATTAACCCAAATCTGCTTGATTTATAACCATTTTTTATGTTCCATTCCCCAGAAAATGAGGGTACTGTACATTCTGTGGAAGAAACTTTTGTAATCATTCTATACTAATATTGTCCACTTGTTTACACGGCCAATAACCTCTTGCACCACAAACAGTAACATTGGTGGACTGTTTTCCTATTTTTTTTTTAAATGTATTAACTTCCAAATCAACAACTATTCAGTCAGGTCGGTACAATGCCACCACTGTCTAGGTATTATGTACCATGGGAACTTAAACTGTCTTTGTCATTGGTACAATACAGCGACGTAAAGTTTCAAATCACCAACTTTAAGGGTGTTTACACAATTTTCCATTCATTCTCATAAAACTATTTGCTTATTATACATGTATCACGTTAGGCATCAAAACAAGAATCTTTCAATTCTTTAATGAAAGTGATTCTAAATAGAGGCCCTGGGTGATTCTAAGTACCCCCCCCCCACACACACAGAGTACTGGGTACAGGAAGTAATACGTGGCCCAATCCCAAAATGACTGAAAAACTGTTCCTATTAAAGGATACTTGGCCATAATCTAATCGAATCAAAAATAACTTTTATGATTATAATCACTTCCACACAACCATTATACTGAAACGAGACACATGTAAGACAAGCCAAGTTCTGTTTGCAGGTGTGCCTGGAGTTTTTCTCTGGGTTCTCATTTTTTTCTTCCACCTACTGATTGGTCAATCTCATATGAGCTGAAATAATCTTGAAAGGGACATTAAAGTGAATCAGAAAAATTAAAACATTGAACGCCGTGTTGTAACAGGTTTATACAGGTAAATATTCATGCAAGGTTGCTCAGTGTGACCAAGTCACAATGGGCCGTGTCTGGAGAAAATGTTTTTGCTTAAGATCGAACTCTAATCAAGCTGTGCAAGACATAGAAGATGGATTGAAGTTTTGATAATTAATGAGTAGACACAATTCTGAGTAGCTGGCTGGTCATTGCTGATCTGGGTATAAGGTTTTGCATATAACAGATAGCGGGTTTTCTTATGAGTTAACAGTGCCCCTTGTATAATGTTTGGTAGTACTTAGACAATAATATTATACAGGTAACTGCTAAAGGTTTGTACTCAAAATGTTGACGTTGTAATATTTCAATTTCATTTCAGTGGCATTATGCATGTTTATCGCAATTTACACAGTGTTACATGCACAAAATATGATACAATAGTGGAATTAAAGGACTACAAGCAAGGAAAAGCGAAAAATTAAAATTTTCTCACATATGAAATTTTGACCCCCACCCTAAATTTTGACCTAAAATCGCCTTTTTTACACTATATGGAGGAAATAGTCAAAGCTTTTAATAGTTATAGGTTCAGAATACATTGGGCTTTTGCCCTAATCATAAAATACCACCACCAAAACCTTTGGGACATTGTTATGGTATTTTGAAAATGAGGCATAAAACCCCCAAGAATGTCACTGATTCTTTGGCTGTCAACCAATACACAATACAGCAGTCAATATAACTGACAGCAGATTTTACATGTATGGTATACGACTAACTTGGTTGTTAGCATCGGTAGTATCATTTAACTTAACCGGCGATTTGCGTCCGGATCAACACTTAATCCAATACAAGTTTGTTAAAGAGGTGAAACTTGAATCAATTTCGTTGTCTTTAATTTCCACAATTTCCATGATTATTTTAGCTGTTTATCAAATGATCAACAAAATTCACAAGCCATTAAAGTAAATAAAATGTAAGCAATGGCCAGGAACTGATCCCAATCATAAACAAACATTCATCCCTGAAACCCTAACGGGGAAATAACTTAACTAACAAATAGTCAAGGTACACTTAGAATACGTGATTAATCGAGGGAGGAGCTATTTCTCTAAAGATACAGACTGAGCTACTTAACCAAACCAAATGTTATGTGTACATACATAATGAAATGGCATTACTGAAACAGACAAACGAACGAACAACAGACTGAGCACCAACAGAAGTACTGCCTTGAAGCAGTCAGTAATAAATTACATGTTTTATGGTGCGCCAACCTTACCCTCAGTTACTGGCTCAAAAGTTTATTGCATTCTCCTGAAGAAATAAATCAACATTTTTAGTGCTTCAGTTTTTAGCTTTACTGCACAAAGTGCAAAGAGTTGAGCCGCCACATCGGAAAACCAACAATCTGCCTAGGCGAAAACAAAGGCGCAACTGCGAAGCTGATCAGCGCCTTTGTTTTCACTATTCGGATAGTACAATTCCTCCTCTATACTACTTAATTCCAAAATTTCAAGCTTCTAGCTGTCTTCTTTAGCTGTACAGGCCAGTTTGTGTCGGACCTGTTCGGAAACCACATTGTTGGTTTTCCCACGAGGCGGCTCAGTTATTGTAATCATCTCTGTTGTCCGCATTCTCTCATCACACTGCATTGAAGCTTTCTATTTTTATCATCAGGAAAACATGTCCGTGCAATGAATACCCCCTTAAACCCCACTTATATATAGTAAAACTGGGGTACGCAAGGGTATACCTATTTTTCTTATTTTTGCTCGTTAGAACCACCTCGACGTGTACCCACAATCTATGTTTTGAGCAAAAATATGAAAAATATCAAAATTTTTTCAGTGAAATTTTTCATTTTTACAACCAAACATTTTTTCTGTATATTGCATGGGTGAGTTTTCGTAATGCTTTAATAGGATTCTTCATAAAATATTGACTATTTTTCATGGCCATGAACATCAAGGTTGTTAGTTTAATGACACCAGAGTAAGTTCCATCATTAAAGTGAAAGGCTTTAAAATAGTTTTTATACAAATAAATATTGGTTGAAATTTGTGGTCATTATTTTAAATGTCATTGAATTTTTTTCCATGAAATTAATCCCCTTTAAATATAAACATAAACTGGGCCATTATTTTAAATGTCATTATTTTTACCATTAAATTAATTCCCTTTAATTTGCCATGAAACCAACTTTCCACAATAATTAACTAGTTTTTATGGCCATAAAAGTTTGAAAATCAACTGGGCCATTATTTTAAATGCCATTATTTTTTTCACCATTAAATAAGTCTCTGTTAATTTGCCATGAAAGCAACTTTCTTTAAGAATTAACTAGTTTTTCATTGCCATGAAAGTTTGAATGTCGTCTGGGATAGCATTTTCCATTACTTTAATGGTACTCACCATTAAATATACCCCCTTAAATGTGCCATTAAAACAATTCTATACAAGAATTAACTGACTTTTAATGGCCATGAAAGTTTCAACATTGCCGGGGGACAGTTTTGTTTGTTAGTTTAATGGCATCTGCACATTTATGTCATGCTATTTTAATGGTGTAGAAAAATCCCACTAAAATAATTAAACATGGATTAATGGCAAGAAGTAATGGGTTTAGTCACTTTAATGTCATTTTAATGGTAAATTAATGCCTTTTTAATGGCAAATGAATACAGTAGTGTTAGCGTTATGCTATTCCTGATCTAACAACGAACGACTTGCATTGAAGTTTACTTGTTTCTAGTAATCCAATTTCATTGAAATTTGTCCACAAGAATCATTCATATGCCAGAAAAACAATAATTTATTAATTCCTTTATTGTAATAGACATGCTTTTAAAAAAAAAAAAAAAAAAAAAAAAAAAAAAAATAGCAGTCACACATTAGAGTATAAGCCAAACACGCACCGGGCGTGTTGACAAAAATAAAATAAAATTCAACATACGTCAGGAGCACGTCGGAGACACGTTAGAAACGCATTATATGCGCTTTTGTACGCTTGGTACATACGTTGATATACGTCGCTATATATTGGTGCTCGTTCTAGGCGCGTTCGGGCTCAAAAGATTTTTTGAGCATGCTTAAAAATTCTCAAGAAGCTCGGCGCGTGCGTTTAACGTTCGATGCGCACATAATTATTTTTTTGTCATTTATACTTTATCAAGTCTTCCAATCATACAGTACATGATATTATTCAAATACATGAAAAGGTACAAGTAGGCAAAGATCAGGAAAAGGCGCAATCAGAAAAAGATTCCCACTCCAAAACCCGAGGTGGGTAAAAAACAAACTAACAATCAGGCACTTATACCATGAAACATATTGTAAGCCGAATGAGCAGCTATTTTCCCAATAGGTGGCCACTCAGTTACCTTAACATTACTAAAACTATGAAAACACACATGAAAACACACATAAGGCGCCAACAGCACAAAACAAATTTTAAACACCAAGACATGAACTATTTATATTACATTGCGTGAACATCGATGCATAAATAGTTTATGCTAATTGCACATTGTTAGCTCTAGTTGGAGAATAAATTTTAGTTCTTTTCCAAATTACATAAACAAAATGCTGTTATTTCTTAACTCTCTGTAGACATTACTAAATCATTAATGCTGTTGATATAACCACCTTTTAGTTCATTGCAAAAACATGTATTAATTTTCCACAAAGATGTTCGCGCAATAACGCTCCTTTATAATACGATTTCAAGGGGTAACTAGATTTTGTTTTCTTTGTGAAAACTGATGCCTCCCCCCTTTCTATGTGCATGTCCAAAATATGCAAGCAAGAGTTATAGTTATTGTGCATCACATATCCTGTCCTTCTGTTTTATAAGTGTACCAAGTTTCATTGAAATATCTCTTACGGTTTTCAAGTTACAGAGTGGGCAAGAAATTGTATGGAAAATAATCAAAGGGAAATAACTCCAAAGATATGAAAGCAAGAGTAATGATTCTTAAGCATGACAAATCATCTTATCATGCTTTATAAGTGAACCATGTTTCATTGAAAAATCTCTAATGTTTTTTAGCTATAGAGCAGACACCAAATTGTATGAAAAAAATCAAAGGGAAATAACTCCAAAGATATGCAAGCAAGAGTTATGGTTCTTAAGCATGACACATCATCTCATCGTGCTTTCTAAGTGTACCAAGTTTCATTGAAATATTTCTTATGGTTTTCAAGTTATAGAGTGGACATGAAATTGTATGGAAAAATAATCAAAGGGAAATTACTCGTACGATATGAAAGCAAGAGTTATAATTCTTGTGCATGACACATCGTCTCATCGTGCTTTACAAGTGAACCAAGTTTCACTGAAATTTCTCTTACGTTTTCAAGTTATAGAGTGGACATGAAATTGTATGGAAAATAATCAAAGGGAAATTACTCCAAAGATATGCAAGCAAGAGTTATGATTCTTTAGCATGACACATCATCTCATCGTGCTTTATAAGTGTACCAAGTTTCATTGAAATATCTCTTACCGTTTTCGAGTTATAGAGTAGACACGAAATTGTATGGAAAATAATCAAAGGGTTATAACTCATAATATACTCAAGCCAGAGTTATGGTTCTTGTGCATGACACATCTTCTGATCATGCTGAATAAGTGTACCAAGTTTTATTGAAAAATCTTAAATGGTTTTCAAATTATAGTGCGGACACGCAATTGTATCGAAAATAATCAAAGGGAAATAACTCCAAAAATACTCAAGCTAGAGTTATGATTCTTGTGCATGACACATCGTCTCATCATGGTTTACAAGTATACCAAGTTTCAATGAAAAATCTTTAACGGTTTTCAAGTTATAGAGCGGACACGATTTGTGACGGACAGACGGACAGACGGACGGACGGACGAACGGACGGACAGACGCACGGACAGACAAACGGGGAAAAACAATATGTCTCCCGACACTGTCGTGGGGAGATATAATGAAAACCCATTGGACTGGGAGACTTAACGCTGAATATTGTAGTAACAGGAAAAATTGAAAAAAATGAAAAAAAAAAAAAAAAAAAAAAAAGGGAGAAAAAGTATGTATCCATGGCGCACCTTTTAAGTCGTAGGTAGCACAAATGCCTTTTTACCGTCCTTTTGCCGTCCAGAGACTGGTCAAAAATTACGGTTCATATGGATTATTTTCTTGATTTTAAAGTGATTAAAATATTTTTATGAGATTGTTGTTAGTTAGCAATGCGTATTAATTGCCATTTTCTTTGATGAACTTCTACTTTATCTTTAGAGAGAGCAATGATTTTTTCTAATTCTCGTGTTTGCTGCAATAAACATAGAAAACCATTTATATCTGGTACTTCCGATTTGTATTTTGAGGAAAAGATATATTGTTTTACTAAAAGTATTATGAAATTAAAGACTGAATTTTTAATTTTGTTTTTGAAACTTGTTCCGAAACTTATATTAAAATAGTTCAATTAAGGATTGAAATTCAGAATTTTAGCTTTCACTGGATGATGAAAAACATTAGGCTGTTTTAATGTCCGTGAAGCCCGAAGGGCTTCTCGGAGACATTAAAACAGCTAATGTTTTTCATCATCCAGTGAAAGCTAAAATCTGAATTTCAATACATATATTTACATTTTATATTATCAATCAAGTATCAGATTTTTAATTGCGCATATCACCGTTCATTTTCATGTTATTTGACATCAAATCCGACTTAACGTAATTTTGGAACAGCCAAAACGTCAAATTTTCGCGCCTAACGTCATGGCGATACGCGACCAACGTCACAACAACAAGAGTAAACAAACGACGTCACTGGATGGGTTTTGACGTCGCCTCGCCCATAGGCGTGGCTTCTACATCACGTGACATAATGTTTTTCATTGGGAAATGAAGAACATCAAGAAAGATACTTTCATCTAGGGCGATTGCAATAAAAATGTAAATATCTGAATATCAATGTTATTGAATGTCAGAATTTCTTGAATTTTAGACCATAATGCCTGTATATACTAACAGTGCCAAAACAAATGGAAGTTGGTTTCTTCCTGCATAGAGCAAAAATCACATAATACTGATGGAGTTAATTTACATTTAAGTAAATATCTATTGTTAGGTAATATTCTCATGAGGTATTTATATTGGAAATTCCTTAGTTTAAGATCGATTGTACAATTGAAGCTGGGGCCAATTCAACTCTTTCTGCGGGAATTCTTTAGCCCATTTTTCTTCCGCCTTGATGTTGTTAACAGTTGCACTTTTAATTATAGCGCGTGCTTAGCGTGTCTGGGGGGTAGCACA
The DNA here is from genome assembly GCA_964017185.1 of Rugalucina vietnamica. Taxonomy (NCBI): domain Eukaryota; kingdom Metazoa; phylum Mollusca; class Bivalvia; order Lucinida; family Lucinidae; genus Rugalucina; species Rugalucina vietnamica. Next base: position 63,759,706 of record OZ024874.1, on the reverse strand, counting down.
ATCGTTTTCCAAACTTTTCAGCGTTTTACGACTTTTAAACGTCCGGCACACGCCTCAGTCACGTTCTAATATGTGACTACTAAAACGCGTTTCAGAAACACTGATACAAATTATTTTTACGTCCAAAATCTTCAGTGCGTTGAGATTTTTCATACGTCCGGTGCGCGTTTGTGTTACAGGCTAATGTGTTACTGCTCTTTAAATGAATGAAGACAAGATAAATATTTAAGTTTAGATCAGCTGAGAAACTACATCATCATCACAGCGGCACCCTCCGATAGCTGTCTAACCTGCACTCCGTTTTCAACATCACATAAGCCGCCGCATCAGATAACCAAAATTTTGCATATGCGAAAACCAAGGCGCAGATCAGCTTCGCAGTAACTGCAGCTGCGTTCAGTTATTAATATACCCCTGTAATATTCAGAAATAAATTTTGAACAATCGTCACTGGCAATAAGGGACAACTGGAAGAATTTGTTTATACATTTTGTAAAGTATGAGGGTAAATATTTTCTCGGTATATAAAACTTCCAGATCTTTGATTACATAATATACGAGCGTAATTATGGAGCCCAGTTGTTTAAACAAAATATTCGCTAATATTCGAGTTTCAAAGATTCCACAAGGAACCATGGTTAATAGTTTGTAATTTTATTTGCAATTTATAAAAGAATAACCATTTTTGTACTACGGAAGAACATTTGGTGTCTTTAAACTGTTCAAAATGGTCCTAATTTCCATCTAAATTACAGGGCTTCTGAGCACATGTATATACGTCTGAAATATTTAACAAAAAATAGGATTACTGCTGTTGTATACCTACTGAAAATTACAGCAAGATCTAAGTAATAAAAGTATCTTAAAACTCACTTTTCGAGTTTCTTAAATAAATTGGACAGACTTTAGTATTTATGCAAGGCAGTGTTCTTTGTATTTATCCTAAAATCTTGATATTAGAGGAACGTCTGTTTTTGAATGCCATGGTGATTTCTTTGACTAAAACCCTATACAGGAGGTTTGAAATATCATGAAGATGAGCTGTGAGAGATGGACTAACATACAAAAAGCTTCTCTGTGAAAGCTCCAGCCCCATGTGCTATTCTTTGAGGATAAAACAAATCACGAAACTGTATGATGAAATTCCGACCCGCGTATTGGCAGAATTCAAAGCCAGAGGTGACACCATACTCCAGAGTCATTAAGACATGTTTACTTTATGCAAGAACCCGTTTGCAAAGTTTACTAATACAAACGTCGTTGTGAAAAATTTTATCTTGCAAAAACGACTGACGTGTTAAGTTTTGAATTGTAACAATGCACAAGTAGGAAACGGCCAGGAAAAGGCGCAATCAGAACGAAATTCCCACTCCAAAAACCGTTGTGGGAAAAATTAAATGAACAATTAGGTACTTATACTTAGAAAACATATCATAAGCCGAGTGAGCAGCTATTTCCCAAAAGGCGACCACTGAGTTACCCGAACTGAAATACAAAACAAGAACTCCGCGGAGGTCGATATCGCACCTGCATCGGGCAAAATAACTAAAAACATGAAATATAGGTCCAGGGCACCAGGTTAAGGTGTGTTCTGAAAGGGTATGTGAAGGACATTTACTATGCAAGCTTTCGCACTCGCAGCTATCACTGATGCAGAAAAAAAACAAACTTTGACGTAAAAATATAACTAAGTCAATGGACCGTGAAATATAGGTCAAGGTCAGCAGGTCAAGGTGCGTGCTTGAAGTATATGTCAAGGACAGTTACTATGCAAGGTTTCGCACTCACAGCTATCACTGATGCAGAGAAAACCAAACTTTGACGTAAAAATTTACAAAGTCAATGGACCGTGAAATATAGGTCAAGGTCAGCGGGTCAAGGTGCGTGCTTGAAGGGTATGTCAAGGACAATTACTATGCAAGGTTTCACGCTCGCAGCTATTACTGATGCAGAGAAAACCAAACTCCGACGTAAAAATTTACAAAGTCAATAGACCGTGAAATATAGGTCAAGGTCAGCAGGTCAAGGTGCGTGCTTGAAGGGTAAGTCAAGGACAATTACTATGTAAGGTTTCACGCTCGCAGCTATTACTGATGCAGAGAAAACCAAACTTCGACGTAAAAATTAACAAAGTCAATGGACCGTGAAATATAGGTCAAGGGTACTGGGTCAAGGTGCGTGCTTGAATGGTATGTCAAGGACAATTACTATGCAAGGTTTCAGACTCGCAGCTAACACTGATGTCGAGAAAACCAAACTTCGACGTAAAAATTTTCAAAGTCAGTGGACCATGAAATATAGGTCAAGGGTACTGGGTCAAGGTGCGTGCTTGAATGGTATGTCAAGGACAATTACTATGCAAGGTTTAAGACTCCCAGCTATCACTGGTGTCAAGAAAACTAAACTTCGACGTAAATGTTGACGGACGGACGAACGAACGTACGGACGAACGAACGTACGGACGGACGGAAATTTGAACTCCTATATCGCACCCTGCTATAAGCAGGTGCGATAAAAATCGACTTTACAAACATATTTTTTAACAAATGGGACCACAACAGAAGTATCGCCTTGGAACTATCAATCGTATAAAGTTACTGGGGGTGGGGGGAGGGGGGGGGCGTGGGCTTAAATCGATTTTGAACCGGTTTACCGTGAAATTCTAAAAAATGCACTTTGAATGAAAAACAATGTAAATGGTGCAAATAAAGACACCAAACATTTCAGCCTTAATACAAAAATAATTTTCAAATGCAATTAAAAACAATTAACTATAGTTTCTTGTGGAATCTATGAAACTAGAATATCCGCAAATTATTTGTTCTTAAAATTGGGCACCATATATTATGTAATCGATTTAGGCACACACAATCACAATATCTGGGAGTTTTTTTATACAGAGTAAATACCCTTAAACTAAACAAATTATATTAACAGATTCCTCCAGTTCCTCATTTCAGTGACGATTGTACATAAACACCAAGAGTTGTCAATCTATTTCTGAATATTGCAGGGGTATATTAATAACTCTACGCAGATATATAGGTTCAATCTTAATAAATCATGAAACATTACATTTTACCCACAATCTTCTAGAAATAGCAGATAATTTTTGAAGAGTTGTTTGATGTGATTTGTAAATTTATTTTATATTTTAGGAACTTCTCATGATAGTTTGATAGTACTAACAAATCCAACTGGTATGATTAGCTCCCCTGACAGCAATGCGGACGGCATGTATGACAATAATGTCGACATTATTTGGATGTTTAAGGCTGAAGAAACGAAAGTGATACGCTATCAGATCATGTATATAGAGATACAGAATTCCGACCTTTGCCTACGCGATGCATTGGTGGTATGTATTATTATTATCTTGTCATTAGGAAAACTTGTCCGTGCAATATATACATGTACCCCCTAAAACTCCACTTTTATATAGAAAATCTGGTATATGCAGGGGTATACCTATTTTTCTTATGTTTGATCCAAATCATAGATAGTGGGTACGCGTTAGAACCGCCTCGGTGAGGTGGCTCTAACGTGTACCCACAATCTATGTTTTGCGCAAAAATAAGAAAATATAAGTTTTTTTTTCTGAAGAAATTTTCATTTTAAAACAGCAGTCACACATTAGCGTATAAGCCAAACACGCGCAGGTTGTGTTGACATAAATGCAAAATTCAACATACGCCAGGAGCACGTCGGAGACGTTAGAAGCGCGTTAGACACGCGTTTTGTATGCTTGGTGTACACTTGGTGTACGTTGATGTACGTCGCAGTAAGTCGCGCGTTTGGGATAAAAAAAGATCAAACATGCTTAAAAATTTTCTAGAAGCTCGGCGTGTCCCGGGTGTGTGTCTTATACGTTTCGAAGAAATTCCACGCGCGTTACAGGCGCGTTGAATACGCTTAGAACGTGTTCGGCGCACGTTTGAGGCACGCTACTGCACGCTACCATGGGCGTGCCCCAAGCGTGTGAGAGACGCGCGTTGAACGTTTGCTGCGCGCCTGTAGCGCATGCATAGCGTGTTTGGGACGTACTCCAAAACTTTGAGATTTTATACGTCAGGCACACGCCTCAGTCACGCGCTACTGTGTGACTGCTAAAGCGAGTTAAAGGAACAAATTAATTTTTATACGTCCAAAATCTTCAGCGTGTTGAGATTTTTAATACGCCCGGCGCGCGTTTGGGTAATACGCTGCACTGTGACTGCTGTTTTACAGCTAAAATGTCTTTGTGTATTGCATGGGCAAGTTCTCGTAATGTGGGTTTCTTACCCCGTCTGATACCTGATACCATTATGAAAACATGCCCAATTGCCCATGTAATAATACTGAAGTTTCCTAAGTTGTAAAAATGAAATTTTTCACTAGAAAAAAATTTGATATGTTTCTTATTTTTGCTCAAAACATAGACTGAGGCGGTTCTAACTAGTACCCACAATATATGTTTTGCAGAAACAAAAACTAAAAAAAAATAGCATACCCCTGCATACCCCAGCTTTGCTATATAAAAGTGGGGTATAAGCCGGGGTATATATTACAAGGCAATGTTATCCTGATGACAAACATGGCTTTTTCGGAAGCTTGAAAATAAAGATAGATATGTATGATGTGGTTGATCGTTCTTTTAAGCAAACATTTTCAGCCAAATAACTTTTAACGACATGCTTTTTATATCTTTGTACAGGCTTTGCAAAGTTAAAAAATACAAGAACATAGTTTAGTTTATGATTTTAAGCGTTTGTGTCATTGGTTATATAAATATTTTTAAATGCTTCTCTAAACCACGGAACAAACGTTTTAGCACACATTAGATAGATCAAACAATCTAAAGTCATGAAGACTTGCATGACGTCGAGGTCCAGTAAGTCCAGTAAGTAAGTCAAACAACGGAACTAGTAGAAATTTTGGTTCTTTAATTTTTAGATCAGTGACCCTATTGACCCTATAACTGCCAAAGATGTTTATCTTTGTCATATCATGTTTCCCTTTGAGGGCGAAACAACATCGTACGCCATGGTCGTTCACTTTTTCTCTGACCACGTTGGTGCTGGGAATGGGTTTCAGCTATTGTACGAATGGAGAGAAGGTAATTCAATTTAATCATTACGAAAACACGCCCTTGCAATAGGCCTATGCAGAGATTATTTTCTGTAAAAATGGAAAATTCCATGGGAAGAATTTTGATATTTTTAATGGAAGAGTCTATTACCAGACGTCTGCCAATAGCAAATAGTTACTCGGTAAATAAAAATAATTGTTAGATCCTTTGGAAGCAGTAAAACACTGAAAGCGAGAAGATGGGCCATATTGTACAATTTCGGGTAATGAACCTTCGTCAGTGACCCTTTACAAAAATGTGATATTACCAGACGTCTGTCAATAGCAAATTTTCGGTGAATGTGCTATTACCAGACGTCTGTCAATAGCAAATTTTCGGTGTATCTGCTATTGCCAGACGCCTGACAAAAGTTAATTTGGCGACTTGCGCGTTACATGCGCGTTGAAGACGCTTTGAATGCACTTTGCACACGTTTTAGGAACGCCAGTGTAAGCTACATGCGCGTTCCAATTTTACGAGAAATTGCTTCCGTAACGTGCCCCAAGCATGTATGAGGCGCGCGTTGAACGTTTGCTGCGCGCCCATAGAGCGTGCGTAGCGTATCTGCGACGTAACACAAATGTATAGTTCCAAATTTTTCAGCGTTTTTATATTTTTATACGTCCGGCACACGTTTCAGTCACGCCCTCGTGTGTGACTGCTAGAACGTTTTTTATACGTCATTATTTACTGTCGTTTATACCTTGTTGTTTTCGAAGGAGAAACCATCGTTCCTGATTGTAGCAGTTCTGAATCATTGCTTCGGCAGCTCCGTTGCTCGGGTTAATACCAAGGAAGGGATAGCTCCTTTCTAATATGACTGCAAATTTGTTGACTGTGACGTTAAATCAGAACTAAAGCCAGAATCTCATACTTATCCGATAACCGTTTGCTATCTTATTTGTAAGAATGGTCGGTGTTTTCCCACCTTGATTTCTGGGAAGGGTACCTGGCTCTGCTGGGTTATTGCTTATATTTTTACTCGAGTTACTCAATCCACATAAGAGTTTTATCAAACATTCTGATCGTGTTTATTTGAGTGACCGCAAAGGTTTGTGTCGGATAACTGTGGGTGGTGTTTTCTAGACTGATACTCATAGCAGACGCTTTGGTCGCGATGTCTCATAGAGTTAGAGAGACCAAAGCGTCTGCGCGACCACTGTATGCATACATTATCGCGATCATTTGTGTGAATATCGTAAAACAACTTAAATAAACTGCAGATAAAGCCGCAAACAATGTTGTTGTCGTTTGTAGGCTTCACTACGTTAACACCTTAAAACAGGAGCTTGATGGTACCATGGCTTATCTGGAGACAGATACTGATGAGGTGTCTGTAGTTAATGCCCACTTAAACGATTTACCTGTTAAGTTTTCTGTTTGTGTCAATGAAGGCCAAGACAAACTTCCTACGATGTATTGGTTACCTAAGCTTCACAAAAGACCATACAAAGCTAGATTTATTGCAAATTCTAGCTCTTGTACTACCACTGAACTTTCTAAATTATTAACTTCCTGTCTTACTGCTATCAAATCTCATGTTATAAGATACCGTGAGACAGTGTATGAAACTTCAAATAAAAATTGGTTTTGGTCAATTAAAAATTCTGGTGAGGTGCTCAGTAAATTGAAGTGTAGAGGGTTCCGTGCGACAAGCTTGTCCACATATGATTTTTCTACTTCCTCTGACCAAAGTCGGTATACACTTTGGTCATGTCAGAATGTATGCGATGCCTTATCCTATCTCCTTGATAATATTTATATTAGATTTGGGACCAAGTTGTACAGACAAATTGTTGGAATTCCGATGGGTACAAATTGCGCACCTCTCGTAGCTGATTTATTTTTATACTGCTACGAAAGAGATTTCATGGATTCTCTTAACCATGATAATCAAGCTGATGTTATCGAGGCTTTTAATTCCACATCTAGGTACCTCGATGACCTTTTGAACATTGACAACCCTTATTTTGAAGGTATGGTCAATCAAATTTATCCACCTGAACTTCAGTTGAACAAAGCCAATATCACAGATACTGAAGCCCCCTTTTTAGATCTACATCTTTCTGTTGCAAATGGATTTGTTTCTTCTAAAATTTATGATAAGCGCGATGACTTTGATTTTGATATAGTAAATTTTCCTTTTTTGGATGGTGACGTTCCTCGTCGTGCTTCTTATGGTGTATACATTTCGCAACTTATTAGGTTTGCTAGAGTCTGCAATCATGTTGCAGACTTCAACGCTCGAAATAAATGTTTAACGGCAAAACTTCTCCAACAGGGCTATCGGTATCATAAACTTCGAAAAACATTTTCTAAATTTTATCGTAGACACTATGAATTGATTTCCAAATATAATGTTGGGTTAAAGACGCTTTTAAGTGAGGACCTTTCGGAACCTGAATTTTATGCTGACTTGGTTTACAAATTTAAGAAACTTAAAGGAATTAATGATTTTTCTTTTCAGTTCAGAAAAATCATAACACGTTACAGACGTGTAGGTTATAACTTAAATGTTATGCGACAGTCTGCATGCTTAGTTTTTAACCCAATCATGGTTGATAACTATGCTGCCTTCTTTAATTGCACGCCGGTGGGTCGGGCGTCAGACTCTATGATGGCCCCGACATAAAGCTATTCATTTTAGTTGGTTGGGGCCGGAGCTTCTTGTCTGTTGCTTGGCCCACCGGGGTCTAACTGGTGTTTTTCTTTTGCTCCGGAGTTAGTAGGTTATTCGGCGCCCAGGGATCTCCATCGTCGGGCAGCTTACTCAGTCTGTGAGTCCTGGTTTTTGATTCATCAGGATGTTTATCATGATTTATTTGTTTGTTCTTGATGATTCATTGACTAGTTAGAGATTCACCACGAGGACCAAATAACTAACTAAATGTTATGAACCACTGCAGAAGCTGAGGGTGAGGTTATGGCCATGTAAAACCGGTTTAAGCCCGCCAGTAACTTTGTGTTACTGATCGTTCCAAGTCGATACTTCTGCGGTGGTTCTTTTTGTTTTATGTCTTGGTGTATAACATTTTTTGTGCTGTTGGCGCCTTATGTATGTTTTCATATTTTTAGTTAAGTTAAGGTAACTGAGTGGCCACCTATTGGGAAAATAGCTGCTCATTCGGCTTACGATATGTTTCATGGTATAACATGTACTCGCAATTTGCTGCTAATATTGTATTATCTGAAACAATTAATTTTTGTGAGAGAATTATCACGCTTATCGCTATAAAAGTACCTCTTTCCGCATTTTGTTTAAGCAGGTAAGAAAAGTAAAAAATATCGGTCCTTCAAACGAACTGTCGAGCTTACCCGATTCATTCATTCCGTCAGTCAGTTCCGGCTGATCAGCATGGATCAAAATCTCGAATACATTTAGGCGTAAAATAAACATAGCCGTGTTTCAACTGGGTTGGTCGGTACTTGTCGAAAAGTTTTTTTTTTATTTTTCATTTATTTTTCTTTGCTCTCTAAATATGTGTATTGTATTCATTCAAATTGTAATTCTTCTCAAGATGTCGCAGTTTCTTAAAGTTTGGTGTATATAATTACAACAAAAAATTACTGTCAAGAGAAGGAGAAGGTGTGAAAGGAGAAGTGTTTGCCATGCGCATTATAAAAACATTTCAGGGATATTCTAGTTTTATGACACCTGAGCCGGGCCACAAAAAAGACAACACACATTTAAACTTGTATAAACGAAAACAAAAGTGTGGTTTCTGCGCAGCTTATTGACAACAATTGCATTGTTAATCCGGGTTCTCAACTTCCTTTTTTTTCAATTTGGTCACACATTCACGCACGCGCACACACACGCATTTCCATATACTTAGATATGTATTTATTTTATTTTATTTCATTTTATTTTATTTTATTTTTATTTCTATTATTTTTTTTACTTGTCACGCACATACAAATAATTTGCGTTATATAATTTCAACTTGAGCAGTTTTTCGGTAGGCATTTCTATAAACATGGATTAATTGACTATGTTCATCGTATTTTGCAAAATATGACAATGCATCGTATGTGAATATGCCTCAAGGCGTGAAAAGAGAAGTGTTTGCCACGCGTACTATAAAAACATGTTAGGGGTATTCTAGTTTTTATGACACCTGGGTCGGGCAAAAAAAAAAAACAACAAAAGTGTGGTTTCTACGCAGCTTATAGCCAACACCCTTGATCTCACTAATATTAAGCATCATTGCGTTGTCAATAAGGGTTCTCAACTTCCATTAAATCTGTCAGTATGCCGTCTAGGTATTTTTTTTAGTTTGGACACACATTCACGCACGCGCACAAATACTAAGAGTTGGTCATATTTTATGTTCGCGCTTGATGAACAATGATTTGTTAAGATTTGCCGAGTGAAATAACTTTTTTTTTCATAACTCGACTGATACATTTGAATTTAACTATACCGACAAAATAAGAAACGCAATGTTTCCAAGGTGCACGGAAACATATTCTACCAATCTTTTATCCTCATTGTTTTTCAAACATGGGCTCTAAAGGATTGACAGCTCTTCTTGACATCTAACCGCATCTTGAATAAAAACATACATGTGGTCGGGTGGGAATATGGGCCCCCGCCCATTGGGGCCTAGAAGAAATAGATGTGCTGCTTGTGCCTCCAGGCAAAGCTTCTAATCTACTGACCGACCATCTGATTACTGGTTAACCGCTTATGTCTGAGCCTGCCCAGGAAATGTGGTATAGTCAAACCATCCATACATATAAGCCTTATTGGCCTAGTTGGGTGCATGGCTATAATTATGAAGCACATTTTGAGTTCCATGACATCCTAATGTTGGGTAAAAGTCCCATAAAATGGAGGCAACGTCCCGACATGACCATTGCTCTTAACTGGGACGTAAAGCATCAACTCAAACAAACAAACAAAAACAAACATGCATATTGGAGATAAAGTTTATAAACCATATTGGAGATAAAGATTATAAACCATGAAAAGCTTTAAGCATAACATGAACTGTAACGACCAAGGGCGATCAAATTAGAGATTTTATAGACGAAAAACATTATCAATTACTTTTGAATCATCACATCCATGTACGCTCAATATGAAATTCACGAACATAACTGTTTTTCCTAAAATGAAAAGGTAGTTTTGCTCAAAAATCGTGGGTACACGTTAGAATCGCTTCCATTATGAAAACTTGCCCATGCAGTAGGAGTTTATTTTTAACCTATAAAAATAATAGTTTTAACGTTGTGCTCACAATGTTGATTGTGGGTACATGTTAGAACCGCCTCGCCCATAATCTATGTTTTGGATCAAAATAATTTTACGAATATGAAAATTCGTAAATAAAAATGATGCATACTTTGAAAAAAAAAACAAAACAAAAAAAACCCTCGTCCCTGATGGGATTCGAACCCGTTCAGCTAGGGTAGAAATCCAATGCTCTAACCGCTAAGCTAAAGAGTTGACTCGCTGATGCAGTATTTCAGAGATTGTACTTATTATATTGAATAGCTGTGCTTTTTACAGAAGCTACGCATCATGTGATCTGCCAGCCCGACATTCCAACCACGGCAGATAAAAATCTCGAATGACTGAGTGGTGCAATGGGACATAACAATAAGAAAAGATAGGTATACCCCTGTAAACCCCAGTTTTACTATATAAGATTGGGGTTCAAGGGAGTTATGGACATGGTTTCGTGATGTTTTTAACAGATTTTGTTTCATTTGAACTTAATTTCGAAACACTCCCTAATTTTACTTCAATAATATTAAGTGGAATGAGCCGCCGCATGGAGAACCAGCAATCTGCATAGGCGAAAACAAAGGCGCAGATCAGCTTCGCAGTTACTGCGAAGCTGATCATCGCCTTTGTATTCGCTACACTGATAGTATAATTCCTCTACTTTCTAAATCCAAAATTTCAAGCCTGTAGCCATCTTCTTTGACTGTACAGCCCGGTTTGAGTCGGACCTGGTCGGAACCCTAATTGTTTGTTTTCTCACGTACAGGTTCAAATAAAAGTTGTGGGGAATTCTTAGAGGCACCATTTGGCTACATAACATCCCCCGATCTTGACGAAGATGGGCGTCATGACTTTAATCTCAACTGTAACTGGACGGTACAGGCTGCAGGAAATCATGTTATTCGATTTAATGTTTATGTTGACTTGCACCGCCGTAACTACGATTTTCAAAGCCACTGCGTATACACTGATTACCTGAAGGTAAGTTATATTAAAGTTAAGCCGCGACACGAGAAAAACGGCCTTCGGGATTTCCGATAAGATCCGACACAGATCGACCTGTACATAAGTCACATAAGAAAGCTAGAAACCTAAAATTACGGATTTAAGGTGGAGAGGGATTGTACTGTCCGTGTAGCGAAAACAAAGGCGCTGATAAGCTATGTTGTTGCTGCGTATCTTATCTGCGCCTTTGTTTTCGTATGGGCAAATATCCGTTTTTCTCATGACGCGGCTTCTTTGTATGTTTTCCTTTATAACGGGCTTGGTCACACTACCACTTACGGATGCTGCGGATAGCTGCGGATAGTATACGTAGCAATTCTCCGAAATTTGTGGGCGGGGCTAACTGTTCTTAGTTAAGTTACGTTTTATAATTACCTATATACACGTATATACTAAGATTAAAAGTCGACTTACCATTACGTCCTAGAGGTGGGGATATGGATTAAGTGCGTTCGGCCCAGGATGAAGTTAAAAGCCTGAACTTCACCACCACTACTATTCGACTTACCATTACATAACTGTTCGCCGACAAAGACCGTAACCGATCGAAACGACACATAAGAAGCAGTATCGATCCGCAACAAATGCTTGCGGAAAGATACGGTTAGTTACGGAATAGATACGGTTTTGATACGGATTGAATACGGGTAGATTCGAATAAATGGCTTCACTTACGTGGCATTACTTACCATAGCGGATGTTTCATCCCTGCCTGATTTTTGACAATTATCAAAATTTGGCCGCGGAATTCCCGTCCCTGTGATACGTAAAGCTACGGACTTATAAGATACAAATCGTTACGGATAGGACGGACAGATTCGGAACCACTATCCGCAGCGTCCGCCGCGTACGTAAGTGCTTGTGTGACCTATGCCTACGAGAAGTTATCGACGGACCCACTACATGTTAGTGCCTTATTAACCAAGTAAATAACCAATAAACTGAATTTTGCTTCATATCACACCTTTAAGATGATGACGCGAAAGCTTGAATAAGGTTCAAGTTGGTGGTGAGTTCTTTGATGGCTGAATAGGCCAATTCGAACGCTAACCTGTCGATTGCAAGAACAGTAAGTCAATGTCATGGAATCTGCTGTTGGCCCGTTGGTCTTGGCTTTGCGTTCTCTGCGTTCACAGATTCTCTTTCCTTCAAAGAGAGCTGTTCCTTTGTTGATGAATCCTCGTCACTTTGGTTGCTCCTGTGCAGTTTATTGGTATGTCGAAATCCTTCAGAGAGGCTTTGAGGGTGTCTTTGTGGCGTTTCGTCTGGCAACCTTGAGAGCGCTTTCCCTCCTGTAATTCTCCATAGAAAACTTTGTTTGGATGTCGCTCATTATAACATGGCCAGTCTATCGTAGGTGTGCTAGTTTCTGATGCATGCTTTACATTCCTGCTTTCTTCAGGAACTCTGTGTCTGGAATCTTGTTTTGCCACTTGAGTTTTAACAGCTTTCTTAAACGGTGCGCTGCATTGAAATTGAGCATTTCTCTTAATGATTTAGCTGTTAAACTAAGGATTCACGGTCGACATCCAATGCTGTCGTATCTTAGTTCTCTACCTATTGCTGCATTACGTTCCTTGGACACAGAGGCTAATAGATTTTACGATAGAAATCATCAAATGTATGACGCTGCACTGTTAACAAGATGTTATACTCAGCATGCTCTTCGTCCATTTATCGATTCCGAATCTAATCACATTAGAAGTTTTATTAAAATTCCTTTCATCAATAAAGGAATTGACTTTATTGATTTACCAAGCATATTCCAGGATAAATCAGTGATACAGTCTATACCTACCTACTTCCAAAATTCAGAACCTCCTATTATTTGTTACAAATATAACAAACCAATCAGAAATACAATTTTTAATTTCAATAAACTTGTTTCTGATCTTGATATCCATGCTAATACTCCTAAGTCTTGAGATTGTAAAGATTCAAAATATGTTTATCAACCCGCTGGACATATTGTTACTGGAAATTTAAAAATAATTTCGGATTCTAGAATTCGCAAAATTGTTTCTAAAGGTCCGAAATATAGATTCCCTTCCTACATTAATTTCGACAAATGTAGAGAGGAGATTTCATCTGCATTAAATGATTTCGGTAATCGATGGTGTAAACGAGAGGGTGTTGAGGATAATGCTCTTAAAGAATGGAAAAGAAGTATATTCACTATCGTGGATAAACGTATTAAGTTTTATTCACAAAATACTAATCTTTTACCTCCTAAACCCAAATCGTCATTTAGGCATTTGAAGCAGGGTATCCAAGAATTTCATAGAAAGTATGTCTTGGTTCCGGCAGATAAAGCTGCAAACAATGTTGTTGTCGTTTGTAGGCTTCACTACGTTAACACCTTAAAACAGGAGCTTGATGGTACCAGGGCTTATCTGGAGACAGATACTGAGGAGGTGTCTGTAGTTAATGCCCACTTAAACGATTTACCTGTTAAGTTTTCTGTTTGTGTCAATGAAGGCCAAGATAAACTTCCTACGATGTATTGGTTACCTAAGCTTCACAAAAGACCATACAAAGCTAGATTTATTGCAAATTCTAGCTCTTGTACTACCACTGAACTTTCTAAATTATTAACTTCCTGTCTTACTGCTATCAAATCTCATGTTATAAGATACTGTGAGACAGTGTATGAAACTTCAAATAAAAATTGGTTTTGGTCAATTAAAAATTCTGGTGAGGTGCTCAGTAAATTGAAGTGTAGAGGGTTCCGTGCGACAAGCTTGTCCACATATGATTTTTCTACTCTGTATACAACATTACCACATAATCTAATTAAAGAAAAACTTCTGGATTTGATAGAGTGGACCTTCAAAAGGGCATTAAAAAACTATGGTTCACTTTATTTGGCATGTAATGACAGAAAGGCTTTTTTCACTTCCTCTGACCAAAGTCGGTATACACTTTGGTCATGTCAGAATGTATGCGACGCCTTATCCTATCTTCTTGATAATATTTATATTAGATTTGGGACCAAGTTATACAGACAAATTGTTGGAATTCCGATGGGTACAAATTGCGCACCTCTCGTAGCTGATTTATTTTTATACTGCTACGAAAGAGATTTCATGGATTCTCTTAACCATGATAATCAAGCTGATGTTATCGAGGCTTTTAATTCCACATCTAGGTACCTCGATGACCTTTTGAACATTGACAACCCCTATTTTGAAGGTATGGTCAATCAAATTTATCCACCTGAACTTCAGTTGAACAAAGCCAATATCTCAGATACTGAAGCCCCCTTTTTAGATCTACATCTTTCTGTTGCAAATGGATTTGTTTCTTCTAAAATTTATGATAAGCGCGATGACTTTGATTTTGATATAGTAAATTTTCCTTTTTTGGATGGTGACGTTCCTCGTCGTGCTTCTTATGGTGTATACATTTCGCAACTTATTAGGTTTGCTAGAGTCTGCAATCATGTTACAGACTTCAATGCTCGAAATAAATGTTTAACGGCAAAACTTCTCCAACAGGGCTATCGGTATCATAAACTTCGAAAAACATTTTCTAAATTTTATCGTAGACACTATGAATTGATTTCCAAATATAATGTTGGGTTAAAGACGCTTTTAAGTGAGGGCCTTTCGGAACCTGAATTTTATGGTGACTTGGTTTACAAATTTAAGAAACTTAAAGGAATTAATGATTTTTCTTTTCAGTTTAGAAAAATCATAACACGTTACAGACGTATAGGTTATAACTTGAATGTTATGCGACAGTCTGCATGCTTAGTTTTTAACCCAATCATGGTTGATAACTATGCTGCCTTCTTTAATTGCACGCCGGTGGGTCGGGCGTCAGACTCTATGATGGCCCCGACATAAAGCTATTCATTTTAGTTGGTTGGGGCCGGAGCTTCTTGTCTGTTGCTTGGCCCACCGGGGTCCAACTGGTGTTTTTCTTTTGCTCCGGAGTTAGTAGGTTATTCGGCGCCCAGGGATCTCCATCGTCGGGCAGCTTACTCAGTCTGTGAGTCCTGGTTTTTGATTCATCAGGATGTTTATCATGATTTATTTGTTTGTTCTTGATGATTCATTGACTAGTTAGAGATTCACCACGAGGACCGAATAACTAACTAAATGTTATGAACCACTGCAGAAGCTGAGGGTGAGGTTATGGCCATGTAAAACCGGTTTAAGCCCGCCAGTAACTTTGTGTTACTGATCGTTCCAAGTCGATACTTCTGTGGTGGTTCTTTTTGTTTTATGTTTTGGTGTATAAAAATTTTTTGTGCTGTTGGCGCCTTATGTATGTTTTCATATTTTTAGTTAAGTTAAGGTAACTGAGTGGCCACCTATTGGGAAAATAGCTGCTCATTCGGCTTACGATATGTTAATGGTATAAGTGCCTGATTGTTAGTTTGGTTTTTTCCCACCTCGGTTTTTGGAGTGGGAATCTTTTTCTGATTGCGCCTTTTCCTGATCTTTGCCTACTTGTACCTTCTCAAACAGCATAATATAAGGGGAGATGGTTAAGGCTATTTGCATAGTGTTTGTATGCTGTCCAGGTCTCACATGCATACAAGAGTTTGCAGTACGGGGTCTTCCGAATGCCACACTGGCGAAAATAAAATTCATTGCTAGGAAAAAATGGTACAAGTAGGCAACGATCAGGAAAAGGCACAATAAAAAGAGAATCCCTCTCCAAAAACCGAGGTGGGAAAAAACTAAATTAACAATCAGGCACTTATACCATAAAAACATATCCTAAGCCGAATGAGCAGCTATTTTCTCAATAGATGGCCACGAAGTTACCTAAACTGAACTAAAAATATGAAAATATACATAAGGCACAAACAACACAAAAAGTTTTGACATCAAAACATAATTAATAAGAACCACCACAGAAGCTTAAATCGATTTTACAAGTACCTAACCTCACACTCAGCTTCTGCAGTGTTTTTTTTCAACATTAAGTTATTTGTTCGGTCCTCGTGTTGAATCTCTAACTAGTCAATAAATCATCAAGCTTAGGACAAACAAATAAATCACGATAACCACCATGATGAAAAAAAAATAACTTACCAACTCTGCAGCAAAAGAAAATCACCAGTTGAACCCCGATGGGCCAAGCAACAGAAACCAAAGGCGCTGATCAACTGTGTAGTTACAGCTCCGACCCCAACTAACTAAAATAAATAGCTTTAAGTGGGGGTCATCATAGAGTCTGACGCCCGACCCACCGGTGTGCAATTAAAGAAGGCAGCATAGTTATCAATCATGGTTGGGTTTAAACTAAGCATGCAGACTGTCGCTTAACATTTAAGTTATGTCCTATACGTCTGTAACGTGTAATGATTTTTTCTGAACTGAAAAGAAAAATCATTCCTTCCTATAAGATTCTTTAATTTGTATACCAAGTCACCATTAAATTCTGATTACGAAAGAAGTTGATTTCATGTTTTCCTTTTTTTATAGAAAATGCATAATGAATAAATATTTCTGTTATGATTCTTATTGTTTTATGTTTTGATGTTGAATTTTTGTGTTTGATTACACCTTATGCACGTTTTCCTATATTTTGTTAAGTTCGGGTATCTGATTGGCCGCCTATTGGGAAATAGCTGCTCACTCGGCTTACGATATGTTCTCTTTATATTTAAGTACATGATTGTCAATTTATTATTTTCGCACCTCAGGTTTTGGGGTGCAATTTTTTTTGCTTAATCCGCCATTTCCTGATCATTGCATTTTAAGTAATTTGTCTCAGGCTGAGTATTTTAACTGAGTCGCTGCATAAGAAAACCAGCAATATGTATAGGCAAAACCAAAGGTGCATATCAACTTTGCTGTAACTACACAGTTGATCAGCGCCTTTGGTTTCGCTACATAAAAAGTACAATATCTCGTCTTTCTAAAGCTCTAACCATCTTCTATGGCTGTACAGTCTAGTTTGTGTCGGACGTGGGCGGGACCCCAAATTGTTGGTTGTCTCCTGCAGCGGCTCATTTCATTTTATTGATTTCAGATTGCCGACAGTATAGGACCACTCTCACTCCTCTGTGGTACAGGGAGTGCGCCACCAGGAGAAACGAGAACCAACGTGATGTATGTACAATTTGTATCGAATAATGTTGTTAGCCGTACAGGATTCAACATGACATATAGACATGAACGAAGTAAGTTAAACACATTACCAACTAAATTTGAAGTCAAAAGAAGTCACTTTCCGTATAAATGTTTTAGAACCCACTCTCGCCAGTTTTATGTTATCATCTAATGGTAGTACTTTGGCCATTGCGAAGACATATCCATGAAAATAAACAGAGATGTGTTTTAGCTGTAGAAATGAAAATTTCGTTTGAAAACATTAATAATTTTCATATTTTTGCTCAAAACATAGATTGTGGGTACACATTTAAATACCCTTAACGAGGCGTTTAAAAAGAGTGCCCACAGCCTATCTTTTGGAGAAAAATGTAAAAAGAAATGAGTATAACCCTCCATACCCCGGCCAAGAAAAACTACCTACGATGTATTGGATATTGGATTAGCTTCTCAAAAGACCCTATAAAGCTGGAACCAGAATTTAATGGTGACTTGGTTTACAAATTCAAGAAACTTATATGGGAAGGAATGATTTTTCTTTTCTGTTCAGAAAAATCATTACACGTTACAGATGTATAGGTTATAACTTGAATGTTATGCGACAGTCTGCATGCTTATTTTTTAACCCAATCATGGTTGATAACTATGCTGCCTTCTTTAATTCCACACCGGTGGGTCGGGCGTCAGACTCTATGATGGCCCCGACATAAAGCTATTCATTTTAGTTTGTTTGGGCCGGAGCTTCTTGTCTGTTGCTTGGCCCACCAGGGTCCAACTGGTGTATTTCTTTTGCTCCGGAATTAGTAAGTTATGCGTCGCCCAGGGATCTCCATCGTCGGGCAGCTTACTGAATCTGAGTCCTCGTTTTTGATTAATCAGGATGTTTATCATGATTTATCTGTTTGTCCTTGATGATTCATTGACTAGTTGGAGATTCACCACGAGGACCAAAGAACTAACTGAATGTTATGAACCACTGCAAAAGCTTAGGGTGAGGTTATGACCATGTAAAATCGATTTAAGCCCGCCAGTAAATTTAATATTACCGATCGTTCCAAGGCGATACTTCTGTGGCGGTTCTTTTTGTTTTATGTCTTGGTGGTTAAATTATTTTGTGCTGTTGGCTCTTTATGTATGTTTTCATATTTTAGTTAAGTTTAGGTAACTGAGTGGCCACCTATTGGGAAAATAGCTGTTCATTCGGCTTACGATATGTATAAGTACTAAATTGTCTATTAGTTTTTCCCATCTCTTTTTTTGGAGTGGGAATCTTTTTCTGACTGTGCCTTTTCCTGATCTTTGCCTGCTTGTACCTTATTGCAAATTCTAGTTCTTGTACTACCACTGAACTTTCTAAATCATAAACTTTTCCTACTGCTATCAAATCTCATGTCATATGATACTTAGAGACGGTGTATTTAACTTCAAATTAAAATGGTTTTGGTCAATAAAAATTTCTGGGGACCCCACCCAGTGGGGGCCTAAATAAAAAGATGGACTGCTTGTGTCTCCACGCAAAGCTTCTTCGCTACTGACTGACCATCTGATTACTGGTTAACCACTCATGTCTAAGCCTGCCTAGTAAAAGTGGTTCATGCCAAACTATCCATACAAAACAAACAAACAAAACATCTAGTGCTCATTAAACTGAAGTGAAGAGGGGACCGTGCGACGAGCTTGTTCACATACGATTTTTCTACTCTACATTACCTTATATACTGGCTCCTTTGTTTCGAGCAGGTCTCTAACAAACATATACACCTACTCAACAAAGGACGTTTTGGCGGGAGGTGTATAAGTTTCCCGCCGTTTATTATACACCGGTCTCTAATATCCGGCGGGGAACTTATCAACCGGTCTCTAATATTAGGCGGGAAACTTATCTTTGCCTACTTGTACCTTTTTATCAAACCTTCTGTGACTTTTATATGAAACTCAACTAAAGGGTATTATGTGATGGGTCAGATGCACCACAAAAAAATAATGTTTTCACTGTGTTCAAAGACATTAATTGTTGTCCAGACTGTTTGGAAGCTTTTCTAGCAAATCGTAGTTTAGAATTTTTCTAACGTTTAATACAATTCTTTCTTACAGAGTGTTTGAAATCCTTTTAGGTGTAAGAAAAGAAAAGAAATTTCCTGTTTCATTATTTCACAATTCCCCAAAACGTTATACCAAAACGAATCGTCGCATATATCTATGTGAAAAAGGCTCTTGCTCCCTGGTTTCATTGTTAGTAGAAGGCAAGGGTTAGTGCGATGTGAATGAGAAACCTGGAACGAACTTCACACAGTTATTTTTGTCCAGCTGTTTCCCCCCAAAACAGCCGGGCATAATAATGGTCCTCTGTCATTCGAGCAAGGAGATTAGCCCTAAACAGATCCAGCACACTATCTCATCGATTTACGCACATTATGTAGTTATGCAAAATCATACTTAAATGGTACTGAATTATTTGCGTTAATCATAAGCAATGCGTTTAACGGACGTTTAAAAGGGAAATTACTGTGAAGGTTCTATTTGTACATGAATGCACGAGGAAATGTAAATAGCGTTTACCGTTAATTTCCTCGTTATGTCCGTGGAATAGTTTGGCCACTATGCCATGTCACGAGAAAAGAAACTTAAGCGGAATATAATTGGACTAGATATGCTGCGCAAGATTAGGCCAACCGGCTTGATGTATAAAGATTAACAGCACTTGTTATAACGAAACAAAGGAGTCGGTATATAAGTCAGTTATAGAATGTCGGTATCGGTCAATACGAAAATTATAGACCCGGCACGTGAACTCAAAGTCTCCCTCGCTGCGCTTGGTCGGCTTTAAGTTCACGTGCCGGGTCTATAATTTTCGTATTGACCTCTCCTCCATTCTATAACTATTACACATAATGTGATTAACGAAAAGCTTCTCTATTTGATAGAGTGAACCTTCAAAAGAGCATTAAAAACTATGGTTCACTTTATTTGGCATATAATGACAGAAAAGGGCACAAGTAGGTAATGATCAGGAAAAGGCGCAATCAGAAAAAGATTCCCACTCCAAAAACCGAGCTGGGAAAAACCAAACCAACAATCAGGTACTTAAACCATGAAAACATATCGTAAGCCAAATGAGCAGCTATTTTCCCAACAGGTGGCCGCCACTCCGTTACCAAAACTTAATTAAAATATGAAAACATGCATAAGGCGCCAAAAGCTTTTTCCACTTCTGACCAAAGTCGATATACATTTCGGTCGTGTCGGAATGTATGTATCGCCTTACCCTATCTCCTGGATCATATTTATATTAGATTCGGCACCGAGGTTTACAGACGAATTGTTAGAATTCCGATGGGTAGAAATTGCAACCCTCTTGTAGCTGACTGATTTTTATGCTGCGAAAGAGATTTCATGGACTCTCTTTACCCTGAAAATCAAGCTGATGTTATCGAGGTTTTAATTCGACTTCTAGGTACCTCGATGACCCTTTGAACATTGACAATCCTTATTTTGAAGGCATGGTCAATCAAATTTATCCACCTGAACTACAGTTGAATAAAGACAACACCACAGATACCGAAGCCCCCTTTTTAGATTTACATCTTTCTATTGCAAATGGATTTGTGTCTTCTGAAATTTATGATAAACGCGATGACTTTGATTTTGATATAGTAAATTGTTCCGTTATTGGATGGTGACGTTTCTCGGCGTGCTTCGTATGGTGTATACATTTCGCAACTTATTAGGTTTGCTAGAGTCTGCAACCATGCTGCGGACTTCAACGCGCGAAGTAAATGCTTACCAGCCAAACTTCTCCAGCAGGGCTGTCGGTATCATAAATTCTGTTTTTTTTTTTCTCAAACACTATGAATTGATTTCCAAATTAAACGCTGGGCTAAGAAAGGTACAAGTAGGCGAAGATCAGGTAAATGCACAATCAGGAAAGATTCCTACTCCAAAAACTGAGGTGGAAATAAACTAAATTCAACAATCTTGTACTTATACGATGAAAGCATATCGTAAGCCGAATGAGCAGCTATTTTCCCAATAGGTGGCCACACAGTAACCTAAACTTAACTAAAATATGATAACATACATAAGGCGCCAATCGCACAAAAAATTTAAACACCAAGACATAAAACAATAAGAATCCCCACAGAAGTATCGCCTTGCAACGACCAGTAATGTAAAATTTCTGGCGGTCTTAAATCGATATTACAGCTTCTGCAGTGGTTCAAAACATTTAGTTAGTTGTTCGGTCCTCATTGCGAATCTCTAGATGCTTTTAATAGAATAGCTGCTCATTCGGCTTACTAAATGTATTCATGGTCTTTGTACCTTATTGTTAGTTTGGTGTTTTCCCGCCTCGGTTTTTGGAGTGGGAATCTTTTTCTGATTGCGCATTTTCCTGATCGTTGCCTACTTGTACCTTTCGGAAGCAGATTTTTATGGCGACTTGGTTTAAGAAAAGTATAGCCGGGAAGGAATGATTTTTCTTATAATTTCCTTATTTCTTGTTTATATTTGTATATAACTGAACCATTACAGAACCTGAGGGCGAGGTTAGGTACCTGTAAAAAGGTACAAGTAGGCAAAGATCAGGAAAAGGCGCAATCAGAAAGAGATTCCCACTCCAAAAACCGAGGTGGGAAAAAAACAAACTAACAATCAGGCACTATACCATGAAACATATCGTAAGCCGAATGAGCAGCTATTTTCCCAATAGGTGGCCACTCAGTTACCTTAACTTAATTAAAAATATGAAAACATACATAAGGCGCCAACAGCACAAAAATTTTAAACACCAAGACATAAAACAAAAAGAACCACCACAGAAGTATCGCCTTGGAACGATCAGTAACACAAAGTTACTGGCGGGCTTAAACCGGTTTTACAGGATCCTAACCTCACCCTCAGCTTCTGCAGTTGTTCATAACATTTAGTAAGTTCTTCGGTCCTCGTGGTGAATCTCTAACTAGTCAATGAATCATCAAGAACAAACAAATAAATCATGATAAACATCCTGATGAATCAAAAACAAGGACTCACAGATTGAGTAAGCTGCCCGACGATGGAGATCCCTGGGCGCCGAATAACCTACTAACTCCGGAGCAAAAGAAAAACACTAGTTGGACCCCGGTGGGCCAAGCTTTAAGCACGCAGGTAATTTTATATTACTGATCGTTCCAAGGCGATACTTCTGTGGTGGTTCTTATTGTTTTATGTCTTGTTGTTTAAAAGTTTTGTGATGTTGGTGCCTTATGTATGTTTTCATATTTTAAGTTAAGATTAGGTAACTGAGTGGCCACATATTGGGAAAACAGCTGCTCATTCGGCTTACGATGTGTTTTCATGATATAAGTACCTGGTTTTCCCACCTCGGGTGTTGGAGTGGGAATCTTTTTCTTATTGCGCCTTTTCCTGGTCGTTGCCGACCTGTACATTCTTTTTAGTTCAGAAACATCATAACACGTTACAGACGTATGCTGTAGATTATAACTTAAATGTTATCTGACAGTCTGCATGCATAGTTTTTAACTCAATCATGGTCGATAACTATGCTACATTCTTTAATTCGGTGGGTCGGGCGTCAGACATTCTGATGACCCCGACATAAAGCTATTCAGTTTTAGGTGGTTGGGACCGGAGCTTCTTGTCTGTTGCTTGGCCCACCGGGGTTAAACTGGTCTGGATTTCAGTAAGATATTCGGCGCCAGGAGTCTTCATCAGCGGACAGCTTATTGGATCTGTGAGTCATCGTCCCTGCTTTATCATGGTGTTTATCATGATTTATTTCTTTGCCCTCGATGATTCGTTAACTAGTTAAAGATTCACCGCGAGGACAGAACATCTAACTAATGTGTGTTTTTGGTTTTCGACCCCTCTATCAATTTGTTTTCATAGATAGACAATTGTTTTGCTTAAACCAATAGATTAACAACTGAATTAAGAAGATTTAAAGATAGTTGCCATATCAGTGATATTTTAGAAGATATGACTGAAATAAAAATGTGTATTTTTTGTTCAGTATATACTATCTTGAAGCCGGTAATGGCGCAACTTTCTTCATATTACCTTTCTCAACATTCTCCGATGTTTTCACAATGTTGTCCTGTAAAATTATGAAATTGTCGTCCGTCATTAAAACCCATTCTTTTCGAAGGATAATAAAGCATTCTAAGTAAAGCAATCTGCGTTTGTTGATCACCAGGAAAGTATGTCCGTGCAATATATACCCCCTTAAACCCAACTTTTATGTAGAAAAAACTGGGGTTTGCGGGGTTTACTAAATTTTCTTATTTTTGATCCAAAACATACATTGTGGGTACTCGTTAGAACCGCCTCGCCGAGGAGGTTCTAACGTGCACCGACAATGTATGTTTTGACAAGCATCAAAACATCAAATATTAAAAACGTAATTTTTTCCAATGAAATTTTCATTTAAGCTTTACTGCATGGGCAAGTTTTCGTAATGAAAAGCGCAGAGCTCAAACATTGACAAAACAGAAGAGAATGCACCTTACCAATAGGGCTATCTGTTAACCTTTATGCCTGACTATTTTGTTAAGGCTCAAACTTTCTGTCCATTTTAATTTTGCTGTAAAGTCATTACATACCAAATCGTACGTCGTTCTGTCTAGTTTTGATAAAAAACCTGGTCATCAGTCAGAAAAAGCCCGGAAAGGTATTCCAGAACGCCATTTTTGACCATAAAACTGCCACAAATGAGGTAAATTAAATGATTTTGTCATTTTTCATCCAAAAATCGACCAGAACTGCCAAATGGAGTTTGGTTTTCGCAGTCGCGGGGGCAAGCTGATTTAGTCATAAACTAGGTACATCAGGAAACATGTCCGTGCAATGAATACCCCCCCCCACAAAAAAAAACCCACTTTTATATAGTAAAACTGGGGTATGCATGGGTATACCTATTTTTTTACTTGGGGTCCAAAACATAGATTGTGGGTACTATTTAGAAGGTTCTAACGTGTGTCCACAATCGATGTTTTG
This sequence comes from Rugalucina vietnamica, assembly GCA_964017185.1. Lineage (NCBI taxonomy): Eukaryota > Metazoa > Mollusca > Bivalvia > Lucinida > Lucinidae > Rugalucina > Rugalucina vietnamica. The sequence continues at coordinate 63,735,297 of OZ024874.1, read as the reverse complement.
AGCTGAAATGTAAAATTATAAAAAAATCTTTAAATCTTTTAAATTTTAAAATTTTTAAACTTAAAAAATCTGTATATCACATGAACATGTTTCCATAATAGTATCAAGTCGAGCTTGAAGGAAATAAGCTTTTTATCAGTTGCGTTTTTGGTAATTTTAAGTATAAATGAGAATGTTAATACAACTTTATTCGTAGATAATAATCAAAATATTGTTTTAATTCAGAAACTGTTATGGTGTGCGGTGGTGTATTGCGGGACGTGTCAGGTACTATTGTCGCGCCTGATTTTGACTCCGATGGCCGTTACGACGATAATATGTACTGCTATTGGAAAATAGTGGCTGCTGAGGGTAACGTTGTCAGATATAGGATCAATTACATGATCATAGAAAGCACAGAAAATAGTATCACCTGTCTTGGTGACTTTCTTTCGGTAAGATACATATATGCCATTTAATTCGTTGATTACCTATCTGAAAATGAATTTGATAAATATAAGTACAGCATTTGTATAGTAGGGAAATCGTAGGGTATCCGGACACTTTAAGTGTAAAGATTCAAAATATCTCTATCAACCCGCCGGGCATATAGTAACTGGAAATTTGAAAATAATTTTAGATTGTAGAATTAGCAAAAGTGTTTCTAAATGTCCTAAATATAAATTCCCTTCCTACATTAATTTCGATAAATGTAGGGAGGAGATTGCATCTGCATTGAATGATTTCGCCAATCGATGCCCAGTGTAAACGAGAGTGTGTTTAGGATGGTGCTCTCAAAGCTTGGAAAAGAAGTATCCTCACTATTGTGGATAATAGTGTGAAGTTTTTTTCACAAAATACTAATCTTTTACCACCTAAACCCAAATCTTCCTTTAGGCATTCGAATCAGGGAATCCAAGAATTTCATAGAAAGTATGTCTTGGTTCCAGCAGAAAAGGCTGCAAACAACGTTGTTGTTGTTTGTAGGCTTCATTAACAGGAGCTTGATGATATAAGGGATTATCAGGAGACAGATAGTGATGAAATGTCAGTAGTTAATGCTCACTTAAACGAATTGCCTGTTGAGTTTTCTGTGTATGTCAGCGAAGGCCAAGACAAACTTCCTGCGATGTATTGGTTACCTAAGCTTCACGAAAGTCTACCACTGAACTTTATAAATTATTAACTTCCTGTCATACTGCTATCAAATCTCATGTCATGCGATACAGTGAGACGGTGTATGAATCTTCAAATAAAAATTGGTTTTGGTCAATAAAAAAATCTGGCGAGGTGCTCAGTAAACTGAAGTGTAGAGGGTTCCGTTCAACGAGCTTGTCCACATACGATTTTTCTACTTTGTATACCACATAATCTAATAATCGATTTGATAGAGTAGACCTTCGAAAGAGCATTACAAACTAGGGTTCATTGTATTTAGCCTGTAATGATAGAATGTTGTTTTTTTAGTTCTTCTGACCAAAGTCGATATACCCACCTTTGGTCATGTCAGAATGTATGGGATGCCTTATCCTATCTCCTGGATAATATTTATATTAGGTTCGGAACCAAGTTATACAGACAATTTGTTTGAATTCCGATGGGTACAAATTGCGCCCCTCTCGTAGCCGATTTATTTTTATAATGCTACGAAAGAGATTTAATTGATTCTCTTAACCATGGCAATCAATCTGATGTTATCGAGGCTTTTAATTCGACTTCTTCAGGAACATCGATGACCTTTTGAACATGGAGAATCCTTATTTTGAAAGCATGGTCAATTAAATTCCACCTGAACTGCAGTTGAATAAAGCCAACACCACAGGCACCGAGGCACCCTTTTTTGATTAACATCTGTCTATTGCAAATGGCTTCTAAAATATATGATAAACGCGATGACTTTGATTTTGATATAGTAAATTTTTCGTTTTTGGATGGTGACTTTCCTCGTCGTGCTTCTTATGGTGTATACATTTCGCAACTTGTTAGGTTTGCTAGAGTCTGCAATAATGGAGCGGACTTAAACGCGCGAAATAAATGTTTAACAACCAAACTTCTCAAGCAGGGCTACCGGTATCATAAATTTCATCTGTGCGTATTTTCTTTTCTCAAAACTGTTGGATTTTAAAACTAGAGGAGAAAATGCAGCGACTTTAAACTTTTTACAACTCTCATCCAAAAACAAATGCCTCCCGTATGCTTCCACGAACTTTTTATGCGGTTTGTCGACCATAAAATGACACAAGAACATGTACCAAAGTGATCAACTGAAAACTATGACACAGAAACAAAACTGATAACATGAAATCAGGCAAAATACTTAACATTATCTCACATTTTTTGTCCCGAAAATGCGTTCAATAACTGGTACAGTGTATTTCACTGATTCTACGCTGTACAGTGAATCTATAGGGTGGGGGTGAAACAGAGTGATTTTTTAGGTTTTGCTCGTAGACCACATGTCAATGCTAATTCCAATGCCCAAATTCTTATTTACAGCTGTAATGTTAATGGCAATGCAATACTTGACCAAGTAAAACAAGTTTGGGGTACTTTATTGACTTACGATTTATTTGCTTTTTGTTAACGTATCCATTATGGTAGTGTACATTTGTCTTCATGACAGACAATAATAGGTTCTGAGTGACTAGTTGCCGATCGGTTCTAACGAGTACCCACAATCTATGTTTTGGATCAAAAATAAGAAAAATAGGTATATCCCTCCATACCCCAGTTTTTGTTGTGGTTCTATTTGGAGTCAAATTTGTACTGTTTGAACCTTATGTGCGTTTGCATATTTTTATTTAAGTTCGGGTAACTGAGTGGCCGCCTATTGGGAAAAAGCTGCGCACTCGGCTAACGATATGTTTTCTAAGTATATGTACCTAATTGTCAATTTAGTTTTCCCACCTCGGTTTTTCGATTGGGAATTTCTTTCTGATTGCGCCTTTTTCCTGATCATTGCCTTCTTGTACTTTTCGCTATATAAAAGTTGGGTATAAGGGGGTATATACTGCACGTTCATGTTATCCTGATTGTTTACAGACAGCCGAATTCGGCGAAGCCGATGAAATAGTATACTCTAGAATGCTACACTGTGGATACTTACAAGAAAACGAGCCTATTAGAATTGATGGAGAGACAAGCTTTAACACGCTTATAATCGAATTCCGCTCTGACAATACTACAAAGGACCCATACAGGAACCACACGGGATTCAACATAACATATGTTCAGAGAAAACGTAAGATTCTCTTTTTTTGACGGTGACTTCCTGTGCGTGTTTCTTATGGAGATTCTAGTCTGCTGTTTAACCCAAATGCGATCAGCTGGTATTTTTCTTTTGCTGCAGATGCTCAGTGATGTTATTTGGCGCCAAGAGTTCTCCTTGTCGGCCGAGCAGTTTATTGAATCTGTGAGTCCTCGTTTTTGATTCATCATGTTGGTTATCATAATGTATTTGTTTGTCCTTGATGATTCTTTGATTTCACCATGAGGACCGAACAACTTTAACTGAATGTTGTGAACCACATCGAGGTTAGGTACCTGTAAAACCGGATTAAGCCCCCCCCCTCCCCCACACGATGAAAATACACTGATCGTTCCAAGGCGATACTTCTGTTGTGGTTCTTATTGTTGTATGTTTTTGCGTTGACGTTTTAGCTGTTTGTACCTTAACTATATTTTTATATTTAGTTAAGTTCGTTTAACTTGCCATGGTGGACATGGGATGCACAAACTTTACCAATTATGATTGAACCTATACATGTACGAGATATAATTGAATTGTATAAATAAAAATAATTGTTAGAAATTTTGGAAGCAGTAAAACATTCAAAGCGAGAAAATGGGCCATATTGTACAATTTCGGGTAATGAACCTTCATCAGTGATCCTTTACAAAACTGTCAGTGAAAGCCAGACATTTTTGCTGCAATTTCAATAATTTACATCTGTGTAGCCTAAATCAAAGACTCATAATCCCAAAGGGGCCAAATAATCAAAATACAGTTAAGAAGATGATTCTTAACGAACAATATATTTGAAATACTCCAAATATTCCAAATATAAAAAAGGTACATTAAGGCAAAGATCAGGAAAAGGCGCAATCAGAAAAAAGATTCCCACTCCAAAAACCGAGGTGGGAAAAAACCAAACTAACAATAAGGTACTTATACCATGAAACATACCGCAAGCCGAATGAGCAGCTATTTTCCCAATAGGTGGCCACTCAGTTACCTTAACTTAACTTAAATTATGAAAACACACATAAGGCGCCAACAGCACAAAAAAGTTTAAACACCAAGACATAAAACAAAAAGATCCACCCCAGAAGTATCGCCTTGGAACGATCAGTAACACAAAGTTACTGGCGGGCTTAAACCGGTTTTACAGGCGCCTAACCTCACCCTCAGCTTCTGCAGTGGTTCATAACTTTTAGTTAGTTCTTCGGTCCTCGTGGTGAATATCTAACTAGTCAATGAATCATCAAGTACGCATGTTCTTTACATCTTTCTAGCTTCAGAACGGTATCTGTATGTTGAAATTCGAAACAGTTCCGGTGTAATTATGAATCCTGACAATGATCAAGATGGCTACTACGATTTCAGCACATACTGCACATGGGTTATAACAGTACATCCGGAAAACCGTATTCAATATCAGTTTCTGTTTCTGTCACTCGAATCCTTAGAAATGAAGATCACAGATTCTTACGTTTCATGTGAAGGAGATTACCTCAAGGTATCATCTCTATACATGGAGTTTCTATCATCGATAGTATTCCACACTGTCCTATTTATCCCCTTTAATATCCTTGAAAATTGCCGAAATGTGGATGCACCGCTATATAGAGGTACTATATATGGAGTTTCTATCATCGATAGAATTCCACACTGTCCTATTTATCCCCTGCAATATCTATGTATTTTGTCAAAATGTGGATGCACCGACTATATAGAGGTACTATATATGGAGTTTCTATCATCGATAGTATTCCACACTGACCTATTTATCCCCTGTAATATCTATGTATTTTGTCAAAATGTGGATGCATCGCGTATATAAAGGTACTATATATGGAGTATTCTATCATCGATAGTATTCCACACTGTCTTATTTATCCCCTGTAATATCTATGTATTTTGTCAAAATGTGGATGCACCGAAAAAAAATCGATAGTATTCCACACTGACCTATTTATCCCCTGTAATAGCCCTGTATTTTGCCAAAATGTGGATGCACCGCCTATATAGATATGCATCCACATTTTTCATTTTTTTCCATAATATGTCATATTTCTTCAAAATGTGGATGCAGCGCCTATTCCACTTAATGTCATGAATTTTCAAGAAATGTGGATGCATCACTATAATATATAGCAATTTGATATGGAGTTTCTATCATCGATAGTTTTCCACATTAGGCAAAAAATGCACAAGGTGTAGAAGCTGATGATATTGTGGTTCCGTCTCTTATATAGGCATGCAGCCACATTTTGAAGATATACGACTTAATAGTAAAACTGGAAAATGTGGCTTCGTCTCTATATAGGCATGCAGCCACATTTTGAAGACATACGATTTCCGATTACGAGTTTCATGTTGCATGGCTTTGTGGCCACCCGATTATAATTTGGCTGTTCACTTAGCCCTCTGCATTTTACTTGTTCTGTCCAAGCTAGCACTGTGACCACCTAATACCTTCAATAGCTGCTTGCTCACCCTGCTTTCCGTTATTCATGTTAAACGTTGGTATCTATATTTAGTATTTTCTTAATATGATTTTTCTTATTTCTTGTATATCACTGAACCACTGCGGAAGCTGAGGGTGAGGTTATGGCCATGTAAAATCGGTTTAAGCCCGCCAGTAACTTTGTGTTACTGATCGTTCCAAGTCGATACTTCTGTGGTGGTTCTTTTTGTTTTATGTCTTGGTGTATAAACTTTTTTGTGCTGTTGGCGCCTGATGTATGTTTTCATATTTTTAGTTAAGTTAAGGTAACTGAGTGGCCACCTATTGGGAAAATAGCTGCTCATTCGGCTTACGATATGTTTCATGGTATAAGTACCTGATTGTTAGTTTGTTTTTTTCCCACCTCGGTTTTTGGAGTGGGAATCTTTTTTCTGATTGCGCCTTTTCCTGATCTTTGCCTACTTGTTCCTTTTTATAGTAAAATCGGAAAATGTGGCTACGTCTCTATATAGGCATGCAGCCACATTGTGACCTTTTTACCAATAATCTAGGTGAACCCTCCCTTATGCAGGATAGTGCTGGATTTTACCCACTAGATGGACAGTGGCGGCCGGTACTGGTTTTTAGTAAATATATGTAGCAGCTAGGAACCAGACCTTCTAATGGCGGCATCCACAAAAACATCAGCTAAGTTACTTTCCCCGTTGATACTTCAAACCTCCATGTAGTCATACTTTGAAGTAGCTTATATATGCTTATATGTAACTTTGTTATCTGAGCCTTAAATAAAAAAGTAAGAAGTAGGCAACGATGAGGAAATGGCAGAATGAAAAAGAATTCACATTCCAAACACCGAGGTGGGAAAAAAACTAAATTAACTATCAGGTACTTATACTAAGAAAACATATTGTACGGCGAATGGGCAGCCATTTTCACAATAGGTGGCCACTCAGCCACCTAAACTTAACTAAAAATATGAAGACGCACATAAGGTGCTCATAGCACAAAAATTCAATACCAAGACATAAAACAATAAATAAACACCTCAGAAGTATCACCTTGGAATGATCAGTAATATAAAATTACTTGCAGGCTTTAATCGATTTTACATGGCCATAACCTCACCTTCAGCTTCTGCAGTGGTTCATAAGATTGATTAGTTTCTTATGTTATGTTATGTACAACAAGTCTTCATTTTACATAGATGAAGACAAATTCAACCCTATTCCAGTATTATTAACAACCTTCATATTTAATTATAATGGAGTACTTGTAGTAAACGTGACACTGTGTTGACTTTTGATCGGTTTGTCTTCATTCTTGCAGGTAATGACGGCAGTCATTAAATCTCGGAGGGTTTCGATATTAAACCAGACTGGACTGTCTGATTTGGAGTTATCTGGAGGCAATTTCGAAAAATTGAAATTTGAATATCTGTGATACTAGCCGGCACAACTTGATTTAATTAATCATGAAGCATCACTGAGGTTGATAGAATCTTTTAATAGTTTTAAAACGTATCCGATTGAAATTCTGACTTATAATGTAGAAATGTCCCGATCATGATAGCGCCTTCATTTTCATCGGATCTGCTTAATTCTTGCAGCTAACGATAGCAGGTATAAAATCTCGAGTTCGATATCGGGTCAGATCTGACCATCGGCTTTGGAGTTATCTCCCGTTGAGCGTCGAAAATATGAAACTTAAATATAAGTTAGCAAACGTATCTGACCAGAGGTGGTCATATCTAAAGTGGAGCATCACTGAGGTGCGGAGAATTTTAACAATGATTTCGAACAACTAATTAATAGGATCAAAGTTAATTGCGATAGCAAAATTTGGGGCCAAACTTTGGATTTACCTCTTAATTTGAATTAATACTGCTAACCTGCCTGAATGTTGTTTTTTTTCATTTGACCACGCTAACATATACATCCATCAGGAAAACACATCCATGGAAAGTAAACCCCCTTGAACCGCACTTTTATATAGTAAAATACATGGGTATATCTATTTTTTTTTTCATTTTGCTTTAACGCATACATTGTGGATGCTCGTTAGAACAGCCTAGGCGATCTATGTTTTGAGCAAAAATAAGAAAACATTTCAGAAATTTTCAACTGAAAATTTTGGTTTTTACAGTACAAATATTACTGAATATTTCCTGGTCATGGGAGTGTTTTCGTAATGGCTGCAACACAAACCTAACTGATTTGCATGACTTAATGAAGATCAAGCGCAATAAATGCAAAAATATAATGTATAATTATCAGCTTTTTTATATCATAAAACATTTTGTTCAAACTGTGATATAAGCGTAATAAATTTGTAGAAAACGCGCCGTTTTAAACACATTTTGTTCGCTAAAACATCATTTTACCTATTACAGGTGGAGGAATCATTTCATGGAAATACTCCGGAAATCGGACCCTATCCAACAAACGATATCAAAGAAATGATATCAACAAATGTTCGCTTCTGGTGTGGAAATTTGTCGTTCTCATCACCAGAGATTTTCTTCACGAAGTCAAACAAATTAGAATTAACCTTTGCTACTGACAATCGCTTTAGTGAAAGGGGTTTTGAGTTTGCGTATGAAGAAAATACAGGTAAGTGTATTACCTAAACATATCCATGAAATATACAGAGAAGTTTTTCAGCAGAAAAAAAAAAGAAATATATATTTTTAATATTTTTGCTCAAAATTTCGCGAGGCTGTTCTCAACACCAGCTGCAGTAATAGCAAATGAAATATAAAGGTTTGATCATGTGGAAGCAGTAAAAAAATTTAAGGGAGATAGTATGGACTGCACAATTTCGGGTAATGAACACTCATCAGTAGCCCTTCCCAAACCGGCAACGAAAGCCAGACTATTGTACTGCAATTTCGAAAATTTACACGAGATGTCCAAACCAAAGACACAGTCCTAAACGGGGTCAAATAATTTAAGCATTGCTTAGAAGTAAGTTCCTAAACGTGAGTCTTTTGTACACTTTGAATATCTTTACTGATCTCAAAGGACCTAAATAAAAATATAATCTGCAGTTCTGCACCTAGACTAGTAGTTTAAACTTCGAAAAACCTTTTCTAAATTCTATCGTAGACACTATGAATTGATTTCCAAATATAATGTTGGGTTAAAGACGCTTTTAAGTGAGGGCCTTTCGGATCCTGAATTTTATGGTGACTTGGTTTACAAATTTAAGAAACTTATAGGAATTAATGATTTTTGATAACTAAATGTTATGAACCACTGCAAAAGCTGAGAGTGAGGTTAGGTACCTGTAAAACCGGTTTAAGCCCGCCAGTAACTTTGTGTTACTGATCGTTCCAAGTCGATACTTCTGTGGTGGTTCTTTTTGTTTTATGTCTTGGTATTTAAAAATAATTTTTGTGCTGTTGGCGCCTTATGTATGTTTTCATATTTTTAGTTAAGTTAAGGTAACTGAGTGGCCACCTATTGGGAAAATAGCTGCTCATTCGGCTTACGATATGTTTCATGGTATAAGTATCTGATTGTTAGTTTGGTTTTTTCCCAACTCGGTTTTTGGAGTGGGAATCTTTTTCTGATTGCGCCTTTTCTTGATCTTTGCTTACTTGTACCTTCTTTTCAGTTCAGAAAAATCATAACACGTTACAGACGTATAGGTTATAACTTGAATGTTATGCGACAGTCTGCATGCTTAGTTTTTAACCCAATCATGGTTGATAACTATACTGCCTTCTTTAATTGCACGCCTGTGGGTCGGGCGTCAGACTCTATGATGGCCCCGACTTAAAGCTATTCATTTTAGTTGGTTGGGGCCGGAGCTTCTTGTCTGTTGCTTGGTCCACCGTTGTCTAACTGTGTTTTTCTTTTGCTCCGGAGTTAGTATGTTATTCGGCGCCCAGGGATCTCCATCGTCGGGCAGCTTACTCAATCTGTGAGTCCAGGTTTTTGATTCATCAGGATGTTTATGATGATTTATTTGTTTGTTCTTGATGATTCATTGACTAGTTAGAGATTCACCACGAGGACCGAAAAACTAACTAAATGTTATGAACCACTGCAGAAGCTGAGGGTGAGGTTAGGCGCCTGTAAAACCGGTTTATGCCCGCCATTAACTTTGTTTTATGTCTTGGTGTTTAAAAAATTTTGTGCTGTTGGCGCCTTATGTATGTTTTTATATTTTAGTTAAGTTAAGGTAATTGAGTGGCCACCTATTGGGGAAATAGCTGCTCATTCGGCTTACGATATGTTTCATGGTATAAGTACCTGATTGTTAGTTTGGCTTTTTCCCACCTCGGTTTTTGGAGTGGGAATCTTTTTCTGATTGCGCCTTTTCCTGATCTTTGCCTACTTGTACCTTTTTGTGTTACTGATCGTTCCAATGCGATACTTCTGTGGTGGTTCTTTTTGTTTTATGTCTTGGTGTTTAAAACAATTTTTGTGCTGTTGGCGCCTTATGTGTGTTTTCATAGTTTTAGTTAAGTTAAGGTAACTGAGTGGCCACCTGTTGGGAAAATAGCTGCTCATTCGGCTTACGATATGTTTCATGGTATAAGTGCCTGGGGTTAGTAACTCGAAGGTGCCCCCTTCCTTAGCGTAGAAACTAATACGAAAGTATTTGAATGCGTGCATAAATACATACTGGATACGAAACGTTTCTAATAGCACAACAATGCAACGCGACAAAATATAACTTTACATTAGACCCACCCTCTGTCCCCATATCTATCTGCACTCCCGTCTCAACACTCAGATTTTTATTATTGTTTTCTAGTTGTATTAGAATATTTTTCCTTGCCAAAATACGTATGTTCTTGTTTTGTCTGAGATCATTCTGTCATACCTATCACAGTTCAATAATATTTCTAAAGGAGCGGAACTCTATAAGCTGTATGCTTTCGTTCCTATCCTTAGTATTGTTTATAATTATGTATAGTGTATGTCTGTATTAATTACAAAGAATAAATATGTTTAAACTAAGGCATCGTAAGTTCCCCTTCTTACGACATACTTACGATGATCTTAAGATGACCGCCTTAGAATTTATGCCATTGCTATTCCAGCTTCTCTAAACTATCACAACTTTTTTGTTAAATGAAAGGCGCCACTCGTAAGATAATATGATGCTCAGGTGGCTTGAGTTGACCGTAAAGTTACGATGCTGTTAAGTTATCACCGTAACCTAAGGTCCTTTTCAGTTATTCACCATAATCCCTAAGAGATATTTAAGTTGGTCGTCAGTTGATCTTAAGCTTAAGATTGCTTTGAGTTACTAACCCCAGATTGTTAGTTTGGTTTTTTCCCACCTCGGTTTTTGGAGTGGGAATCTTTTTCTGGTTGCGCCCTATCCTGATCTTTGCCTACTTGTACCTTTCTCCAAACAGAGACAAATAAATGAAACATTGGTTAGTAAATGAATCTAAACCGATCTTATAATGGAAATTGGAGAGAGAGAGAGAGAGAGAGAGAGAGAGAGAGAGAGAGAGAGAGAGAATGAAAATATTAAATGATAAATAAAATATAAAGTTTGATCCTTTGGAAGCAGTGAAAACTTTCAAAGGGAGGTAGAATGGGCCATTAAAATATAAATGATCCTTTGAAAGCAGTGAAAACGTTCAAAGGGAGGTAGAATGGGCCAACATTGTCGATGATTTTCCATTGTCGAATTCATTGTATAAATGTTACTGTACATATACCCCTATTTTTTTCGACGATTTTTCTCTGATGTCTTATGATTTTATTAATTTCAGATCAAGAAAGCATATCCATATAAAGTATACCCCCTTAAACTCTACTTTTACTAGATTCATTTACTAGTTAGAGATTCACCACGAGGACCGAAGAACTAACTAAATGTTATGAACCACTGCAGAAGCTGAGGGTGAGGTTACGGCCGTGTAAAATCGATTTAAACCCGCCAGTAACTTTGTGTTACTGATCGTTCCAAGTCGATACTTCTGTGGTGGTTCTTTTTGTTTTATGTCTTGGTGTTTAAAATATTTTTGTGCTGTTGGCGCCTTATGTGTGTTTTCATATTTTTAGTTAAGTTAAGGTAACTGAGTGGCCACCTATTGGGAAAATAGCTGCTCATTCGGCTTACGAAATGTTTTCATGGTATAAGTACCTGATTGTTAGTTTGTTTTTTTTTTTCCCACCTCGGTTTTTGGAGTGGGAATCTTTTTCTGATTTCGCCTTTTCCTGATCTTTACCTACTTGTACTTTTTTATATAGGTAAACTAGGGCACGCAGGGGTAAACCTGTTGTTTCTTTTTTTTTCTCAATTTTGATTCAAACATAGAGTGTGGGTATTTATTAGAATCGCCTAGGGGAGGCGGTTCTAACTTGTACCTTCAGTCAGTGTTTTGAGATGAAATATTAAAAATATCAAAATTGTTTCCAATGAAAAAAAGGTACAAGTAGGCAAAGATCAGGAAAAGGCGCAATCAGAAAAAGATTCCCACTCCAAAAACCGAGGTGGGAAAAAACCAAACTAACAATCAGGTACTTATACCATGAAACATATCGTAAGCCAATTTTACAGCTGAAACATTTCTCCATTATATTGCATGGGCAAGGTTTATTTGGTACTCGGCAATGTCTAAACTATTTGACCCCGTTTAGGAATGTTTCTTTGATTTAGACTTCTCGTGTAAATTCTCGAAAATGCAGTACAATAGTCTGGCTTTCGTTGCAAGTCTTAAAGGGCTACTGATGAGGGTTCATTGCCCGAAATTGCGCAATATAGTCTATACAATCTCCCTTTGAATGTTTTTATCGCTTCCAAAGGACCAAACCTTTATATTTTATTTGCTATTACTGCAGCTGGTGTTGTGCCGTGTGGCGGCCCTAAAAAGTCTCCCCGTACATCATCCATAGTGCAGTTTATATTTTTATTTAGATCTTTTCTGATCAGTAAAGATATTCAGAGTGTTCAAAACACTCACGTTTAGAAACATACTTCTAAGCAATGTTTAAACTATTTGACCCCGTTTAAGAATGTGTCTTTGATTTAGACTTCTCGTGTAAATTCTCGAAAATGCAGTACAATAGTCTGGCTTTCATTGCCAGTCTTAAAGGGCTACTGATGAGGGTTCATTACCCGAAATTGCGCACTATTGTCTATACTATCTCCTTTTTGAATTTTTTGTACTGCTTTCAAAGGATCAAACCTATTTTTTTTATTTCGTAATGCACGAATAAATAAATTGAATGATTTGGTGGTTTGAATATTATGTGTGTAGTAAAGTTCCATGTCTATACATTATTATTGATCAAACCATTTTAGCATGCTGTTTAGCATGCTGTTCCAAGAGCATGGTAATAGATATTCTTTTTTTTTGGGTTCTTTCTTCGATCTTTTAATTTGAAAATATGCATGTATATGCATATGGGATAATTTTCATAAAGGCGCTTGACAGTAACAAATGTAATAAATGTGTATTATTGACGCAACCAAAATGTGTCTTAATGATAGAATGGGCCTATAATTAGTCTATTTATGTTTTTTTATGATTTTCTACCATTTTAATGTTTATACCCCCCGCAAAACGAAGTTTTAGGGGGGTATACTGTTTTCAGCCTGTCCGTCATTCCGTCACTCCGTCATTCCGTGATTCCGTCATTCCGTCATTCCGTCAACATTTTAACATCTTTGCTGAATAACTTGAATAGTTTTGCCTGATTCATTTCAAATTTTCAACACACTTGCACCATCGGACAATACATATGTGGTATGAATTTAGGGGCCAAAGGGTCAGTTTTGCAAGAGTTATGGGACTTTTAAGTCTTCATATAACATGTTTGCAAGTACTGAAACTACATACTTTGTGAAATCAACATCTATTACAGCTTTCAATATTTCTTTTTAATATTTTGCTGATATGTTTCAGATATATTGCAGATGTGCATGAAGAATTATCATGCTGAAAAAATCATTTTTGTCAAATTTACAGCATTTTCAACATAGCAAATTTTGATAATTCTTTATATTCAATAATGGTTGGTAGTGCATACTTTGTGAAATCAACTCCTCCTAGGGCTTTCAGAATTTTTTTTCATTACTTGGCAAACATGGTACAGACGTATTGAAGATGTGCATGAAGAATTATAATGCTGAAAAAATAATTTTTGACAAAGTTACAGCATTTTTTAACTTTGCCATTTTCTTTACTATTGCACATATACAACAATGGTTGGTAGTGCATACTTTGTGAAATCAACTCCTCCTAGGGCTTTCAGTATTTCTTTTCATTACTTGGCAAACATGGTAAAGACATATTGAAGATGTGCATGAAGAATTATAATGCTGAAAAAATAATGTTTGACAAATTTACAGCATTTTTTAACTTTGCCATTTTCTTTACTATTGCACATATACAACAATGGTTGGTAGTGAAACAACTCCTTCTAGAGATTTCATTGTTTGTTTTTTTATTTCTTTGCAGATAGAATTATAATGCTGAAAAAATAATTTTTGACAAATTTACAGCATTTTTTATACCCCCCCGCACAACGAAGTTTTAGGGGGGTATACTGTTTTCAGCCTGTCTGTGATTCCGTGATTCCGTCATTCCGTCAACATTTTGACATCTTTGCTGAATAACTTGAGTAGTTTTTGTCTGATGTCCTTCAAATTTTCAACACACCTGCACCATTAGACAACACATGTGTGATATGAATTTAGGGGCCAAAGGGTCAGTTTTGCAAGAGTTATGGGACTTTTTAAACCTGTACATAGAGTGTTTGCCATAGTGATAATAGTGCATTCTTTGTGAAATCAACTCCTCCTACAGCTTTCAATATTCTCTTTTGATACTTTGCAGACTTGTTCCACACATATGGAAGATGTGCATGAAGAAGTGTTATGCTGAAAAAATGAATTTTGACAAATTTACAGCATTTTGAACTTAGCCAATTTTCGATAATTGTCATATTCAATAATGGTTGGTAGTGCATACTTTGTGAAATCAACTCCTCCTAGGGCTTTCAGTATTTCTTTTCAATACTTTGCAGACATGTTTCACACATATTGAAGATGTGCATGAAGAATTATAATGATGAAAAAATAATGTTTGACAAATTTACAGCATTTTTCAGCATAGTCATTTTTGAGCATTGCTTATACAATAATGGTTGGTAGTGCATATTTTGTGAAATCAACTCATCCAAGGGCTTTCAGTATTTCTTTTCAATACTTTGCAGACCTGTTCCACACATATTGAAGATGTGATGTGCATGAAGAATTATGATACTGAAAAATTAATTTCTGACAAATTTACAGCATTTTTTAACATAGCCATTTTTGACCATTGCTTATATACAATAATGGTTGGTAGTGCATATTTTGTGAAATCAATTCCTCCTGGGGCTTTCAGTATTTCTTTTCAATACTTTGCGGACATGTTCCACACATATTGAAAGGTACAAATAGGCAAAGATCAGGAAAAGGCGCAATCAGAAAAAGATTCCCCTTCCAAAAACCGAGGCGGGAAAAACCAAACTAACAATCAGGTACTTATACCATGAAACATATCGTAAGCCGAATGAGCAGCTATTTTCCCAATAGGTGGCCACTCAGTTACCTTAACTTAACTAAAAATATGAAAACATACATAAGGCGCCAACAGCACAAAAATTTTTTTTATACACCAAGACATAAAACAAAAAGAACCACCACAGAAGTATCGACTTAGAAGTATCGAGATGTGCATGAATAATTATAATACTGAAAAAGTGATTTTTGACAAATTTACATCATTTTTCAACATAGCCATTTCTTGACCATTGCTTATATACAATAATGGTTGGTAGTGCATACTTTGTGAAATCAACTCCTCCTAGGGCTTTCAGTGTTTCTTTTAGATTCTTTGTAGATTTGTTCCAGATACATGTATGATTTGCATGAATATTTTTCATGCTGAAAAGTTAATTTTTGACAAATTTACAGCTTTTTATTTAACTTAGCCAATTTTTACCATTTCTAGTGATAAACAATGATCATAGTGCATACAGTGAAATCAACCTCGAGCTTTCAATATATTCTTTAATATCTTATAGATGTGACTGGCATACTGAGGATGTTCATGAAGGATTATAATGCTGAAAAGATATCTTTGACAAATTTTCTGCATGTTTGACTTAGTAAGTTATTGGCCAGCTTCTAGTTTATTTTGCGGGGGGTATACTGAAAGCCTTGCTTGCAGCCAATTTCTAGTTTGATTAGTATTCGTGAATATGCAAATTAGATAGTTTGCATTACTATCACAGGATACAAGTGCAATATATAAGCTTTAAAATGAGACCAACTTCAACGCTATTCAACCGCTATTACTGCAGCTGGTGTTGTGTCGTGTGGCGGTCCTTAAAGTCTCCCGTACATCATCCATAGTGCAGATTATATTTTCCTTTTGGTCCTTTGAGATCAGCGAGGGTATTCTGAGAAGTCAGAAAATTATCATCGGTCTAGATTCATTTTCTAGGGTCACTGACGAGGCTTAAGTAGCCGAAACCGCGGTATGGCCCATCCCCTTTCTCATTAATATGTTCACTGCTCTTAGAAGATCTCAGTTTTATTTTTATTCAATGGTTTAGGATAAGCAACAGCAGTGATATGATCAATGTTCTAGGTATACCCCAATTATTTCTATACGAACGCTGGTATAGGGTAATGTAATAAACATAGCGTGAAACATAAACGCTTCCATTACCAGATGGCAGAAAACAGGATCTGATATAATTTTCAATTTATACTCTTCGCCAAAAGTTTAGCATAATCTTTGTCGAAAAGGAGGCAAAAATATCTGCTCAGACCTAATCACAGTGAATAAATGTTTCGACACAATGATTCCTATTTGGTGTCATGGTTACGGGGGAAACAATCAGAACTTTTACGGATTCAAAATCGGCATTAATGTGTTCACTGCTCTTGAAGGATCTCAGTTTTAATTTTAATTTGCTATTACTGCAGCTGGTGTTGTGCCGTGTGGCGGCCCTAAAAAGTCTCCCCGTACATCATCCATAGTGCAGGTTATATTTTCTTCTTGGTCCTTTGAGATCAGTGAAGATATTCTGAGAAATCAGAAATTCTCTATCGTTTAAGATTCACTTTCTTACCAATGTTTATATATTTGGTCCCATTTAGATAATACTAGTCTTTGTATCGACTACCCTGTTGAAAGTTGCAACATTTCAGTAATTCTCTCTGGCTCCATGTTGCCAAATCTAAAGGGTCACTGACGAGACTTTAATAGTCGAAACCGCGGTATGGCCCATCCCCTTTCTCATTAATGTGTTCACTGCTCTTGAAGGATCTCAGTTTTAATTTTAATTTAGTTCGATACTAAATGATAAAAAAGTACAAGTAGGCAAAGATCAGGAAAAGGCGCAATCAGAAAAAGATTCCCACTCCAAATACCGAGGTGGGAAAGATGATTCACTAGTTTAAATAGTTATTTTCGACACTTTTTATAATCTTGTCTAAAAGAACTCAGTTTCAGTATTGTCAGTCCAAAGTTATTAAACTCGTTAGACAATAGGAAGAAAAATAATGTGGTGTAACATTATTATAATGTCATTTGAGAATATAATGTGAATATTGCACACTATTCAACTAAATAAAATTGTTTCAATTCCTTGTTTTTTGTTTTCGTTTCACATTATGCTAAACGTTTGACGAGGATTTTAAATGAATAAATAATTTTGGAGACTCAATTTCTCTGAGTTTCATGTTAACATACCTTTTATAGGCGTACTGTGTTCCGAAGTGTTAACTCGAAAATCTGGATGGATTACTGCTCCTGACGAAAATAACGATGGTCTTTATGACAACAGCCTTGTTTGTTCCTGGTATATCAAAGGTCAAACAGGAGAACAAATTAAATTCGAACTCGTGTTTGCCAGACTAGAGTCCTCAGACTGCGAACGGGATTTTCTCCAGGTAAGTATACCCATTACGAAAACGTGCCCATGTAATATACAGGTTTTCCCCAAGGTGTAAAAAATAGAAATTTTCAGTAGAATTGCTTTTATATTTTTTTTCTTATTTTTACCCAGAACATAGATTGTCGGTTAATTTTGCAACCGCCTCGGCAGGCATACCCCTGCAAACACCAGTTTGGTGTTTAAGGATATGTTATCCTGATGAAATGCGCCATAGAGAATTTTTGCGTGTTTTCAGACACAAGCTGTTCTGAACATAGACATAAAATGTCTGACATTTTGTTTTAAAGATGATCTTTATAGCGTCAAACTGAAAAAAAAGGTACAAGTAGGCAACGATCAGGAAAAAGAGCAATCAGAAAGTGAATCCCTCTCCAAAACCCGAGGTGGGAAAAAAATCTAAATTTACAATCAGACACTTATACATGGTCCATGAAAACATATCGTTAGCCGAATGAACAGCTGCTTCCCAATAGGTGGCCACTCAGTTTCCCGTACTTAACTAAAAATGTGAATACATACAGAAGGCGCAAACAGCTAAAAAAATTAACACCAAGACATAAATCAATAAGAACCACCACAGAAGTACGCCTTGAAACGATCAGTAATATAAAATTACTGGCGGAATTAAATCGATTTTAAAGGTACCTAACCTCACCATCAGCTGAACTGTTTCTTACATAATTAATTCGCTTTGTATGTGTTGGTATGATTTAGTTTTCTATATTTCTTCGTTTTCTTTAACTTGCTAAGTTTCTGTACTGTTTACACCTTCTGTTAGTTTGTACGGATTTCATTGAAGAACTGTCAATTCAGATATAATTTCGCCTCTGTTCAGTATATTAACATTTGGTTGAGATGTTAAGTTCCGTTTCATTCCTGGCAAGAGCCTCCATGACCGTTGATAAACTGTTTCACACTTGTATGTTAAATAAATGGCTAACATTGTAGCAGTGCTTAGCCGTCCAGGTATGACTAAAACTCTTTGGCACTTATGCGTAATGTAAAAAGCCAATTGGCTGAGTCAATGTCAGGGCTGCTTTAACTACATAGGTCATGTTATGAAACTGTATTTCCTTAGGGTATTATCCAAAACTCACTTTACTATCTTAAACGGCTGAGTGTTTTGGTGAATATTTTGGTTATTCATGTGTATTTATAATTTTTATTACGTAGAAGAAATCCTTTGTGCATCGGAATTTATAACAAATACTCTCATTATATGGTTAACTTTGCATTAAACTTGGTGTAACGGTTAAGCCTCAGGACGCAGGATCCGACTGTCACAGGTTCGAATCCCGGTAAAAAAAAAATCTATTTGTTTTGATTTTTTCGCGTCATTCTCGGAACGTCATTCATACTTTCATGCAATTCTTGTTTTACATGATAATCCAGATTTGTCTTCGCCTCTTACATGAAACTATAAAATCAGTCGTTGTTTGGCTTTCGTACTGTAGACATAACAGTCAAACAGCGACTCGATATCCAAAGCAAATTGATGGCATTCAACGTCTTGAAGGTCTGTCGAAAAGAAGAAGAGCGTGTTGAAAACGAATTTGAGAAGTTCGTAATTCATATCCACCGTAGCGACTGTGGTCCCAACACAGAAGACGAACTTGAGACTTATGATGAGGACACTGAAGACGACGAACAATACAGAGCTGACGTTGACACTGTAGTTGCTGTAACGATCGACGAAAACGCGTTGAAGGCAGATACACTGACGGCGGATGACGATTGTTCTGGTGACACGACGTTGAACGACGAGGAGACTTGTTTCCGCAGACGAAGGTTTGACGGACTGTCAGAGAAACTGTCAATTAATGAGCGTAACGAAATACCCTGAAAGATACGGATAAGGTGTTGCAAATATGCATTTAATATGGACACATATTCTATTTTCTATGTCCGTAAAAGCTAAACTTAGATATTCAAATATACGTTGTGAAGTCCCATGATTATATCATAACATTAATATGATCTGTCAAGAGAATCAAACATATAGCATAATAAGAGCTGTCGCAGGACAGCGCGCTCGACTGCTTCTGACCTTTGTCAAACATAAGGCCAAACCCAACATGTAACCCAAAGCATTATGCTCATACATCTCTTTGCCTTGATGCAATAAGGCAAAATCACTGAACCATGAAAGTTAACTATAACTACCTAAGATTTAAATGTCTCACTCATATTGTGAAAGAAGTGCGTTTATATACCAAGATACAAGGCAAAATCACTGAACCGTGAAATTAGGTCACACAGACCTATAAGTATGTTTGGATTAAAGGTCTGGTCATACACATTCATAATCAGAATGAAGTATGAAAAAGTACCAACTGAGTGTCGAGATATAAGGCAAAGTCACTGAACCATGAAACTAGGTCACATTGACCCAGGAATACTTTACAGTCAAAGGTCTTGTCATACGCAAACATATCGTGAAACAAGCATGTTCATATACCAATTGAGTGCCGCGATATAAGGGAAAATCACTCAACCGTGAAATTAGGTCAGAATGGCTTAGGACTATCTTAGGGTCAAAGGTCTTGTCATACGCAAACATAGTGTGAAAGAAATTTGTTCATATACCAATTGAGTGCCGAGATATAAGACAAAATCACTGAACCATGAAATAAGGTCATAGTGACCTATAAGTACGTTTGGGTTAAAGGTCTGGTCATATTCATTCATAATCTGAAAGAAGTAAGAACAAATACCAACTGAGTATCGAGATATAACGCAAAATCATTTAACCATGAGATTAGGTCACATTGACCTAGGAATACTTCAGGATCAAAGGTCTTGTCATATGCAAACATATTGTGAAAACAGTATGTTCATATACCAATTGAGTGCCGAGATATAAGGCAAAATTACTGAACCGTGAAATTAGGTCATAATGACCTAGGTCTACTTTAGGGTCAAAGGCATTTTCATACGCAAACATAGTGTGAAAGAAGTTTGTTCATAAACCAATTGAGTGCTGAGATATAAGGCAAAATCACTGAACCGTGAAATTAGGTCACAGTGACCTATAAGTATATTGGGGTCAAAGGTCTGGTCATACTCACTCATAATCTGAAAAAAGTATGAAAATATGCTAACTGAGTGTCAAGATATAAGGCAAAATCACTGAACCGTGAAATTAGGTCGCAGTGACCTATAAGTATATTGGGGTCAAAGGCCTGGTCATACTCACTCATAATCTGAAAGAAGTAAAAAAATATATTAATTGAGTGTCAAGATATAAGGCAAAATCACTGAACCAGGGGCAGTAGGTCAACCGACCCTTACCGTCATGACACAAAAGTCAGTGTCGCAAAGTCAAAAGATGAATGACCAACCATCTTCCTAAGTTGTTTCTATTAAGAAATAAAAAGAAAAAAAAAACCAAGGGCGTTCCAGATTTTGACCTCTAGCCCCACCCCCCTGACTCTGACCCAGAGGTCTGATGTCATGGAACCTAAACTGTATGAAGTATGAACGCTTTATGATAAGTTTAATCAAGATATGGACTCCTTGTAAACGTTACACAGCAGTACATCTATTTTTACAGTGTTCTAATTTTTAACCTCTAGCCCCATCCCCAGGCATGCACCCAGAGATCCGATGCCATGAAATGAAATTCAACCCTACAGGGTACATATGGTCCGAGTATGAAAGCCCCCTGATAAAAGATTTTCAAGATATAGACTTCTAGAATACTATATCAAAGAAAAGCCATTATTATTAATGGTGTTCTAGATTTAAACCTCTAGCCCCACCCCCTGGTATGCACCCAGGAATCCGATGCCATGGAATGAAAGCCGACCCTACAGGGTACGGTATCAATGGCCCAAGTATCAATGCTTGGTTGTCGAGTGGTTGTCAAGATATGGACTTCTAGAAAACTTTAACGCAAGAATGGGCATTTTTAAAGGTGTTCTAGATTTTAACCTCTAGCCCCACCCCCTAGACTGGACCCTGGGGCCCGATGCCATGGAATGTAAGCTAACCCTACAGGGTATCTATTGACCACTATGAATGCTTTCTGATGAGTGGCTGTCAAGATATGGACTTCTAGAAAACTTTAACGCAAGTGTGACGCGCACGCGCACGGGAATGGGAACGGGAACGGGAACGTGGACGACCGGGGTTACTGCAATAGCTCTATGCACTTCGTACAGTCGAGCTAAAAACGAAATACAAAACAAAACACACAACGATTCAAAGATACAGAAGAGCGCTGTATAAAATGATAATGAAAATGTCTTTAATGGGATTTGAACCTGGGTTGTCTTAACATAAAAAATATAATCTTAGTTTAACTATCCTACTCCTCTACCTACCGGGCTAAATCCTGTCAATACATTACCGGAAATATACTCAGCGACAATGAAAAGTTACCACCACTAAAATTTTGATATTTTGAAAATTATAAAATCACTTTCAAAAATTGCAGTTTCATTCATGATTCAGATCAGCAGCAAATTGATTTAGAGACATTCAACAGTTCCAATAGCCTGAAACTATGGTGCACGTGCAACTCGTTCAATTTGTAATTTTCGGAATTTTTTGGAACTAGAAAACACTTTTTTCACAAGTCGTCATGTATTCTCATGCCTCTAACACCCGAAGTGAAATTGCCAACTAATCGGTTTAAATTTTTGTATCGACTGCCGGAATAGAGAACCTTACGTTTAGGTAGTACCCAAATTTTGCATTTCCCAATGTATTTCAATGGGAACTTCTGATATTTGTCAAATGATCTTATCGGCTGTGATGAGCACCGTTTTAAAAGCAATAATGGATGGCATTCTATGTCATGAAAATGACTGCTGAAGTACCGGCAGTTGTCTTTACAGAATGAATCACATATTGTCATGTGTTAATTGAACCTGATTTACTGGTAACTTTTCATTGACTCTAAGTATATAATCGAGTTATAGATTGGAAAGCGCCTATCTATACTTAAAAAAAAAAAAAACAACAAAAAAAAAAAAAAAAAAAAAAAAAAAAAAAAAAAAACAAAAAAAAAAAAAAAAAAAAACAATTTTACTCCACTAAATTATGGGCAAACTATGATATAATCAGAAATCATTGTATTACTAGATATCAGACTTCTTGATGTAAGAAACCGATTTTAATTTTCATGAGTATTTCAGAGTTATTCGATGCCGACCACATGCATACTGAAAATAGTAAAACATGCAGTGCGCATGCACGAGCATTATAATAATCGTACGATTTAAATTGGCTATAAACCCCCATTCAAAATAAATTATCATGTACCGCTCAGCAGATAACTCACACGTTAAAGAAAAAAAAATGAATAAAATTAAAATTAAAACATATAGGGATTTTGATGGTTTTAATTACGAGCTTGTTTGTCATTGAACTTTATTTCTTTTTCGTAAATTTTAGAGAGGGAGCATCTGACATTGTTTTTATTAATGATTTGGAGGTTGAAAAATGTGCGCATGTGAAGAGCAAAATCTTTTCAGATTTGTATTATTTAAGACGACAAAACACTATGATTAATTTAAATCGAAATGAAAATCAGTTTTTTGCATTATATACCCTAATACCCCATGAATACGAATCATACAGCAACAAACCTGAAATTATCGTCGTTTTACCCGTAATTCGAAAATCCTCGGTGAACTATTGTTGTGTTTCTTGTTTTTCATCAGGAAAACTTGTCCGTGAAATGTGTACCCCCTCAAACCCCACTCTTATATAGCAAAACTGGGGTATTCAGGGGTATACCTATTTTTCTTAATTTTGCTCCAAAACATAGATTGTGGGTACTCGTTAGAACCGCCTCGGCGAGGCGGTTCTAACGTGTACCCACAATCTATGTTTTGAGCAAAAATAAGAAAAATAGCAAAAGTTTTCTACTGAAAATTTTCATTTTTTTACATCTTTAAAAATCTCTGTATATTTCATGGGTGTGGTTTCGTAATGTTCTGTTCAGTATATAAAAAGCTATATGTTGACAAACAATTATAACCATATCACCGCCATTTCATAGTGGTAAACCTGTAAAATTTAATGTTTAAATTTTCCATAACATTCAAACGATAAGCTTAATCATGGCGTATTTAATGCAATATAATTTTTGTTATGAAGATGCTATATATGCCCCGAAATCACCATTTTTCAGATGCTATGATGTTGCACTTTTGCTTTGGGTGTTTCGTTAAATGGTTGCTGTTGTGTTCAAGAATATCCGTGCAATGTTAGAGACACATAATAACCATTACGGCATTGAATTTGGACAAAAATAATAAGAATGTGATGTAGGAAGTGAAATTGTGTTATTTTTTCTTGGTGTCTAGAGTTTGCATGCCAAATACTTACGAAAACTTACCAATGCAATATACAGAGATTTTTAAAGTTGTAATATGAAAAAAATTTTCTTATTTTTGCTCAAATATAGATTGTGGGTACACGTTAGAACTGCCTATATGAAAGTGGGGTTCAAAGGGTACAAGTAGGCAAAGATCAGGAAAAGGCGCAATCAGAAAAAGATTCCCACTCCAAAAACCGAGGTGGGAAAAAACCAAACTAACAATCAGGTACTTATACCATGAAACATATCGTAAGCCGAATGAGCAGCTATTTTCCCAACAGGTGGCCACTCAGTTACCCTAACTTAACTAAAAATATGAAAACATACATAAGGCGCCAACAGCACAAAAAATTTTTATACACCAAGACATAAAACAAAAAGAACCACCACAGAAGTATCGACTTGGAACGATCAGTAACACAAAGTTACTGGCGGGCTTAAACCGGTTTTACATGGCCATAACCTCACCCTCAGCTTCTGCAGTGGTTCATAACATTTAGTTAGTTATTTGGTCCTCGTGGTGAATCTCTAACTAGTCAATGAATCATCAAGAACAAACAAATAAATCATGATAAACATCCTGATGAATCAAAAACCAGGACTCACAGACTGAGTAAGCTGCCCGACGATGGAGATCCCTGGGCGCCGAATAACCTACTAACTCCGGAGCAAAAGAAAAACACCAGTTGGACCCCGGTCTATATTATACGAACCTGTTTTCGTGATATATTTAAAACATATTGTTTTGTATTTACAGTTACATGCCAAATTAATGTCCTCAACGTCCAAAACTCCATAGACTTACATGTATTTTCATGTTTGCAAGAAACATTATCCTGTCTCTCCCGTTCAACCTTTCCTCATGATTTTGGTGCCATTCGTAAGGTAAATGAATAGGGCAATAAACAAATTATTTTCGTTTGATTCTATCCATGCGATTTAAAGCTGCAATTTCTTTAATTAAATCTGAATTCTTTTGACAATTTTCGGGCAACGTCACCATTGACGACAATGGAAAAATGAGTTTTTCAAAATTTTCTTAAAATTTAAACTGTTGTAGATGAAAAGTATAATGTCGAAACTCCATCAAAAATCTTGTTTATTGCTTTAATTATTTACCTTTCACATGACACCAAAAGCATGAAAATCAATTGACAGAGAGAGGCAGAATATTTTTTCTTGTGAACATGAAAATACATTGAAGTCAGTGGATTTTCTGACGTTGGGGACATTAATTTGGCACGTAACTGTAGTATTTCACAGATATTCGGATAAAAGAAAGTTAAGAAATCAATGAGTGTTGAACTAACAATCACATGTTTTTTTATGTAGAGTCCGTAGCCCCTATTTATAAAAACGAAATTTCAAGAACAGGTTCCTATTAACAAAGATAAAATTATATGATTATTTTTTAGACTGAGGACTAGTAAAACATATCTAAAAGTTTTTTAAAACATTAAAAAGGACGTCTGATGTGGTCAAATGTATTTTTTCATACAAGCAGTCAAGGTTTCTTCCGGCAAATTTTCAGATACAACCATACATATTACATATACAAACACACACATTACATTGTATTAAATCATCTGCAACATGGAACATGGATTTATCTAGGCAGCATATACATGTGCCTACATTTCAATAGTCCATAACACTGTTTTGAAGCCCCAGTTCTGTACTGGCCCCATTACCTGCTATGGTGAAATTTGAAAACGTATTAGAACCAAACGAATTATCATTGGAATATTCACTCGAGAGGTCTAAAGTTATCATAAAGTAAGAAAAAATGAATACACAAATGTACAAAGAAGTTTATAATTTGTCACAAGTGCAGCACAAATAGCAACCCTGATCTTGACTCAGCCGAAAAACTGAGGGGTGTTACTCCATGGGTTTTGAAGCTATCATGTCTTAATTAATTTCAAACGGATTTAACATCTGAACTTTTGCTACTGCACATATTTCTATAGATGACATTCGTCAGTAACAAGTTTGGTCATTTGATGCTATTTTCGTTGCGGGCATGTTGGGTTACGCGAAGGCAAGCGCCAGCTTTTACAAGGAATCCGGGGCTTCATGTACTATTATGGACAAACGAGGACGTTAATAATGATGGATTTCTCATAACGTACGAACGTGTACATCATGGTAAGATTTCTTTAGATGGATAAAAATATCAAATTCTTGTCCGTATTTTATCTGTTATTATATGCCGGCTCCTTTGTTTCGAACAGATCTCTAACAAATGCACATACCTACTAAACAATGGACCTACTAAACAATGAAAGTTTAGGCAGCTGGTCAAATAAGCTTTCTGTCGTTTACTAGAAACCGGTCTGTAAGTGTATTCAAGTTCTCCTCCTGCTTTTATAAAATGTACTCTGTGGCGGTTATACTATCAGACAAAAAAAAAGAGAAAATCTTAAGCATTGTAAGTATTATTAGTTATTAGTAAGCTACGTATCTATTATATACCACGCTTAGGCATAAGGTGGTTCTGGACAACAGTACGCTACAGGTTATGGTAGACAGTTTACGTGTTCTGGACAACATGTTACTGGTTCTGGACAACATTTTGTTAGTACGAAGGGGCTACCCCCGACAAAATCACATGAAATTGCATTGTAGCGTTGTTTCGTTATTGTTTGACATTGTTAAGATAAATCTATCAATATGCCAGTATAACAATACGAGAAACATTGATATATATGAGTATATTGTAAAAGAATTTACCTTGTTAAAAATCGTGTAATCAGTGCTCAATTTAGCTAAATTCTGGCATTAATTTAGCAAATATTGTCAAATGATATTTTCTTCGGTAATTTACGCCCCTGCAACGTACACACAATGACATTCTCAAAATGATGAAATACTACCGATCTTAATTTTGTCATATGCTTCTGATTAGACGAGACAGTGAACAGGAGAAGGACGACTTCATATTTTCTAAGACATGTTAGAGACGACATTTTTAACTTGCAGTAACACTTAAGCAGATGCAGATATTGCCCTCAAAAGTTCTCTACCCATGAAGAAGTCGTCCAGCACTGTGTCACTAGTAATCTGGGTGAACGTGCGGTGATGCTAAGCCCCCCCCCCCCCCACACACACACATCAAGTACATTGCAAGACCAGAAATTTCGACATATTAAGCAGACAATTTTTCATAGAAAATACTCGCCTCCCTCATATGATGGAAATTAGTATTCACTGGGTGCTTCCTTGGTCCCGATATAAAAAGGTTTTGTTTGACTTTTTGGTAACGGATTTTGTTCTACTTCTTTAAAACAGTAACTCTCCACAAAATAGAGTCGATTATAACATAAATTGCTTAAATTACTTCAATTTTTAACGAATCAAGTGGAATCTTACTATAAAATTGCATTCAAAGCACTATGTTATGATTTGAAATTCTTTCAATGACGTCATAAATAAGAATCAAATCAAATCTTTGACCAAATTCTAGGAATTATTGTAGAAAAAAATCTGATACCGGAATCAAACAAAACCGAATCCTATCGGGACCTATGGTAAAAGTCAAACAAAACCTTTTTATATCGGGACGAAGGAAGCACCCAGTGGTATTAGCTAAATACGAAAGCTTAGACGTGACGCGCGATGTTCGTACTTTGTGTAACACGACGTTAACGTTCAGTTTGATTTTTTTTTTGCGCTGATCCGCGGGTAGGTGTACGGTTATTTGATTGTTCGCTTGCATGTTTGTACTTTCGAGAGTCTAAATTTAATATTTTGTTTTTAAGTGATTCTTCAAAACTATTTTTCTTTCACCACTGTGCAGTTCTATTTTAAGAAGCTGAAATGTGTGTTCCAATAAAAGTACGGCGCGGCGTTCTGTGACGTACTTTAACGGTTGCAGCACATTTGCACACATTTTTGAAAAAATGTAGTTCGTTTGCGCACACAATTTTCCCAGGTAAACGTTTTCATTTGCGCACACAATTTCCTCAGGTATATGTTATATTTGCGCACATCAAATTTTCTCCGGTAAATGGTATAGTTGCGCTCGCGGGACTGCATAGACAAGCCAAATGGAACATTTCAGAACAAATCGTAGAAAACGGTGAATTTTATATGAAGGTTTTAGATTCGGAAAAAAGAGAAAGTAAGACGGCACAGTGGTGGCGATGCATAAAGAAAACTTGCACACCCAGCTAAATGATTTGAGGGACATTCGAACATGACCACGTGGAAGAAGAGTCCAGAGGTGAGACTATTGAAATTCTTCCACTCCCAGGTCGGTCATCAGGCGTAACAGTAATGATATTTTATTTGTGGTACCTTGATCTAATAAAATACCAGCAGCTGGCCAAGAAAGAGGCGTAAAAACATGTGCGAAAATGTAACACTAAAACTGTGCGCAAATGATATACATTTCTGCGCGCAAATGAAAACTGTGCGCAAACGAAATTTTGAAAAATGTGCGCAAAAGTAATAAAGTAATAAAGCACCACTTTAACATGCGTTTACGTCAAGTGTGACAAAAATCAGTCTTATTTCATAATTTATAAAAATAACATTATTTGTCGCACGACGATGAAAATAATATAATCTTAGAAAATGAGCATTTTATTAATAGTATCGTATGTGTTGTTTTCTTGCGACAAAGTGTCTTTATCTTACAATAAGGAAGATCTCAAAAACAACGCAAAATCGCACGTGTGACATTTTTTCACTTTTGGCACCGACTGTTTTTAACTGCAAAAAATGGAATTTTTTTTTTGAAAATTACGTGATTAGTCGCCGACTGATCGGCGATCTGTCGCCGACTAGTCGACGACCGATCGCCGAATAAAAGCACACTGTTATAGTCGCAGATCGCTTGCCGCCTAGTCGGCGACTGGTCGCTGACCACATCGCGACCTTTGAAACCTCTTCGCGACTGAAATCAGTCGCGGACAGTAAGCAAGTTAAAAAGACTGCCCGACCGGGCGGCGACTTCAAATAAACCTTGCCGCGACCTTCGACACCTCTCCGCGACCTCTGCGTGTTTTAGGTCGCGAAGCGGTCGCGAGTCAGGTGCAAGGTCTGTGTTAGCAGGGCTTAAGCGTGTTTACTGCGCATGTAAAACATACTTTTATTATATGAGCCGTGCTATGAGAAAACCGGATTTTCGCGTATGCGAAAACAAAGGCTCAGACCAGCTTCGCAGCTACTGCGCCTTTAGTTTCGCTACACGAATAGTACAAGTCCTCCTCTACTTAAACTATAATTTTCAAGAGTCTAGCTTTCCTTTGAGAATGTATAGGCCAGTTTGTGTCAGACCGGGTCGGAAACCCCAAAGACCGGTTTTCTCGCGTCTCAGCTTAATTATAAAACATGTATAATGCTTAACTTATTTTATAGAAATAAACTACGCCTCGAACCATTTGCTATATTCTCGGTCTGGCTTTATTGCCAGTCCTGACTCTGGCTTTATTGCCAGTCCTGACTCTGATAGCAACGGAATGTACGACTACCACGCTGCTCATAGTTGGCTTTTACATGCGGATCCAGCTAAACGAATCGTCATCGAAATACTTTATATAGACATAGAAAGTTCGATCTTATGTGTTAACGATGTGCTAACGGTAAGCAATTTCATTATAGCATTCATCAAATTTTAGTTCGAACTACATAAAATCCACTGGCGTCTGACCTTTACTAAATGCACTCTATTTTTGTATATTTTATAAAAGCTAGTACTTGTATGTTTATTATTGTGAACCATACAAGATGGTGGACATGATGATTTTGACAGAAAATAAGTTTCTGTTGTTTTCTTGTCCTGAACGAAATTTCCCGAACACGACACTTCGCGGTTTCTTACAGCTAATGTCCGTAATTAAAATGCAGAAATCAGAATTCTTGTCCTCTTCGATCTCCGGAGAAAATCGTAGTTTTCTGTAACGCATCCAGCAGTAGGCAATCCAAGGTACCTCTATCGATTTTTTACCGACTTTCACCGGTTTCTGTTGACGGGCTATTTTTCTTAAGAATGGATAAAATCCAGCACCAAAATAAGGTGCAACAGTACCAAATTTTGCCACACCCTTCGTAATGTTTTAATACAAGCAACAATTTTAACATCTGAAAACTCTTGTTTTATCTAATTTTATCGAGTTCTACACATACACATAAAAAAATTATATTTTGTGGATACAACACAAATAAAGAAAGAAAGCAAGAAAATGATTTTTAAAATATATATATTTGTACCGACTTTTGTACGCTAATTCTCATGCGCGGATCCAGAGGGGGGGGGGGGACCGGCGGTCCGGACCCCCACCCCCTGGAATTTGAAAATTTTACCTAAAAAAAGTTAATTTCGGGATTTTTGGGGGGTTGGACCCCCCTCGTCTGTGACCAAAAAATACCATTTTCGTTTGACCACCACTCATGAAAATTTCTGGATCCGCGCATGATTCTGTTTGTTTATATAATTTCCTGTATCGTGGCATTCTCTGTTTCTTCAATACTTATTCCCGATGCAGTAGAGCGTCTATAAATCTAATATAATAAATAAAATAAATAAAAAGCAAACATAAATAGATTAAAAATGGCCGCCGTCCCTAGGTAATAAGAAGAACCGAAAATGATAGCGTCACCTAGCTATGGCGGTAAATGAAAGGCCGCGAAATAGCGTCAATGACGTCAAAGGTTTATTGATGCTAAAATTGGCGTACAGAATCGGATGACCGCGGTGGTGTAATGGTTAGCACGTCTACCCGGAATGCAGGAAGTCCGTGGTTCGATATATATATATTTTGCTGCAATAGATATTCTACACCGTCATTTTTATACGCACTTCAGGGAGGGCTTTGGGATGCTTAGAACGTTCAGATTATTTTTAGAATGTGTTTGCTATATCGCCATGTTGTGAATGTAATTTTAAAGTTTCTTTGAGGGGCTGTACATTATTCAGATGAAGGGCAATATGCGGGTTGTGGTTTAATATACACACCATGCCATGCGAAAGGCATTAAAATTGTACAGGTTGCTACGTCTAAGTTCAGCGATGCAAGGTATTAAAACCATGTGTTCGTCTTGTAGAAAAATATCGTGCTATTGTATGGAAGACTGGCTTTAGGTGTTACTTATTGTATGGCTCGTCCTTTTGTGCGAGACGATTAGCTTCGAGCTGTAAACGAGTTAAAGGGTGCAATAATGCTAAATACAATATCTTCCTAAATACGATTTCCTCCGTAATTATAGATATTATATATATTCAGTATTACGTTTTTATTTATTTATTTTGAGACGGAGGGTGAGGGGAGGGTGAGGGTAGTTTATCAGGATTTTAGTTAAGAAAGAAGCTTTCTTTCTTAACTACAACAGTTTTTTTCTTAACTACTACAGTTGAACAAAGCCAATATCTCAGATACCGAAACCCCCTTTTTAGATCTACATATTTCTGTTTCAAATGGATTTGTTTCTTCTAAAATTTATGATAAGCGCGATGACTTTGATTTTGATATAGTAAATTTTGCGTTTTTGGATGGTGACGTTCCTCGTCGTGCTTCTTATGGTGATTAAATTTCGCAACTTATTAGGTTTGCTAGAGTCTGCAATCATGTTACAGACTTCAACGCTCAAAATAAATGTTTAACGGACAAACTTCTCCAACAGGGCTATCGGTATCATAAACTTCGAAAAACCTTTTCTAAATTTTATCGTAGACAAAAAGCTCCGGCCCAAACCAACTAAAATGAATAACTTAGTTTTTAACCCAATCACGGTTGATAACTATGATGCCTTCTTTAATTGCACGCCGGTGGGTCGGGCGTCAGACTCTATGATGGCCCCGACTTAAAGCTATTCATTTTAGTCGGTTGGGGCCGGAGCTTCTTGTCTGTTGCTTGGCCCACCGGGGTCCAACTGATGTTTTTCTTTAGCTCCGGAGTTAGTAAGCTATTTGGCGCCCAGGGATCTCCATCGTCGGGCAGCTTACTGAATCTGTGAGTCCTGGTTTTTGATTAATCAGGATGTTTATCATGATTTATTTGTTTGTTCTTGATGATTCATTTACTAGTTAGAGATTCACCACGAGGACCGAAGAACTAACTAAATGTTATGAACCATTGCAGAAGCTGAGGGTGAGGTTACGGCCGTGTAAAATCGATTTAAACCCGCCAGTATCTTTGTGTTACTGATCGTTCCAAGTCGATACTTCTGTGGTGGTTCTTTTTGTTTTATATCTTGGTGTTTAAAATATTTTTGTGCTGTTGGCGCCTTATGTATGTTTGCATATTTTTAGTTAAGTTAAGGTACTTGAGTGGCCACCTATTGGGAAAATAGCTGTTCATTTGGCTTACGAAGTGTTTTCCTGGTATAAGAACCTGATTGTTAGTTTGGTTTTTTCCCACCTTGGTTTTTGGAGTGGGAGTCTTTTTCTGATTGCGCCTTTTCCTGATCTTTGCCTACTTGTGCTTTTTTTTAAGTCGGGGCCATCATAGAGTTTGACGCCCGACCCACCGGCGTGCAATTAAAGAAGGCAGCATAGTTATCAACCATGATTGGGTTAAAAACTAAGCATGCAGACTGTCGCATAACATTCAAGTTATAACCTGGTTAAAAACTAAGCATGCAGACTGTCAAGTTATAACCTATACGTCTGTAACGTGTTATGATTTTTCTGAATTGAAAAGAAAAATCATTAAAATCATTTGGTGACCATCACACCAAAGGCACTACATATTTGCATATGCTTAATAACTTTAGAAATTTGGGAAACCGGTGGGACATAATAACCATTACTTCCCCCCAATGCTCCGTAAATGCATCAACCCCTGAAGTTTTTTTTTTCACACCAAAAACGAGTCTTAAATGTATCAACTTTTGCATTATGTTCTGATGCAAACCAGTCTATAGCGAAAGGTCCCCATTTCTTATTGAGAATTTCAAATAATTTCACTGACAATCCCCAGTCATCATAATCCAAAAGTTTGGAAAAATAGTCAGCTTTATCGTTCAATGTTCTTGGAATCCATTCGAAATACAATTCAACTGAATGCTGAGTACAAAAAGAAAAAATGGCATAAGCAATTTCCTGCAAATGTGTTTTCTTTGACCCTTTCGCAGCAATAGAGCACACAGCTGCATTGTCGGAATACCACTTGACCTTACTATTTTTAATCGTATCAACTAAGGACCGTAAAACCTTGTAAACTGCAAAAAGCTCCCCCCATGTGCTAATTTTAACCATTTCATCTGGAGACCATATGCCATGTACTACTTTGTTCAAAGTAGAAACTTGAAATCCCGCAAAACCAGATGCATTTGCATCTCTGAAAATCATCTTTGAGCACGTATTGATATAAAACAGCTTCTTTCTATTCATACTTCTAATATTCTCTTGCCAAAAAATTCAATTGTTCCTTACTTTCATCGGATAGTTTGATAAGCGAAAACCAAGTAATGGCTTTGCAAATGTCAACACTTAAACTCTTCGTCATTATAAGAGCGACATGTCCAATAACTATTGCCATAGATATAATCTGTCCGACAAAACAAGCTACTTTTTAAACGTGGACCCTTCCCGTGGAATTCATATCTGTTTGTATCTCGTGCAAAAACTTGAGCGCTTTCACAACCCTTGATTCAGGAATAGTCAAGTGTCCCTCTTTAGAATCTATATTTGTCCCGAGTAACTGTAAAGATTGTACTGGTATCCATAAGCATTTTTCAAGTTTAGGTACGAAACCCGACAGAATAATATCTTGCCTAATTTCAAGTGCCATATCTTATGTCTTTTGTCTTGAACTATGACAACCAAAACCGTCATCTAAGTACATAAGAACTCTTTTAGATTCACTCCTCCATTATATTACAAAAGGTCGAACCAATTTAGTAAAACAATATGGTGCCGACCGTAACCCGAATGGTAAAACGAGAAACTTAAAAAATACATCTTTCCCTCCAATTTTCCAACTAAATCCTAAGAAAGTCGTTTGATTTTCTCGAATGGAAATATGGTGATAGGCCGAGTGAATGTCAAATTTAATCATCCAGCAGTTTTCATATAGAAAATTTAGAGCGACCTTCAAATCTTCAAATTTAACGCATCGTTTCCACAAATGTTTATTAACTAAGCGTAAATCGAGAATCAAACGTTTTTACCACTATTTCGCACTGAAACAGTAAGTGGGTTAACGACGTATGGTATTTCACTACATCTTTGTATTAATCTTTTAATTTCTAAATCTTTAATGGCTTCCAAAACAAATTCTCCATTTTACAATGCAGATTTATTATTTTTAGAAAACATACTGTTTGGTGTAGAATGAAATGGTATGACATAACCGTTCTCAATAATATCCAACAGGAAAGGATCTGTTCCAATTTCACGCCGAAATTGAATATGCTTACCACCCTGTCCAACGTTGACGACGGTGATACGGTTCCAACACCGGTTACTACGGTGCTTTCGCTACAAAATTTGATGCATGCGAATAAATTTCTTGTTTTGTTCAATGTTATATAAACGTTTGCGATGAAGTAAAACGCGCATCTAATGGACAATTAACTTGACTTTTTATTTCTGCTTGAACGAAAAACTGTTTTTGTATAATTTTTCCAAACATTCAATCCAAAGTTGGTAAACAAGGTTCGGCCAATGCCTATTCGGCCGACTTCTACAGAAACTGTTCGTATTTTCCAAAATACGCACACAAATGTAAGCAAACGAGCATTTTGCAATGACTTGTAGGCAAGGTTGTGGGACGTTTGCATCGTTCTCAATAGATTTTCCCCCGAAAAATGCACAGGAAGAATTTTATGGCAAAAAGTAAAAACAACGCCGGTTACTACGGTACCAGAATTACCTGGATTGTTTGATAGATGTGCATTCTAGTTTTACAAGATGCGGATTGTGTTAGTAATTCGTGCCCTGCTTCTGCCTACATACCTCTTTCATGTAGTTTCGGGAACTATACGTTAATTGGCATGGTTATCAATCCTAAAATGAAGAGATTCTAGTGAAACAGTACCGTATTGTTATGAGGTAGAAGTGGTTCCATCAGGAAAGCAGGGCTTCTCTGTGACTCACCAATTGCACGTTATTATACCTTTAGGTAAAAAAAGTACAAGTAGGCAAAGATCAGGAAAGGCGCAATCAGAAAAAGACTCCCACTCCAAAAACCAAAGTGGGAAAAAACCAAACTAACAATCAGGTACTTATACAATGAAAACATTTCGTAAGCCGAATGAGCAGCTATTTTCCCAATAGGTGGCCACTCAGTTACCTTAACTTAACTAAAAATATGCAAACATACATAAGGCGCCAACAGCACAAAAATATTTTAAACACCAAGACATAAAACAAAAAGAACCACGACAGAAGACTTGGTATTATAAGTTTCACCAACCTTTCTGCAACCCTTTTAAATTGAAGTACTTTCTTGCTTGTACTTACTTACTCGCTCAATGACTCTATGACTGACTCACGCATTTGAAAGTTTCGAGTCGAAACATTATCCAATATGTTATAATAATAATAATAATTATAATAATAATAGGTTATTGAATGAATGTCGAAAACTATTCTGAACAAGTTCATATGGCGAGGACGCACGTGCTTTCGAGTGAATCTCACCCATATGAAGGAGTTCCGAATATTTTACGATTTTCATTCAAACAAACAAACAACAAACAAACATTTTATTCAGCATTAAGCAAAATACATTGCTTCTAGCCTACAATATATACAATGTAGTGTGAGGAAATGTCAGAATAATAAAAGTGAAAATATATTAAAGAGAGCTTTAAGGTTGTTGTAATATATAACATGGAAAAACGTTCATTTAAGCATCAAGTTCGTTTCGTAGTTTTGTTGCATAATATATGTATTTTGATAGGTTTAAGATTTCTTTTTTATTTGTTGACATCATTAGGTTATCAAATTTATTTAGCGTTGGCCATTCAATAACCCTTAAGTACGCGATGGAAGGTTTGTAAATTCTTATTGCTGGCATTTCCAGTCCTGATAAAAATTTCATTTGGCCACATTCGTGAAAAAATGTATCGTTTCTAACGACTTATCACCATATTGCAACACACGCAGAGCTTCGGCTTTGTGTACGCGGGAACCGTGACGTTGCAGTAAAATTGATGACGTCGACGTGACTCTTGGGCGTCGTTGCGATCGGAAGTTTCATGAACAAAGTTAGAAATTCGAGTACAAACACTTTTAAATTATTGTTCTTCCAAAATTTGAGGTATTTGTCTTGAAATGAAGTTTTGTGTATTTATTGTGCGAGGAAATCTGTATTTTTTCTAGTTTCGTCGTTCGTTTAGTTGAAATGGAAATGGAAAATGGCTGCCAGATATTTTTTCAATGGCGACCTACTACACTATCGAAAATAGTACCGCCGCGAACTTGCTTCTTTAGACCCGTGCAAACTGTTGAATATGACTTAAGTTGCCATCCTATTGAATATGGAAAATAATATGGAAAATTCTAACACATCTCGCCTATATAGCCAATGATTGAAAAAACGTGTCATATTGTGCAACAATTTCACTGGGCGAATGAGCGTGACTTTAATTTACGACCTTTTTTACGCCATTTTTGTCTTCAATGAAAGTCTCTAAGGTTCGCGTTTGAAACGAATGTGGATCTTTTTTATCTTTGATTTATCAAAAGGTCAATGATGACTCCTTTCGCATCCTCCACTTATATTGTCTTATTCTGCAAGAAACAATAGGTTACTTTGCCATTTGGATAATACTAGTCTTTGAGTTGACTTCCCTCTTGAAAGTTACAAATTTACAGTAATTCTCTTTGTTGGCAAATCTAAAGGGTCACTTGAGTATCCGAAACAATGGTATGACCCACCCCTTTCTCATTAATATGTTCACTGCTCTTAAATGATCTGTTTTAATCATTGATTGTCAATAAGCCAGACAAAGAAGTAAGTTTACTATATGGTTTATGCATTTTCATCAGGAAAGCACGTCCGTGCAATCTATACCCAAAATACCCAATAAAAACCCCACTTTTATACAGCAAAATTGGGGTATGCAGGGGTATACCTATTTTTCTTATTTTAGCTCCAAAACATAGATTGTGGGTACTAGTTAGAACCGCCTTGGCGAGGCGGTTCTAACGTGTACCCACAATCAATGTTTTGAGCAAAAATATGAAAAATGTCAAAATTTTTCAGTTGAAAATTTCAACTTTTAAAGCTGAAAAAATCTCTGTTTATTGCATGGGCAAGTTTTCGTAATGTTCATTGGAGAAAATCGGGTTGATCAGAGGAACGTTTATTTTCCAGAACAGTAAGATATGTGGTTTTTGTTTGGTTTTAAGTTTGTTAAGAGTTAATCTTAATGAGTCAGTTCTGAAGTAAGAAAAAATACGAAGTTTAATTAGAAATTAGTAGTGTCTTATATGGCTAACGACAACCTTTTCTACAATGATACACTATCTATCTAATTACAATACCATTTTACGGAACCGTTTCATAAAAAAAACAAAAAAAAAAAACAAAAAAAAAAAAAAAAAAAAAACTCTTCACTATAGACTTAATGTCCATGCCAATTATCGTAAAGTTTCCGAAACCTACATGAAAGAGATGGGTAGGCAGAAGCATGCCACAAATAAGTAAAACATTCCGCATCTTTTAAAGCTAGAATGCACATCTATCCAACAATCCAGGTAAATCTGGCACCGTTGTAACCGGCGTTGTCTTTTCTTTTTGTCATAAAATTCTTCCTGTGCATTGTGTGGGGAAAAATTTTCGAAAACGATTATCAATATTATTATTATTATTATTATTATTATTATAACATACTGGATAATGTTTCGATTCGAAACTTCCGAATGCGTGAGTCAGTCAAAGAGTCAATGAGCGAGTAAGTAAGTACAAGCAAGAAAGTACTTCAATTTAAAAGGGTTGCAGAAAGGTTGGTGAAACCAAGGTACCTCAAAGTATAAAAAAGTGCAATTGGTGAGTCACGTACAAGCCCTGTTTTCATATTGGAACCTCTCCTATCTCATAACAATACGGAACTGTTTCATTACAATCTCTTCATTTTAGGGTTGATAACCATGCCAATTAACGTATAGTTCCCGAAACTACATGAAAGAGGTATGTAGGCAGAAGCAGGGCACGAATTACTAACACAATCCGCATCTTGTAAAACTAGAATGCACATCTATCAAACAATCCAGGTAATTCTGGTACCGTAGTAACCGGCGTTGTTTTTACTTTTTGCCATAAAATTCTTCCTGTGCATTTTTCGGGGGAAAATCTATCGAGAACGATGCAAACGTCCCACAACCTTGCCTACAAGTCATTGCAAAATGCTCGTTTGCTTACATTTGTGTGCGTATTTTGGAAAATACGAACAGTTTCTGTAGAAATCGGCCGAATAGGCCTTGGCCGAACCTTGTTTACCAACTTTGGATCGAATGTTTGGAAAAATTATACAAAAACAGTTTTTCGTTCAAGCAGAAATAAAAAGTCAAGTTAATTGTCCATTAGATGCGCGTTTTACTTCATCGCAAACCTTTATATTACATTGAACAAAACAAGAAATTTATTCGCATCCATCAAATTTTGTAGCGAAAGCACCGTAGTAACCGGTGTTGGAACCGTATCACCGTTGTCAACGTTGGACAGGGTGCTTACGCAATCTATATTTAACAATAATGTCACCTTGACCTTGTTCGAATTCATAAAAATCACCAGTAAAGAAATACTCATCTTTTAAGATTCCGTCATCTCGCTCGTGTTCGCCTGCCCCATCACTGCTTCCCGAAATTGTACAATATGGCCCACCTCTCTTTGAATGTTTTTACTGCTTCCAAAGGATCTAACAATTTTATTTTATTTGCTATTACTGCAGCTGGTGTTGTGCCGTGTGGCGGCCCTAAAAAGTCTCCCCGTACATCATCCATAGTGCAGATTTTATTTTTCTTTTGATCCTTTGAGATCAGTGAAGATATTTGGAGTATTTCAAATATACTGTGCGTTAAGGATCATCATCTTAACAGAATTTTGCATATTTGGCCCCTTCGGGAATATATGTCTTTGATTTAGACTATACTGGTGAAAATTCTTGAAATTGCAGCAATCATGAATGTTTTGTAAAGGGTCACTGATGAAGGTTCATTACCCGAAATTGTACAATATGGCACACCTCTCTTTG
Organism: Rugalucina vietnamica; assembly: GCA_964017185.1. Taxonomy (NCBI): domain Eukaryota; kingdom Metazoa; phylum Mollusca; class Bivalvia; order Lucinida; family Lucinidae; genus Rugalucina; species Rugalucina vietnamica. The sequence continues at coordinate 63,696,217 of OZ024874.1, read as the reverse complement.
AATGTTTTTATTGCTTCCAAAGGATCTAACGATTATATTTTATTTGCTATTACTGCAGCTGGTGTTGTGTCGTGTGGCGGCCCTAACAAGTCTCTATGTACATCATTCATAGTGCCGATTATATTTTTCTTTTGATCCTTTGAGATCAGTGAAGATATTTGGAGTATTTCAAAATACTGTGCGTTAAGGATCACCATCTTAACAGAATTTTGCATATTTGGGCCCTTCAGGAATATAAGTCTTTGATTTAGACTATACTGGTGAAAATTCTTGAAATTGCAGCAATCATGAATGTCTGGCTTTCGCTGTCAGTTTTGTAAAGGGTCACTGATGAAGGTTCACTACCCGAAATTGTACAATATGGCCCACCTCTCTTTGAATGTTTTTACTGCTTCCAAAGGCCAAAGGATCTAACAATTATATTTTATTCGCTGTACTATCACTGACTGACTTGAGGAAAGGACACTCTTTGCGCCAATGGGTGAAGCTCCCACAGGCGAAACAACATCCCCTGGCTCCTGCGAAACCCGGCGGTTGACGAAAGGACTGCCCCTGTTGCCCCATCCGTGGCTGACCCACTGGCCCGACACCGTAAGCTCCTTGTCCACACACTGGAAAAATGCAGCTAGACAAAGAATTAAAAGGCTCGGTACTTGGTGCCTTAAACTGCTTTTTGGTCACATTTTAGACTCAAATTAACGCTTTTTCTGGGTCGCTCTATACTCAGCCTACTGCAATTTTTTCTCATCTTCTGAATCACTCGCCAGCGGATTATTCTGGTAATATTTAACCGTTTCCCAACCTCCGTCAGAAGAAACAGCCAATTTAACAAGTTTATTTCGTTGCTTAATTTTATTGAGTCCCTCCTCAATTACTTCTATCGCATAATCAAGTATCTGATTCTTAATGGCCCACTCTGCCTGCTTCAAAGATTCCTCAATCTGCGAATTAAAGAGAAACTGATACTTGTTACCCTTTCTCTTCCACGTGTAGTCAGCGCCTTCTTTGACCTTTTTCACCTCCTTGGATATTGCTGTATTATTGTGCTTTAATTCCGTCTGCAAATTATTAATCTCCTCCCTCTGCGAAGACAACTGTTGCAGAATTTCATCTAACTTGCTGTCAAGATTGGCCATAATCGTTCGACAATAATTTAGGCGTAATCTTCAAAGCGGCTAGAGCTTGAATGATACGTGTACAAAATACCTTTCCGCATGAGAAAACAAAACTATTAAACGGGCTGTCCCTACACTATTGTAAAGTTGCTTAAAACGACCGCAAGAGAAAAGAAATTTAGGTCTAATTCACTACGTTCAAACGACATAAATTATATTTTAAGTGAGGGTCTTTCGGAACCAGAATTTTATGGTGACTTGGTTTACAAATTTAAGAAACTTATATGAGGTAATGATTTTTCTTTTCAGTTCAGAAAAATCATAACACGTTACAGACGTATAGGTTGAATGTTACGCGACAGTCTGCATGCTTAGTTTTTAACCCAGTCGTATTTAACTACGCTGCCTTCTTTAATTGCACGCCGATGGGTCGGGCGTCAGACTCTATGATGGCCCCGACTTAAAGCTATTCATTTTAGTTGGTTGGGGCCGGAGCTTCTTGTCTGTTGCTTGGCCCACCGGAGTCCAACTGGTGTTTTTCTTTTGCTCCGGAGTTAGTAGGTTATTCGGCACCCAGGGATCTCCATCGTCGGGCAGCTTACTCAATCTGTGAGTCCTGGTTTTTGATTCATCAGGATGTTTATCGTGATTTATATGTTTGTTCTTGATGATTCATTGACTAGTTAGAGATTCACCACGAGACCGAATAACTAACTAAATGTTATGAACCACTGCAGAAGCTGAGGGTGAGGTTATGGCCATGTAAAACCGGTTTAAGCCCGCCAGTAACTTTGTGTTATTGATCGTTCCAAGTCGATACTTCTGTGGTGGTTCTTTTTGTTTTATGTCTTGGTTTTTAAAAGTTTTGTGCTGTTGGCACCTTATGTATGTTTTCATATTTTTAGTTAAGTTAAGGTAACTCAGTGGCCACCTATTGGGAAAATAGCTGTTCATTCGGCTTACGATATGTTTTCATGGTATAAGTACCTGATTGTTAATTTAGTTTTTTCCCACCTCGGTTTTTGGAGTGGGAATCTTTTTCTGATTGCGCCTTTTCCTGATCTTTGCCTGCTTGTACTTTTTTGTAGTTGTGACAGCCACATGTGCTGAATGTGTATTGGTCGTAATAGTGCCTTGGTCCTAGATTTTATTCTCATATACGGGGTCTGTCCCAGAAATACGTAGACATTGTGATTAAACAGTAATGTGTCTGCAGAATTTCATGAAATTTATATGATCTGTTTGCATACATCTAATAAACATTTCGTACAAATATGGATGGATTCACCCCTTACACAACAGATTTATATGCATTTATTCCAAGAGAGGTAGGTGTCTTCGGCGCACGTCAAAAACACTGTTTTGAAATTCGTCAAGATCAAAGTCAACAGTTCTAGTAATTGCGAGTTGAGGTGATATTACACAATTCTAACTATCAGTTGCACGAGTAATTATGTAAGAAAAGTGTTTGAAAGTTTGAAATAATTTCCACCATCAGCGTTGATTTTATAGAAATTTTCGTAAACCTACTGCAGTTATTTTATTGGCAAATAGTGACGTAATGTAAGTTTTGCGGCGCAAAATTAGACCTTCCCCAAGCTTTTCTTTCCAGTTAAGCATATTTAACAAAATTAATTTATAAAATCAACCTTCTATTGTGTCATTTATACTCCTGTGATGATTCTGTATGCATTTTTTCTTTAAATATTCTGAATGCTCGTTTCTTGTTGTCATTTTAAACAAGCGACATCTTAGTGTTTTATTTCAGTCTAAAATAAAATTAGTGTTCCCTCATATATAATGAAACTGATCATGCTATTTTTTCTACTTATCATTTATAACTCAAATTATTGACTATAATTTTACCTAAGAAGACTTAATCAATGCTTAGATGACAATACTCATCACCATTATAGCTCTAATAAAGAGACTGCACACAAAACATTCAACCACCCCTCCACAAAAACGTAGCAAAATGATTTTCAACGTGCGCCGTAAACGCCGATACACCATCATACAAATCTCCATAACTTTTGCAATTTGTAAGCGATTGAACTAATATTTTCACAGATTGCCCAGTACAATTGTATTTTAAAAGCAAGAACATATCTTTAAATTTCAACGAACCGTTCACGAAATATCAGACATCTTTATGATTTCCCGGGACAGACCTCGTACATATTTATATCCACGGACTGTCACTATTTCCAAGTGGACATTAAATATTCACAAGTAGAATGGCTTTTTACTTCTTTAGATTTACGTTTAAATGAGCTACAACGAGTAGCAAGCGATGCTGTTTTAGAAAAGTACAATTTGGTTCTGACAGGACAGGCGGGCACGGGCAAGTCGTTTGTTATTTGAGACGTGGTGGCGATGCTACAATTTGAAGAGAGGCCTTATGCACTTTTATGTACCACCGGTATTGCATGTTTATAATTTTTTGAATTTTGTGTTACAACAGTTTAAAGGTAAGTATTAAATTAATTATTATTTTTAATCAAATATCTATCTTATACATGAACTGCTAAGAGCCGTTGTGTAAAAATTCTGAAACGCATGGCACTGATACGCCCAGGTCTATCAGTGTTTGTCATAAGCAACGCGTCATTAATGGAACGCACATATCACGCCAATATGGGTATACGCTATCTAAGCATGTCGTTTATACACTACCTATACGCTTCAGATTCATACGTGCACTCCCGCCCGCGTAATTGTACTCATTGAATGCGCGTAACATACGCGAGTAATACTCACGTAATACGCATCTATTTCATACGCGTATGTGTCAATAGTCAGTCAAAATTCAATTATTCTTACGCGTATGATACGCGTAATGCGCGTACATTACGCGTTATCACTTTAAACAATAAGCGGTAAAATAGTCAAGCAAGTCGTTACGCGTATTTGGAGTATATACGCGTATGTATAGGTATTTTTCTAACCAATCAAGAGTTAAAACGTTTCACGTAAAAAATAAGCGTAATATACGCGTAATGAATGAGCCTGTATGGTTAAACAAATTTTTCGGATTTTGCTTCAGACCAAAACAATATCTAATCTTTTTCAAACTAAGACCTGCAGTATTAACGGTCTCGATCACTTCATGAATACGAAATAGCATGTCCTAGATCGCCCCGCTCTTACTAAGTGTCTTACTTATCTGTCCAGTTGTCTTCCCGAGACGCTTCAAGTCTAAAATAATGTTCCTCACTTCGATATTAATGTTGATTTTTTCGCCATCTTGGGCACAACGAATTTCCGATTTACCAATAAAACCCATAAAACTTGCACATTCTTTATTTTCGATGGAATTAATAAAATCAACCTATGTACTTTAGATTTTATACTCCTTGTCATTACGCGTATGATACGCGTAAATACGCGTAAACGTATTGCCAGTCTGAATGGCCGATACTTCATACGCGTAATGACTCAACCTTACTCGCATCGACGCATTTATTGCTTATGAATATTAATGAGATATGTTACGCGTAAATGCGCGCACGATTCGCCTAATTGCGCGTAATTGGCCTTACGCACGTAATACTCGCGTAATACGCGCGTAATACGCGTAATTGGAGTACAATTACGCGGGCGGGAGTGTATGTACGTAACGTGCACTGCCCTCATAGTCCTAAGGTCGTCACTTTTCATTTGACCTCCAACATCGCCGTCTTCGTCATCGAAAATATGAAGAAGGGACATAATTGTAGAGGAAAATATTTCCTCTATAATTATTAATTTAAAACCCCTAAATAACCGGTTTCCGAGTGGTAGAAGTTGAAACGGGGATACCCAATTTTGCACAAAATTGAAAGTCTGTCGAGAGCTGAACGTAATTTTCATATCTATCCAGCGAAACGAAATTCACTTGAGCTACGCCTGCCTCTTAATGACATATTCATTTAGACATACCCCTAAGATACCGATCTAACAATAAATGCTTTGATTCCAACGATAATACATTTAAATACAGAAATAATTTGTTGAAAAGTGAGATTTCGAATTTATGTCATGCCTGACAACAATAGGTCATCATGAAAAAGTGGTTACTTGCTTCCGTTTTCAATTCTCTTTCTCATATTCCCCTCCTTCAGATTTGTCTTCCTCCATTCTAAGTTGAGATTTTTAAAGGAGAACGTAATATTCAAGAATAATGTCCTTTAAACCAAAGAACTGTTCAAAGCAAACATTTTGGCTTTTTTTTTTTCAAATTGGTCGAGGAATACAAGAGATATTGACATTTAAAATTTTGGAACGAAGTGACTTTCGGTGGCCATTTTGAATATTTAATTAGAAAACTGTGAAGTCTTAAACTTCAAATAAAATTTATATTTCAAACCTAATATGGTGAAATATGGCTATAATTGATAGTAATTTTAAATAGAAGAACACATTCAAACAAACCTTAACGGAAAAATATAAGAAGTGTAACATTAATATTGATTATGTATATTCAATTAGGGCCTTACGGCGTCATAAAGCCTCTTAAATATCCAAGATGGCTGTCACATTAAACAAACATTGATGAATATTTAAACCAACCTGTTTTAGTTTGCATCTGATTTTCATAAAACATGTACCATATTGTTAAGAAAAGCAGGTTATGAACTAAATGAACTAAATTTAGTTATGAACTTAATGTTATGAACCACTGCAGAAGCTGAGGGTGAGGTTATGGCCAAGTAAAAAGTATTTGTATGTAGCCCGTGGCAGTCGCTGAAATGCGCAAAGGTGAAGACTTTAGGGCAGCCTACGTTAGAGTGGCATTGATAGACTCGGCATGTAGAATGAAATTTATATTGGGTACTTGTGGTTTTCCATCAAATTTCGATTTTACATATGTTGTTTACATATGATTCGCATACGTTCCCCTTCTTGAGTTGGATCAGTAACACGATCTACCGAAAAACTTTCTAAATTTAGACGGCGGAATTATGGCACTGGATTTTATTTACGAAAATTAGAAGGTACCCGTCTATTGAATCTACCAATCAGCGCAGACCAGCAATAAACACAAGAAACTTCCGGCAGGGTACCTTGGATTGTCTCCTGTGGGTCCCGGAATACGAATATGCAATTTTTGCAGACTATTGGAATGGTATTGGAATTCTGTTTGCTGTATTTTGTTAACAAATATAAGTTTAACTAAACAGCGTAGTGTCGTGTTAATATAACTCCATTTAGGACATAAAAACGACATGAACTTAATCGGTGTCAATATACATTGGGGTCACCATTTATTTTATCCGGGGTAAGATTTTTTCAGCTTTTAGTGTAAACAAACATTGATGAATATTTAAACCAACCTGTTTTAGTTTATTAAAGGTCAGACGCCAGTGATAAAATCAATGCTGTTTCTCGATGTCAATTTACTTTTTCCTATTTTATTAGTTCAGGTAATGGGAAAAATTTGGAAATATTGTGTGAAAAGGGTATGACCCTATGACACCTGGATTAGGGAAAATTTGGTGTCCTTAATCCAAAGCATCAATAATTGTGAAGCTGAGAAATGGATTTGTTTACATAATTTAAAAATGAATGCTACATATTCTATGGAATCTGCTGCATTAAATGTACGTGGGCGATCGGAAAATACGTATAAAATGTTGTCATTTCTTTAGCTTTTGTTATTTCGAGATAGAATTTCAACACAACCATATTTATGCAGTTATTCAATTGCAATAACGCATGCATAATACGCACACGTGCGTAGCAGCTGTCAGTATGGAAACACTGCCTAACGTTATGCGGCGCAACGTAACGCCGAAGATTTATTCTTATTTCAAAATACCTAATAGTTCATAGTATTGTAGCACCCGTTTAGATTGCGTTAGCCAAAATTGCATTAAATACTTATCAACCACAACGTACATGGCTTATGTATATTAATTTACGAGGATTTTTATTGAATGTATTTGTCTCAAGAGTCTAGCAAATACCGTCCGTCCGTCGTCTGTCCACAATGTCAAAGAACGATCTTCTCCTCTATAACCGCTTGGCTAATCAAAGCCAAACTTCATGTGGAGCATCCTTAGGAAGAGGGGAACGAAAGTTTATATAAATGGTCCAGGTCACATGATCAAGATGGCCGCCATGCCCATATATGGTAAAAACCATAAAACATATTCTACTCTGGAACCGGTAGACCGATTCCAACGAAACTTTGTATGTGGCATCGAAAACTCTAGCTTATTATAGTCTATATAAATCATGACATTCGGTTGACCTTGACCTATCCTACGTCAAGGTCAATTTTGGTTACATAGGCTTTTCAATGAAAAAAGTGAAACAATGAGTTTTCAGGACGTTTTGTAGCCTGTCAACTGAAAGTTGTTAGATACAGCCAACATGTTGATCTAATGAAGTGTTGTTAGCATTAAAGGTCAAAGTCATTTCTTGACCTTGGCCAAAGGTCATTTACAAATTAAATGTAAAACTTAATTTTCGCAGTAACCGTTCGACCTAAGCCAAATTTTATATGTAGTATCCTTGGGATGTTTTCTCCAGTGTGAGTTCGCATATGCGCTGTTTTCTGTGTAAATGATTTTCCACACAGTTTATATAAATAATCAAGGTCACATGACCTAGATGGCCGTCATGGCTATAGATAGCAAAAACCTTTAAAATATTCTTCTCCAGAACCAGAAGGCATATGCTTTTGAAACTTGGCATGAAGGATCAGGGGCGGGGAGCTCTACAAAGTTTATGTAAATCATGGCCCTGGGATGACCTTGACCTATCTTACGGCAAGGACAACATAGGACACCCATGTATTTGAATGGGGGAAATTATCAAAATGTCATTTGAAGGGAAAACTGTATGGAAATGGACAAATGGACTGAATATTTATGATTATAAAAAATAAATGTACCCCAAGGGCAGGTCTGCCCCCACCCTGGGGCAATATACATGTATATTTACATAATATTCAAAGATCTTCTCTGATACCGCATTGCCAATCAAAGCCAAGCTTCGTGTGGGGCATTCTTAGGAAGGGAGAATATAGGTTTATATGAATGGTCAAGATGGCCGTCATGGCTATAAGTAGCAAAAACCTTAAAAAAATCTTCTTCTCCAGAACCAGAAGGGCTATGATTTTGAATCTTGGTATGAAGCACCAGAGAGACGAGCTCTACAAAGTTTATATAAATTATGACCTTGAGATGACCTTGGCCGATTTTATGACAAGGCCAACACAGGTTGCCCATGCATTTGAATGGGGAAAATGAGTAAAATGTAATTAAATGGTGGGGACTTGCTCGGAGTATGCAAATGGACAGAAGATTTATGTTTATGAAAAAATGTCCTCAGGGGGTTGTCTGCCCCTGCCCCGGGGCTATATACATGTTTATGTCCATAATATTCAAACATCTTCTTTGAAACCACTTGGTCAGTCAAAGCAAAACTATGTTTAGCATCGTTAGGAAAGGGGAATGAAAGTTACTATACATGGTTCAGATCACTTAACCAAGATGGCCGCCATGGCTATAAATAGCAAAAAGCTTTTTAAAATCTTATCGTTCAGAACCGGAAGACCTATGATTACGCATCAGTAAATGGAGCTCTACAAAGTTTGTATGATCATGACCCCGGGATGACCTTGACCTATTTTATGGCAAGGTCAGCTTAGGTCGCATATCCAAGATCTCAGTTGAGCGTTTATAGGTTCATTGGTCCTCCGGTTATAGCTTATGCCAGTCTTTTTTATTATTTCGTTTAACTTCAGCGAGGAAACAAGGTGTTGACATACCGAGCCGCGACATACCAAAGTCGTTAGTGATGATACTAGTTGCTCCCCGCTTGGCACTCGGATTTTCGGGGTAGGGCTAGGACTGGTCGCTCCGATGTCAGTATAATGTGACTGGAGCTGGTATCAAGTAAAAGTGTCTGGGATCTGATACCACAGCGAGGCAGCACCATAAAATTGAGCATCGAGCCCCCTGTCACAACCCGACACCATCGTGATATGACAGATAATGTTGAAAGCGACGTTAAAACCCGAACAAACAAACAAACAAACAAGTGCGCCGGGTAACATTAAGTGACGTCATAACGGCGCCTCGAGCGTGAACGTCTGACGTCATTATTTTAAAATGACAATGGCATTCAATTACAAAATGATGACTGTTTATTCGTACTAAATTTGATATCAATCGGTTGAGGCAAAAAATGTTGTATTGATTTTTAGACGTATTTTCCGATCACCCCTCGTATTTTCTAACATACATTGTCACGATTATCACTGTCGCATTAATTCCCGTCAACCCCACCCCCACCCTCACCAAAAAACTGAAAGTGTCACAATGTGGAAAATTCTACCCAGGAACACAAGAGGATACGTCCCTTTCTAAACTTACTGTATGAAGCTAATATAACTCAGTTTATCTCATTATGGATGGCGCAGATAGCTGCAGAGTGGTCCAAAAGAGCTTGACACTTTAAATGTGTGAGAGTCCAGATAGGGGCATTGGGCCTAACACCTTTAAAGAGTCAGGTCGTAAGGGTGACTATCGCTACAATCCCAGTTAATTACATGTATTTGGGTGATTTTCAAAAAAAAAATGAAGTAAAAGTGTGACATTGACCCATTTTTGGTCAAAACTGAGATGTGCATTTGTCTTTTTAATTTTTGTTCCTGGTTTTTCTATGGGTATCAAAATAAGAGAAATCAACATTCAAATCTTTTTGACGACGGCCATTTTTGTGATTTTCTTGTTTCTGTGCGTTTTGTTGTTTATTTTCAAAACTGGTTATATACCTTATAAGTGGTGCTACATTTGTAACATACACTCCATGTTTCAAATTTGTTCTTAGTTTGATAAACCCTAAATTAGGACTAGACTTTATGCCATTAATTTGATAAAATTCTCCAAAAAAATTTTTTCCACACATTTATTTGATCAATTTGACCCTAAAATTGCTTTCTGCACTTATAAATGTTTCCATAACCACTCAACTGGTCAATGTATTTAATGATGAACAGTATCTTACAAGTGTACAATGCTTCCTGTGTTTGCCATATAAATTCATTAGAGTGAAAGTAATATGTACACTCCCGGTAAATTAAAAACAACATATTTCGCGTTTCTCCGCAACCATTGCAAACGCGAAATTTTTATTTCTCGGAGAAACACCGCGAAATAAGCCAGGTAGACAAAATCGTCTGCGCGAAATTCCTCGGTGTTTCTCGGTGAAATTTCTCGGTGTGTCTCCGAGAAAGGTAATTACCTTGATTAGTCGATCAAAGTCGGTTTCGCGGAGTTTCTCGGAGGAATTTTGAAAATGAGTACATGTACATGTATGATGATTTTTGAATAAATATAAAACATTTAAATTTAAGTTTTTACAAAGGTACAAGTAGGCAAAGATCAGGAAAAGGCGCAATCAGAAAGAGAATCCCACTCCAAAAACCGAGGTGGGAAAAAACCAATCCAACAATCAGGCACTTATACCATGAAACATATTGTAAGCCGAATGAGCAGCTATTTTTCCAATAGGTGGCCACTCAGTTACCTTAACTTAATTAAAAATATGAAAACATACATAAGGCGCCACATAAGTCAACAATAATTTCTGTAAGTTTTGTTGAATATTTTTGTTGTTTAAACCATGCTTGGATTAGGGCGAAAGGGTATCAATTTAGGCGATCCCATCAGTTCATGATTTAAACGGCTTTGTGGTTTTTCATAGAGAATAACTTTTTTTTACGAGAATTCCTTCCTACTACATGTACATGTAGGTTCGACATAATACGTACCAGTATACATTTACGAGTGGTCAAATTATTTGTGATTTATATTGAGTCATAATCTTAATATGTGATTACGGTTAGGAGGCGGACGACTGAGGTACTAAAATTTAATAGACGTAACGTCAAAAGTTGCGGTACACTGAAAAATATCGCGATCCACCGCTAAAGATTTACAGATAAAATGCGAAAGGAAAAACATAGCATTAAATGTTTCGTACCACAGAAAAGCTTACAGGCGCGCCTTTAGCGGAAATAAAATTATTTTTGTTTTTGCGTTCACAGGCTCGGGTTATAAAGCGTGAAATACCTTGAGTTTCACTAAAAACGTCATGTAACATGTAACAAGAAAGGCTGTGCATGAAAACTCAAATTATTCCCATGGAGATAGTTGTTGATAAAATTACGAGAAATTCGGCCTGTGAGTGCGGCAAATGGTATGCGTACGATGCTGTGATTTTCAGAACTTTGTGAAGGAAAACATCGAAATGATTACGAGTCAAAACAAAAGTAAATTTTGTAACATGCTTTAAAATACCGCGATTTTTTTCGAATTTCAATTTTCAAATCTGTTTTAAAATTAAACGAACAGACGAAGAGGAATATAAAATATATCAGCAAAATACATAATTAGTGTACATGAGATATGAAGTTTTAATACGAATGATAGTCATATTCATATTAAATTTGGTATTAAGCCAGATCTTAAAAAATGTCCCAAAACGTCAATTTGCGTACTAACATATTTCTTAATTGTTTTCTTTCCATGCATGCGAAAAACATATGACATATTAAAAGACAATTATAAGGACATAGAAAAAATACATCTAGAATGTAGACTGTTCATGTAATTTTTTGTCATTCTGCGTCTACTATCTATGAAAATATAGACGAAAAACCAAATCTTAAAAAGTGTCCCACATGCCGTAATTTTCGCCTTTTTGACGTTATCGTCATATAATATCAACCGGCGACTGTTTAAGCTGATCCCAATATCTTTAAAAATTCTAACAGTTTACAATAAAGTAAATATGAGTTGCCCGCATTAATTAGCGAGTAAACAAGTTCAATATTTTTACAAAATAGCATGTCACAGGACTGTGAGAACCTTCCATTTAACATTAGATATTTAGCAATTATCATGAAGACTTTTACGAGGTTTCGGACGTTACAATTACGTCCCGCAATTTTTGACGTTACGTGAATAGGACTAGCCGCAGTGGTCTTACAGATAGTGTGTTTGCTTCGCAAAGAAAAGGTTGCGTCCGGTATATTCATGTCATTTTGATGGCCCGTGTTTAACCTGACATGCATGCAATAAAAGCAAACAGCCTTTTAAATCATTGCTACTGTACAGAGAGTGGGGGAGACAGAATCACCACGAGGTGTGTTTCAGCATGCATGTGTACTTGTTTCGTATTCTCTCCTTCACATGATTGGAAAACTGTCTGCCGTAAAGTGAAATATAAAATCAAGCAAATAAATAATGCCGACCGTGAAGCGAACACTGTCATATGACTTTAAACCAACTGACGGCTTTGTAAATCACCTATGAATGAACTTGTCCATGTATTTTTACTGACGAAAATGAGCCGTCTCGTGAGAAAAAACCAACAATGTGGTTTCCGAACAGGTCCGACACAAACCAGGCTGTTCAAACACAGAAGTTGGCTATAAGAGGCTGGAAATTTTGGATTAAGAAAGTAGACGAATTGTACTTTCCGTATGGCGTAAACAAGGGTGCTGATCAGCTTCGCAGATACGGCGAAGCTGATCAGCGCCTTTGGTTTCGCATAGTTTTCTCATAAGGCGGCTCAAATCATTCTTGAGTAATAAGTGTTTAGTTTCCATTCTTATTTTTATTCCACGAATTTGAAAGTTATATGGCATTATTTTTTTATAACATCACAGACAATAATAACAGAAGCGCTTTCGGAAGGAGAGGTTTCATCCACTTCTAAAGATTTCTTAAGAATTCTATACTGTAAAGTTGCATATATGCATGCACATGTACTTTGAAACGAAAAGTGTTTTGGTCGTTCGGAATTTCAAACGCTGATTGTTTCTTTGGTTCGTTGTAATCTAACATGGTCGACTGGTTTTCTTAATATGATATGTTAGAAGCCTGCTTTCACTACCAGGATCCCTACATTCGATGTCCGGCGCTGTAGTATTACGAAAAATTGCCCATGCGATATACAGAGAGCGTCACCCTCGCTAAATATTGCAGGAATAAATAAATAAATAAATAAATAAATAAATAAATAAATAAACATTTTTTCAGCTGCAAAATTGGATAAATTCATGGTAGTTTTAATATTTATGCTTTAAACATTGATTGTCGGTACAGGTTGGAACCGCCTCGGTGAGGCGGTTCTAACAAATACATGTACCCATAATAGGCGAGACGCTAGATTCTCAAATCGCACAACACCCTCCACATACTTTGTTTGCAGTATGCAATTGGTCCATTGGTCATCCTAGATGAGTTCTAGGCACGTTGTCGCCCCGGCAAGTGGTGCACAATATTTATGTAGCTCGTTACATAAGTTACGAGTACATGTTCAAAATATATTTGTACCAACAAAATAGCGAAACCTACTATGCTCCACCCACTTTAATTATGCGACAGCAAGTATATCAAGTACTAGAACAATTTAACGGTTATGCTTTATGATCTTTAAAAGCTGAAATTAGACATTATACAGTGTTACAAACGTTACTTCTACATCTAAGGCGTGAAAATAGGGGTTTGGGGTCAAAAACGTTTTTGTTTTCGGCATTTCTTTCTTCATATTTCCAAAAACGATAGGTCCTTTCTTACTGACCAATAGTTCAACTTGGCTATCACACAAAATCATAAATTAAATATGTAATGTATTTTATTTAAATTAACATTTCCTAAGGTTACCGCCGTATGCTGTAACATTTGAAAAGTAGGCGTTTCAACAAAAATATCGAAATGAATAACTGTTAGATGTTTGTGTAAATAATTTAGTTCTTTTTTACACACCCTATGATAAATACATGTTTAGTGTGCTAAAATGCACAGCCTGTGACTTGCAAGTATGCTCATGGTAACGTATGTAACACCTTCATGTTCTTGCATGGGTAGATTTCATTTTTGTGATTATAAATGTATATATAGTGAGCCGCTTCATGCGAAAACCAGATTCTTCCTATATGAAAACAAAGATGCAGTTACTGCAAAGCTGATCAGCACACTTGTTTACTCTACACAGATAATTCAAACCCTCTTAAATCCGAAATTTCAAACGTCTACATTCTGTGACTGTGTAGAAGGAATATTGTCAGAAGAGTGGTTTTCGCGCGCTGCGGCTCACATGAAAGTGGTCTCACATACATGTAGTTATCTACAAAGGTTTTCGCATAGAACACAGTAAGATGTTTGGAATATGTTGGCCCACTGGTGACTTGTCAGTATGCTAATGGTAACGTATGTAACACCTTTTTCATATAGGGCACTGTAAGGTATACATAATGAGGTGGTGACCCATCGTTAAAGCGTCCGCTTCTGATTGCGAGTTTGTGTTGTTCGACCTTTTCGGTGCCACGTTGTGTCCTTGAACAAGATCCACGATCCACGATGAATCTTTGACATGTGCGAACTTAATGACTTAGGAAGACAAAGACTTCTCAAATATCACACTGACAGTCGCATCCAACTAGATGCGGATATTATCCTCAAACTCCTGGACCCATTTATTTTATACTATATGTGATATTCCTTACAGCTTGTGTGCGCCTTTCGAAACTATTGATTTGACGTACTTTGATATATACCTGTAGAGTAAATCCATCAGATCGAATGAACGAGAAAGAAGGGCATTATCTAGTTCCCCGGGAGTGGCGAAATCCATTGTAAAGCAGTAATAACACAAAATGTGAATTTCGTGAGGGCCCTCGGTGTGAAATCTGAACATAGAACAGGATGTGCAAATAACGTGTATGCGTTTTTTAGATAACGAAAATGCTTTCTTGCCAGGGATGACGTAACTGCACTTTAGACAATGAAGACACAGATACGCGAATTTTCATAACAACCACGATGCTTCTGACGGTACAATCATCTGAATCAGATGTCTTGGTTTTATGCTACTGTCTATTCTAGCCAAATGATTGCAATACATTATGGTTCCACGCTGGAAATCCTGAAAAAGCACGATACTAGCAGTCTGTCGTTTTGAGCAAGCCTTGATGTCCTGGTGAGACTCTCGACCATTTCATATCTTCAAAAAATAGAAGTTATGACTACACAATAAGGCAGTTTAGATGAGACTCCACACAATGGCATTGGTAAAACGAAAGCTTGGAATGCTGCTGAGAAAAACGATCAATCACAAACTATATATACCTTGTGCAAACAGAAGATAACACTCCCTACAGCACATAAGAAAGTGTACGAAAAACCGTTTGCCGATTCTGTTTATCTGCTGGGCAATCTAGTTCAAATGTAAATAGTGCCCGTCAGTTGTTCTGTTGCCATTAGCGCTACACAAATGAAAATGTTCCACCAAAGCATGATCGTTTGATGACACATTTATAACGTGAACACTTCAAAAACATGTTTTCAGCCTTAGCAGAAACGCTCAACCGTATCAGCCTATTAAGCAGAATCCCTCAGAAGGTTGGTCGGGTGGGAATATGGGCCCCGCTCATCGGGTCCTTAAGAAATAGTTGATACGCTACTTACTGGCCATCTTATTACTGGTTAACCGCTCAGGTCTGAGCCTGACCATGAAAAAGGTTTTTCTGATTGCGCCTTTTCCTGATCTTTGCCTACTTGTACCTTTTTAAAATCAAACCATCCATACGTATTAGCCGTAGTGGCTTACTTTGGTGGTTATATTTAAAGCATTGTTTGGATGTTATGGCATCCAAGTTTCGGGCAAAAGTCCCATAAAATCGAGTCAACGTCTCAATATGACAATAGCTGTTGACTAGGCTGTTAAGCATCAACTCAAAATCAAACAAAACAACCGCATCAGGCAATGTCTGGGACATCAATGGTACTTATATTGAAGCAGTGCTCATGACCAAGGACTGAACAATTTTTGTTCCGTTTAACGTCCCTTTCAATATTATTTCAGCTCATATGAGACGGGCCAACCGGTAGGTGGGGCGAAAACGGGAGAACTCCTAGAAAAAAAACCCTAGCACACGCGCAAGCAAAACTCGGCTTGTCTCACATGTGCCACGAACCCAGACAAAATGAACTAGCATGCGCAGAGTTGTGCTTTTGTATGGCCGGCGAGTCATTTCATAATCCGGAAGTCGGAAAACAATCTTAAGGTGACGATTATTATATCTTATTACTATTTGTTTTCCTTAGGTTTTAACATCTAAAATTTTAAGTGAAAAATGTGTTACATACGTTACCATTAAATCGCCCGTCACCCGCATTGATATTTGCTTACTAATATTGGCAAGCTTTGTGAAAGGTAACTTAAGAAATAGTGACCGACGGTGTTGATAATGTCATGGATTCTAACAATGGTGCAAAACATGCTTTGGAATTTTGTGGTTTGGGTGTGCGCACTTTAAGTTCACTGACAACCGGATTACACTCTTGAATATTTGCTTTATCTTATATGATTTCTCAGTTTGTGCTAAATCATAATTACATACAGCGATGAGCATTTAATCGGCATTAAAATCATTAAAACTGACTTTTGATATTTAATCATTATGTGTTACATACGTTACAATATTTACCAATCAAAAGTACACATTTCTGGCAAAGCAGTGAGCATTCAACTTAAAAAGGCATATATGTTATAGATCTACAACAAGATGATTGTATATTTTTTTTCTATTCTTCAAACTTGTCTGTTAATAGTTGTCTTTGAACACTTTATTCTTTCATAATCTGAAGTGAGTTACTGTGGACTATATGCAATAACTTTCGACTAAGGATGACATGGTGATTATTTTTTCAGGTTTGTAAAAGAAAAGGAATATGTGTCTTTTAGACCAGTGTATCTAAAATATAAATGTGCAAAGAGAAGTATATTAAAATAGCTTACTGTTCTGTGATTAAACTCTGAACAGTCTGTTTTGAAAATGTAACATACGTAACACCATCGATGCATATATGTGATTAAAAGTATCAACATATGTGCCAGTAACATTCTTTCATCAGATGACATTAATACATTTAGGTTTGGAATTTATTTTAGAGATTCATAGTGCATTTTTCAAACTTAAGAGTATATTTCTGTTTTGAATGGGTAACATACGACGTGCGTAACGGCTTCTGGAGGGCAAATGCACCTTACCATTGGGCGACAACGTGCATAGAAATTCTTTATATTGATCAACAAAGCCACCCGTAGTGTATTAGAAGTGAAATTCGCAAAGAGAAGTATATTAATATATCTTACTGTTCTGTAATTAACATTTACACAGGATGTTTTGAGAATGTAACATACGTAACACCATCAATGCAAGAAAATGATTTAATATATCAATATATGTGCCCGTAGCATTCTTTCATCAGATGATATTGATACATTTAGGTTTGGAATTTAGATAAGAGATTCATAGTGTATTTTACAAACTTAGAGTACATTTCTGGTTTGAATGGGTAACATACGTAACGGCTTCTGGAGGACAAATGCACCATATCACAGGGCGACAACGTGCCTAGAAGCCCTTTATATTGATCAAAGAAGCCACCCATACTATCAAACCTAGTATGTGGAGGGTGTTGTGCGAAACGAAAAATTTCCCTACCCACCGTCTCCTCTATAAATTATGTTGAGAGCAAAAAATAAGAAAATATGTATAAGCCGGTTCATCCCAGTTTTACTTTAATTACCTGAGCCACGGCGTCAGAATCCCGGTCTGCATGGTTCTCGACCGGTTCTGACACAAACCAGCCTGTACAGTCGCTTGGATAGAACCTGAAATTTTAGATTTAAGAAGAGGAGCACTATCCGAGTAGCGGAAACAAAGGCGCTGATCACCCTTTCTATTTAATATAAGGATTATAAAAAAATAACTGAAAGGTAAAGTCGATTTTCATAATCGTGCACATTTTTTCTCCGAAAAACTCCGCAAATAGGTATATCTGGACTTACCTGTTTTTCCGGTAAATATCTGCGGTCGCGGTGAAATTTCGCGGTGTTTCTCGGAGAAATCGGAATACATGAAACGCGAAATATTTTAATGAAAAGAGAAATTTACCGTTCTTTCTCCGAGAAAAAAAGCTTAGTGTCCTCCGAGAAACGAGAAATATGTTGTTAAAACTTTACCGGGACTGTATCTTAAGGAATTAACATACAATTTTTAGACTAGAAAATAGGCGTTGCACTTGTGACATCACTTTTGTTAATTTTAAGAAACCAAAATACATAACTGTATGCAAATGGTTGTTTTGTTGGTTTCTTTCTGACCTGCTAGACTAAAATATAAAGCAAAATAACAAGTCATACATGATATGCTTATATAGTCAGTCAAGAAACATAAAACGTTGCACTTGTGACAAAAATGGTTAACTGATTAGATCAGCTAATTTTCAAAATACAAGAAAGGGTTTTTAATGAAGAACCTCTGATTTTCAATCCAGATACATCAGACTTGATCAGTAAAAGCATACAATAGATGCAGGGCTTCTAATGATTGAACACTGGCTTTCACAAATTTAAGCTAAGCTATTTTTACTGCAGTTTATTTATAAAGGGTATGGTTATTATTTATAAATGCTGAAGAGGCAACAAAGGCAAAATACATGCATGTTTCATTGGAAACTCTCAAGTACCTAATTGTTTGTAACTCTTTAGAGATATTGTTTTGTTAGGTAATCAGATAATTGTTTTCTGACCATTTGAAAATGACTTAATATTCACATCATGGAAACACCTCCGTATGAAAGCTACCCCAGATTTGCACCTTACATATAGTAAAAATGGGGGAAATCAGGGGTCGTTATGGAATTATCTATTTTTAATATTAATCCATAAAATCATATATTGTGGGTATCTGTTATGATCGAATCGATGAGGTGATCATAGAGGATATCCAAAACACATGATTGTATGGACAACAAGTGTGATTAATGCAAAAATACAATCAAAATCAGCTGAATCATAGAATACTTTGTGCAAACGGAGATTTTTCCGTAATGCAAAATGTCACGCTAAAACATTGCACTTGTGACATTTTTAGGTATATATTGTTGTATAAATCTGGTATAGATCCATCTTTTTTATGAAATTTTGCATGGAGTTTGACACCTTCATAACACACATTGAAGGTATAATTTAGACCTTATATGTATAAAGCTTATCAGTTCAGCTTTAATATTGAAAAATACTTCATTTTTTTAAAAAAAACACCCATTTGTATCACCTGTATGGACAAGTCGTGCAGGTTATCACCAGCGCTAGGTACTTTTTTGGCCTGGGGGCGGGGCTAGAGGTCTCCAATGTCTTATCATGAAACTAACACATGAACAGGATCACTGGAAACGCGAACCGTACTCTCGGATTCATAATACACAATATTCGTACCGAATTGCCCAAGGTGAGAGAAACTGCCCTACAACACTTTAGTACGGCCCAGCTAGAGTATGTCTCCTCCATATAGAACCCTTTTCCAAAAAGAAGATTCTAGCACTAGGTGAAGTGTTACAGCGATGCTGGAAAATCTTGGCTGGCGACCCTCCGACAGACATGAGCTGATGCACGCCTTTGTTTGTTCTACCCCATCGTCTCTTGTGGCAATACCTACAGTGGAGGTAGAACTTAAGGTTACAGGAAGTGCACATGCTTAGAGACAAGTCCACTTTGGTTAGAGCGACATCTGAACATGATGTGCACAACGAATTGCACTCCTTGTGCATCTTGGTCTTAAATTGCGTTGTATTGAGCGTGACATCTGAATATGCCATCTGTAATTTGCATGTAATCTTGAATTTCTTGAGTGTACTTAATAATTAAATTCAACTTTTCAGATCACTCTATTGACAGCTTTCGCTCAATTTCGATTTTATAAAAACAAGCTATGCAGTTTAAAAGCCAACTTTCTGAGAATGGATAATTTTGTTTATGTTTTTAACGTAAAATCGCTGCCATCAATACAGTCTCGGGTATTCTATTTTATGGCAGATGTTCGTATTTTTAAATTAATGATAGGTGACAGATTCAAAGGTATTTTATCTATGACAGGTGTCAAATGTTTACACCTTAAAATTTCTCAAAATACAAATTCCATATTTATGATACGTAAAATAAACGGGCTTTACCTTCTCAATTGTGATAATGTTGATAAAAACAACGTTTATTGTCACATTTATGTACACATTGATTATTTATAAATACAATCCGTATAATGGTCTGTCTTCTTTTTATATAGTTAGACATACAAGTATCAATTAACACATGTAAAACTTGCTCTTCGATTATCAGATGGGTCACAGAACTTCCAGTGCACTTCATTTTGAACTTGGATTGCACATCATAGTTCAGAAATCGCTCTGTTGTCGTGCACATTATGGGCACACGAAGTGCACAAGGGTGTGAAGTTAAGTTCCGGCTCCACTGAATATTTTCAGCCCAACACATGTGTGTCTTAATATTGTCACTCAAGTCCAAAATTCGGCAGTCAACTTCATGTATTCCTTCTGGTCCCCTGGCAATTTTCCATTGAAATGCTCTCCCATGGTGAGTGGTGTGCTTGCCAACCCTTGATGCATTCAAGTAAGCAGTTGGTTAGTTGCACTTATCCTGGCCGTAGATCCTGATACGATGCTTTCAATGTGTTTTAATCCTTTTTTTCGCCTACTTTAACCTCTCACCTTTGCTCACCCCACTATCTCATCTTGCGCTTTATCTCATTTAATCAAATAGTTTTTATTTCAGCACTGACAGGACACATATTGTCTAAAATGCCTGCAAATGTGTATGCCAGTATATAAAAAAAGAAAATATAATCTGCACTATGGATGATGTACTCGTGGAATTTCCGGTATATTACATTTTAAATGACGTTTAATCTACCTTTCAGATTGTAGATCTAGGCGTTATGTATGTCTTTTGTGGAGTTGGGACAAAACATGTTCTAATCAGTAACGACGCCGAATGGTCACTATTATTTTATACAGATTATACAATCAATAAAAGCGGATTTGGACTAACATTTGTGACAATAGATGGTAAATAAAATTGACTTTTTAAATAAAGAAAACTTTAAAAAATCCAGAATGTTTGATATTGCATTCATATATGATATCTAACGAAGAGTTTGTTGGATTGAAGCGTCTATTAAGCGTTTAAAGACGTGTCCGGTGGCGTTTATAGACGTTTACCTTTTATTTCTAAGATGAGGGTGAGGTTATGGCCCTGTAAAACCGGTTTAAGACCCCCCCCCTCCATTAATTTTATATTACTGACCGTTGCAAGACGATACTTCTGCTGTGTACTTAATGTTTTGTGTTTTGGAGTCGAATTTTTGTGCTGTTTGAGCCTTATGTACGTTTTCATATTTTAGTCCAGTTCAGGTAACTGAGTGGCCGCCTTTTTGGGAATAGGTCCATGAGCTATTTAAGATGTCGGTACCACCTGACCTGAACAGATCCCCCCCAAACTTTTTGACAATTTTGGCATGTACAGAATTAGATAAAATCGGGGGGACCTTTCTAGGTGGTAGCTTTATGGTTAAAATCTTCGAGTTTATTCTAGTATACCCCCTTCATTATTCTGTGTTTTTCTCTTATATCTTAAGTTTTCTTCATTTTTTGGAACAAGATAGTCAGCTTGTTCATATGTCTTATTATATAACATGGCTATCAAGTATTGTCATATCAATCATTTGATACCAATTTTCGCTCTCTAGGACATTTGGCTGCTGAGATATAAACGTTTCTGTTGGTATACCTCCTCTATTTTTCTGTCATTTTTATCTAATATTTTAAATTCTCATCAATATTCAACACTAAGAAAGCCTAGTTTTTCATAAATCTTATCCTATGATTATAGAGCAATACCATAGCAATTATTTGATACCAATTTCAGCTCTCTATAACTTTTGGTTGCCGAGTTATAAAGATTTTTGGGGGGTATACCCCCTCCACTTTTTTCTGTGATTTTTCTCTAATATTTATAGTTTTTATCAATATTCGAAAAAAGTAAGTCCGGTTGTTTGTGTGTCTTACCACGTGGTTTTAGAACCTTATCTTAGCAATTATTTGATACAAATTTCAGCCTTCTAGAGCTTTTTGTCATTGAGATATTATCAGTTTTATTGGTATTGCAAGTGATTTTTCTCTTATATCGTAAGTTCTTTTAAATATTTGAGAAACAAGAAAGTAAGCTTGTTTATATACTTGTTGCATGGTTATAGAATATTGTCATAGCAATCATTTTATAGCAATGTCAGCTCTGTAGAGTCTTTGGTAACTGAGATATCAGCAGTTTAATTGATGATACCCCCTTCTTTGCCAGTGATTTTTCTCCTATATCTTAAGTTTTCTCAAATATTTGAGCAGCAAAAAAGTCAGCTTGCTATATACCTTTTACATGGTCATAGAATATTGTCATATCAATATTTAATACCAGTATCAGCTCTCTAGGACTTTTGGTTGTTGAGATATATATGTTTCCTTTGGTATACCCCCTATATATTTTCTGTGATTTTTTTATCTAATATTCTAAGTTTTCATCAGTATTCAAACACTGAGAAAGTCTAATTTTTCATAAATCTCATCTTATGATTATAGAACATTACCATAGCAATTATTTGATACCAATTTAAGCTCTCTGTATTTTTTTTTGGTTGCTGACGTATTAAATTTTTTGGTGGTATACCTCCTCCATTTTTCTGTGATTTTTCTCTAATATTTAAAGTTTTTATCAATATTCAAAAAAAAAAGTAAATCAGATTGTTTAAGTGACTTACCATGTGGTTTTAAAGCATTAGTTTAGCAATAATTTGATACCAATTTCAGTTTTCTAGGGCTTTTTGTCGATGAGAAATTAGCAGTTTTATTGGTATACCCCCTTCGTTTGCAAGTGATTTTTCTCTTATATCTTAAGTTCTTTTAAATATTTGAGCAAAAAGAAAGTCAGCTTGTTTATATGCTTGTTACATGGTTATTAAATATTGTCAAAGCAATCATATTATAGCATTTTCAGTCTCTAGAACTTTTGGTTATTGAGATATCCGTTGGTATACCCCCTATATTTGTCTGAGATTTTTTATCTAATATTTAAAGTTCTCATCACTATTTCAAAAATGAGAAAGTCAAATTATTTATGTTTTTATCACATGATAAAAAAAGTTATTCTAGCAATCACTTGATACTAATTTAAGCTCTCTAGATCTTTTGGTCACTGATATATTAGCAGTTTTCTTGGTATACCCCCTTCGTTTGCCAATGTTTTTTCTCCTATAGCTTAAGTTCCCTTAAATATTAGAGAAACAAAAAATACATTTTGTTTATATACCCTTTACATGGTTATAGAATATTGTCATAGCAATCATTTGATACCAATTTCAGCTGTCTAGAACTTTTGCTTGTTGAGAAATATACGTTTCCGTTGGTATACCCCTATATTTTTCATAGATTTTTATCTAATATTTAAAGTTTTCATCTATATTCCAACAATGAGAAAGTCAAATTATTTATGTTCTTTATCCTATGATTATAGAACATTTTTCTTGCAATCATTTGATACCAATTTTAGCCCTCTAGAGCTTTTGGTCACTGATATATCAGCAGTTTTATTGGTATACCCCCTTCGTTTGCATATGTTTTTTTTCTTATTTAGCTTAAGTTCTCTTAAATATTAGAGAAACAAGAAAGACATTTTATTTATATACCCTTTACATGGTTATAGAATATTGTCATAGCAATTATTTGATACCAATTTCAGCTGTCTAGGACTTTTGGTTGCTGAGATATATACTTTTTTGTTGGTATACCCCCTATATTTTTCTGAGATTTTTATCTAATATTTAAAGATCTCATCTATATTCCAACAATGGGAAAGTCAAATTTATTATGTTTCTTATCTTATGACTATAGTATATAATTCTAACAATCGTTTGATTCTAATTTTAGCTCTCTAGAGCTTTTGGTCACTGAGATATCAGCAGTTTTATATGTATACCCCTTCGTTTGCCAGTGATTTTTCTCCTATATCTGAAGTTCTCTTAAGTATTTGCGCTACAAGAGAGTCAACTTATTGATATATCTAATTGTATAATTATAAAATATTGTTATAGCAATCATTTGATACCAATTTCTGTTCTTTATGACTTTTGGTTCCTGAGAAATACATGTTCCCGTAGGTATACCCCCTCCGTATTCTGTGATTTTTCTCTAATATTTAAAGTTTCCTCAATATTTGTACAGCACAAAAGTCTGACTATTAATGTATCTTATTATGTCGTTTTAGAATGTTATCATAGCAATCATTTGTTACAAACTTCAGCTCTCTATGGCTTTTGGCTGCTTAGCTATAAACGTTTCTGTAGGTATACCCCCTACATTGGTCTATGATTTGTCTCTAAAATTGAAAGTTCTCATCAATATTTGAACACCAAGAAGGTCAAAATCATTCTGTATTTATTCACGTTAATATAGAACATTATCATAACAATAATTTCGTACAAATTTCAAGTCTTTGGAGTTTTTTGTTGCTGAGATAGCAGAATTTCGTTGATTTTTTCCCTTCGTTTATCTGTTATTTTTCTTTAATATCTGAAATTCTTTTTAATATTTGAGCATTAAGATAGCCAGCTTGTTTATATATCTTATTACATGGTTATAGAGCATTGTCATAGCAATCATTTGATACCGATTCAAGCTGTTAAGAGCTTTTGGTTGCTGAGATATAAACAACTGTGCTGGTATTCTCCATTTTCTGTGATTTTAGCATAATACATAAAGTTTTCATTAATATTCGAACACCAGGAAGTCAGTTTGATAATTATATCTTATTACATACTTATAAAGCATTGCATCAGCAATCATTTGATACCTATTTCTGCTTTCTAGATCTATCAATAGCCAAGATACATGTGGTAATATAGGTGCACCACCTTACTATCTGCGTTTGTTAGGGGTGGTATTGAACACTCTGTGATTTTAGGCGACACAAAGGGGCACTAAAGTGATCCTCTGACCAAACTGGCACCCTTGAACATTTGTTCTAAGGGTTCAAATTACATCCTATAACCCAAACCAAACCCTTCAAATGGCAATATAATTATTTTCCCTTTGTTAAACCTGATTTTCGTCATTTTCATTAATATTCATGAAAATGCAAATGAGATGATATTCATTTAGGCCCATGGCATCAACAAATTTGTCAAATAGAATAATTGATACAATAACAAGGAGCCACAATGATAGTTTAGGCCTGAAATTAGTTTTTATGAGATAATTGAATTTTAACTTTTTTTTTTTTCATTTTAATGTTTTAATGAAAATTCATGAATATGCAAGTAAGATAATTTCCATTACTTATCACAGGATAAAAGGGATATGTCTAAGCTTTAAAATGAGACCAAGTTCAATGGTATAGGATAAAAAACAATTGAGATATTTTCAATTTTCTATGTGTACCCCCATTATTGACGCAAAAATTGAACATTTAGAGTATTTTAATAAAACATAGCTTAAAACGCAAACGCCTCGCGTTTCAGATGGCAGAAAACAGGATTTGATAGCTTTTTCAATGTACTTTTAGAAAATAATAGTGTAGAAATTTCCCTTGGGGAGGAAAGGGGGATATGGATAGCTAGAAGACAATTCCCTACCATTTTTTTGGGTTAAAATGACGTTTTCTTAAATTATGGGGTATCGTAAATAACGTGTCGTTTCACCGTTAAAGCTACCAGCAATGCAAGTCCCCCCCCCGATTTTTTACAAGTCTACAAACATAGTCCTACATGAAAATCATAAGGGGATTTGTTCAGGCCAGATGGTACCGACCCCCAAAATTTACGGTATTGGCTCATGGACCACTCACTCGGCGTACTATATGTTTTCCTTGTATAAGTGCCTAAGTGTCTTTTTAGTTTTTTCCCACCCCTTGGTTTATGGAGTGGGAATTTCTTACTGAGTGCACCATTTCCTGATCATTGCCTACGTGTACCTTTTTATCTTCAAATAATTAAACATTGCTTAGACGTATATTTCTAAACGTGAGTGTTTTGAACACTCTAAAAAGGTACAAGTAGGCAATGATCAGTTGCCTAAATATATTTTCTGCTCTCAAAGGACCTAAATAAACATATAATCTGCACTATAAATGATGCACGGGGAGATTTTTTAGGGCCGCCATACGGCACAACACCAGCTGCAAAAGTAGCAAATAAGATATAAAGGTTTGATCCTTTGGAAGCAGTTAAACATGCAAAGGGAGATAGTATGGACTATATTGCGAATTTTCGGGTAGTGAACCCTCATAAGAAGCCCTTTTAAAGCCGGCAACAAAAGCCAGACTATTGTACTGTTATCGCGAAAATTTACACGAGAAGTGTGAATCGAAGACACATTCCTAAACGGGGTAAAAAAATTTAAACATTGCTTAGAATGTTTCTAAACGTGAGTGTTTTGAACACTCTAAAAAGGTACAAGTAGGCAATGAGCTGACTGATTTCAAAGGACTAAATAAACATAACTGTGACAGAATCTGACATTTTGGGTATTGTGCAGTCAAAGTCGGAAATATACGAAAAGGTACAAGTAGGCAAAGATCAGGAAAAGGCGCAATCAGAAAGAGATTCCCACTCCAAAAACCGAGGTGGGAAAAAACCAAACTAACAATCAGGCATTTATACCATGAAACATATCGTAAGCCGAATGAGCAGCTATTTTCCCAATAGGTGACCACTCAGTTACCTTAACTTAACTAAAAATATGAAAACATACATAAGGCGCCAACAGCACAAAAAAATTTTAACACCAAGACATAAAACAAAAAGAACCACCACAGAAGTATCGCCTTGGAACGATCAGTAACACAAAGTTACTGGCGGGGTTAAACCGATTTTACAGGATCTTAACCTCGCCCTCAGCTTCTGCAGTGGTTCATTTATACACAGATATAAACATGATATAAGGTAAATCATGATAAGAAAATATATGATATAGGTACCAACATGTAACATGTATAACGGAAAGCAGGGTGAGCAGCTATTGAAGTAAGGTGGTCACAGTGCTAGCTTGGACAGAAAAAGTAAAATGCAGATGACTAAGTGAACAGCCAAATTAAATTCGGGTGGCCACAAAGTCATGCAACATGAAACTCATAATTAGATAAATTTGATAAATGTGAACCACAACAGCAGTACCACCTTGGAACGGTCAGTTATAAATAACTGGGGGGGGGGGGCTTAAACCGGTTTTACAGTATCCCAACCTCACCCTCAGCTTCTGCAGTGGTTCATAACATTTAGTAAGTTCTTCGGTCCTCGTGGTGAATCTCTAACTAGTCAATGAATCATCAAGAACAAACAAATAAATCATGATAAACATCCTGATGAATCAAAGACAAGGACTCACAGATTGAGTAAGCTGCCCGACGATGGAGATCCCTGGGTGCCGAATAACCTACTAACTCCGGAGCAAAAGAAAAACACCAGTTGGACCCCGGTGGGCCAAGCAGCAGACAAGAAGCTCCGGCCCCAACCAACTAAAATGAATAGCTTTAAGTCGGGGCCATCATAGAGTCTGACGCCCGACCCACTGGCGTGCAATTAAAGAAGGCAGCATAGTTATCAACCATGATTGGGTTAAAAACTAAGCATGCAGACTGTCGCATAACATTCAAGTTATAACCTATACGTCTGTAACGTGTTATGATTTTTCTGAACTGAAAAGAAAAATCATTAATTCCTATAAGTTTCTTAAATTTGTAAACTAAGTCACCATAAAATTCATTTTCCGAAAGGCCCTCACTTAAAAGCGTCTTTAACCCAACATTATATTTGGAAATCAATTCATAGTGTCTACGATGAAATTTAGAAATTGTTTTTCGAAGTTTATGATACCGATAGCCTTGTTGGAGAATTTTGCCGTTAAACATTTATTTCGAGCGTTGAAGTCTGTAACATGATTGCAGACTCTAGCAAACCTAATAAGTTGCGAAATGTAAACACCATAAGAAGCACGACGAGGAACGTCACCATCCAAATAAGGAAAATTTACTAATATCAAAATCAAAGTCATCGCGCTTATCATAAACTTTAGAAGAAACAAATCCATTTGCAACAGAAAGATGTAGATCTAAAAAGGGGGCTTCGGTATCTGAGATATTGGCTTTGTTCAATTGAAGTTCAGGTGGATAAATTTGATTGACCATACCTTCAAAATAAGGGTTGTCAATGTTCAAAAGGTCATCGAGGTACCTAGATGTGGAATTGAAAGCCTCGATAACACCAGCTTGATTATCATGGTTAAGAGAATCCATGAAATCTCTTTCGTAGCAGTATAAAAATAAATCAGCTACGAGAGGTGCGCAATTTGTATCCATCGGAATTCCAACAATTTGTCTGTATAACTTGGTCCCAAATCTAATATAAATATTATCAAGGAGATAGGACAAGGCGTTGCACACATTCTGACATGACCAAAGTGTATACCGACTTTGGTCAGAGGAAGTGAAAAAAGCCTTTCTGTTATTACATGCCAAATAAAGTGAACCATAGTTTTTTAATGCCCTTTTGAAGGTCCACTCTATCAAGTCCAGAAGTTTTTCTTTTATTAGATTATGTGGTAATGTTGTATACAGCGTAGAAAAATCATACGTGGACAAGCTTGTCGCACGGAACCCTCTACACTTTAATTTACTGAGCACCTCACCAGAATTTTTATTGGCCAAAACCAATTTTTATTTGAAGTTTCATACACTGTCTCACAGTATCTTATAACATGAGATTTGATAGCAGTAAGACAGGAAGTTAATAATTAAGAAAGTTCAGTGGTAGTACAAGAGCTAGAATTTGCAATAAATCTAGCTTTGTATGGTCTTTTGTGAAGCATAGGTAACCAATACATCGTAGGAAGTTTGTCTTGGCCTTCATTGACACAAACAGAAAACTTTAACAGGTAAATCGTTTAAGTGGGCATTAACTACAGACACTTCATCAGTATCTGTCTCCAGATAAGCCCTGGAACCATCAAGCTCCTGTTTTAAGGTGTTAACGTAGTGAAGCCTACAAACGACGACAACATTGTTTGCGGCTTTGTCTGCCGGAACCAAAACATACTTCCTACGAAATTCTTGGATACCCTGCTTCAAATGCCTAAATGACGATTTGGGTTTAGGAGGTAAAAGATAAGTATTTTGTGAATAAAACTTAATACGTTTATCCACGATAGTGAAGATACTTCTTTTCCATTCTTTAAGAGCATTATCCTCAACACCCTCTCGTTTACACCATCGATTACCGAAATCATTTAATGCAGATGCAATCTCCTCTCTACATTTGTCGAAATTAATGTAGGAAGGGAATCTATATTTCGGACCTTTAGAAACGATTTTGCGAATTCTAGAATCCGAAATTATTTTTAAATTTCCAGTAACTATATGTCCGGCTGGTTGATAAACATATTTTGAATCTTTATAATCTGAAGACTTGGGAGTATTAGCATGGATATCAAGATCAGAAACAAGTTTATTGAAATTAAAAATAGTATTTCTGATTGGTTTGTTATATTTGTAACAAATAATAGGAGGTTCTGAATTTTGGAAGTAGGTAGGTATAGACTGTATCACTGATTTATCTTGGAATATGCTTGGTAAATCAATATAGTCAATTCCTTTATTAATGAAAGGAATTTTTATAAAACTTCTAATGTGATTAGCTTCGGAATCGATAAATGGACGAAGAGCATGCTGAGTATAACATCTTGTTAACAGTGCAGCGTCATACATTTGATGATTTCTATCGTAAAATCTATTAGCCTCTGTGTCCAAGGAACGTAATGCAGCAATAGGTAGAGAACTAAGATAAGACAGCATTGGATGTCGACCGTGAATCCTTAGTTTAACAGCTAAATCATTAAGGGAAATGTTCAATTTCAATGCAGCGCACCGTTTACGTTTGTCATTACCCTTTTTCCGTATACCATGAGATCTAGATTTACGTTTACGGGACTCTGAAAGTGTAAGTACATCAAAATCGGGCATTTTGGAAATGTTGCCTTCATGGTAAATGTTGTCGTTTTTAACATTTTTACCATTTTTATTATAATAATAATCCATGTCCAAAAGCTTTAATAAATAACGCTAACGATTAATAAGAACAATAGAGAAGATACGCAACACCCACAGTTTGCATCTAAGAGTTCTTAATTGGTAAAGAAATTATTTGGCATTGGGAAATCCTGATTTCCTGATCATTGCCTACTTGTACCTTTTTATCTTCAAATAATTAAACATTGCTTAGACGTATATTT
This sequence comes from Rugalucina vietnamica, assembly GCA_964017185.1. Taxonomy (NCBI): domain Eukaryota; kingdom Metazoa; phylum Mollusca; class Bivalvia; order Lucinida; family Lucinidae; genus Rugalucina; species Rugalucina vietnamica. The sequence goes on along the minus strand of OZ024874.1, from coordinate 63,665,910 downwards.
CTAAACGTGAGTGTTTTGAACACTATAGAAAGGTACAAGTAAGCAATGATCAATTGCCTAAATATATTTTCTGATCACAAAGGACCTAAATAAACAAATAATCTGCACTATAAATGATGTACGGGGAGATTTTTAGGGCCGCCATACGGCACAACACCAGCTGCAATAGTAGCAAATAAGATATAAAGGTTTGATCCTTTGAAAGCAGTAAAACATTCAAAGGGAGATAGTATGAACTATATTGCGTAATTTCGGGTAGTGAACCCTCATTAGTAGCCCTTTTAAAGCCGGTAACAAAAGCCAGACTATTGTACTGTTATTGCAAAAATTTACACGAGAAGTGTAAATCGAAAACACATTCCTAAACGGGGTCAAAAATTTAAACTGACTGATCTCAAAGGACTAAGTAAACATAACCGACAGTATCTGACATTTTGGGTCTTGTGCAGTTAAAGTCGGAAATATAGTTTTTAACATTTTTTACATTTTCTATTAAAATAATAATCCATGTTCAAAAGCTTTAATAAATAACGCTAACGATTAATAAGAACAATAGAGAAGACACGCACCACCCACAGTTTGCATCTAAGGGTTCTTAATTGGTAAAGATATTAATTGGCATTGAGAAATCGTTTGTAACACAGAGTTATAGTATCATGTTCTGTTTTCCTTCACAGTGAATATACAATCGGAAATTGCGAAGATCTTATGGCAAAACCTTTTTGTGTAGTGACCACAATCTATTTTAGTCCCAGTTCGCAATACTTTACACTTTTAAAAAGGTACAAGTAGGCAAAGATCAGGAAAAGACGCAATCAGAAAAAGATTCCCACTCCAAAAACCGAGGTGGGAAAAAAAAAACTGACTGGACAACAGTAATGAAAACACAAAGTACATATTAACATACAATAGTTTTTTTTCCCATTTAACAACACATTTTCGTTATTTCTTGAATAAGGTTCATATGTGTCGGTGAGTTCTATGATGGCTGACTAGGCTAATTCTAGTTCTAAACCTCTAAACTGTCGGCTGCATGAGGGCAAGCTAATGACATGGAATCTGACGATGGTCCATTTTCTTTGTTTTCTCTATGCATTCGTTCAGCTTCACAGATAGAGAGCTGTTCCTTTGTCGCTATAATAGCTTCTGTGCAGTCTGGTCTCATGACCCTATTGACATCTCGAAAACCTTCAGAGGGGTTTTGAGAGTGTCCTTGTAGCGTTTCTTCAGGTCATCTTGAGAGCGCTTTCCCATCTGTAATTCTCCATACAAAACTTTGTTTGGACGTTGCTCCTCAATTAATCATTAATTATTATTTCTTATAACACGGCCAGTCTGTCTTAGCTGTACTAGCTTTAGGACTGTGTGCATGCTTTGCGTCCCTACTTTCTTCAGGACCTCTGTGTCTGAAATCTTGTATGGTCACGTGATTTGAAAAAAAGGTACAAGTAGGCAAAGATCAGGAAAAGGCGCAATCAGAAAAAGATTCCCACTCCAAAAACCGAGGTGGGAAAAAACCAAACTAACAGTCAGGTACCCATACCATGAAACATATCGTAAGCCGAATGAGCAGCTATTTTCCCAATAGGTGGCCACTCAGTTACCTTAACTTAACTAAAAATATGAAAACATACATAAGGCGCCAACAGCACAAAAAAAAATTTCTCATTTCTCAAACAGCTTTAGTGGAAATGTAACTTGCGCATACATTCATGAATATGCACCAAATTCCAAGCGGAAGTAAAACATCCACATGTAATCATTTGTGTTTAATACAGATATGTCATTTTGTAAGCGTAAATGCAAATCTAATGCTTGTTGAAAACTCTTGTTTTGTTTCAGAAGCTTCAAGTATAAACTTTTATATTGGTCCCTACTTAGAACGATGGTTAATAGGTCTCATCTTGTCTTGTCTTTTGAAGTTATGTTTGTGTAACAATCATCTGGAGGGTTGGAATTAACTTTCTGAGCGGAAAAACCTGCTCCATGTGTTTAATACCTCACAGCATGTTCGAAACATTATTGGAATAAACTTATTTGTTCAGTATACAGAAAGAAAAGACATTCCCACTCAATTTTTTTAACTCAGATTTCAATTTTATGCTGTTTCCGTCGGAATGATATAAACACTAAGTTGACGTTTCCGCAGACCATATCTTAAGAAAAAAATACAACCAAACGACATTTCTAAAAGAAAATCTAGCCATCTTCTGTACTTGTACAGCTCAGTTAGTGTCAGACCTGTTCAAAAACGTATTGTTGGATTTCTCATGATCCTTCTCTTTTTATGATCGACAGGAGAACAAGTAGGTTGTGGAGGTGAATTAACCAGTACCTCTAACATAATTGCCTCTGTTGACGAAGATTTAAATGGCTTATACGATAGTTTACTTAACTGCTTATGGATTGTGCGTTTAGACATAGATCAAGTGATTACATTCGAGTTCCGAGATGTAGATATCCATATGAAGTCTTCTAGCTGTAAAGGGGATTATATTGAGGTATGTGTTATGACGAAAAAAAAAAGCCGTTTCATTACGAAACCATGCCCATGTATACCCCTTATACCCAAAACTATGGTATACATGGGTTTTCATATTTTTTTTTGTTTTTGATCCAGAAAATATATTGTGTGTACTCGTTAGAACCGCCCCACAATCGATGTTTTAGCGAAAACATTAAACATGTCTTTATTTTCCAATGACATTTATAGCTCACGAGAACTTACAGTATACTCATGCTCCGTCGTCCGTCGTCATCGCCGTTCACAATGTTTAAACATCTTCTCCTCTGAAACCCATAGGCCAATCGGCAAAGCCAAACTTCAAATGGAACATCCTTAGGAAGGGGGGGATAAAAGTTTATATAACTGGTCCATGTCACATGACCAAGATGGCCGCCATTGATATAAATAGTAAAAACCTTTAAATATTTTCTTCTCCAGAACCGACAGGCCTATGATATTGAAACTTGGCATGAAGTATCAGATAATGAAGCACTACAAAGTGTGTATACATCATGACCCTGAGATGACCTTGATCTGTTTTACGGCAAGGTCAACTTAGGTTACTGATGCATTTGAATGGGGAAAATGTAATTAAATGGGGGGAAACTTGCTTGGAATATGCCAATATGGACAGAATATTTATGTTTATGAAAACATTTTGTCCCCAGGGGGTTGTCTGCCCCTGTCCCCGATGTTATATACATGTTTATGATCATAATATTCAAACATCTTCTCTGAAACCGCTTGGCCAATCATAACCTTTTGTGGCGCATTGATAGGAAAGGGGAAAATAGTTTAAATAAATGGTCAAGGACACATGACCTAGATGGCCGTCATATAAACAGCAAAAATCTTTTTAAAAAAATCTTCTGTTCCAGAAGCGGAAGGCCTGTGATTTTGAAACTTGGCATGAAGCATAAGGGAGGCGAGGTCTACAAAGATTGTATAAATCAGGACACTGTGATGACATTGACCTATTTTATAGCAAGGTCAATTTAGGTAGCCCCATGCATTTGAATGGGAAAAATAGTAAAATGGAATTAAATGGTGATAAACTAGCTTGGACTATGCAAATGGTCAGAAAATTTATATGTATGAAAAAAATGTTCTTAGAGGGTTTTCTGCCCCTGCCCAGGGGTTATATACATGTATATGGCACTAGCATACACGCATCTTCTTCTCTTAAACCGCTTAGCCAATTAAAGCCAAACTTAATGTTGAGCACGGGTAGGAAGAGGGAATGCAAGTTTATACAAATAGACATGGTCACATACTCAAGAAGGCCACCATGGCTATAAACAGCAAAAACCTTTGAAATAATCCTCTTCAGAACCAGAATGCCTATGATTTTGAAACTTGGCACGAAGCTTCAGGGAATAGAGCTCTAGACAATTTTATATAAATTGTGACCTTGGAATGACCTAGACCCATTTTACAGAAAGGTCAACTTACGTTGCCTTTGCATTTGAATGAGAAAAAAGCGGGAAAATGTCATTTAATGACGGGAAACTTGTTGTGAATAAGCAAACGAACAAAAGATTTATGTTTGAAAAAAGTCTGCCAAGTTTATTGGTATACATATCCTAGATCTAAGGTGAGCGTTTATATGACCATTGGTCCTCTGGTTGCAGCTGCTGAAAAAATGTCTATATACTACATGCGTCTTTGACCAAGTAATAATTGCAAGAACGTGTTTAAAATGTTTGAATGTCTCATGATTCTACATCTCATCTTCTATGCACCATGTCTTTAAATGTTTTGAGCAAATTTGTTTATCAAAAATTTTCAATATGCACTAGGCCTTTTTATTTTCGTAATTTGAAATTAATGGACAGATTCTGTTGCTCTTTTCACCTCTTTACACCACAGCTTCGAGAAGAACACAAACAAAGAGGCATAATTTGTGGTACCACTCTCCCAAATCCGTTAACAACAGAAGCCAATGTTCTGTTTGTGAAGTTTGTATCTGATTCAACGTTTAGTGGTAGGGGATTTGAAGCAGCTTACGTTCAGGCGGAAGGTTATTTGTTAATATCACGAAAACATGTCCGTGTAATTTAGACATCATTAAACCCCACTTTTTATAGCAAATAGAGGATCTTACACGAGTGGTTATTTCATATGAAATTATTAAAGGAGCCTTTGGCGAGTTTACGAGGACCGAAGAACTAACTAAATGTTATGAACCACTGCAGAAGCTGAGGGTGAGGTTGTGGCCATGTAAAATCGATTTAAACCCGCCAGTAACTTTGTGTTACTGATCGTTCCAAGTCGATACTCCTGTGGTGGTTCTTTTTGTTTTATGTCTTGGTGTTTAAAATATTTTGTGCTGTTGGCGCCTTATGTATGTTTGCATATTTTTAGTTAAGTTAAGGTAACTGAGTGGCCACCTATTGGGAAAATAGCTGCTCATTCGGCTTACGAAATGTTTTTATGGTATAGGTACCTGATTGTTAGTTTGGTATTTTCCCACCTCGGTTTTCGGAGTGGGAATCTTTTTCTGATTGCGTCTTCTCCTGATCTTTGCCTACTTGTACCTTTAATAAAGTTCATATGAAATGACCACCAGTGTAAGATTCGTTTAATCACACGACTTGTTAAATACGATTTTATCGCATTTAAAGTGGACATATTTCTAATGAAAATAAATATTGTTGTAACGGACGTCGTCAATGACGTCAAAAGTGTTGATACACATGTGGTCATAACACTTTTATTACACCTCGTTATCTACTGGAAAACAGCGACGTCATACGATAAAACAGGGGTATGCAGGGGTATACCTATTTTTCTTATTTTTGCTCAAAACAAATTATGTGTACACGTTAGAACCGCCTCGCCATATCGAAATGTTTCAGCTGAAAATTTTGTAAGAATCTCTGTTTATTGCATGGGCAAGTTTTCGTAATGTTGTATGGCTGACAATCTTTCAGCCTCTCGGATGTCCCATGCTACTTGATGCTTCTCATGACACTCGAAACAATCACAAGAGGTGAACTGGCTAGGTCAAGGAGCATTCACAATATGTTTTATGTCCGTTGAATGTCTGTGACACGCGATGCTTGACTGAAGAAAATCAGATGTGTCTTTTCCTCGTTCCCTTTAGGCGATTCATGTCCATAGCTTTAATACAAACGAGGTATGGCAGGAAAGTTCGTAGACACTTAAGCTACCAGAAAAAGTAACGCGTTGTCGAAGAAGCGTTTTGTATAATATCAAACAGCAATATCCCATGAGTATATTTTATAAATTTGGTGCAATTTGAAATAATAACACGCTTGAAATGGCCAGTTTTCTGCTTGAGGGTAGGGCAGCCTTGGCAGCAGTACAGTATGATATCTATGAATAAAATTTCAGATGTAGTCCGAAAGAAATGTTTGAATGACGTCGGAGAACAGCCGATAATCATAAAATGGTGTGTTTTGTCATGGAAATTGCACCCCCCCCCCCCCAAAAAAAAAAAAATTGATGGAAATGATACAAATAACAACATAAAAACTATCAGCTTGTCGGTTACTAGTTTACAAGTGGCATAGTTGATTTTTGGATGCTCGATAGATCATCTAATATGATAAACGGCGGCAGAAAGGCACTCGTCTCACATGCTCAGCGCATGCAAATGGTTTCATATACTCAACCGGTCGGCAGAGAACTTAGCGACAGTTGGCAGCTGGATACACATTATAAAAATGTACCGATGTCCAAGGACCCTATTTGAAAAAACGCTGAAACATCGGCTGAACTTGTTACAAATATATAAAGCACTGACATCAATAAACTTCAAGTAACGTTACTGAGACGTTGACCCTTGCCCCGCTCCCGGCCAGGGAGGTGCACAGAAAAGGCTGTATATAAGGTGTCGTGATCAGATTTTCATAAAACTTCATTTATTTGCTCATGAAACATTTTGCAAACCCAAATATATTCATTTTGACTTTGTTTCTTTTCCCGTTGAAAATACTTATGGTGTCTACGAACTTTCCTGCCATACATCGTACACATCAATTAGGCTAATTAATCTTAAGGCTTTTGTTTAATCCACAGAAGTCCCAAAATAAGGACACATCCATTAAGTCAATAAATCTAAATACTTTTTATTCCACATAGCAGTAGTGCCATTAAAATGAATTAAGCCAATAAATCTAAAGACTATTTTTATTCCACAGAAATACCACAATCAGTACTAATCAATTAAATTTTCCTCACTTTTCTAGATAAAAAGTTGTGTTTGCCTATGTATAAGTGTCTTCAGTCAGAAGAAACAATTATGAATGACTTCCTTTGTGATAGTTACAACGATTGTCCCTACGGAGATGACGAACGATTTTGTGATTTCAGGTAAATCAATTATTATTGTATACTCTTTTACAGAAGGTATAGATCATTTTCAAAAATAGTTTATCATACGGCGTCACTGTTTTCAAGTGAATAACGTAATGCAATAAAAGTGTTATAACCACACGACGTCGTGTATTTACATTTGCAGGAACATGTAACGTCATTGACGACGGCTGAAACGAAAATGTAAATTTTCATTTAAAATATGCCCACTTTGAAGGCGATGAAAAGGTACAAGTAGGCAAAGATCAGGAAAAGGCGCAATCAGAAAAAGATTCCCACTCCAAAAACCGAGGTGGGAAAAAACCAAACTAACAATCAGGTACTTATACCATGAAACATATCGTAAGCCGAATGAGCAGCTATTTTCCCAATAGGTGGCCACTCAGTTACCTTAACTTAACTAAAAATATGAAAACATACATAAGGCGCCAACAGCACAAAAAAAATTTATACACCAAGACATAAAACAAAAAGAACCACCACAGAAGTATCGACTTGGAACGATCAGTAACACAAAGTTACTGGCGGGCTTAAACCGGTTTTACATGGCCATAACCTCACCCTCAGCTTCTGCAGTGGTTCATAACATTTAGTTAGTTATTTGGTCCTCGTGGTGAATCTCTAACTAGTCAATGAATCATCAAGAACAAACAAATAAATCATGATAAACATCCTGATGAATCAAAAACCAGGACTCACAGACTGAGTAAGCTGCCCGACGATGGAGATCCCTGGGCGCCGAATAACCTACTAACTCCGGAGCAAAAGAAAAACACCAGTTGGACCCCGGTGGGCCAAGCAACAGACAAGAAGCTCCGGCCCCAACCAACTAAAATGAATAGCTTTATGTCGGGGCCATCATAGAGTCTGACGCCCGACCCACCGGCGTGCAATTAAAGAAGGCAGCATAGTTATCAACCATGATTGGGTTAAAAACTAAGCATGCAGACTGTCGCATAACATTTAAGTTATAACCTATACGTCTGTAACGTGTTATGATTTTTCTGAACTGAAAAGAAAAATCATTAATTCCTTTAAGTTTCTTAAATTTGTAAACCAAGTCACCATAAAATTCAGGTTCCGAAAGGCCCTCACTTAAAAGCGTCTTTAACCCAACATTATATTTGGAAATCAATTCATAGTGTCTACGATAAAATTTAGAAAATGTTTTTCGAAGTTTATGATACCGATAGCCCTGTTGGAGAAGTTTTGCCGTTAAACATTTATTTCGAGCGTTGAAGTCTGTAACATGATTGCAGACTCTAGCAAACCTAATAAGTTGCGAAATGTATACACCATAAGAAGCACGACGAGGAACGTCACCATCCAAAAAAGGAAAATTTACTATATCAAAATCAAAGTCATCGCGCTTATCATAAATTTTAGAAGAAACAAATCCATTTGCAACAGAAAGATGTAGATCTAAAAAGGGGGCTTCAGTATCTGTGATATTGGCTTTGTTCAACTGAAGTTCAGGTGGATAAATTTGGTTGACCATACCTTCAAAATAAGGGTTGTCAATGTTCAAAAGGTCATCGAGGTACCTAGATGTGGAATTAAAAGCCTCGATAACATCAGCTTGATTATCATGGTTAAGAGAATCCATGAAATCTCTTTCGTAGCAGTATAAAAATAAATCAGCTACGAGAGGCGCGCAATTTGTACCCATCGGAATTCCAACAATTTGTCTGTATAACTTGGTCCCAAATCTAATATAAATATTATCAAGGAGATAGGAAATCCTATTTTAGAAGCCATGTGATAAAACGAATCTTACTCTTATTGTGGTCGTTTCATATGAAAAGGTACAAGTAGGCAAAGATCAGGAAAAGGCGCAATCAGAAAGAGATTCCCACCCCAAAACCGAGGTGGGAAAAAACCAAACTAACAATCAGGCACTTATACCATAAAACACATCGTAAGCCGAATGAGCAGCTATTTTCCCAACAGGTGGCCACTCAGTAACCTTAACTTAATTAAAAATATGAAAACATACATAAGGCGCCAACAGCACACAAAAAATTAAACACCAAGACATAAAACAAAAAGAACCACCACAGAAGTATCGCCTTGGAACGGTCAGTAACACAAAGTTACTGGCGGGCTTAAATCGATTTTACAGGATCCTAACCTCGCCCTCAGCTTCTGCAGTGGTTCATTTATACACAGATATAAACATGAAATAAGGTAAATCATGACAAGAAAATATATGATGTAGGTACCAACATGTAACATGTATAACAGAAAGCAGGGTGAGCAGCTATTGAAGTAAGGTGGTCACAGTGCTAGCTTGGACAGAAAAAGTAAAATGCAGAGGGCTAAGTGAACAGCCAAATTAAATTCGGGTGGCCACAAAGTCATGCAACATGAAACTCATAATTAGATAAATTTGATAAATGTGAACCACAACAGCAGTACCGCCTTGGAACGGTCAGTTATAAATAACTGGGGGGTTAAACCGGTTTTACAGGATCCTAACCTCACCCTCAGCCTGTGCAGTGGTTCATAACATTTAGTAAGTTCTTCGGTCCTCGTGGTGAATCTCTAACTAGTCAATGAATCATCAAGAACAAACAAATAAATCATGATAAACATCCTGATGAATCAAAAACAAGGACTCACAGATTGAGTAAGTTGCCCGACGATGGAGATCCCTGGGCGCCGAGATCCCTGGGCGCACAATAAATGCTTGTTTAATAAAGTTCACATAAAATTACCTTTCGTGTGAGATCCTCTATGTAACATATGAGATCCTCTATGTAACGTGTGAGAACTTCATGTAACATGATCAAGAAGAAATGTTTGTTAGCCAGCTGGAGACGACAAATGCTTCAGAATATGCGTATAATTCTCTGATAAAAGCCTAAGTTCAGATGTTTGCGTGAACCATGCAGTTTCGAGTTTGGAGTTGCAGCGAGACCAGGGTTGCTTTGAAGTCTCAGCGAGACCAGGGGTTGGTAACTCAAAAAAGTACAAGTAGGCAAAGATCAGGAAAAGGCGCAATCAGAAAAAGACTCCCACACCAAAAACCAAGGTGGGAAAAAACCAAACTAACAATCAGGTACTTATACCATGAAAACATTTCGTAAGCCGAATGAGCAGCTATTTTCCCAATAGGTGGCCACTCAGTTACCTTAACTTAACTAAAAATATGCAAACATACATAAGGCGCCAACAGCACAAAATATTTTAAACACCAAGACATAAAACAAAAAGAACCACCACAGAAGTATCGACTTGGAACGATCAGTAACACAAAGTTACTGGCGGGTTTAAATCGATTTTACACGGCCGTAACCTCACCCTCAGCTTCTGCAGTGGTTCATAACATTTAGTTAGTTCTTCGGTCCTCGTGGTGAATCTCTAACTAGTAAATGAATCATCAAGAACAAACAAATAAATCATGATAAACATCCTGATGAATCAAAAACCAGGACTCACAGATTCAGTAAGCTGCCCGACGATGGAGATCCCTGGGCGCCAAATAACTTACTAACTTACAAAGTCATCTTAAGCTTAAAGACCTACTTCTGAAGAAGCTAAAAGTGGTACCACTGTTAATGATCTCTAATGGTGCAATATGGTCCTAAGATCAAAGGACTGTCATAATGAGGTGATTATCACATCTCTGCATGGGGACATAAAGAGGCCTCTAAAGGATAATACCTGTATGTCCACTGTTTATTGATTTTATGGACCTGATAACCTGTGCAATAAAACTGCCTCCCTCTGCAAGTAATATTGATTTTTCCTGTTTTGGCCCCTACCTGTATTCTGAGTCATTGTCTGGGCACTAGGTTTTCTAATGCCCTGTCCCTTATCAAATGACCCTCAGTAGACATGGAAATATGTCTTTAAGATCAACTTACGACCAATTTAAGTATCTCTTAACGATTATTGTGAATGACTGAAAAGGACCTTATAGAGTTACGGTTACAATTTAACAGCATCGTAACTTTGGCGTCGTTTTATCTTACGAAGTGGCACCTTTCATTTGAAAACGTTACGATAGCTTAGAGTAACTGGGATAGCTATGGCGTAAATTTTAAGGTGACCATCTTAAGTATATCGTAAGTATGGGGACTTACGATGCATACGAGTTACTGGGCCAAGGGCTGCTTAGGCTATAGCGCATAATCAAACTGAACCATGCATCAATTTTTTGCCACCTATTTTGTTTTGAATATTTTATGACATATATAAAACGTTGCTGTAATCAGACGGCAAAAGAAGATCGTCTCTTTTGAATGAAAAGTTGCCTATTCCGATTATCGGAAAAGATGGCGTGACGTCATCAGCGAGCATCCGGGTCACTCTCACGGGTACAAATCTGTAATGGCGGCTTTATTAAAAAGCCAAAATACGTTATATTTTATTTGCACAAATGATTATAATGCCCAAATCTTTAAAAGTTTTGTTTTGAAATGAGGAAAGAATGTTTCCAGAATGCATATATTTTGAATTTGGAAGGAAAATGTCTTGAATAGCGCAATATTTCCGTGTTTATTTATAGCTAAATATTTTGATTTTTCGGCAAGCGCGGGCGGCTTTGATCTCTCGTTATTTATATGCACATAATTTCAGGCATTTCAGCTTCAAATTAAATTGAAATTTTATGACAGTTTTTCGCATTAGTATTTTTGCTGTCGTATTGTTGTATCTGTTTTTGGAGGAGTCATATTTAAGATTTTAAATAACATACCACACATTCTTGGATTTTAAAACTCCAACAACTTCAACGGCACGGTTATTGTACATTTCTATCTATTAATCTATTTAATTATCATATTTACAAAATAAAATCGTGAAATAAAAGCTGCCGTTAGAGAAAAACAAATCTAGAAAAATGTGAACTGAAAATAATAAGTGAATAATCTGGATAAAGTTACTCAATTACATGCAACTTTCTCTGAAGCTGATTTAGTTTTCCGAGTTTTTAACAAACCTTGCCAAAATAATTTTTCAGACAGATGGCTGATAATTCTTTTTCGGTGGTTCTAATATGAAGTTAAATTTATTTTAGTTAATTAAGCTTTGATTTCAACGTATATTCACAATTTAAGATACACTTACCCGCACAAATATGTGTATTAAGTCTGTGTATTTATTGATTCTGTACCCGTGAGTTCACAGGTAATGTTATCGATGACGTCATCGCCATCTTTTCCGATAAGCGGAATAGAAACTTAAAAATAAAAACTATGATAGCGGAAATGAAAAAAAAAACAAACTCTTTTATACAATAGCTGATCTGGTTCTTGAATAGTCCCAAAATTCGTTATCTAAGTTGGTATGGCCCATCCCCTTTCTCATTAATATGTTTACTGCTCTTAAAGGATCTCAGTTTTAAAGGATCTCAGTTTTGAGTATTTTAATTCTTTTTTGAAAATTTTGGTTAAAAACATAATTTCCCCTATTCCACAAAGGAAACAGAAATATACTTTTAAGAAGTGTTTCCCAAAGATCGAGAAAATCTTTTTGCATGCAATTGTATTTTACAAATATACATATCATATACAAATGACATTCTCAATTCAGGAAGAGAGTAGGCTGTATAAATGCTAAAAAAACTAAACAGTTACTATGATATATAAAAATTAAAACTGAGATCCTTTAAGAGCAGTGAACACATTAATGAGAAAGATGATGGGCCATACCGCGGTTTCGACTATTAAAGTCTCGTCAGTGACCCTTTAGACTTGGCAACATGGAGCCAAAGAGAATTACTGAAATTTTGCAACTTTCAACAGGGTAGTCGATACAAAGACTAGTGTTATCTAAATGGGGCCAAATATATTAAACATTGGCTAGAAAATGAATCTTAACCGATAATAAATTTCTGAGTTCTCAGAATATCTTCGCAGATCTCAAAGGACCAAAAAGAAAATATAACCTGCACTATGGATGATGTACGGGGAGACTTTTTAGGGCCGCCACACGGCACAACACCAGCTGCAGTAATAGCAAATAAAAATTAAAACTGAGATCCTTTAAGAGCAGTGAACACATTAATGAGAAAGGTGCTAGCTCATCTAACACATTCATGAGAAAGGTACTAGCTCATCTAACACATGATTTCAATATTTTAGTGCAAGTCGGTAGCTTGTTTATATACACTTTCTACATGGCTGAACTTGGTTTAGTCTTGTCAGGGAAACGACTCTCTTCCGAGTTTCAATCAAATAATCCTTTAGAAATGTAATATGAACATTCTTAGTTTTAGACGTTTACACGTCTGTACTTATTCTTTTAATTAAGCTTATTTGTTTCTCTGCATCCGATTCGTGCGTTTATCTTGGCCCGAAGAACTAACTGAATGTTATAAACCACTGCAGAAGCTGAGGGTGAGGTTATGGCCATGTAAAATCGGTTTTAGCCCGCCAGTAACTTTGTGTTACTGATCGTTCCAAGGTGATACTTCTGTGGTGGTTCTTTTTGTTTTATGTCTTGATGTTTAAAATTTTGTGCTGTTGGCTCCTTATGTATGTTTAAGTTGGTTGGGGCCGGAGCTTCTTGTATGTTGCTTGGCCCACCGGGGTCCAACTGGTGTTTTCCTTTTGCTCCGGAGTTAGTAGGTTATTCGGTGCCCAGGGATCTCCATCGTCGGGCAGCTTACTCAATCTGTGAGTCCTGGTTTTTGATTCATCGAGATGTTTATCGTGATTTATTTGTTTGTTCTTGGTGATTCATTGACTAGTTAGAGATTTACCACGAGGACCGAAGAACTAACTAAATGTTATGAACCACTGCGGAGGCTGAGGGTGAGGTTATGGCCATGTAAAACCGGTTTAAGCCAGCCAGTAACTTTGTGTTACTGGTCGTTCCAAGTCGATATTTCTGTGGTGGTTCTTTTTGTTTTATGTCTTGGTGTTTAAAATTTTTTTGTGCTGTTGGCGCCTTATGTGTGTTTTCATATTTTTAGTTCAGGTTAGGTGACTGAGTGGCCACCTATTGAGAAAATAGCTGCTCATTACTTACGATATGTTTTCATGGTATAAGTACTTGATTGTCAATTTAGTTTTTCCCCACCTCGGTGTTTGGAGTGGGAATCTTATTCTGATTGCACCTTTTCCTGATCTTTGCCTACTTGTACTTTTTATATTTTTAGTTAAGTTTAGGTAACTGAGTGGCCACCTACTGGGAAAATAGCTGCTCATTCGGCTTACGATATGTTTTCATGGTATAAGTACCTGATTGTTAATTTAGTTTTTTCCCCCTCGGTTTTTGGAGTGGGAATCTTTTCCTGATCTTTGCATACTTGTACTTTTTTGCATTGTTAAGACTTTAGAGGTTTATCATAGATAAGCATATTTCAGACAAGTCAAGATCTGCCTGGACAATGGATTTTTTTATTAATTTCACATCGTATGATTACAGATGTCCCCTTGAATGTGTATGTTTTGGACTCCACGTAGATTGCTCTAGAGGAAACAATTGCCAGCCAAGAAGTAAAGCGACGAATAATACAGTCCTGATCATTCCATCAACATCAAGAAGCCTCGACATCAGCGGGAACGGTCGACTATACGATACCATTGCTCTGGAAAATCTCGATCTACCGTTCTTGTTTAACTTAAATCTATCCGATTGCGAAATTGAAGGGTTTCCAAAAAACATGTTTTATACCATGCGGGAGCTGAGATCGTTAGATATCAGCTACAACAAAATTCATCGTTTGACCTTCCATATGTTCGTATATCAGACAAATCTGGAAAAGTTCATCTTGGTCGGAAATGCCAAACCTTTAGTATTTGAACCAGAATCTTTTACCGGATTGTCGTCGTTGAAATCTTTGACACTTTCTGACCTCCATATAAAATATGTTTCAAGAGATACGTTTGCAAACCTGAAACTAGACAAACTAAGTATTTCACACAGTACAATCTATGCGATGGAGATTAATTCTTTTGGAAGTTTGCAGACAAAAGCCGTTTACTTGAACACAACTAAGATTAAGACATTGACACAATCGGTGTTTAACGGTGTTCAAAATATTGAAATATTTCAAACAGACGAGTACAAGTTTTGCTGCGTTAAACCACTTGGTGTATCAGAAGAAAATTGTTTTCCAAAAACTGACGAGATTTCATCATGTGATGATCTGATTAGGAATGAAGTGCTGGTTCCCCTCATATGGCTAATTGGTTTCTTTTCGGTTTTAGCTAATGCGGTATCGCTATTCTACCGTTTCGTAAGACAAAGGAAACAACTAAAGCGAAATTATGGAATTTTTGTGTCACATTTAGCTGTGTCTGACTTTTTCATGGGGATTTATTTGTTGATTATTGCAGCGGCAGATGCTAACTATCGAGGCGTCTATATCTTTTATGACGAGGTTTGGCGGGAAAGTATACTTTGTCAGTTCGCGGGAGTTCTGTCCCTTGTTTCAAGTGAGACGTCTGTTCTGTTTATATGTTTGATAACCTTAGATAGGTTTTTAGTCGTCAAATATCCTCTTGGGCAAGTGAAAATAGATACTAAAACAGGAAAGAAGATTGCGTTGTCTTTGTGGTTTATTGTTTTATTTCTAGCTATTCTACCCGTTCCGATTTTTGAGGGCAAATTCTTTTCGGCATCTGGAGTTTGCTTGGCACAACCTCTTACTCGAGCCAAGCCCCCTGGCTGGATCTATTCCTTTATTCTCTCTGTTGGGTTTAACTTTGTCGCTTGCATACTTGTTACTTGTGGTCAATGGATGATTCACAAACAGATCAGGCATTCTAAAGCAAAAATGAAGGACAGACGATCGACAACCAGATCAGATACAAACATTACCAGGAACTTACTCGTTGTCGCGGTAACTAATGTTATCTGCTGGCTCCCAATTTGTATACTGGGTGAGTAAGGCTAACACAAATAAAAAGGATAAATACATAAATAAATAAATAAATAAATAAATAAATACATAAATAAATAAAATAAATAAATAAATAAATAAAATTAGTAAATGAAAAAAGTACAAATAGGCAACGATCAGGAAAAGGCGCAACCTGAAAAAGATTCCCACTCAATAAACAGAGGCGGGAAAAACTGAATTAACAATCAGGTACTTATACCGTGAAAGCATATCGTAAGCCGTATGAGCAGATATTTTCTTAATAGGCGGCCACTAAGTTACGTAAACTTTACTAAAAATATGATAACAGACATTAGGCGCCAACAGCACAAAACATTTAAGCACAAAGACATAAAACAATAAGAACCACCACAGAAGCATCGCCTTGGAACGATCAGTAATATAAAATTACAGGCGGGCTTAAATCGATTTAGCAGATACCTAACCTCACCTCCAGCTTCTGCAGTGGTTCACAATATTTAGTTATTCGTTCGGTACTCGTGGTGAATCTCTAGCTAATCAAGGAATCATCATGGACAAACAAATAAATCAGAATAGAATAGAATACAATTTAATTCCAATTATGAGCCACCACATAGTAGCATATGAATCACATATAAATTATGATAAATACCACGATGAATCAAAAACGAGGACTCACAGATTGAGTAAGCTGCCCGACAATGGAGATCCCTTGGCGCCAAATAACTTACTATCTCCGGAGCAAAAGAAAAAACACCAGTTGATCCCCGGTGGGCCAAGAACAGACAAGAAGCTCCGGCCCCAACCAACTAAAATGAATAGCTCTATGTCGGGACTATCATAGAATCTGACCGAATATGCTGATTGCTTCCGAAACAAGATATTGTGCTCCTTTTATTCTGTCTACATAAATTCATTATCAGATGTGAGAGATCCCAAAAAGCTTTTAAAAATTGCCACAAGACTCAGCCGGCGATGACTTTCAGTTAAGCATTTTGCCGGATCCTATGATATTTGAATTTGTATATCGTATAGACTTATCGACCATAATTGTTGGGAGAAGGACAAATTACAACACAAATCGTGTTAAACATTTTACATCAGGAGTACATGTCTCTTAACCCTCACTTTTATATAGCGAAAATGGGGTGTACAGGGGTATACATTTTCTTCTTATTTTTCATCCAAAACATAGATTGCGGGTACTAGCTAAGAACTGTCTTGTTATTATTATAATATTATTGGCTTCAGGAATGATGGCGTTGGCGGGAAGCGCAATTCGAGGTGAAGTATATTCCTGGGTAGCAGTGGTGATTTTGCCCATCACTTCGTCTGTTAATCCTCTGATTTACACACTTCTGGCGGCTCTGCAGAAAAAGGTAGTAAGTGTTTTTACAGCAAATGCCTAAAACCCAAGTGGTAATAAAAAGGATAGTTAAATGGCGTTTGAATATGACTTTTTTCATTGATCAGGGTTAGATATTCATGAGCGAAGTCAATATTGAGTCATATTCAAAAGGTAATATTTGAATTTTTCTTTGATATTTAAAGCTTGGATCATGTTAAAAAAGACGTTCTGATATTTGAATGACATAAATTACAAACACCAGAAAAGCATAAACATTTAGCTGATAAACACGTGGTACTAAATGGGTGACGCACAATACAATTCTGTCCGAAGTTGAAGTGAGAAATTCGAGTTTTCTCTTGTAGCGTTTACTCTGTTGACTGATTGATAGGTGAAGTCCGTGCAGAAATTGATCATTTATTGAATGAAAGTAACATAATGAATCCAGGTTATTTCGTTTTCGCAAACACTTCAGAAAGATGAAAGTAAAGTACTTCCAACACAATAACATTGAAGTGTTTGCGAAATCGAATTTCAATTTCTGCGTTGAATACTTCTATCTATCCGCCAGAAGAGCAAACGCTATAGGAGAAAACTCGAAAATCTACTTCGGTCTCAATTACAGTGTGTGTCACCGATCATTTATCAGTTTGTATGTATACGTAACCACGTGATTCTCAGCGGTGAATTAAATACATCAGGAAAACAGGATGAAAATTATAATCACTTATACCCAACTTTCATATGGTAAAACTGGAGTATACAAGAACATACATTTTTCCTCTTTTGTTTTCTCCAAAACATCTAACTTAATATTTGTAAGAATTGCCTTGCCGTAGCGGATCTAACGTCACCCAATCTATGTTTTGAGCACAAATATTAAAACTTTCGTAATAATAACTCTAAGGTCCAGATAAGACATAAAGTTTTTACATTAAGAAAACTTGCCCGTGCAATGTATATAGAGATTTTTAAGTTGTAAAAATTGAAAATTTTCATCAGAAACATTTTGATATTTTTCTTATTTTTGCTCAACACATAGATTGTGGGTACACGTTAGAACCGCCGGGGCGGTTCTAACGAGTACCCACAATCTATGTTTTGGAGCAAAAATAAGAAAAATATGTATACCCCTGCAAACCCCAGTTTTACTATATAAAAGTGGGGTTTAAGGGGGTTTATATTGCGCGGACATGTTTTCCTGTTGATTAATTTCAAAATGAAAACGATTGGAATCAATAGACAACTATCTTTGATGTGTTTTTTTATTGAAATAGAAAATGCGTAGAACATTACAAAAACTTGCCCGTTGAATAAACAGAGATTTTCTTAGCTTTAAAAATTGAAAATTTCCAGCTGAAAAATTTTGATGTTTTTCTTATTTTTGCTCAAAACATAGATTGTGGGTACACGTTAGAACCGCCTCGCCGAGGCGATTCTAACGAGTACCCACAATCTATGTTTTGGAGAAAAAATAAGAAAAATAGACAATACTCCTGCATACCCCAGTTTTGCCATATAAAAGTTTAAAGGGGTATATACTTCACGGACATGTTTTCCTGTTGTAAATCAAATACAAAACCTTGTAAAATACGTATACTGAACAAATTAACATACCAGTGTCAATTTATGATAATAAAAAATGTCAGATTCTGTAGAAATGTTTTTGTCATCAGGAAAAAAAAAGATTCCCATGAAATGTTTACCCCTTAAACCCCACTTTTATAGAATAAAAATGGGTAGTGAAAGGGTATGCATATTTTTCTTGTTTTTTTTTTGCACTAAAACATTTTGTGTGTACTCCAGCTAATCACAATCTATGTTTTGAATAAAATATCAAAAATATATATTGGCATAAAGTTAAGCATATTTATATGCGACCTCGAATTTCAAAGTCATAAAATAAAATTTCAGATTTGATTTTTATCCTGTATGTGAACCAGTGTTTTAGGGATGAAACATCGGTAAATTTGATTCACTTATCGCAACATTGATCACGAGCGAGACGCTCGAGTGACAGCACTGTTTACGAGTTGTTAAACAAGCATGATTCTTCTTTGCATTTTGGTAATTTACAAGTCTTTAAAACATTGTTAATGAAAAACATGCGCGAAGAAAGACACGTGAAGGTGTAAATTGCGAATTTTCGGTATGAGAGAGGCTGTTAAGAAGCAATTACGTAACTGACAGAAAGATCTTTGGTCAGACGAGAGTCGTATCTGTCTGTATCATACATATGGTCGTGTCCATGTTCGACGCTTCCCTGGTGAACGCTTAATTGGGCCCTGTGTGCAAGGAACTGTGGCTTGGGGGAGGTGGTGTGGGCTGCGTTCTCTTCCGACCGCATTCTTTATTTAAAAGTGTTGAACGGTACTTTGAATTCCCCAAAAGTGACAAAATAAAATGCTTGAACCCGTCGTTAGGCCCTTCTTTGACTCCCCTTACGACCAGCATATGGTACCTAAAGATGAAAATGCAAAGCTACACCGTGCAGACACCACAGAGGAATACAAAAATCAGCACCACATCGCTTGTCTTCCATGGCCGAGCTCGTCGCCAGACTTTGAACCCCATATTACACTTGTGGGACGAGCTCGGCGACGAGTTTGAAACCGGGAGCCAGCCGTGTCCAGTATTCACGAGCTTTACCAAGCTCTACTGGAGAAGTGGGACAGGTTACCAGGCGCATGAAACTAGTGATTTCCATTATCAGCAGGCGCCAAGTTGTTATTCGACAGAAGGGATGATACACGCAATATTTACCGGAAGAAGTCGAGTTTTCTGTGATGCCATTTGACATTTTTTAGCATATTCTGAAACTGGGTGCTCAAAACTAAATCTTTAGAAAAATTCTTCGCTGTCTTGGTGTTTACTGAGAAGTTGTGCTCACATTTGGCCTCCGGAATTTTTCTATTGAAATTTTTCAATTTTATGGGTACATTTCTTTGTGCAGTTACAGCCCTTTGCTAACTTGAACATTGATTATCTTTTCTTCATCAAATTGCTGGTATATTGTTTTTGTCAAAATTTATAACAAAAGTTTGAAATGTTTCAAAAGATTTTATTGTAAGCGTTCCAAAATCTCAAATGAAATTCTCAAATGGAATATGCTTAACTTTATGCCAATAGTATATATGCTTTTTTAAATGATAATTTTAACTGGAGCGAACCCTATCAAAGTTGTTGCCTTCTCGTTTTTATTTTTCATCCACATTACCATCAGGAAAACATATCCGTGAAATGTATACCCCCTTAAACCCCACGTTTATATAGAAAAACTGGGGTATGCAGGGGAATACCTATTTTTCTTATTTTTGCTCCCAAAACATAGATTGTGGGTACACGTTAGAACCGCCTCGCCGTACCCACAATCTATGTTTTGAGCAAAAATAAGAAAAATATCAAAATTGTTTTAGTGAAAAATGTCATTTTTCAGCCATTTTTTTTTCTGAATATTGCATGGACAAGTTTGCGTAATGACGAAAACATCTCCGTTTGTCCAAAATGTTTTGTAATAAATAAAATATAAAAAGGTACAAGTAGGCAAAGATCAGGAAAAGGCGCAATCAGAAAAAAGATTCCCACTCCTAAAACCGAGATGGGAAAAAACTAAATTAACAATCAAGTACTTATACCATGAAAACATATCGTAAGCCAAATGGGCAGCTATTTTCCCAATAGGTGGCTTCCTTTGGAAGCAGTGGAAACGTTCAAAGGGAGGTAGTATGGGCCATATTGTGCAATTTCGGGTACTGAACCCTCATTAAAGCTAATATTAATCGTATGTTTGCGTTTGATAATTACAAATGTTCTCCATAAAATCATGCGATTTCTTGAATGATACTAGATCAATTACTTACCTAAGTACTATCAACGCCATATTAATATAATTAAATTTGAAAAAATAATGTCTGTTAAAAACGTAAAACTATTGAAGCAACTAAGTAGGTTAATTTACTATGTTCTATCTAAATTTAAGTGCCTGTAAACTTGGCTAAAGGTGTTTCCCTGATGAGTAAGCTCATTTACGAATATTCCGCCGTACGTTTTAAATTAACATTCTTCCTCTTGTAGAAAGATGTCAAGCTCAGCGATGCCGAAGAAGAAGCGGCGACAGATGTGGTATTTACATCAGGTCAGCACTTGTATCTGAGCCGCCTCGTGGGAGAACCAACAATGAGGTTTCCGAACAGGTTCGACACAAACCGGCCTGTACAAGCGCAGAAAAGAGCTAGAAACTTGAAATTTCGGATTTAAGTAGAAGAGGAATTGTACTATCCGAGTAGCGAAAACAAAGGCGCTGATCAGCTTCGCGGTTACCGCGAAGCTGATCTGCGTCTTTGTTTTCGCCTATGCAGATTGTTGGCTTTCCCATGGGGTGGCTCATCTCTTTAATTCATTTTCACTGGAAAAGTGATAGATTAACTCACCATAACTCACCATACTCGACATCGTAATAAGTCATCTGACTTGTATTGATGCTTGTCGATACTGTGTGCGAATTCCTCTAGGTGGTTGGCCAGGTTGGTAACAGGTTGCCTCAAATTTGGTTGGGTGCCCGTGCCAGTGTTTATTCAGCCTACTCTTAAACGCGTTTACGGAGGGTGCATTAACTACATTTTCAGGTAAATTATTCCAAGTGTCCACTACACGGTTACTGAATGAGTTTGCTCTAACGTTTAGTCTTGATCTTTTTTTCTGCAGTTTAAATGAATGTCCTCTTGTGGCACGATATTGAGCCATTGTAAACAGTTCATCCTTATCAACATTGTCGATCCCATGAAGAATTTTATATGTTTGAATCATGTCTGCCCTCTCCCTTCTATATTCCAAGGTTGGTAGTCCAAGTTTTCGCAATCTTTCTGTATATGACAAGTCCTTGCACGATGAAACAAGCTTTGTTGCGCGTCTTTGGACATTCTCAATAATTATTTTGTCCTTTTTATACAGGGGGGACCAAATTGGTGTAGCATATTCAACATGCGGGCGGATCAAGCTTTTGTATAGATTCAGGAACATCCCTTCATCTATGTAGGTGAAGGTCCTAAATATGATACCCAAGTTTCTATTTGCTATATTGACTTTAGATGTGATGTGGTCTCGAAAGGTTAAGTTCTGATCTATAATGACACCCAAGTCTTTTTCATTTTTGACCTTTTCTAGTTCAATTTCCTCATTTTCTGATACCATCGTATATCTAGTCCCAGTAATGTTCTTCCCAATGTGTAGATGGTGGCATTTAATTATATTAAATATCATCCTCCAAACATTAGCCCAGTCAACTGCTCTATTGAGACTGAATTGAACCTGAATTGAACCCGGTTGTCGTTGTCACTGGTAACGATCGAATACAGTTTTGCGTCATCGGCGAATAATTTAATGAGCACATTTATAATATCCGGAAAATCGTTAATGAAGACTAGGAATAACACTGGCCCGAGTACACTGCCTTGTGGGATACCACTAGTAACGTTTTTCCAAGTTGACTGCGAACCATTGACTGATTAAACACCGCTAGACAGGAAACAGACGTTGTCTGCACTGATTAACTGCACTGAGGCTACCCAGGGAGAGTGCTTTTGTCAACCATCCATACATAAAAGCCTTAACGGTTTGCTTCAAGGGTGGTTATATTTATGAAGCGCATTTTGAGTGTCATGACATTCTAATATTGGGTAAAAGTCAATCAAATGGAGGCAACGTCCCGACATGACCATAGCTGCTGACTGGGACGATAAAAATCAATTCATACAAACAAACAAAGGTACAAGTAGGCAATGATCAGGAAAAGGCACAATCAGAAAGAAATTCCCACCCCAACAACCGAAGTTGGAAAACTAAATTGACAATTAGATACTTGTAGTAAGAAATCATATTGTAAGCCGAGTGAGCAGGGCGGCCACTCAGTTACCTTAACCTAACTAAAATATGAAAACGCACAGAAGGTGCAAACAGCACAAAAATTCAACACCAAGACATAAAACAATAAGGACCACAACAGGAGTATCGCCTTGGAACGATCAGTAATGCAAAATTACTGGACGGCTAGTTTTACATGGCCATAACCTCAACCTCAATATTTATTTAATATTTGGATATATGTACATTTCATATTTCATGTTTTCATGATTAACATTGTGTCACATGATCCAAACGTGACGTCATAAAAACATGACTCTCACCAATGTGACTGGAAGTTGAATATGTCATGACGTCATCGATGCCGTTCCGCTGTTGGAACACACACTGTGTAAAATTTATATTTGCTTGTAAAACTGATCGCCTTGATGATTTTTCAACAAGCGATATAGAAGAATGCTTGTTAATATAAGCAATAAGTTTAATTTCTCTGATGTTCATTTAGCTATGAACCACAGTGGGTCGCTAGTAAAGCTAACACGAAACCATTCGTGGTTCATTCACTGTGCATGCGCCCCACTGCGATTCATAGCTCCATGACCATCAGAAAAAATGAAATTCATTTCATAATTGATAGAAAGAAACTTTCCTGACGGCGCTGATTTTCAGATGATGTAGGGAAACAGGTTTATCATTGGACCACACGGTACTTCTGGCAGTATCCTGATCAGTGTGAAGACTTTACAGCGCTGTCTGTCTTACTAGAAAGCGAAGATCTAACCAACCAACAACGACTGGTAATCACCAAAGATGTCACAAAGCGTATACACCAGCTGCATGATAAAATGTTCTTTCAACAAGACTTGAAGTTGGATGATATATTCATCAATGACAGGAGGATGGTAACATTTCACCCTTAATTGACTTAATTTTCAAACATAAATTGACCGGTCGAAGTCTTAAAGCTCTATGATGCTTCATCCATTATTCTAACACACCTCGCCTATATAGCGAATTGTGGAAAAAACGTGTTATTTTGTGCAACTATGCTCCGGCCAAAATAACGTGACGTTACTTTGAACTCCCGATGTCATTTGTGATGTCAACTATGCCAACATGCAGTGTATTCTTGACGTTAGACGACAAAACTTCGTTTTAGCACAATGTAATTAATGTTTGTAAATATCCGTATTACAGTGAAACAATTTGGCGGAATTTCTACAATGTAATGACAGAAAGCTGAACTGAACAATATCGACGATTTATACTGCGACTTCTGTCCCGTTTATTGATTGTTAGAAATCGAAGTAGATCAGTTTATATCCCTATATCAGTTCTTATCAGTTTATATCCCTATAACTTGCACTTTGATTATTTCTGTCGAACCGAAATGAAGACGAACTACGCGCGCTTTAAAAGTAAGAGGTCGGACATGAATATAAAAGACAATATATAGAGGTTGCTGTTATATATATCAAGATAAGTTGATGATCTATTTTACATTTATTTTACATACTTTCTCATGTTTCTTGCAGCCTGGAGATAGTACGAGGATAATACTTCGCCCTAAGTACTCTAAGAAGACGGACGACTATTTGGAAAATATTCGCACTCTTGGCATCATCCTAGAGCAAATCTTAGGAACAGAACAGAAATAAGCTTGACAATGTTTATATATGCTCACCGACAAACGTTTACTCATAGAAAATACATGTAAAGCCCCATTGGACTGTTAAATCGCTGTTGCTTCAAAACCGCTGTGGGATTAAAATTACTAGCCATTACCCTAACATTTTCAACAAAAAATTTTGAAATATCGCATGTGGTTTTGCTAGAGTGCATACACCGATTTTCGTTCTTATATCAAATGAAAGGGAGGTAATCTGAAAATAACGAATATTTGACATGTTATTTCTCGGGACAGTGGATGAATTTTGAAAAACAAAATCGGATTTTTGTCACTATCATTAGCCACTATCAGAAAGCGCTATTAATGAAAGTACCGATTTCATCATTTATAAGGTAATTACAATAATGATGTTTAACGAAAAAGGCTGAAAACTTAAAAAAATGAAATGGACAACTGTTGGAGTTTCTTTTTTTTTAAAAAAAAAAAAAAAAAAAAAAAAAAAAAAAAAAAAAAAAAAAAAAAAAGCTACCTTTGCAAATTTAAGAACTGCGACATTTATGGAAACCCGCAGGGCATGATAGTAATCGGGCTTGTCAAAGTTACTGACTAAACATTATCCTCTGAATATACAAAACAACAACAAATAATGCGTCGGGTGGTCCCTTATTTACCAGGTTTTATCGTCCAATTTGTAAACATATCGTGTTTTTTTTTTTTTTTTTTTTTTTTTTTTTTTTTTTTTTTTTTTTGTGTGTGTGTGTGTGTGTGTGTGTGTGTGTGTGTGTTTATTTATTTTTTATTATTTTATTTATTTTTTTTTTAGTTTTATTTTTTATTTAATTTTTATACTTGTACTATCGAAAATAGACGAGTGGTAGCCAGTCCTTTGTGAGGGAAATGCGCATATTAAACCATATGCATTAACTACAATTGATTCACAGTTGAATATATTAGTATAGTGGTTACGAGACCCGCAGAAAGAGAGTTAGAAAGGGAAAGGATCGCGGTCGAAAAGGAGAAGGGATAAAGATATTGAATTAGCGAAGTTAGCGTATGATCGCGAGGTTGAGCTAGCTGGGATAGCGCAGCAAAATAAGGATACGGAAGTTGAGCTAGCTAAAATAGCGCAGCAAACTACAGACTCGGAAGTTGAAGCCGCTAGGATTAAAGCGGAGCGAGAAGTCGAATTGGCGCGAATTCAAAGTTTAGACAGGCAGAATGATAAGGATAGGGAAAGAAAGTTCGCAAGCGAAGGCAGAGAAGGCGGCATATGCGCGAAATCCTAAGTTACAATATTTTGAGGAAGGAAAAAATAAGCTGGATAGTTATTTGGCAAGGTTTGAGAAGTACGCGATAGCAAATAAATGGGACCAGCCTTTATGGATTATTTTGATATATAAAACATAGATATTGAGCCGAAACTGAGTTGGTTATTGCGTTTTTACTGATACACCAAATATTATTTTAAAATTTGTACGAACTTTGCGCGTCACGTCTTTATAGAGAGACGCTATCCTTATAGATAGTTCATGATATGCTAAGAAGAAAAAGAAAACGCCATTGCAAAAGGAATTCGAAAATTTTTAACTTGATTGCAGAGGTGAAAGCATTTTGTAGTATAATTTTTTATGATGTAAGATGTTTTTTTGTGGGAGAAGATAAAAGAGAAAACTCAAATTCTCGACATTGGAAGCACTTTTAGTGAATAGTTTTCCATATTCTTGTAGTGTTTTGTTGTCTGCTGGTACCGTACAACTGAAATCGATTTTACAAAGTGTTAGTAGGGGTGATAAGTGGTTTGAAGAGACTCAGGGGCGGTAACCCAGTTTTAAGTTTGGAAGTTAAGAAGTAGTTGAAGGCTATATGTAGAGAAATCTAAGGTTCACCTTTCCCAGAAACAAGCTAAGCCTCTTTTATGAGAAATTTTGTACAATCATGAAGTCTGGCCGATTATGTCTATGGAACACCCACACTCGACAAAGCATGTGTTGGATGAATTAGCAGATTCTAGTCATCTACCTAATGCTTTTAGGGCTGATTAATATTAGTGTTTTTGGCATTTTTATGTATGTCATGAGTTGGTAAAGCCACGGTAGTGTAATGCATAGCGTATTTGTGGGTTCGAAACCCGGCTAGCACATATGCCTGTCATGTTGGTGACAAATGTTCATCCTGGCGTAATTATAAAGCCAAACCGCCCATAGGGGGTTAAGAGAATAGTAACTTTGCTCATGTACACATATTTTTGTATCCTGTATTTTTTGACTCAATGGAGTGTTGTGGCATAGTGTTAGAGCTTTACACTAAACAGCGGTCCCGGGCTCAATTCATGCGGTGTTGCTGAATCTTAGTTTTGGATCACCTGGTAAACAGTTGTTTCGACCGAAATGACTGAAAATTTATTGACTAGGATGTCAAAATTGTATCAAATGAAACGTTAATATATTGACTGAAATGTTAATAATGTATGAAAAGATTCTCATTTAATAACATATTATCTGCTGTTGAAAAAAAAAACACTACAAAACAAAGATGTGGTTTGTTTTATCTTAAGTATACGCATGTAGTTGTTGCATTTTGTTTGTCAATTGTACGAAGTGTTCATTTCTATTGAAGAGTTTGTCTAGACACGGTGTTACAGATCAGTTACATTGTAACAGTACTTTACTCTCAAACAAAATGCGCATGTACCTTGGTTTGGTATATTGTTCAAAAGAAGTCAAAACCATTTTAGCTCACCTGAGCCGAAGGCTCATAGGTGAGCTTATAGTATACCCATGCTCCGGCGTCCGTCCGTCGTCCGTCCGTCCGTCGTCCACAATTTCAAAGATCTTCTTCTCTGAAACCGCTGGGCCGATTGTTCTCATATTACACATACACCATCTACAGGTAGGGGGAAAGAATAATTGTGTTTTTGTTTTGATCGGATAAGGACTCTGGTTGCTATGGCAACATGCTTCCCATAGACTTATAATGGAAAAAAGTGAAAATTGCCAGTTTTTGCTGTCTTGTTGGAGATATTTGAATTTTGTTTTTGTAGAAATGTTTATTGAGTAGTCCTCTATGTTTCATGTGACTTTTGTCCTAATCCTTCATTTTGATTGGTTGCAGGGGCCCCATATAGGGCAAAATTTCGAAAAACATTCAAAAATCTTCTTCTCAGAAACTGTCAAGGGGATGAAGCCTATACTTTGTATACATATTCCTGACAGTGGCCTTTACATAATTTAGGTTTTTTATGCCAGGCGGATAAGAACTCTGGTTGCTATGGCAACTTAAAGTTTTCATAGACTTATAATGGGAAAAGTGGAAATTAGCTATTTTTTGAAAACTATTGCAGCCTGGAAACTTAAAGTTACCATAGCAACCAGAGTTCTTATCCGACTGGAATAAAAAACACAAATTATGTAGAGGCTACTGTCAGGACCATGTATACAAAGTACAGGATTCATCCACTTAACAGTATCTGAGGAGAAGATTTTAGATTTTTTTTTTTTTTTTTTTTTTTCAAAATTTTGTCCTTTATGGGGCCCCAGCAACCAATCAAAATGAAGGATTAGGACAAAACTCGCAAGAAACGTCAAACACTACTCAATAAACATTTCTGCAAAAACAAAATTCAATTGTCTGCAATTTTAGCGGAAAAACTCGATAGTGTAAAGCTATAGACACATGACGATGGGATCCTATGGTCACGTGAGTCCAGTCCCGGGTACAACGATGACGGTTGTTACGTGGACAATTTGAAAGGCCTAACTTATTAAAAAGTGCACGTATTTTTTAATGGTGAAATTGTGTTAATTAATTGATATCGCTGCAGCAGGGACACAATTTTTATGAATTTGTGTCCATGCACAGCGAAATGAACTAATTTGTTGTTTGTACTTCTTGTTTATTGTACCATTGTTTTGTATATCTTGTTATTGTGCATTATGTAAATACATAATATGAATAGTTCTAACCTTGTTAGAATTATGTTGTGAACTACCCTACTATGTTTTAGACTTCGGGTTTTTGAAATCAAGTCCTAAAACTAGTTGACATTTTTGGCTTAATGTTAAAATTAATAAATGCTGTAAATTAACATTAGTAACAGTAACATCTAATTTATTATTAGTAATAGATTCATCATGGAATTTATCATGATTTATTTGTTTGTCCATGATGATTCATTGACTAGTTAGAGATTCACTACGAGGACCGAACAACTAACTAAATGTTATGAACCACTGCAGAAGCTGAGGGTGAGGTTAGAATCCTGTAAAACCGGTTTAAACCCGCCAGTAATTTTATATTACTGATCGTTCCAATGCGATACTTCTGTTGTGGTTTTTATTGTTTTATGTCTTGGTGTTTTTAATTTTTTGTGCTGTTGGCGCCTCATGTATGTTGTCATATTTTAGTTAAGTTAAGGTAACTGAGTGGCCACCTATTGGGAAATAGCTGCTCATTCGGCTTACTAAATGTATTCATAATCTTAGTACCTTATTGTTAGTTTGGTTTTTTCCCGCCTCGGTTTTTCGAGTGGGAATTTTTTTCTGATTGCGCCTTTTCCTGATCTTTGCCTACTTGTACCTTTGTATATTCCCTGTATGATGAAGTGCGATGGTCATGCAAACTTGAGGCGGTGTTTTTGACAAGTACACATCTGATCAGGGAATCTGAGGTGATTGACCAAGGTTTAGGTGACGGATAGCAAACTAAACAAATTGAGTTTCTTAGCAAGTATTATCTTGGCTTGAATTTTTTTTTTGTTTTCTTGCCGTAACTGTACATTGGTCCATGGGAGATGGCCTGATTGCGTACGTTGTCTCAGCAGTAACGTCTATAAGTATAGTTGCGTCGAATTTGTGTTTGAAATAACGTCGTCATCACGTAAACGTTGCGTCGTTGGTAAATTAAGGCATGAGCAATAGACGTACATGTAGTTGTGTATTACGTTATTAGTGACGTTACGTTCTCCGAGTTATACAAGTGGGTCGTCTTGCTATTGCATTGTTATTTTGCAAGTTATTTATGTGTTTGTGCATCATGTACGTCAATGTGTGACGTCATTTACGGTCTGCAAGAGCGTTACTTAAGGTAAGAACGTCAAGATCGTGGAAATACTTGTAATTCAGCGTTTTAGTTGCATTAGTATTTTGTATTTGTATATCATTAGTGTTCATCAGCATTTCGTTACGATAGCGTGAGAATTTAAGCTCATCGTCATGGAGCAGATACGACAAATAGGTATTGAGGTCGGTTTTGAATGCGAAGACTTGCAGCGATTTGTTAAAGAGCATGATGCATTCCAAAGGAATGAGCGCGAAGCAGAAAGAGAGTTAGAAAAGGAAAGGGTCGCGGTCGAAAAGGACAAGCAAGAATTAGCGAAGGATAAAGAGATTGAATTAGCGAAGTTAGCGTATGAACGCGAGGTTGAGCTAGCTAGGGTAGCGCAGCAAACTAGGGACTCGGAAGCTGAAGCGGCTAGGATTAAAGCGGAGCGAGAAGTCGAATTGGCGCGAACTTGAGATTGGTAAAATGAAGGCAGAGAAGGCGGCATATGCGCGAAATCCTAAGTTACCATATTTTGAGGAAGGAAAAGATAAGATGGATACTAGTATTTGGCAAGGTTTGAGAAGTACGCGATAGCAAATAAATGGGACCAGCCTTCATGGTCCACTTATTTAAGCGCGTTACTTAAAGGTAGGGCACTTAAGGTTTACGACAGGATGGTAGTTGATGGTGCCTCAGATTATTAGAAGTTAAAAACTGCGTTGTTGAAGAATTTTGACATGACAGAACGTGGGTTTAGGAAGAAATTTCGGTATGAGAAGCCCGAAAGGTCAGAGACCTTTGTGCAATTTAGTAGTAGATTGCGCAGACATGTTAATCCATTTGTTCAAATAACTGCCGCAGTTATTTGAACAAATGGATTAACATGGCTAAGATTGAGGAATCTTTTGAAGCCATTTGTGATTTCATGACCCATGATCAGTTTCTCGAATCATGCAGTCGAGAGCTGTACGTAGATAGATAAGAAAACCGATGATAAGATTGAAAGCATTTATCAAAGTAAGGCCTATAACTTGGATAGTTCAGGCATAGGAAATAAGGAAGGAGTTTGTTACTTTCTTTAGTCACGGTTACCTACGGCGCGAGGTACGGTAAATGGTTAGGAAGTAATCACGATGCAAGACACAGGGTGTACAGGGTGTATAATTCGTAGGAGTTTAGTTTCAGAGGATCAGTTATTAGAGACAGAATCTGATGTAACTGTGATCGATGAAACTACTCAGAGATATTCACTGGCAATGATTGATATTAATTGTCCATTTTTTACTGGACGGACTGAGGCTATTTGTATGGATGATACGCTGTATGACGTAGTGATTGGCAATATTGATGGATCGAAACTTCCAGATAATTATGTCACACTTTTGTGTTGCAGCTGAAACTCGGTCTCAGGCAAAGCAGAGTGAGAAGAATTATAGGACACTTAAGGTTCCCGATCAGATTATTAATGAAGGTAAAGAGGAGTTTACAAAGGCTCAGGCTACTGATGCAAACTTGGAAAGCATAAGACGGAGGGTAGAGAGTTATTTTGGCCTGGTATTTGTGGGGATGTGGCTTGGTTTTGTAAATCTTGCGGCATTTGTCAAAGGACAATTCAGAAAGGCAGGGTTACTAAGGTTCCTTTGAGAAAATTACCGTTAATCGACACACCGTTCAAACGCGTTGCAGTGGACATAGTCGGTCCGATTGAGCCACGATCGGAGCAAAATAATAGATACATTCTGACAATGATCGATTACGCGACACGGTTCCCGGAAGCGGTGCCTTTACCAGGCAAGAAAAGGAGCGTGTAGCCGAAACATTAGTTCATATGTTTAGTAAGCAGGCTGTTATAGTTGCAGCAGTTTACGACAACGCCGTACCATTCGATGTGTAATGGGCTTGTGGAACGTTTCCACGCCACGTTAAAGAAAATGTTACGTAGGATGTGCGCGGAACGGCCGAAAGACTGGGATAAGTATCTCCCAGCTCTGTTGTTTGCAATTAGGGAAGTACCGCAGGAGTAATTAGGGTTCGCTCCATTTGAGCTACTATATGGACGTAGTGGCCGAAGTCCCATGGCAGTACTAAGAGAATAATGGGCAAGTGAAGTTAATGACGAGCAAGTTCTTTCTACATATCAGTACGTGATTGAACTGAGAGAGCGGTTAGAGCAGACGTGTAAGTTAGCGCATGAAAATGCAGATCAAGCAAAAGGAGTATTATGAAAAAAGTGCTAGGTCGCGTATTTTGATGTCGGAGATAAGGTTTTATTGTTACTTCCAACAGACAGTAACAAGCTGTTATTTCAATGGAAGGGTCCGTATGACGTTGTTGAAGTAGTTGATAGGATGTACTATAAAGTTGACGTCGATGGCATTGTTAATACGTACCATGCTAACATGCTCAAACTGTATGTGGATCGTCAAAACCTGACGTCATATTGTTTAATGTCCGCTGAAGCAAACTTAACTGTCGATGAAGAGGTCGAAAATAAGGAATTTAGTATTGATTTCCGTTGGCTAAGCAGCCGGAATCGGTCAATGATGTGAGCATTTGCGAGACGTTAACGTCAGAACAACGTGATGACGTAAAGACGTGAATAGAGCAGTACTCGGACATGTTTACGAGTTTACCCGGTCGTACTGATCAAATTGAACACAATAATAAGCTCTGAACGTCAGAGCCGATTCGGTCAAAAGGTTATCCTATTCCTAAGACACGTGACGTGATGGAGACAGAAATTAAGGAAATGCTAGACCTAGACGTAATTGAGCGATCAGTCTCTCCTTTTTCTTCCCTGGTGGTCCTTGTGCCCAAAAAGGACGGAACAGAACGGTTCTGCATTGATTTCCGTAAGCTGAACAAAGTTACGGAGTTCGATGCAGAACCAATGCCAGATATGGAAGAGGTTATCAATAGGATGTCCCGGCACAAGTACTATACGAAGATGGACCTTTGTAAGTCCCCCACTCCGAAGATTATAAGGTTTTGACAGCTTTTGAAACTCCCAAGGGCTTGTTTCAATTTAAGACCATGCCATTTGGGTTAGTAAATTCGGGAGCGACTTTTTGCAGGCTGATAAGACAAATCTTGGCCAATACCTCGAATGTAGACAGTTTTGTCGACGACATGTGGATCTTTAATGAAACTTGGCAGGACCACATGACGTCATTACGTCAGGTCCTTGATAGGTTCCGGTCAGCAAAATTAACGGCAAAACCTTCCAAATGTATGATTGGGTATGGAAGTATTGAGTGCCTCGGTCATAGCATCATAGGACAAACGGTGCGACCACAGGAGGACAAGATACAGGCCATTAGGGATGCGTCCCATCCCCTCACAAAACGACAGATGAAGTCGTTCCTTGGATTGGCGGGTTTTTACCGTCGTTTCATTCCATTTTTTTCCTCCATTGCCTCCCCTCTAACGGACTTAACTAAGAAGGATAGACCAAATTCTATCAAGGATTGGCAAGTCCATCATGAGAAAGCATTCCAGACTCTCAAAATTAGGCTTACATCTATTCCTATTCTTCGTCTGCCTATTTTCTATGAGGGACATCCGTTTATTCTAAGAACAGATGCTTCGGACGTTTGAATCGGGGCGGTTTTGCTCCAGGAGTTTGTAGGTGAAGGGCGTCTTCCCATCGCCTATGCTAGTAAGAAATTACTACCCAGGGAAAAGAACTACTCCGTGATTGAAAAGGAGTGTTTTGCTATCATTTGGGGTATTGAGAAATTCCGCAAGTACCTGTACTGAGTAGAGTTTCTACTTTAGACTGACCATAAGCCCTTGTCCCATTTGCAGACAGCTAAGGTTCTCAATCCCAGAATCATGCGATGGGCAATGAAATTGCAACCATATAGGTTTAGGATAATTGCTATCCGCGGCCAAGATAACTTTGGGGCTGATTACCTTTGTCGATATGCTGATGACAGTTTAGGCGTCGTACATATGCTGTGTATATAATACTTTTAGCTAGAAACATCTGGTTTTACTAACATTCCGTATGCAACAGAAAAAGCATGCTCTGCATGTTTTTTCTCCCTAAGAGGAAAAAGGTACAAGTAGGCAAATATCAGGAAAAGGCGCAATCAGAAAAAGATTCCCACTCCAAAAACCGAGGTGGGAAAAAAAACCAAACTAACAATCAGGTACTTATACCATGAAAACATTTCGTAAGCAGCTATTTTCCCAATAGGTGGCCACTCAGTTACCTTAACTTAACTAAAAATATGAAAACATACATAAGGCGCCAACAGCACAAAATATTTCAAACACCAAGACACAAAACAAAAAGAACCACCACAGTACTTATACCATGAAAACATTTAGTAAGCCGAATGAACAGCTATTTTCCCAATAGGTGGCCACTCAGTTACCTTAACTTAACTAAAAATATGAAAACATACATAAGGCGCCAACAGCACAAAATATTTCAAACACCAAGACACAGAACAAAAAGAACCACAAAGCCTTTCTGTCATTACATGCCAAATAAAGTGAACCATAGTTTTTAATGCCCTTTTGAAGGTCCATTCTATCAAATCCAGAAGTTTTTCTTTAATTAGATTATGTGGTAAAGTTGTATACAGAGTAAGTAAATTAATGGTAGTTTTAACGAGAAGACTAAATGCATTTAATCACTCATCATTTTGTGTATAGTGTGGCAATGTCTTGCAGAAACCTGTCTTTATTAGGGAAGAGATAGGCTTATGTCAGTCTGCGCATGAGTGCAGCAGGATATGGGTTTGCCTCTTGTCTAAAGCACATGTTAATGGTGTGCGTTTTTGCGTATGTGTGCCTTGCTCGACCGAGCAGTTGACGCATGCGCAGTGTCCTTGAATGCCGGGAATATGACTGGGTTTCTTCGTGACAGATAATGTTTGATGTAATTGTAAGGTGTGTTATTCGTGAATTTTAGGCACACTGGTTGACGTCAGAGCCATGAGGGCAATACCCACCGTTCAGGGTCCCCAGACGAGCCTAGCAGAGGCGGGCCGGGAAGCATACACTAAGGGAACGGGCCAGATCAGCGACAGGGTCGTTATACGATGTCGGTAACGGTCGACGGGGTCGCCGTTAGAATCGCGTACGCGTGAAATTAAATAAATATAGACTCGATAGTGTAAAGCTTTAGACACATGACGATGTGATCCTATGGTCACGTGAGTCCAGTCCCGGGTACAACGACGACGGTTGTTACGTGGACAATTTAAAAGGCCTAACTTATTAGAAAGTGCACGTATTTTTTTAACTTGGTGAAATAGTGCTAATTAGTTGATATCGCTGCAGCAGCGACACAATTTGTATGAATTTGTGTCCATGCACAGCGAAATGAACTGATTTGTTGTTTGTACTTCTTGTTTATTGTATCATTGTTTTGTATATCTTGTTATTGTGCATTATGTAAATATACTTAACACTTAAAGTAATTTTACACTTTTCATTCCTAAATAAATCTTCATTCGTTTTGAATTGTGACAAAGCATCTATTGGAGTGTGTCTCCAACACGCGTCTGAGCATAATGCATGTAAAACGGCCGATATAACTTTATCGACTTGCGAGTTATCTGTGCTTTCATTAAAAACACAAAATTGGCATTTTCGTACCAAATCAAAGGGAGACAGAAGG
The DNA here is from genome assembly GCA_964017185.1 of Rugalucina vietnamica. Classification (NCBI taxonomy): domain Eukaryota; kingdom Metazoa; phylum Mollusca; class Bivalvia; order Lucinida; family Lucinidae; genus Rugalucina; species Rugalucina vietnamica. The sequence goes on along the minus strand of OZ024874.1, from coordinate 63,630,733 downwards.
TTTGAACATGCTGTGTCAAGAACCACTTATTGTCCGTCAAAAATACTGCTAAACATTTTCGCTCCGACATTTGGTTAGGTTTTTGCAGGCTGTTAAAATTGCTTTGCATCGAAATTATCTCCCTTTGAAATAAACCAATAGTAAACTTAAACCATTTCTGAAAGCTTTTCCTTTAATTGTATCGAACCTTTTCATTGCGAATCGTTGGGGCCTCAATTGAAATGTGTGGCAACACTGGCTGGTGAAAAAAATCCCGCCGGTTCAAAAGAAAAATGACAATCAATTTGTAATGGGAATTTCCATTTAAACCATTGTTAATGTCTCAAAAAGGGCTTTGGACCTGAAAACACCACTCCAGTGTGTTGTTCGAGCAGGAAAATTCGAGTTAATTTGAACTTAAATAAGCAATACAATAACATCTCTTAAAGACTTGGTCTTCAAACTTTAAAGTTTTTAATTCTTATAAATACAGTAACACTTCAAAAGTGATGTGATTTAGAAAAAAAAAAAAAAAAACGTTATTTTGACCCCTTTCATGTTTTGTAGGGACGTGCGGCAGCATTCTGTCAATTCTGAGCCTTCAAATTTTACTCACCTCGTGTGTGATTGATAGGACTGAAATACATATCAAACACTTTATAAATATTATACACCTATACCCGAAAACACTACCAACAAAAACAGTGTAAAGTTACTTTTGGCTTCGAGTATACATCATATGAATAGTTCTAACCTTGTTAGAATTATGTTGTGAACTACCCTACTTTGAGAGACATATACCTGACCAACCAGAAATCACCCTCCTCCGTCCTGGCTGCACAAGAACATCCGGGCAACCTTTTTTTTTTCTGTGTAACATTCCCTTATATAAGCAAATTAAATTTAGCAATTTTCGTAACATTTATCAGTCTCTGTACATTATGAATAAAATAAAAGTCATTTTTTGGAATATGGTCGTAAGTGGTAACCTTTCTGCAAGAACTTGCAAGCGAAACATTTTGAAAAAAATCAAACCTTACGGCGATACTGACGTGACGTTACAATTTAAGACACATGATCAAAACTTGCAGGTCTCCTTAAAGTGGGATACCAAAATCATGCTTAAGCAACTGTTTAGTCATCAAAATAAAAGGAAAATATTTAAAACGTTTGGAAACAAAATTTTATCGCCGAGAAATAAAGATCGTAAGTTTTTGAATTTGACGTTTTTTTCTTTTGCTCCAACATTATCGCCTTACATTCCCGTTTCTTATTGGAATTTCCCAAAACTCGGCAACGATTTTAAATGTCTGATGCATACAGATATGTTAAAATAAAGAGAGTTTGCAAAATTCCCTATCTTGGGTTCATAACGTGAGCTTAAGTAATGAGTTTAACGTCAGCGTTATCTCACTAGTTTGACGCGTTATGATTCTGGAACTTTCAAGTGTTACTGACAATGGTATTGGCTACATTTGGTTTTATTCGTCTTGTTTTGTTTTTATGAAATCCATGGAAACCAAGTAACCCGAAATTGAGGCAATTTTGACCTGGCGGCGCGTTGACGTCGTTTTTTGGCAGGTTAAGTTTGTACCGAAAAAGCCCAATCTCATTTGTCACAAAACCAACAACGTTCATAAAGAAGGGGTGAAAAGGATGGGCATAATGGACTTAACAAAAGTCAGCTGTTTGCATTGTGTCCAATGGTTGTGAATTTTGCATTCGCATTCTGAATTTCTTCGTTGTTCTAACAATCTCTTTAAAGTTAGGCGTTTTTAAATTCATCGTATCATGTGCCTAAGATAATGTTCTTGTCATTTAAATCAAAGAAATGTCCAAAATTGCTCTATGGTGATCAAAAACATATTTAACATCATTGCTAAATTTATTTTGCATAGTATATTTGAAATGTACGCCAGTGCTTTATTTATCACATGGAAAATGTATGCTTGTTATTTATATAATACTCTATAATGATAAAAAAAGTTTATTTCTCCTTTTTAATTGTCCATTCCTGTATCCATCGCCAAAAACAGCTCCGATGGAGCTGAGTGAGTCTGTAATAAATCTCAGAAAATATCAGCTTTTATCATCATTATCAGTAGACTGTGAAAAGAGCAATTAACAGTCTCCAGATGTCCGATAACTATCATCTAATTCTTGACACAAACAGGTGGTCACTATCTTTTTCTCACTGCTACAAGAAAGCAATTATCTTCTTTACAAGAATTTATTGTGACAAGCTAAATGATTAAGAAAACAACAGCAAAAACTCTGACAACTGGCGATGGAAATAGAAGTGTGTCGGTTATGTAGCGCTTACACTATGTTCCCGGCGGTAACGGCAGCCACTTTTCAGACCACCGTGATCAAAACGGGATAAACGTAAGGCAACGCAGGGAAACGGGATAGGCAAACGTAGCTGGCCGTAATAACCATGGACACCGTGGCAATGTTTTTGAATGATTAAAAATTTGCCACTGCAATCACAACGGAAATGATAAACGTTATGGGTCGTGATAAAACGGGCTGAACGTAACACACCGTGACACTACGTAACAGTACGTAGCGAAACTTGGAGGCGGTACGTAGTGCAACGGGGAGCTAATGAATATCCCGGCAAGTTACGGATCTTCCACGTTCAGCTGCATTTGATCACGGTCGTCTCAGATCTCGTCCCGTTTCCTGCGGAATACTCAACGCGTTTTGTTGAGTTAAGCCACTGTGTGTTACGGTCTTTGACGGTGTGGACTCCGTTCTACTACGTTTGTAATCATTACGAAAACTTGTCCATGCAATAAACAGAGATTTTTTTAGCTTTAAAAATTGAAAATTTTCAGCTGAAAAATTTTGATATTTTTAATAAATTAGCTCAAAACATACATTGTGGGTACACGTTAGAACCGCCTCGGCGAGGCGGTTCTAACGAGTACCCACAATGTATGTTTTGGATCAAAGTTAAGAAAATTAGGCATACCCCTACAAACCCCAGATTTTATGAAAGTTACATGTCAAAGTAAGGATGCATCATGGTTTAAGCAGTATTTCGCTCGGCCTGCCCTTCAATTTGAAAATCGCTGTATGCACGGCAACATATGAAGACAATGCGCGCCAACATATGTAGACAATGCACGGCAACATACGTAGACAATGCGCGGCAACATAGGTAACCAATGCCCGGCAACATATGTAAACAATGCGCGGCAACATATGAAGACAATGCGCGGCAACATATGTAGACAATGCGCGGCAACATATGTAGACAATGCACGGCAACATATGTAAAAAATGCATGGCAACATATGTAGACAATGCGCGGCAACATAGGTAACCAATGCACGACAACATATGTAAACAATGCGCGGCAACATATGTAGAAAATGCGCGGCAACAAATGTAGACAATGCGCGGCAACATATGTAGACAATGCGCGGCAACATATGTAGACAATGCGCGGCAACATATGTAGACAATGCACGGCAACATATGTAGACAATGCGCGGCAACATATGTAAACAATGCGCGGCAACATATGTAGACAATGCGCGGCAACATAGGTAACAAATGCACGACAACATATGTAAACAATGCGCGGCAACATATGTAGACAATGCGCGGCAACATATGTAGACAATGCGCGGCAACATATGTAGACAATGCACGGCAACATATGTAGACAATGCGCGGCAACATAGGTAACCAATGCCCGGCAACATATGTAAACAATGCGCGGCAACATATGAAGACAATGCGCGGCAACATATGTAGACAATGCGCGGCAACATATGTAGACAATGCACGGCAACATATGTAAAAAATGCGCGGCAACATATGTAGACAATGCGCGGCAACATAGGTAACCAATGCACGACAACATATGTAAACAATGCGCGGCAACATATGTAGACAATGCGCGGCAACAAATGTAGACAATGCGCGGCAACATATGTAAACAATGCGCGGCAACATATGTAGACAATGCGCGGCAACATATGTAGACAATGCACGGCAACATATGTAGACAATGCACGGCAACATATGTAAACAATGCGCGGCAACATATGTAGATAATGCGCGGCAACATAGGTAAGCAATGCACGACAACATATGTAAACAATGCGCGGCAACATATGTAGACAATGCGCGGCAACATATGTAGACAATGCGCGGCAACATATGTAGACAATGCACGGCAACATATGTAGACAATGCGCGGCAACATATGTAGACAATGCGCGGCAACATATGTAGACAATGCGCGGCAACATATGTAGACAATGCGCGGCAACATATGTAGACAATGCGCGGCAACATATGTAGACAATGCGCGACAACACATGTAGACAATGCACGGCAACATATGTAGACAATGCGCGGCAACATATGTAGACAATGCGCGGCAACATATGTAGACAATGCACGGCAACATATGTAGACAATGCGCGGCAACATAATTATGTGTCGCCGGGGACAGAATATCCGCAACTCGTCACATTGCCGAGCCTTCTTGGCAGATTTGTTGTACAGATCATGGAAACGCAGTGTATTCGTATTTTTCTCTTTTTCTTTTTATCTTAACTCATGGTTATTTAATATATAAATGGTTTACTATATAATATATAATATTTAATATATAAATATATAATATTTAATATATCAATGGTAATCGATGGTGTAAACGAGAGGGTGTTGAGGATAATGCTCTTAAAGAATGGAAAAGAAGTATCTTCACTATCGTGGATAAACGTATTAAGTTTTATTCACAAAATACTAATCTTTTACCTCCTAAACCCAAATAGTCATTTAGGCATTTGAAGCAAGGTATCCAAGAATTTCATATAAAGTATGTCTTGGTTCCGGCAGACAAAGCTGCAAACAATGTTGTTGTCGTTTGTAGGCTTCACTACGTTAACACCTTAAAACAGGAGCTTGATGGTACCAGGGCTTATCTGGAGACAGATACTGATGAAGTGTCTGTAGTTAATGCCCACTTAAACGATTTACCTGTTAAAGTTTTGTGTTTGTGTCAATGAAGGTCAAGACAATTTTCCTACGATGTATTGGTTATCTAAGCTTCACAAAAGACCATACAAAGCTAGATTTATTGCAAATTCTAGCTCTTGTACTACCACTGAACTTTCTAAATTATTAACTTCCTGTCTTACTGCTATCAAATCTCATGTTATAAGATACTGTGAGACAGTGTATGAAACTTCAAATAAAAATTGGTTTTGGTCAATAAAAATTCTGGTGAGGTGCTCAGTAAATTGAAGTGTAGAGGGTTCCGTGCGACAAGCTTATCCACGTATGATTTTTCTACTCTGTATACAAGTGAACATTACCACATAATCTAATAAAAGAAAAACTTCTGGATTTGATAGAGTGGACCTTCAAAAGGGCATTAAAAACTATGGTTCACTTTATTTGGCAATTTGGCATGTAATGACAGAAAGGCTTTTTTCACTTCCTCTGACCAAAGTCGGTATACACTTTGGTCATGTCAGAATGTGTGCGACGCCTTGTCCTATCTCCTTGATAATGTTTATATTAGATTTGGGACCAAGTTATACTAGACAATTGTTGGAATTCCGATGGGTACAAATTGCGCACCTCTCGTAGCTGATTTATTTTTATACTGCTACGAAAGAGATTTCATGGATTCTCTTAAACATGATAATCAAGCTGGTGTTATCGAGGCTTTTAATTCCACATCTAGGTACCTCGATGACCTTTTGAACATTGACAACCCTTATTTTGAAGGTATGGTCAATCAAATTTATCCACCTGAACTTCAGTTGAACAAAGCCAATATCTCAGATACCGAAGCCCCCTTTTTAGATCTACGTCTTTCTGTTGCAAATGGATTTGTTTCTTCTAAAATTAATGATACGCGCGATGACTTTGATTTTGATATAGTAAATTTTCCTATCTTGGATGGTGACGTTCCTCGTCGTGCTTCTTATGGTGTTTACATTTCGCAACTTATTAGGTTTGCTAGAGTCTGCAATCATGTTACAGACTTCAACGCTCGAAATAAATATTTAACGGCAAAACTTCTCCAACAGGGCTATCGGTATCATAAACTTCGAAAAACCTTTTCTAAATTTTATCGTAGACACTATGAATTGATTTCCAAATATAATGTTGGATTAAAGACGCTTTTAAGTGAGGGCCTTTCGGAACCTGAATTTTATGGTGACTTAGTTTACAAATTTAAGAAACTTATAGGAATTAATGATTTTTCTTTTCAGTTCAGAAAAATCATAACACGTTACAGACGTATAGGTTATAACTTGAATGTTATGCGACAGTCTGCATGCTTAGTTTTTAACCCAATCATGGTTGATAACTATGCTGCCTTCTTTAATTGCAAGCCGATGGATCGGGCGTCAGACTCTGTGATGGCCCCGACTTAAAGCTATTCATTTTAGTTGGTTGGGGCCGGAGTTTCTTGTCTGTTGCTTGGCCCACCGGGGTTCAACTGGTGTTTTTCTTTTGCTCTGGAGTTAGTAGGTTATTCGGCACCCAGGGATCTCCATCGTCGGGCAGCTTACTCAATCTGTGAGTCCTTGTTTTTGATTCATCAGGATGTTTATCATGATTTATTTGTTTGTTCTTGATGATTCATTGACTAGTTAAAGATTCACCACGAGGACCGAAGAACTAACTAAATGTTATGAACCACTGCAGAAGCTGAGGGTGAGGTTAGGTACCTGTAAAACCGGTTTAAGCCCGCCAGTAACTTTGTGTTACTGATCGTTCCAAGGCGATACTTCTGTGGTGGTTCTTTTTGTTTTATGTCTTGGTGTTTTAATTTTTTTTGTGCTGTTGGCGCCTTATGTATGTTTTCATATTTTTAATTAAGTTAAAGTAACTGAGTTGCCACCTATTGGAAAAATAGCTGCTCATTCGGTTACGATATGTTTCATGGTATAAGTGCCTGATTGTTAGTTTGGTTTTTCCCACCTCGGTTTTTGGAGTGGGAATCTCTTTCTGATTGCGCCTTTTCCTGATCTTTGCCTACGTGTACCTTTTTAAATTAAACTGAGCAGGAAAAACGAAGATTGTCATTTTATATATACATATACACATGAACAAAAAAGAGAACATCCTATTTCTAAGTGCCGTTTAAATTTTCGTTTGGGATAAAAAAAAATCAAACACTATTGGTAACTTATCATTTCGCCTACTACGTGAAATATCGACCATCGTGAAGTAAACATTAAAGATTTGCTTTTACGCTGGAAACATTAAAAGCAATTTAGTAAAATTCCATTAATTTACAACTATGGGCCTAGGAGACACAAAATCTGTGGTAGGTTAGTATTGGGAATTTGAAGCTAGTACCATTGAAGGAATATACAATGAGCACATAATGTTCGGAATTATTCATGTTTTCCGTGAGCATTGGCCATGTATCAGGTGACCCTATCATGGGTTGTATAGGAAGATTTCGTAATCATCTACTGCCAAAACTGGAAGATGATAATTTCTCGAATAGAAAAATACCAAGTGTATACTTTGATGTAATTGAGTTCCATGAAATCGTTCATACGTTTTCTATACACATTTACCGGCATTTAATCATCTTCGCAAGTCAAGGGTACTAAGTCCACTTCGTTCCTAACGAAGTGGACTTAGTACCTTTGGCTTGCGTAGATGGCATTTAATTTGGTAATTGTTCTTCAGAGCTAAGGGGCCATTGCGTAATTTGCCGGAGTTTGCACGTACCTTCAACTGCCCAGCTAACAGCTTTATGAACCCAGACAAACGGTGTACCATCTACTAACACCTAGACCAACACTGTGTTATTTACCTACAATGAGACCAACATTGTGTAATCTACCTACAATGTGCTACATGTATCTACCAACATTATGTTATATACCAACATTGTGTTATCTACCTACAATGTGTTATCTACCAACATCATATTACATACCAACATTGTGTTATCTACCTACAATGTGTTGTCTACCAACATTATGTTATATACCAACATTGTGTTATATACCAGCATTGTGTTATCTACCAACATTGTGTTGTGCACCAACATTGTGTTATCACCACTTATTATGTTATCTACACAAATCGTTATCTGCCAAAATTGTTTTACACATTGTACTGTCTGCCAGCATTGTGTTAGCTACCAACATTATGCCCGAAATCTACCCAAACTGTATTTACCAAAAATTGTTACATCTGTCAGCATTGTATCATATGTCAGCATTGTTATTTACCAACATTGACTTTTTCTATCAACATTGTGTTACCTACTGATATTTTGTCAACAAACATTGCTATCGGAAAAAAAACCTTGTTATCTAGCAACATTGTGTCATCTACTAACACTGTGCTATCTACCGATATTGCATTAATTACCAACATTTCGAATCTACCGATAATGTATAATCTAAAACATTGTCATATACCAACGCTGTGGTTTCAACTGAAATTGCATCATCTAAAACATAATTATTTGCCAACATTGTGTAATCTACCAAGATTTTGGTTTGTAATGAAAATTAAAACTGAGATCCTTTAAGAGCAGTGAACACATTAATTAGAAAGTGAATGGGCCATACCGCGGTTTCGACTTCAGTGAGATATTGAGATAAAATTCAGTGAGATATTGGATTATCTACCAATATTATTTTATTTCCAACAGTGTTACTTTCCAACATTTCCCAATATACCATCATTGTTTTTAATTGTGTTATCCACAGAATTGATTTATCCACCAAGTGTGCGGTTTCCACCAACATTGTGTTGTCTACCAGCATTGTGGGAGATAAAGATTCAACAACCTTTTCTGAGTCGGGCTCTCTATAGGTTAGCCACTGGGACTGAGACTTTTGCAATTAGATTTTGAGACTCGTTTCAATTTCAAATGTACCTGGCCATTGCTCATATTTTAACCATATTCTAAAATCCTAGTTTTCATGGAGAACTTTCGGGTACCATTAATAACACTGGATTTGAATTAATGTTTTAAATATACAGACAACAGGTTATGCTGGGACAGTCAGTTATCCTAATTACACAGTTCCTGGACAAGACATCCTTGGGCAGATTACCCGTACAGTTGCATTTTGCTTCCACCACTAACTGACAAAATGCGTTTCTTAAAGGAGAAGAAGGGCCATGAAATGTTTCGAGGCCAAACCTTCACGAAATAAATAACAATGAGACTCGGCCTGTGGTCCACTTCATTAGCTCATCTGATTCACAAGGTGAACTTATACGACTTGAGCTGGCTTCATGTCTGTGCATGCATTTATGGCATAAGCGTTTGTATGTGGTTGTGATTCAGTGAGAGCAGACCATAGACTGTGGAATTAGGATGAGGGTGTTGAGGATAATGCTCTTAAAGAATGGAAAAGAAGTATCATCACTATCGTGGATAAACGTATTAAGTTTTATTCACAAAATACTAATCTTTTACCTCCTAAATCCAAATCGTCATTTAGGCATTTGAAGCAGGGTATCCAAGAATTTCATAGAAAGTATGTCTTGGTTCCGGCAGATAAAGCCGCAAACAATGTTGTTGTCGTTTGTAGGCTTCACTACGTTAACACCTTAAAACAGGAGCTTGATGGTACCATGGCTTATCTGGAGACAGATACTGATGAGGTGTCTGTAGTTAATGCCCACTTAAACGATTTACCTGTTAAGTTTTCTGTTTGTGTCAATGAAGGCCAAGACAAACTTCCTACGATGTATTGGTTACCTAAGCTTCACAAAAGACCATACAAAGCTAGATTTATTGCAAATTCTAGCTCTTGTACTACCACTGAACTTTCTAAATTATTAACTTCCTGTCTTACTGCTATCAAATCTCATGTTATAAGATACTGTGAGACAGTGTATGAAACTTCAAATAAAAATTGGTTTTGGTCAATTAAAAATTCTGGTGAGGTGCTCAGTAAATTGAAGTGTAGAGGGTTCCGTGCGACAAGCTTGTCCACATATGATTTTTCTACTCTGTATACAACATTACCACATAATCTAATAAAAGAAAAACTTCTGGATTTGATAGAGTGGACCTTCAAAAGGGCATTAAAAAACTATGGTTCACTTTATTTGGCATGTAATGACAGAAAGGCTTTTTTCACTTCCTCTGACCAAAGTCGGTATACACTTTGGTCATGTCAGAATGTATGCGATGCCTTATCCTATCTCCTTGATAATATTTATATTAGATTTGGGACCAAGTTGTACAGACAAATTGTTGGAATTCCGATGGGTACAAATTGCGCACCTCTCGTAGCTGATTTATTTTTATACTGCTACGAAAGAGATTTCATGAATTCTCTTAACCATGATAATCAAGCTGATGTTATCGAGGCTTTTAATTCCACATCTAGGTACCTCGATGACCTTTTGAACATTGACAACCCTTATTTTGAAGGTATGGTCAATCAAATTTATCCACCTGAACTTCAGTTGAACAAAGCCAATATCACAGATACTGAAGCCCCCTTTTTAGATCTACATCTTTCTGTTGCAAATGGAATTGTTTCTTCTAAAATTTATGATAAGCGCGATGACTTTGATTTTGATATAGTAAATTTTCCTTTTTTGGATGGTGACGTTCCTCGTCGTGCTTCTTATGGCGTATACATTTCGCAACTTATTAGGTTTGCTAGAGTCTGCAATCATGTTGCAGACTTCAACGCTCGAAATAAATGTTTAACGGCAAAACTTCTCCAACAGGGCTATCGGTATCATAAACTTCGAAACACATTTTCTAAATTTTATCGTAGACACTATGAATTGATTTCCAAATATAATGTTGGGTTAAAGACGCTTTTACGTGAGGGCCTTTCGGAACCTGAATTTTATGGTGACTTGGTTTACAAATTTAAGAAACTTAAAGGAATTAATGATTTTTCTTTTCAGTTCAGAAAAATCATAACACGTTACAGACGTGTAGGTTATAACTTAAATGTTATGCGACAGTCTGCATGCTTAGTTTTTAACCCAATCATGGTTGATAACTATGCTGCCTTCTTTAATTGCACGCCGGTGGGTCGGGCGTCAGACTCTATGATGGCCCCGACATAAAGCTATTCATTTTAGTTGGTTGGGGCCGGAGCTTCTTGTTTGTGCTTGGCCCACCGGGGTCCAACTGGTGTTTTTCTTTTGCTCCGGAGTTAGTAGGTTATTCGGCGCCCAGGGATCTCCATCGTCAGGCAGCTTACTCAGTCTGTGAGTCCTGGTTTTTGATTCATCAGGATGTTTATCATGATTTATTTGTTTGTTCTTGATGATTCATTGACTAGTTAGAGATTCACCACGAGGACCAAATAACTAACTAAATGTTATGAACCACTGCAGAAGCTGAGGGTGAGGTTATGGCCATGTAAAACCGGTTTAAGCCCGCCAGTAACTTTGTGTTACTGATCGTTCCAAGTCGATACTTCTGTGGTGGTTCTTTTTGTTTTATGTCTTGGTGTATAACATTTTTTGTGCTGTTGGCGCCTTATGTATGTTTTCATATTTTTAGTTAAGTTAAGGTAACTGAGTGGCCACCTATTGGGAAAATAGCTGCTCATTCGGCTTACGATATGTTTCATGGTATAAGTACCTGATTGTTAGTTTGGTTTTTTCCCACCTCGGTTTTTGGATTGGGAATCTTTTTCTGATTGCGCCTTTTCCTGATCTTTGCCTACTTGTACCTTTTTAGTTATCATTGGGTGATTGTGGTGTTTTAAATTTGGATTTCAACTTCTCGCTTGCTCTTGAAATTTTTAAACTTGTTGGTTCTCGGTTGAGCAATATTTGCCCTTTGGGCTACTTGTGATGTACAGGTTGAGCTACCACATGGTTGTATATTAAAAGATTCTGACCGTGCCGGTTACTCACGTGCTTGATTTTTGTAAACAATTAAAAAGGGATACCTACTTGCTTTAGACACTTCCAGTGCCACGTGAAACACGAGGGCATGTCATGTTTACCATAATAAAATATAATTGCTGAAAGCATACCAATCTCAAACAGTACGGTCAACAAAAGAAATGCGCCTCCTCATGAGAAAGCCAACAATTTGTATGGGCGAAAACAAAGACGCAGATCAGCTTCGCGGTAACCGCGAAGCTGATCAGGGCCTTTGTTCTCGCTACTCGGAAAGTACAATCCCTCTTCTTCTTCAATAAAAAAAAATCAAGCTTCTAGCTGTCAAATGTGCTTGTACAGCCTCGTTTGTGTAGGACCTGTTCCGATCCCACATTGTTGGTTTTCCCACGAGGTGGCTCAAATGTATGTCTAAGGTAAACCGGCAAGTAATTGAGTCAATATATATTTTTGCAACCTTTTCAAGACGTTAGTTGTTAAAAATTCAATCCTCTCAAATAGGAAAGTGACATTAATAAACACGTTTATGGATCTGTCCTCGGTGTAGAACACTATTCAGTGACCCTTAAAAGATATCTAATTTGCATATTCATGAATTTTAATGAAAACATTAAAAATTACAGAAAATCGTTAAAAATCCATAAACAAACTAATCTGAGGTCGAAACTATCATTGTGACACTTTGTTATTGAACCAATAATATCATATGACAAATTTATTGACGTCATGGGCCAAACTGACAATTATCTTATTTGCATATTCATGAATATTAATAAAAAATGTCGAAAATCGAGGAAAAATTAACTAAAGCAATATCAAGGTTTTGGATGGGTTATAATATCTATCTTGTATCCCTGAAACCAATGTTCATGGCTGCCAGTGAAGTCAGAAGGACCCTCAAAATGCCATAAAATATTGCCCTCAACAATGAACACATTTGCATGATGTAAAATTATATAGTTTCCACACACACACTTATTGTGATTCTAAAGAATAGGGTGTAGTCACAAAAAGGTTCATATACGAACAACAGCATGCTATAGAATACTTATCGGTTTGGTAGTGATGCATTGACTGAACAATTTAACCTTGATACCTATTATTCAAATCATTGATTTTGCTTATTCATGAAAATAAATGAAATACACAAGAAATCAGAGAAAAATGTTGGATAAAACAGGGGGTATATATACTGTAACAAATCACTTAAATCAGAGCTGTAACAAACCCAGGATGCTAAAATAACTATCAAAAGAATGTTATGACAATGTTCTATGACCCGTAAGTCTCATATAAGAATGATATTATTTTCAATTTCATGAATTTTAATAAACTTCATAAATAGGAATGAAAAAGTGGAAAACCTAAATAACGGTGTGTATCTCGGCAACCAAAAACCCTAACATGCTGAAAATGGCATGAAATGATTGTCAGTGCATATGTATATCATCCTGTACTATAATATGTAAGTCGTTTGATTTTTTGTATTATGAATATTAACAAAACCTTTCGAATTTAGAGGAAATTACGGAAAAAATAAGGCAGTACACATAGAAAATCACATGTATCTTGGCTACTGACTGACCTAGAGAGCTATAATTGGTATCAAATGATTGCTAGGACAATTTCCTTTAACTATATAATTTGATATTTAAATCATCAGCTACTTCTACTGGAAGGATATTAATAAGAAGTGAAAAATCAATGAAAAATGAAGGGGGTATACAAACAAAATTGCTTATATTTCGACTTCCAATGGCTGTAGAGAACTCTGAATGGCATCAATAAATAGCTAGGACAATACTGTATTGTCATGTATTCAGATAAACAAGGTACACTTGCTGGCAACCAGGATTCAATTAAAGTTGTTAGAGCACAAGCTTCAATTTTCTGTTAATACGTATTACACTTTTTCGAACATTTTATTCAGTATTTACAAAAAAATTAAAAAAGTATGGTTAGGCTTTCAGACTGCATGAGAATATTGCACCATCCTAGCATTCTGTTGGTACCATTTCAGAGCTCTATTGGAATTGGCAGCTGAGATATATGCAATTTTCTTGGTATAGTTATATTTTCTCTTATTCATAGTGATCTCATTAATACCTATACAGCAAATGTCACTGAATATTTATATATAAAATTATATGGTTATAGAAGATTGTCCTAGCAATCATTTGATAACAATTATAGCTCTCTAGGTCTATCAGTAGCCCAAATACATGTGATTTTCTATGTGAACTGCCTTAATTTTTCCGTAATTTTCCTCTAAATTCAAAAGGTTTTGTTGACATTCATAAAATAAAAAAAATGAATGACTTACATATTGTAGTACAGGATGGTATAATATTGCCCTAGCAATTACTAAAATGCCGTTTTCAGCATGTTTGGGCTTTTGGTTGCTCAGATACACATCATTTTTTAGGTTTGTCGGATAAATATTTCCACTCTTTCAATCATACTTATGAAGTTTTCATTCAAATTAATGAAATTGAAAATAAGATCATTCTTATATATGAGACATAAGAGTCTTAGTACATAGCCATAGCATTCGTTTGATAGTTCTTCTAGCATCCCCTGGGTTTGTTACAGCTCTGCTTTAAGTGATTTTGTACGTATAACCCCTATTTCATCCAAGATTTTTCTCCGATGTCTTGTGTCTTTTATTTATTTTCATGAATAAGCAAAATCAATGATTTGAATAATAGTTATAAAGGTTAAATTGCTACGTCCATGCATCATTATAAGACCAATTATAGTAATCTAGAGCAGGCTATTGTTTGTATATGAATACTTTTATGAGTACACCCTAATCTTTAGAATCACACTAGGGGTGGTGTGGATGTAATTTTACATCATGCAAATGTGTTCATTGTTGAGGGCAATATTTTATGGCATTAAAATGGTCCCTCTGACCACACTGGCAGCCATGAAAATTGTTTTTCAGGGATAAAAAAAACTTATAAACCATCCAAAACCTTGCAGTGGCTATGGTTAATCCTTCTTTAATTTTGTACATTTTTATTAACATTCATAAATATGCAAATAAGACAATGTTCATTTAGGCCCATGGCATCAATACATTTGCCATATGCTATTACCGGTCAAGTAACAAAGTGCCACAATTATAGTTTTGACGTCAAAGTAGTTTATTTATTGATTTTTCATGATTTTTCTGTCATGTTTTAATATTTTTATTAAAATTCATGAATATGCAAATTCAAATTTAATATCTTGTATTTCTTACCATATGCAAGAACAATGTCTAAGCTTTAAAATGAGACCAAGTTCAGTGGTCTAGGATAAGTAATAGCTGAGATATAATCTATTTTGTATGCACACCTCCATGCTCAAGAATTGTGTTAATGGTTGCCATGGAAACCATGCATTTTTTCAAACTGCAAACAAGTTTTTCTTTGAGGACAAAAATTATTTGCATTTCTGGGGTCCAAATGGGTCCAAATGGACAATTTGGCACCCAAAATTGTCCTGGGGGTGCAAGGTACAGTGGTGTTATGGCTCAAAACCCACTTTTGCACAGTTCGCGCTGATCACTTGTGATTTTTCGCGGCGAAAACACCGCGAAATTTCACCGGCCAAGGGAAAATTTAGACGTTTAATCGGTTAATTTTTTCGCCGCGAAAATCCGATTTTCGTGGTGAAATTCCGCCGTGTTTCGCGGCGAAATTTGTTTTTTAACGTTTACAACAGGTAAGTTAAAATTTCCTATTTCGCCGCGAAACACGGCGAAAAACCTGTAAATGTTAACATAAAATAATTAATTTTTAATTTAATGACAACACTATGATTCATCTGTTCCATGTATAGATCGTTATTTACGATTAATATGTACGATTATACATGTATAGAAATGAAAAACGTGCATAACGCGACTTTGCCAATGGTTTTTCGTACGTGGTACGATAGCGGAATCATGGATAGACGAAAATAATTATAACGTAATGCGCCAGCTCGTTGAATCTAACTTTGTTGTTTGTTTGTTTGAATAGTTGCTTTTTGTCCTAATCAACAGCAATGGTCATGTCGGGACGCTGCCTCCATTTTATGGGACGTGTTTGAAATATAACGATCCCTATAAGCCAATACTGCTTATATGTATGGATGGTTTTACTTGAAACCATTTTTCCTAGGCAGGCACAGACCTGAGCGGTAAACCAGTAATCAGATGATCAGTCAATAGCTTATAAGTTTTGCCTGGAGGCACAAGCAGCCTATATATTTGTTTAGGTCCTAAAAGGCAGGGGCCAACTAACTTTGTGCCTTGTTTTGTAGCACAAACATTGTCTAAAGGGTAATGCTAAATAAATAGTTAGATTCCTTACTTTCTATTTTGTAAATTTATCTGAACTACGATAACTTATTTTGAGCTCAACCATGTAAAAACGACAATACAAAAAGATGCATATTGACTTTTGGGCACCCTATATGAATGCCAGCATAAGACTAATCGCAATCATATCGATTAATACTATAATGTTATGCTTCGCCTCGGGCCAATACAGCAGACCTCGGACCTGTAACTGGGCCAATACGAAATTACTTGATTAATGAAAATTTTATTAATTAACTTTTCTATTTGAAGTGTGCTCTTTGACAATGCAGGTGACTATTAGACACAAAGATGTACGTGCACAAAAAAATTCTATCAACCATTCTATTCTGCTTTTGTGTTTTTTAGCTCTGAAAGCACATACTTTTTCATTTCGATCAGCTCTAAAAGCACCAACTTTTTCTGATTGCACCTATTTTTCAAAGTTTGAACAGCTCTAAAGGCAACACTCGTATAGTTCTATCAGCCCTACATGCAAAACATTTACAGTTCTTTCAGCTCTATAAATGCCAACTTTTTAAGTTTGACCAGCTCTGTAGGTCGGACTAGGTCCCCTTCTTTTTAACCTTGGGCGGCACGTACATAACCATTTTATATGTGGGTCTCACCACCCCACCCCCCTCCATCCCCGGGAATGCAGCCCACAGCTTGATGATACGAACGAAATTCGTGATAGCGAGTCGACTCTTGGAAGAAGGCCAATGAACATAATAACAATGAATTTCCTGAATAAATAAAAAAAGTTTCAAAAGATGATACAGGCGCTTTTGAGACTTGGCAAGTCGTAGTAAAATTCGTACTTACCTTATGTTTTCATTCAAGAATGACTAGATCTAGATACAAAATAAAACAGAATCGTCGTCTGAATTCCATTTATCCTTTTTATTAGCGATAACTGTTGACGATTATTTCTAATTTTATAAATGCAACTGCTTTTAAAGCACATTAATTTTTTACAAATACAACTGCAGTTTATTAGCGTCGATGCGGAGGAAAACATGGCTGCCATTTTCTTATAAAAAGGAACGTTGAATGACGTCATTTTCATATTGGCCGACTTTTCTCGTATTGGCCCAGTTTTTCTCGTATTGGCCGACTTATTCTGTATTGGCCGAGTTTTTTTTATTCGTATGATGCGGGCTGATTTATTCGTACAAATATCAATATTAATGTAGTTAATTAATAAATTATACTTGCCTTGTAGAAGTACAACTAGCGAAGATCAGTTTAACAGTCAACAGTCCCATGGTGACAACACTTTCAGGGTAATACATATATACCGGTTTTGCTCAAGTACGAAACCCAACGAATATAGGAATCGAACACAGGACATTTCGATTCCGGTCAATTCCTTTAATCCACCACTAGGCTTCTGCGCTCAACTTTGTTCTAATTAATCTAATGCGGCATGCGCTCATATTGCCACGGTGCGTACACGGCCCTTACTGTATTTATGTGTTCAAAAATAAACTGAAAACTTCATATACTGACGTCAGTACTTTGTTTTAAACACAGTATCTTCCCTTTTCTAGTGTATTGCGCCTTGTATACAATGAGGTTTTGTCATTTGATATGCATGTACGTGTTCCAAGCCATCCGTACATGAAGATTTTGGAAGGAACACAACACGCTGTTTAACTCAAAACGGTTAGCAGAAATCTACAATTTCGACACAATTTTGTACATGTACGTTGCTGTATTGCTCGTATTCGACCGAATATCATATCGACCCGGTGAAGGTCGTATGCGACCAAATGTCGATTCGACTAAATTGATTTCAACGAAACGGCATCCAATTGACGTAATCGAAAATCATTGATGCTTTTAGCAATGTCATTAACCATAGGCGATTAAATGTCTTAAACAGAGTTGAAGCTGATTGCTTCATCATGTTGAATCCAAAGACTTGTATTAATATGTGGGTTGGGATCGTGGTGGCATAGTTGCAGTGCATCAGACTCCGAATCGAGATGTCCTGAGTTCGATCCGCACTGGCGAAACCGTGTTGTGTCCTTGAGCAAGGCACATTGATTACCCACATTACTACTTAATACCCAGGAAACGGTAGCTCCGTCCAGACATGACTAAAAAATTGGCCCGGGGGGGGCACTCCCTGGTAAGCAGTGTACCGATGCGTGATCAAAAAAACGATGAGAAAGGGTACTTTTTTTCAAGAAGGGCAGTGCGCAGCGCTGACATCATTTAGGGTAGGCAAAATGTCGTTTTTGTGGAAAAAGGGTATGTTTTTTACATTTCTGCTAAAACGCTGTGAAAAGGGGTGGACCGAGGCGTCCTTGGCCGATATGTTTTGGGCCGAAATGACTAAAATGTCTAAAACCTAAGGGATAAGATATGATTTTCCCCTTCTGTTCAACAATGTGTGTTGCTTCAATAGAAATTATTGTTTCTGCTAATGAGTAGTTCATACAAATAAAAATGGTTTGTATTAAATCTTGTCTTTTGTACCCTGCTCTCCATAATGCTTGCTATATGTAAGTGCTTGGTATTTATCTACTATATCAAGATTTTTTTCAAGTATGTATAGAAGCCTTGTGGTGTAGTGGGAAAGCTGCTTGCCTTGTAAACCAGGGGTCAATTCCAGGCTTCTCCAGTTTTTCGTACAAGACTTAAACTAATTTCCTATCGCCATATTACCTTAGCTGTTTAGTGGGACAAAACACAAAATTAACCAACCAACCATTATTTCATATATATTTGTGTCAATTTTCTGTGTACATTTGAACAAATTCAGATGCTGAGGGCAAAGCTTGAAAGCCCTGAAACAATTTAAACCCCCAATACTTTATTACTGACAGTTCCAAGGCGATACTTCCTCTGTGGTTAGTCTGTTTCTCGTTTCAGTGATGACAATTTCTTTTGTATGTGCATTTTAAGGTTTACCATCTTTTCTTATTGTACCTGTATGTTGCCTATTTGTAACTTTAGCTATTTCATGTGTTGATTGCATGACCAAATGTTTGTTTATGATCATATCAGTTCCACATTTTTAAGCATTTTAACCCAACAGAGCCAAAGTCTCAAAGGTGATCTTATAGGATAGGCAGGTACCTGGCATCCATCTTCCGTTACTGTAGTCTGTCTATATTTTAAAATTACTTCCCTGAAGCCATCAGGCAGATTGTTTGCATATTACACATATAGCATCTTCACGTGGTTATAAAAGAATTATTGCATTCCAGTGTTTTAGTTGACTACAGTGGAAAGGGGTACTTTTTGACGGGACACAGTGGAAAGGGTCACATTTTAAAGCAAACACAGTGCAAAGGGGGGTCAAATTTTAAATGTCGATCACACTGTTTAGGGTATGTTCAACAATCCTTTGATCACGCTTCGGTACACTGCTTACCAGGGAGTGCCCTCCCCGGGCGAGTATCTGCATATACAAAACTTAGGTTTTGTCACGATGTGGCTCATTTTTGTTTACAAAAAATGACAGAAGAAAGTTTCTTGAGCATTCTACTTTATTTTTTTTATTGTTACATGACTTATTTTCCATGTATTGTTGGTGCTCAAATGGAGTCTTTTTGCGGTTGAAGGTGAGCATGTTTACCGAATTCGTTTATAATTTTGGTTCATGTTTGAGCTTGAATATTTTCGTAATCTACGCGACAATTAATCATTCAAACAATTTTGCTGACAATGCATGAATTTGGTAGATGAAAGATGATGTCCTACAAAGGTGTTTTAACGATGAATGTGTGTTTTATTGCCATAAAATGTGACTGACATTTGGCTGGAACTTCGACGGCCATTTTAGCACTAGCAGCGATAACGTCGATAAAAGTTGGTCAACTTCGTGGCTTATTTGCCGGCCTCATAGAACTTCTCCCGCATAACCCGAATGTTCGATGGAAGACTAAGGTTTCCTCGCAAGACTAAGCTATACACCCAACAAATTAGCGTTGGAGTCATTTTTCTTTGCAAATCTGAAAGTAGGAGGTATTTCACTTCCTCCAGACTGATCATTTCAGACACTTGTGCAATTTGATCTTAAAAGCTCACACTTTTCAATGTTTTGGTTCACTGGTATGCAATTTAAGAAGTAGAATTAAGAGGCTCACTTCTGATAGATTTGCATGAGTGAACAACATTTTGAAAGGCGTTTCTAAGCCACTTTAAATGTCGCTATATTTGGCGGGAATTTCGGCAGCCATTTTAAAGAATTATTTTGCATGCGGAAGAATGTTCCTTATGAAAATGAAAGTCGGTCAAATCGAACGTTTGCTTATCTACTGTACTGTAGTTTATTATATTATATACTGTGAGTTGTAGGTGCCCTAAAGTCTAAGAGCTGTAGTTTTATTAACTACAGATCTACAAGTCGTCCGCCGCCTCGAAGCCGGGTACCATTCTCTTCAGCTTTGTCCGAGTGGAGTTCACGACCGACAAAATAAATGAAGTGAAGGAACGAAAGCTTGGTTGTCGGGTTTAATGTGACACCAAGAACTCTGTTTCTGTTCAACTCAAAGCAGTGAGATATCACCAAGTCGAACAGTAAAAAGAGATAAATCGTGACTGAACAGAGTCTACTTGACCAGTTTAACACTATTTACAGTGTCATTCAAATTAAGATACATTCAAAGCGCATGACAACAGTGCGCAGTATGCATATCACGGAGGCATATTTGACTGAAATGATCAGCCAAAATCAAAACTTGCATGACAATGATTAAATACTTGCTATTTTTTCAGTAAAACTTTGACACAAAATCATACAAGAAAGCAAGTGAAGGATGCCGAGATATATACAAAAATGCATAAAGTTAACATTGGCGTCGATACAATACACTTGCAATCTCGAAGACACTTTGTCTCTCTTACAATGTTACATCTCAAAATGACATTAGTTTCGGTTTGTTTGAAAAACTCAAGTGAACATAAATGGATTCTGTCAAGCAGACTGTATTAGTCTGGAAAAATAGAGCTCTATCCAGCTATCTAGGAACGTATGTTTATTGCCGAAACACAAATAAGATAGGCCTGAAAGAGTGTTCGGGTTAGATAATATTAAGTTATCATCAATAAACCAGACACTATCATATCTACCAGCCGATAATTGCTTATAGCAGGAACAAATGTAGGGCGTAAACGTAATTATCGCCCTATCACTCAAAAAGCGGTGACGTACTCATTTTTTGTGGCATGCTTCTGAATACGACAGATTCTACGGAAACCCTTAGCCTGTCGGAGAGACACAGAGGATTCAGTAACTGGTACAAGTGAACCAAATATACATTACGAAAAACGCGCCACTGTTTTATATAGATGTTTCCCAAGTTGTAACTAGAGGACCATTGGTCCTGTAGCTCACCTGAGAGATTATCACATTGTAAGCTCATGAGATTTAAATTAATTGAGAATCGACCAATGAAAGTCTATGCATGAACACTATTGACCCCCGGGGCATGGCCGAATTTGACCCAGGGGCATGACTGGCACAATTTATAATGGGGACTACCAAACATTGCTACATACAAAATATAGAAGCTCTGGGCCTTTTGGTTTCAGAGAAGAAGATTATTTTAGTTTTTCCCATTGTAAGTCTATGGAGACTATCTACCCCCGGGGCGTGGCCAAATTTGACCCCAGGGGCATGGCTGGCACAATTTATGTAGAGGACCATTAGCCATTGCCACATATAAAATATCAAAGCTGTGTGCCCTGTGGTTTCAGAGAAGAAGATTTTTTAATTTTTTCCCATAGCAAGTCTATTGAGACTATCAACCTCCGGGGCCTGGCCAAATTTGACCCCAGGGGCATGAATGGCACAATTTATGTAGAGGACCATTAGCCATTGCTACATACCAAATAACAAAGCTGTGGGCCCTGTGGTTTCAGTGAAGAAGATTTTTTTAGTTTTTCCTATTGTAGGTCTATGGAGACTATCCACCCCCGGGGCGTGGCCAATTTTGACCCCGGGGACATGATTGGCACAATTTATGTAGAGGACCATTAGCCATTGCCACATGCAAAATATCAAAGCTGTGGGCCCTGTGGTTTCAGAGAAGAAGATTTTTTTAGTTTTTTTCCTATTGTAGGTCTATGGAGACTATCGACCCCCGGGGCGTGGCCAAATTTGACCCCAGGGGCATGATTGGCACAATTTATGTAGAGGACCATTAGCCATTGCCACATACAAAATATCAAAGCTGTGGGCCCTGTGGTTTCAGAGAAGAAGATTTTTTTAATTTTTTTCCCATAGTAAGTCTATGGAGACTATCAACCCCTGGGGGGTGGCCAAATTTGACCCCAGGGGCATGAATGGCACAATTTGTGTAGAGGACCATTAGCCATTGCTACATACCAAATATCAAAGCTGTGGGCTTAGTGGTTTCAGAGAAGAAGATTTTTTTAGTTTTTCCAATTGTAAGTCTATGGAAACTATCCACCCCCGGGGAGTGGCCAAATTTGACCCCAGGGGCATGGCTGGCACAATTTATGTAGAGGACCATTAGCCATTGCCACATACCAAATATCAAAGCTGTGGGCCCTGTGATTTCAGAGAAGAAGATTTTTTTAGTTTTTTCCTATTGTAGGTCTATGGAGACTATCGACCCCCGGGGCGTGGCCAAATTTGACCCCAGGGGCATGATTGGCACAATTTATGTAGAGGACCATTAGCCATTGCCACATACAAAATATCAAAGCTGTGGGCCCTGTGGTTTCAGAGAAGAAGATTTTTTAATTTTTTTCCCATAGTAAGTCTATGGAGACTATCAACCCCTGGGGCGTGGCCAAATTTGACCCCAGTGGCATGAATGGCACAATTTATGTAGAGGACCATTAGCCATTGGTACATACCAAATATCAAAGCTGTGGGCCTAGTGGTTTCAGAGAAGAAGATTTTTTTAGTTTTTTCCTATTGTAGGTCTATGGAGACTATCGACCCCCCGGGCGTGGCCAAATTTGACCCCAGGGGCATGATTGGCACAATTTATGTAGAGGACCATTAGCCATTGCCACATACAAAATATCAAAGCTGTGGGCCCTGTGGTTTCAGAGAAGAAGATTTTTTAATTTTTTTCCCATAGTAAGTCTATGGAGAATATCAACCCCTGGGGCGTGGCCAAATTTGACCCCAGGGGCATGAATGGCACAATTTATGTAGAGGACCATTAGCCATTGGTACATACCAAATATCAAAGCTGTGGGCCTAGTGGTTTCAGAGAAGAAGATTTTTTTAGTTTTTCCAATTGTAAGTCTATGGAAACTATCCACCCCCAGGGCGTGGCCAAATTTGACCCCAGGGGCATGGCTGGCACAATTTATGTAGAGGACCATTAGCCATTGCCACATACCAAATATCAAAGCTGTGGGCCCTGTGGTTTCAGAGAAGAAGATTTTTTAATTTTTTTCCCACAGTAAGTCTATGGAGACTATCGACCCCCGGGGCGTGGCCAAATTTGACCCCAGGGGCATGAATGGCACAATTTACGTAGAGGACCATAAGCCATTGCTACATACCAAATATCAAAGCTGTGGGCCTAGTGGTTTCAGAGAAGAAGATTTTTTTAGTTTTTCCCATTGTAAGTCTATGGGACCTATCTGTTGCCATGGAAACCACAATTTTGATACAATCTGCTCCAAAACCTAATGCCATCAATCCCCCAAGCCAATTATGGTTCACATTAAATTTGATCAAGATCGGCCTACTAGCTTCAGAAATATTCTTCTTTGAAATTGTGGACGGACGACGACGACGGACGACGACGGACGACGGACGACGACGGACGCCGGATGCCTGCCTATCCTATAAGCTCACCTGTGAGCCTTCGGCTCAGGTGAGCTAAAAATTGAAATTTTTCTCTAGAAAAATTTGGATGTTTTTAATATTTAAGCTCAAAACATGCATTGTGGGTACATGTTAGAATCGCCTCGGCGAGGCGGTTCTAACGAGTACGCACAATGTATGTTTTGGATCAAAAACAAGAAAATTAGGTATACCCCTGCAAACCCCAGTTTTTCTATATAAAAGTGGGGTTTGAGGGGGTATTCATTGCACGGACATGTTTTCCTGATGCTTTCATCTTTTGAGAAAATTGACTCGTGGTGATATCATGAAACACTACATGTATCTTATCAAATGTCTTAATCTTAAACGAGCCCGTAGATACATTTTTTTTATTTCGGAATCACGCAAAGGACAATAGCCCAGTAGATGGCTTTTTCATCGGACATTGCTTCTTTGTTCATCACTGTTATATGTTTCCTATTTGTATCAAATACTAAGGTGGTTGTGTTTTATGTCTTCATGAGGAATAAATACCCTGGAGATTTTAAACTGACAATTACATGCAAATGAAGCTATCAGCTTGGTTCCATAAACACTACTGTGTTAAAGTTATGGTATAACGCCTTAAACAGTGTTAAGTAAATTTAAGCCTTTTGTATTGCATCAGATTCAAATGAAATGAAAATGTTTGCATAATGATACTAAAAAGGTACAAGTTGGCAACGATCAGGAAAAGGCGCAATCAGAAAAAAAGATTCCCACTCCAAAAACCGAGGTGGGAAAAAACTAAATTAACAATCAGGTACTTATACCATGAAAACATATCGTAAGCCGAATGAGCAGCTATTTTCCCAATAGGTGGCCACTCAGTTACCTAAACCTAGCTAAAATATGATAACATACATAAGGCACCAACAGCATAAAAAGGGCCTGTTACAGGGTATGGGAAATTAACATGGGAGTTTGCCCACGCATGGAATTTTATGAAATTATGTGCATTAATTGTCTTAGTTATGACTGCTATAATAATGGTGTATTCCCTTTTAAATGTAATTCCATTGGCAAATTATGATGTAATATATGACGTCACTACCATGGCTGAGGGTACCCCACTTTAAACATTTCTATAGTGATCAACGATTCATGAAGCAAATGTTGAAATCTTTCCAGAATTATAGTATTCATAGGTAAGTTTGCTGATACTATAAATGACTTTGTAAGTATCAAGATAGTGGCGGAGCAGTCATTTTTATGTACATGTAACCCTAATTTTCACCAGCTTATTTTAAAAGAGGTAGGATTTGAATTAAAAATTTTCTGCGTTCCAGTCTTTGTCAAGACACCATTTTAATATAAAAACTGCCCACATATGTAAGAAACATATTCGTGAAATTTCACGAAAATCGTGGACCGGTAACATGGTGCTTTGTTACACTAATTACGCATGACCCTTATTCATCAAAATGTGAAGTTGTTCACTAATAATTACAAAGTACTTTAATAAATGATTTATGACTGTAGGATTTTTCTTGCAGGCTTATTATAAGCAATTTATATTATTATAACATGCTTTTAATGAAACCCAACCTACAGACCTTATACTCTGTTACATAAGTTACCGTTTGGACAGACTTAAAAGAACGTATAGATTTCAATAAAGTTTTGTGTTTTTAACATCACATTAGTATGACTGCAGGGTTTAAAATGCAATATTATTGATCTTCCTGAATTCAGAAGTTGTCTGAGTAACCTTTTCAATCTGTTACATATGTTACATTTATCGTAAACATGTACTGTAAAAATATTCATATGTTACGATCTTTAAGAGTTGAACTTTTTCTTCTTATTTTAAAAGGATGTTATATGTAACTAGTTAATACACGTGCTAAACTATGGGGTTGTTCAATTGCATTCATCTTATCCTTATTTAATTAGCATTATACGAAAACACAAATTAAGAAATTACATTTCATTGAACATCACAATACATGTAACATGATATTAATTTTAAGAAAAGATTATAAGTTCATTGCTTACTCTGTTCTGCTTCTGACATTTATTCATCATTGAATATTTTATTTTGATGCAAACCATATCTTAGTACTTGGCAGGATTGTGTAACCAATAAGAACACATAATATGAAAGATCAATGTTTGTATTTGTATGAAAGGAAAAACATTGTCTACAAGATGTTTGTCATGATATGACAGAACATACTTTACTTAATTTATTTTTACTGAGAAAATATTAACTTTAATATTCAGTTTTGAAGGATGTAATGTATGTAACGTACGATATACATTTAAAAGGCTGAATAAGATCCATAGGAATGTGAATATAGGAAATGGATTTGCCTTAACGATGAAGCACACTTCATAATTAGCCTAAATGCATACAATTTGTTGGAGCTTTTTGTTTGATGTTTATTTTGCAAGCATTTATGTGGGTAACATATGAAATGCAATGATGTTGCATTTGATTGAATGTTTAAAGTTTCTCATGGCATATGACTTTACAGAATTTATGGTCTGTTTTAGTCTCATGTAAAGACAAAATCAGGTCGTATGTTGAAAATCAAAGTTTTAAGATTTGAGTACAGTAAGGGATATAAGAGGGACCCTAAAAACTAAAAGCATGGAATTGGTATGTTAAAGTAATATACAGTGAACATTTGTCTATATTTCCACTTGTGTCATTCTACAATAAAATACTATCAGTTCATTAATATCAGATTCAGTTTATCACTAGACAAGTCAACATGGATCTCCCTGTCTCACTCCTATATGAGAAGCATAACATCTGATTATCAGTTAAACAAAGTTAAACATCCTCTATTATTTCCTCATTAGAATAATTTAGAGCTTTTAGAATTGATCAACTGAAGGCAAACTTTAAGCCATTTGGTCTCACTGCTATTTAAGAATTACTGTATATCCTTCTAAACATAAAGAAACCAGAGAAGTGTGAAAAACAGAAGGTAGAACTTGGAAAAAGTAAGCAATTAGAACCAAGGTTCAACTTAAATTCCCATTGGGAAAACAAGCGAAATAACAAATAGTTACTTGTACAAAGAGAATGTACAGTTTGCCAAGAGAACGGCTATTTCCCAACAGATGGCCACTCAGTTACATGTACGTAACTAATTGTATGCCATTCAGGATTGTCTTAGCACAATGTGTGTCAGAAATGTGCATAATGATCATAATCCAAAACCTTTTTGTGATGTTTGGGAGCAATTTAAACATTTTGTTAAAATTATGAAAAGTGACCTACATGTATATAATGTGAAAAATGACAATGTTACCGGTTCTAAATTATCATGAAATTTTGCTCAAATCAAAAGGATATATATGACATATTTTTGTGCAAATATGATATCTTGACAAAGACTGGAACATATTTATCTTTGAAGTTGAATTTGGTATTTTTTGTAAACTTTAGAGAAAAAATTGAGAAATGTTATAATTATTTAATCAGAAAAACAATATAATACTTCTGCAAAATGTTTTTACGGTATAAGTATAATGCCTGGGATGTTCTCAAGCCAATCCACATGACAAAACTTAGAATATTATAAAACATGATGAGGGCAGGTATCATGTCATTGTGGGAGTGAGCCAGGGTTGCCTCCTGAGTCCTATAATTAATTATTTTATTAAATATATGCATTTTCATAACTCATATATGATGACCTACTTATGTGTAAAATTTAAAGAAAATCCATGCGTGGGCACATCTGTAACACCCCCTTTTAAACACCAATACATAAAACAATAAGAACCACCACAGAAGTATCGCCTTGGAACGATCAGTAATATAAAATTACTGGCGGGCTTAAACCAGTTTTACAGGTACCCAACCTCAACCTCAGCTCAACATTTAGTTAGTTGTTCGGTCGGTCCTCGTGGTGAATCTCTAACTAGTCAATGAATCATCATGGACAAATAAATCATGATAAACTCCATGATGAATCAAACACGAGGACTCACAGATTGAGTAAGCTGCCCGACGATGGAGATCCCTGGGTGCCCAAACATTTACTCACTCCGGAGCAAAAGAAAAACACCAGTTGAACCCCGGTGGGCCAAGCAACAGACATGAAGCTCCGGTCCCAACCAAATAAAATGAATAGCTTTATGTCGGGGCCATCATAGAGTCTGACGCCCGACCCACCAACGTACAATTAAAGAGGGCAGCATAGTTATCAACCATGATTGGGTTAAAAACTAAGCATGCAGACTGCCGCATACCATTTAAGTTATATGCTATACGTCTGTAATGCGTAATGATTTTTCCGAATTGAAAAGAAAATTCATTCCTTCCTATAAGTTTCTTGAATTTGTAAACAAAGTCACCATTAAATTCCTGTTTAGAAAGGCCCTCGCTTAAAAAGGTCTGGAGCCCAACATTAAATTTGGTAATCAGTTCATAGTGTCTGCGATAAAATTTGGAAAAGGTTTTTTGAAGTGTATGATACCGATAGCCCTGCTGGAGAAGTTTGGCTGTTAAACATTTATTTCGCGCATTGAAGTCCGTAACATGAATGCAGACTGTAGCAAACCTAATAAGTTGCGAAAGGTATACTCCATAAGAAGCACGGCGAGGAACGTCCCCATCCAAAAACGGAAAGTTTACTATATCAAAATCAAAGTCATCGCGTTTATCATAAATTTTAGAAGAAACGAATCCATTTGCAATAGAAAGATGAAAATCTATAAAAGGGGTTTCGGTATCTGTGTTGTTTGCTTTATTCAACTGTACTTCAGGGGGGATAAATTTGTTTGACCATACCTTCAAAATAAGGATTGTCAATGTTCAAAGGTCATCGAGGTACCTAGAAGTCGAATTAAAAGCCTCGATAACATCAGCTAAGAGAATCCATGAAATCTCTTTCGTAGCAGTATAAAAATAGATCAACTACGAGAAGGGCGCAATTTGTACCCATCGGGATTCCAACAATTTGTCTGTATAACTTGGTTCCGAATCTAATGTAAATATTATCCAGGAGATAGGATAAGGCGTCGCATACATTCTGACATGATCAAGTGTATATCGACTTTGGTCAGACGAAGTGAAAACAGCTTTTCTGTCATTACAAGCCAAATAAAGTGAACCATAGTTTTTAAATGCTCTTTTGAATGTCCACTCTATCAAATCGAGTAGTTTTTCTTTAATCAGATTATGTGGCAATGTGGTATATAGAGTAGAAAAATCGTATCTAATTAAGTTATCTAAGTTACCTAATTTATACGTTGCGACTGCATGTAGAAAAGCGTTACCATGTGTATTCAGTATCCACTGATTTTAGTATACCCGACATAATAAAAAACGGTATGGTGTCATTTATCAATTTTATCAATATCATAAGTCATAAGAAATGACACGATTTCATACATGTATCTTATTTCAAAGGCATTTTATTTAGAGACGCATTGCGTAACCATTACGAAATCTTGCTCATGTCGAGGCAGTTCTAACGAGTACCCACCATCTATGTTTAGGAGCAAAAATAAGAAAAAATAGGTATACCCCTGTAAACCTGAGTTTTGCTGTATAAAAGTGAGCTATAAGTGGGTATGCATTACATGGACATGTTTTCCTGATGTTTTGAAACAATGGCTTGATACTCTGCCCCAGAATAATACATGTAGTCATTTTGGGAGCTTAATTGTTAAAGTCACAAAAACGATGTACACCTGGAGGTACTCAGAAACATATTGTTCCCAACTTTTTACTGAATTTTGGGCTTCACATTTTTTGTCGTTGGACAACACTTTTGACAACGACTGCACCCTGGAGATAAACCTTATACACCGTGAAACGTTGTAAACATGAATTTAATAAACTGCAACGAAAAAAAAATGAGTTTTTAAAGACGAATGGTATTATTCAACAAGATTTTGAATACGCAAAGAGCATCGATTTTGCATATACCTGAGTGTCGTGTCTATTGTACCTTTTGATAATCTCGTCCAAACCATGGCTTCAGTCTATGGAACGAACGATTTTTGTACATTTGAGCCGCCTCATGGGAAAACCAACAATTTGCATAAGCGAAAACAAAGACGCAGATCAGCTTCGCGGTAACCGCGAAGCTGATCAGCGCCTTTGTTTTCACTACTTGGATAGTACAATTCCTCTTCTACTTAAATCCGAAATTTCAAGCTTCTAGCTCTTTTCTGAGACTGCACAGGCCGGTTTGTGTCGGACCTGGTCGGAAACCACATTGTTGGTTTTCCCACGAGGTGGCTCATTTTAGATTTTTCAAGAAATATATTTTTTTTTTAAAAAATGTCACCACGAATTCTATATAAGATATTGCTAAACAATACATCTTCTATACAAATAATGTCAAAAATGAACACAGGAAGGAACGCTATGTTAGATATTGTGAAAAACTGATAACATATTCCTTTTGTTCATCTTATTCTGAGAATTTAAAAAAAAAATTATCGGTTTAGATTTATTTTCTAAACAATCTTGAATATATTTTCTTCATTTGGATTATACTAGTCTTTATAGCGACTATCCTGTTAAAAGTTGCAAAATTAGAGTAATTCTCTTTGGCTCCATGTTGCCAAATCTATAGGGTCACTGACGAGGCTTAAGAAGCCTAAACCGCGGTGTCGCCCATCCCCTGTTCACTGCTCTTGAAAAGGTACAAGTAGGCAATGATCAGGAAAAGGCGCAATCAGAAAGAAATTTCCCCTCCAAAAACTGAGGTGGGGAAAAAAACTAAATTGAGAATTAGGTACTTATACTAAGAAAATATATAGTAAGCCGAGTGAGCAGCTATTTCCCAATAGGCGGCCACTAAGTTACCAGAACTTCACTAAAATATGAAAACGTCTAGTACAAAAGGTTCAAACAGGACAAAAAATCGACTCCAAAACATAAATAAAATAGAACCACAACAGACGTATCGCCTTGGAGCTATCAGTTATATAAAATTACTGGGGGGGGGGGGGCTTTAACTGGTTTTACAGGCGCCTAACCTCACCCATATCTTCTGCAGGGGTTCACAACATTTAGTTAGTTGTTCGGTCCTCGTGGTTAATCTCTAACTAGTCAATGAATCATCAAGGACAAACAAATAAATCATGTTAACCATCATGTTAACCACCATGATGAATCAAAAACGAGGACTCAATGATTCAGTACTTAAGCTGTCCGACGATGGAGATCCCTGGGTGCCAAATAAAAAAATCTGGAGCAAAAGAATAACATCAGTTGAACCCTGGTGGGCTAAGCAACAGACAAGAAGCTCCGGCCCCAACCAACTAAAACGAATAGGTTTAAGTCGGGGCCATCATAGAGTATAACGCGCGACCCACCGTCGTGCAATTAAAGAAGGCAGCCTAGTTATCAACAATGATCGGGTTAAAATTAAGCCTGCAGACTGTCGCATAACTTTTAAGCTATACCATATACGCCTGCCATGTGTAATGATTTTTCTGAACTGAAAAAAAATCACTCATTCCTATAAGTTTCTTAAAGTAAACCAATTCACCATAAAATTCTGGTTCCGAAAGGCCCTCACGTAAAAGCGTCTTTAGCCCAACATTAAATTTGGAAATCAATTCATAGTGTTGCGATAAAATTAAGAAAACGTATCTCGAAGTTTAAGATACCAATAGCCCTGCTGGGGGAAAAGTTTGGCTTCTCAACTTTATTCAAAACAAGGTAAAAAGTGAACACTGCGAGAAGCTTCTTTGTAAATGTCGCTCACAAAATGTTTTTTTTTTTTTTTTTTTTTTTCTACAAAACAAGGTCAAAAATGATCACTGCAAGAAACCCTTTTTTATTTTTTGCTAAAGCCAATAATGGTTAAATAAATAACAAATAGCCACCGACAAACTGTAATACATAAGTATCAAGCACCATTTGCTCAAAACGTCCAATCTTGAAAAAAACCGTAAGAGTTGTAATAGCACATTCGCCCATGATAAAAAAAATTATATCATGTTGCCACTCTTTTAAACAATGAGTTTACTACAACACAGTACACATGTACATGTACTTCGTTAACTTTAGTTTTGGTGACCAGTACGTTTCCGTTATCTCACATTTCATAAGTTAAACGAAAACATGCCGATATTTTTAAAGTTGTAAAAACTGAAAATTTTCAGTAGAAAAAATTGATATTTTCTTATTTATAAATAAAAGTGGGGAATAAGAGGGTATTTACTTCACGGACGTGTTTTCCTGATGAAACTTTATCAGACTATCTCACCTGCTATAATTAGAATAATCCCTAAAATGTTGTTAATTAAAGTCTGTGCCATTTGTGCTTATCATCAGTTTATCCGTATGTTTTCCATTTTCAACAATTCTTTAACAATTCTGAGAAAACAATATAAACCCCATGATCATTTGCCACAAATAGTTTCCAATCTCATTTAAGATAGAGAGTATAATTACATTAGGATCCGAAAAAAACTATTTAAACCGGAGACACATTTTTTTTTTCAATGTCGCACATTCATTAAATGTGTTTTGTTTTGTAATCTTTCACGAAAATATAAAAACATTCTTTGAAAATATATCTATGAAACTAACAGTCATCAACTTTTCAAACAATCACAAAAATATGGAAATATAGGTTCCGATTCAGCTTTGGTCCGAATTTCTTAAACGGAAATTCCAATTATTGAACACGGTGTCGCACTATATTAGAGAGATCTTATCAATGGCTAATTCGAGCCAAATATTCCATGCAAGAAAACGCACGAGATCTCGTCATGGGAAACCCTGACTTTGAGATTTTCTGCGCTAATACGAATAAAACCGACAAGCGCAGTATCATGGAATAAACCGATAATTATGCCTAAATGTTCAGATACAAAATCACTGTTTGTAGGTGGAATTTCCTGATTTACAAAATGGTTTCACATCAGTTGGCGAAAGTTCGCTTTTTGTCCTCGAAAGGAACATATAGAGTTCTTTGGGTATTAGTATTATTAACAATCTGAGCAAGACAGAGGTCAGCAAAATAATATTACAACGGCAGACGGGCATTAATACAAATTAATTGGTATTCTAACACCAGAACATGCAGTAATGCAATGATCATTATTGTTAACAAACAGAAATAATTAAGTTATCGAAATCCACGTGCAGCAGAGCGCATTCAGTTAAGTCTACGTTCGATATGCTCGTTATGTTCAATACGGTTTCCTGTTTCGCACCGATACAGCAATGATGCCAACCTTTGGGTATTTCTTGGCAAAATAATACTTTAAACGATCATTTGCAGTGAACGTATTACAATATAAGCATTATGAAGCTTACGAGTCTGAAGTCGGGCAATAAATTTTAAAGAGAGTGACAATTAAACACAGCTCTACATTCTTTCAATGATGTTTTTATTTCATTTTGAAGTTTCAAGAGCATGCATTTTATGGTATTGCGCCTTTGCATTTTGTGTAAAGCTTCTCAGAATATCATTTAGCTGGTGTGTATAATACAATGTCCATCATTCCCTACTTTGCATGTAACATTACGAAAACTTGCCCATGCAATATATAGATTGTTTTTTTTTCAGATGTAAAAATTAAAAAAAATTCATTAGAAATATTTTGTTCTTTTCCTAATTTTTGCCCAAAATTTAGATTGTGGGTACACGTTAGAACCGCCTCTTCTATAGGCAGGGTGTGTTAGAATATTTCATATTGTTATGTTGAAAAGGTACAATCTATGTTTTGGAGCAAAACTAAGAAAAATAGGTATACCCTGCAAGCCCCGGTTTTGCTATATATACTTAAACGCAAAAGAAACGCAACAATTTACATTCTCTTTTTCTTCTTCATTGCTCATGTCAGGATATTTTTAAAAGTATATTTTAAATCCCTTCACAATGAGTAATGATTTGCCATAAACGGGATTTGATGGCATGTTTTCCGGCGTTCTGACCTAAATGTGACGTTTGTGGTTTTTAAAAATTTGCGTCCAAAATATGGATGTTTATTTCGATTTAAAAACAAACAACATCATTTGATAGCCTGGTGTCTGTACAAGCAGAAAACAACAAAAACGTTTGGAAATTATTGTTAAGCAGCACTTTTAGTTGTTGCGTTTCTTTTTTGACGTTAGCTTATTTTTTCAAACAGTCATTACATATGCATTATGCTCGGCTATGAAGCGATCTTTTTGGCATTTGTGCAATGTAGGGATGGCTACATTATGCCATCAAAAGGTTTCGATTATTATATCAGTTTGCCTATGAACAGCCGATTACGTCCAAACTTAAACACGTCACACACACATAATAAACGTCCATCAATGCATAAATTTTCCATATTTGCGTTTGTTGTCCTTTTTGCTTTAAAAAAAAAACAAACATTGATTTGAAATTTCATTTTCGTATACAATGTAAGGTATTGAACCTCTGTGACTTTTAAAAATGGGTTACCTTGAAGTTTTCACGTTTTCTCGGCAACCATAAGCACCAGCGTTCTGATATTCATGTTGTATGCAATGCAAAGAACTGGATTTGTCAATCGTAATATCACCGAAAGAAATTTTTGAGTCGATAAGAAGAAATTTGCATTTTATAAGTGTTGTGAAACTTTTGCGTTTAAGTATAAAAGTGGAGTATAACGGTGTACATATTACAAGAACTTGTTTTCCTGATGATTTTGGCAAATGACGCTAAGATATAACCACCACAGAACGATCAGTGATTAAAATTACTGGCGGGCTTAAACTAGTTTTACATGGTTATAACCTCATCCTCAGCTTCTGCAGTGGTTCACAACATTTAGTTAGTTGTCGGGTCCTCGCGGTGAATCTCTAACAAGTCAGTGAATCGTCAAGAAAAAACGATTAAATCATGATAACCACCATGATGATTAAAAAAACGAGTACTCAACAGATTCAGCAAGCTACCCGACGATGGAGATCCCTGGGCGCCCAATAACTTTCTGAAAATCCGAAGCAAACAAGAAGCTTCGGCTCCAACCAACTAAATAGAATTCAAAGAGTCTGACGTCCGAACCATCGGCATGCAATTAAAGAAGGCAGCATACATGTAGTTATCAACCATGATTGGGTTAAAAACTAAGCATGCAGACTGTTGCATAACATTTGAGTTATATCCTATAATAGAGTTACTTATAATCCCAATTGGTGAATGGGAAACTGCATGTTATGTGGTGACAATAAAATCCGAGAGGAGATGTCCGACTTTCCAAGGTGCATGTATTAAAATACATAAACAACAGATACTTGCTGATGTATCAGTCTAGTGACCAGCAATCTTCGGCAAACAAGACCAAGCAACTACAAAATGGTGGCCCGCTTTATCAATGTAAAAATGGTCTCTGCCACTTTGGTTGTAGGTGATATCGTTGGATCCTAGAGAAATAACACAGAGGAGTGTTTGTTTACATTATAAACTTGCTAATTGCACGCTTGTTTACACTATAGTTAGACCTGTCTTGTGTGTCTGTCAGTCGAAGAATATAAATCATTCAGCAGATCGATGTGGCACTAGTTTCAGTCTGGTTTGTGTGCTTCGTGGCCAGAACCCCAAATTGTTGCTCTTCTCATGCGAAGGCTCAGTTGTTACCTCTCTACAAAACAATGCATTTCTGCTTAAGATGATATTCAACACGAAGAAACGATGTTTTTTTTTTTTTTTTTTTTTTTTTTTTTTTTTTTTTTTTTGTTTGTTTGTTTCAAAATCTTCTCCTCTGATACCGCTTGGTCAATCAAAGCCACACTTCATGTGGAGCATCCTTAGGTAGGAGAAACGAAAGTTTATATAAATGGTCCAAGTCACTTGACCAAGATGAATAGCAAAAACCTTTAAAATTCTTCTCCAGAACCAGAATGCCTATGATTTTGAAACTTGGCATGAGGCATCAGGGAATAAATAAATGTTTAAAGACTCGATAAGAAAGAATGCTGTTTAGCGTAAGAATAATGCGAACGACAGTAAGTGTAATAAAACGTGCCACATGCGTGTTGTTTTAGCGAATTCCCCATATTATTGGTCAGTGGAGAATTTCAGGCGGCAGGCAAAAAATGAAGAAAAAGATGTACTGGTCAACATTGACTTCCATAAAGTGGGATAAAACCTTTCAGAAATGTGTAAAGCAGTGGCATATTTTTGATGCTGTTCAAAACTGCCATATTTTTCCTTAACAAATATAGACACGATTCTTTGATGGAAAGGTGTGATACATTTGAACAAATTTGTAAAAACAAGAGGACTAATGGTCCAGAAAACGCTCAACTGAGATCTGGGATGTATACCAATAAACTAGACCTTGCCGAAAAATAGGTCAAGGTCATCATAGGGTTATAGTTTATATACACATTGTAATTTTCTAGTCCACAATGCTACATGCCAAGTTTTGTTGAAATTGGTCTACCGGTTCCGGAGAAGAAGGTTTTGAAAGGGTTTTACCATATATGGGCATGGCGGCCATCTTGGTCATGTGACCTGAATTATTTATGTATAAATGGGTTACCAATTCCTATAGATGCTTCATATTAAATTTGTCTTTGAATGTCCAAGCGGTTTCAGAGAAAAAGATCTTTGAATATTATGGTAATATATATGTATATATTGTCCCGGGGTGGGGACAGACCAGCCCCTGG
The DNA here is from genome assembly GCA_964017185.1 of Rugalucina vietnamica. Taxonomy (NCBI): domain Eukaryota; kingdom Metazoa; phylum Mollusca; class Bivalvia; order Lucinida; family Lucinidae; genus Rugalucina; species Rugalucina vietnamica. The sequence continues at coordinate 63,594,187 of OZ024874.1, read as the reverse complement.
GGTCCAATCATTTTCAGAATCACTAATCTTCAGTCTATTTGTCCACTTTCTTCAATGTTTTACCTTCAAATGACATTTTGACAATTTTCCCCATTCAAATACATGGGTGACTCATATTGACCTTGCCGGGAATATAAGTCAAGGTCATCCAAGGGTAATGATTTATGTAAGATTTGTAGAACTCCTCTTCTTGATGCTTCATGCCAAGTTTCAAATCATAGGCCTTCTGGTTCTGGAGAAGAAGATGTTAAAGGTTTTTGCTATTTAGCATTGGCGGCCATCTTGGTAATGTTACCTTTATATAAACTATCGTTTCCCCTTCCTGAGAATGCTCCACGTGAAGTTCGGCTTTGATTGGCCAAGCGGTTTCAGAGAAGAAAATGCTTGAACATCATGGTAATATGCATGTACCAGGAAGCGTTGGCTCCGTCCCGACATGACAGAAGAATTGTTGACTGGAACGTTACGCCTCAATACAAACATTTAGAGTTATATACTCGTAAGGATTATGCAAATTTAGTTTAATTTACGCTTTGTTTGACAAGCATGGCGAAAACCCTTGACAGCTTGCTTTATATTAGCACAAACGCATAGTTTCTCTCTACTAAGAGTCATTTGGTGAAGCAAATCTTTCACGGACGAGAAATATTGCACTATATCTCTGACTTGCAAAACGGTAGTCTATGCAAATACATGTATTCGATTTTCAATTTTGTTTCTTGAATAGTTTGCTATGTGACATGGTGACATAACGGTTGTGACAATAAGTGATTGATCAAATAGTAATTAAATAAGGGTAGTGTTTTGCTGGAGACAGTGTGATAAAATAGCTATGACTTTAATAATGAATTTCCGTGTATAAACCATGTTGAAATATAACCATCCAACTAAGCCACAAAAGGCCTATGCGTATGGATGGTTTGACATGAACCACGTTTCCTGGGCAGACCAGAGCGGTTAACCAAAAAACAGATGGTCAGTCAGTAGTATATAAGCTTTGCCTTGGGCCACAAGCAGCCCGTCTATTTCTTTATGCCACAATGGGCGGAGGCACATATTCCCACCCAACCACCAGCATCAAGAGGTTCGTGCATTACATTAAGGGCACCTTTTCAGACACAAAGACAGACAGACACTTTATTTCCTCCAATTATAGCATAAATGTGCAGCGATAAGACTACAGACCTTTCTACACGAAAAGTTGAATGACAGAATCGGAGCCGGTAGGCAAAAGTGATAATTTCAATTTTAAGGGCGTGGGTCCATTGTTGCTGCAAGTTTGCGAGAAGCACATGCAGACAACTCGAAAAATAATGTGGAATGTTTGTTCAGTGATGGTCCTGCTACATGTTCATATCCTGAATGTCCTGTGAACACAGATAAAGCTTATTTTGAGTAGTGAATGATACAATGAAAATAAGTATAAAATGCATCAAAATACCATGGGCTCGTCCGGGATTTGAACCCGGGACCTCTCGCACCCAAAGCGAGAATCATACCCCTAGACCAACGAGCCACGATGATAGTTTAACCTTGTAAATAGTATAAAGTAAAACTTCCTTATCTCTTATATATCGTCTTATCATAGCATAACGGAAACTTGTCCATGCAATTCAGTTCTAAAAAATTTCAGCGGAAAAAAATCTGATATCTTTTAAATATTTGCTCAAAACAAAGATCATGGGTACAAGCTAGAACCGCGTCTACCCACGATCTATGTTTTGGAGTATTTTGTATGCAACGCCGTGATTTAAGGAACAAAAAAAAAATTCCGATTTCGTCCACATCAGATCGAAACCACTGTGCATGTAAATGTCCTTGCCGCGTTTGGGTTGAGCATACATTAATTTGCAGTAAGGTTCTGTCCATTACATACATCTGGAGCTCATCACGTTCTCTATTGCGATCCTGCCACTACCCAGTGCAAGTATTTTTCAGGCCGTTCGAGTGCAAGTATTTTTCAGGCCGTTCGACAAGCTTTGAGGGAACAAGTATTTCAAGCTACATGTGTGCATGGAAAAGTCACTGCCGCGTTTGGGTTGAGCATACATTAATTTGCAGTAAGGTCATGTCCATTACATACATCTGGAGTTATCACGTTCTCATTGCGATCCTGCCACTACCCAATGCAAGTAGTTTTCAGGCCGTTCGACAAGCTTTGATCGAACAAGTATTTCAAGCTGCATGTGCGCATGGAAATGTCACTGCCGCGTTTGGGTTGAGCATACATTAATTTGCAGTAAGGTTCTGTCCATTACATACATGTGGAGCTCATCACGTTCTCTATTGCGATCCTGCCACTACCCAATGCAAGTATTTTTCAGGCCGTTCGACAAGCTTTGAGGGAACAAATATTTCAAGCTGCATGTGCGCATGGAAATGTCACTGCCGCGTTTGGGTTGAGCATACATTAATTTGCAGTAAGGTCATGTCCATTACATACATCTGGAGTTATCACGTTCTCATTGCGATCCTGCCACTACCGATTCCAAGTATTTTTCTGGACGTTCGGCAAGCTTTGAGGGAACACGTATTTCAAGCAACATGTGTGTATGTAAGTCCGTATGCATGTATGTGGCCAATATGAATTCAACAATACCCATTTGCAGCATGTAACATGTAAGGAAAATGTCTTTACTTTAACTGATAAATCTGACAAGAAATATTGCACATGATGCCTCCGACTTGCAAAACCGTGATCTATGCAAATATTCAATTTTATCTCTTGAATAGTTTGCTATGTGACATGGTGACATAACGGTTGTGACAATAAACGATTGATTAGACTCGTAATTAAATAAGGGTTGTGTTTTGCTGGAGACAAGGTGATAAAATAGCTATGACTTTAATAATGAATTTCTCCCATTTTAAGCTTATCACACATATACGCTATTTCTCAGGATTTCCTATCTCCGATACAATATGATCATGCTTATAAGCATTATAAATGTATTTTACATGTATACTGCGAGCATTAATACATGTTTTCAGGAGTATAACTAAGGAAGAAGCATATATTATGTGTTCTTAAATTTGCTTGAAAAAGCCCTAGAAAGGCCTTAAATTTATGTTTGGAAGGTCTGTATAAACCATGTTGAAATATAACCATCCAACTAAGCCACAAAAGGCCTATTCGTATCGATGGTTTGATATGAACCACGTTTCCTGGGCAGACCAGAGCGGTTAACCAATAAACAGATGGTCAGTCAGTGGTATATAAGCTTTGCCTGGGGCCACAAGCAGCCCATCTATTTCTTTATGCCACAATGGGCGGAGGCACATATTCCCACCCAACCACCAGCATCGAGAGGTTCGTGCATTACATTAAGGGCACCTTTTCAGACACAAAGACAGACAGACAGACACTTTATTTCCTCAAATTATAGCATAAATGTGCAGCGATAAGACTACAGACTTTCTACACGAAAAGTTGAATGACAGAATCGGATACGGTAGACAACTTCAATTTTAGGCGCCTGGGTCCATTGTTGCTGCAACTCTGCGAGAAGCACATGCAGACAACTCGAAAAATGTGGAATGTTTGTACAGTGATGGTTCTGCTACATGTTTATATTGTCAATACCCTGAATGTCCTGTGAACACAGATAAAGCGTATTTTGAGTAGTGAATGATACAATGAAAATAAGTATAAAATGCATCAAAAATACCATGGGCTCGTCCGGGATTTGAACCCGGGACCTCTGGCACCCAAAGCGAGAATCATACCCCTAGACCAACGAGCCACGTTGATAGTTTGATCTTGTAAATAGTATAAAGTAAAACTTCCTTATCTCTTATATATATATCGTCTTATCATAGCATAACGAAAACTTGTCCATGCAATTCAGTTCTAAACAATTTCAGCGGAAAAAAATCTGATATCTTTTAAATATTTGCTCAAAACAAAGATCATGCGTACAAGTTAGAACCGCGTATACCCACGATCTATATTTTGGAGTATTTTGTATGCAACGCCGTGATTTAAGGAAAAAAAAATCCGATTTCGTCCACATCAGATCGAAACCACTGTGCATGTAAATGTCCTTGCCGCGTTTGGGTTGAGCATACATTAATTTGCAGTAAGGTTCTGCCCATTACATACATCTGGAGCTCATCACGCTCTCTATTGCGATTCTGCCACTACCCAGTGCAAGTATTTTTCAGGCGGTTCGACAAGCTTTGAGGGAACAAGTATTTCAAGCTACATGTGTGCATGGAAAAGTCCTTGCCGCGTTTGGGTTGAGCATACATTAATTTGCAGTAAGGTCATGTCCATTACATACACCCGGAGCTGATAACGTTCTCATTGCGATCCTGCCGCTACCCAGTCCAAGTGTTTTTCAGGACGTTCGGCAAGCTTTGAGGGAACAAGTATGTGTATGTAAGTCCGTATGCATGTATGTGGCCTATTTTATTGAACAATACCCAATTGTTGCATGTATACGTAATATGTAAAGAAAATGTCTTTGCTTTCACTGATAAATCTGACAAGAAATATTGCACAAGAAATATTGCACATGATGTCTCCGACTGGCAAATTTTAGATTTTCAATTTTGTCTCTTGATTAGTTTGCTATGTGACATGGTGACATAACGGTTGTGACAATGAGTGATTGATTAGACGCGTAATTAAATAAGGGTTGTGTTTTGCTTGAAACAAGGTGCCAAAATAGTTAGACAATAATAATGAATTTCGCCCATTTTAAACTTATCAGACGCAAATGCGCCTTAACTCAAGAATTCAAATCTTTCATTTGGTATTCGTGGCCAACTACCACCATATTTACAGCGACTGGTTCGAACATGTTTGAGGGAGTGGGGATAAGGCAACATGTCGGAATTAAGCACCAGTCGTGTCACAGGACTTAAATCGGTACACCGAGCTATATATTCGAAGTTTGATAATAGCATAGTCCATTAATAGGGCCTTTATAGGAATGTAAGCACTACGGGGTCTGTCCCAGAAATACGTAGACATTTGTGATAAAACAGTAATGTGTCTGCAGAATTTCATGAAATTTATATGATCTGTTTGCATACATCTAATAAACATTTCATACAAATATGGACGAATTCACCCCTTACACAACAGATTTATATGCATTTATTCCAAGAGGGGTAGGTGTCTACGGCGCACGTCAAAAACACTGTTTTGAAATTCATCAAGATCAAATTCAACAGTTCGTGTAATTGCAAGTTGAGGTGATATTTCACAATTCTAACTATCAGATGCACGAGTAATTACGTAAGATAAGTTTTTGAAAGTTTGAAATAATGTCCACCATCAGCGTTGATTTTATAGAAATTTTCTTAAACCTACTGCAATTATTTTATTGGAAAAAAGTGACGTAATGTAAGTTTTGCGGCGCAAAATTAGACCCTCCCCAAGCTTTTCTTTCCAGTTAAGTATATTCAACAAAATTAATTTATAAAATCAACCTTCTATTGTGTCATTAATAATCATGTGATGATTCTGTATGCATTTTTTTCTTTAAATATTCTAAATGCTCGTTTCTTGTTGTCATTTTAAACAAGCGACATCTTATTGTTTTACTTCAGTCTAAAATAAAATTAGTGTTCTCTCATACATGAAACTGATCATGCTATTTTTTTCTACTTATCATTTATAACTCAAATTATTGACTACAATTTTAACTAAGAAGACTTAATCAATGCTTAGATGACAATATGCATCACCATTACGGCTCTAAAAAAGAGACAGCACACAAAACATTCAACCACCCCTCCACAAAAATGTAGCAAAATGATTTTCAACGTGCTCCGTAAACGCCGATACACCATCATATAAATCTCCATAACTTTTGCGATTTGTAAGCGATTGAACTAATATTTTCACAGATCGCTCAGTACTAATGTAGTTTAAAAGCATGAACATATCTTTAAATTTCAACGAACTGTTCACGAAATATCAGACATCTTTATGATTTCCCGGGACAGACCTCGTATGTCCTCTTTTGAGAGAACTGAAGTTTTGTGTGAATTTCCCAAAATTGTTCTTTATATAACATGTAAAGCTAGTTAAACCACACAGAGGAAGATAAAACAAATATCTTTACGAAAACTTGTCCATGCAATATACAGAGAGTTTTTTCAGCGATAAAAATTGAACATTCCATAAGAAAAACCGAGGCGATTCCAACGAGTATCCACAATCTATGTTTTGGATCTAAAATAAGAAAAAAGGTATGTATACCACTGCAAACCCCAGTTTTATTATATATATAAAGGTTGGGTTTAAGGGGGTATACATTACACGGGCATGTTATCCTGATGTATATAAATTCATTAAAAAGAATGGCTATATTATCAAAGGGCAACAAGGTAGTCTGTGGTTTACATATTCATGGCAGGATATGATACATCTGGATTTAAAGTTTGACTATTTCGTTCAAAAAACGAAATCATATTGGTTCCATTAACTACGGAACCCGGGAAGGGACATTTCATTTTCGTAGATTTGTGCTCTATTGAAAATGATAATAGAGCCGCATCATGAGAAACCCGGATTTCGCCAATGCGAAAACAAAGGCGCAGATCAGCTGTGCAGTAACTTTTGGGAGCGGGGCTACATGTACATGTAAAATAAGTTAAATATGTCCTAACTGAAAAGAAACGTACTCTATAACAGTCTGCCTCTCGTGAAACCGTTAATTCTATGGAACACAAAATTCGTGTTAAGGTTAGATAATATTAAGTTATCATCAGTAAAGAAGGCACTATAAAATCTCTCAGCCGATAATTGCCTTGAGCAGGAACAAACGTTGGACCATTAACAGTGATTAAGGCTTGTAACGAAGTTACGACACTATCACTTTCAGTGACAATTAACCAGTTCTACTTAGCCCTGCGTTAACAATCTGACAGAACGTCTGATAAAGTATATATGAGAGTAAACTTAGCCCTTTCTTCGAGGGTTTAGTAGGAAGAGAACGCCCAGAAATCTAAAATCTCAACCCAGACACCAAATGAGGAAGAAATTACAACAATAACAAAAAGTGGCAACACGCATGGAGAGCAACATTACTAGCTTTTTCCCAAACGAGGACCTCTTACTGATTTTTCCACACTGATTAGCTTAGGTTTTCTGTTATACATTTTAGTACTCCGCGATGTAGACCGTCAAAGTGGTCTCAAGGAATGAAGTTATACGCAATAGGAACTTGCTATTTCATTATTGACGCCATACCAGGTGTGTCGGGAGCTGGTGAAGGCTATATATTTTCTTGGAGGTTTGTACGAAAGCCGGATAGGGACTTCTTATTTCTGACTTCTTAGTTCCGACTTCCAACTTCCGACTTCCAAGTTCCAAGTTCCGACTTCCAAGTTCCGAGTTCCGACTTCCAAGTTCCGAGTTCCGACTTCCAACTTCCGACTTCCTAGTTCTGACTTCTTTGTTCTTACTTCTGAATTTGCAATTCCTGAGTTTGACAAAGACATACACACACACACACACGCAGGCACCGACGGACACACGCACGCACGCACGCATGCACGCACGCACGGGCGATCGAACATATGCAGGTTACACATGCATACATAAACTGATAAATACATACATACATACATAAATACATACATACAAGTACATACATACATACATACATACATACATACATACATACATACATACATACATACATACATACATACATACATACATACATACATACATACATACATACATTCATACATTCATAAATACAGACAGACAGACAGACAGACAGACACAGACAGACAGACAGACAGACAGACAGACAGACAAATACATATAGGTCATGTCATGTGACGTCACGTCAAGGATAGGGACTTCATATTTCTGACTTCCAACTTCCGACTTCCAAGTTCCGAGTTCCGACTTCCAAGTTCCGAGTTCCGACTTCCAAGTTCCGAGTTCCGACTTCCAAGTTCCGAGTTCCGACTTCCTAGTTCCGACTTCCTAGTTCTGACTTCTTTTTTCTTACTTCTGAAATAGCAATTCCTGAGTTTGACAAATACATACACACACACACTCAGGCACCGACGGACACACGCACGCACGCACGGGCGATCGTACATATGCAGGTTACACATGCATACATAAATACATACATACATAAATACATACAAACATGTACATAAACATATACATACATACATACATACATACATATATACATACATACATAAATACATACATACATACATACATACATACATACATACATACATACATACATACATACATACATACATACATACATACATACATGTACATACATACATACATACATACATACATACATACATACATACATGTACATACATACATACATACATACATACATACATACAGACAGACAGACAGACAGACAGACAGACAGACAGACAGACAGACAGACATACATACATACATACATACATACAGACAGACAGACAGACAGACAGACAGACAGACAGACATACAGACAAATACATATAGGTCATGTCATGTGACGTCACGTCAAGGATAGGGACTTCATATTTCTGACTTCCAACTTCCAACTTCCAAGTTCCGAGTTCCGACTTCCAAGTTCCGAGTTCCGACTTCCAAGTTCCGAGTTCCGACTTCCAAGTTCCGAGTTCCGACTTCCAACTTCCGACTTCATAGTTCTGACTTCTTTTTTCTTACTTCTGAAATAGCAATTCCTGAGATTGACAATGACATACACACACACACACGCATGCACCGACGGACACAGGCACGCACGCACGCATGCACGCACGCACGCACGGGCGATCGTACATATGCAGGTTACACATGCATACATAAATACATACATACATAAATACATACATACATACATACATACATACATACATACATACATACATACATACATACATACATACATACATACAAACATACATTCATACATTCATAAATACAGACAGACAGACAGACAGACAGACAGACAGACAGACAGACAGACAGACAGACAGACAAATACATATAGGTCATGTCATGTGACGTCACGTCAAGGATAGGGACTTCATATTTCTGACTTCCAACTTCCGACTTCCAACTTCCGAGTTCCGAGTTCCGACTTCCAAGTTCCGAGTTCCGACTTCCAAGTTCCGAGTTCCGACTTCCAAGTTCCGAGTTCCGACTTCCAACTTCCGACTTCATAGTTCTGACTTCTTTGTTCTTACTTCTGAAATAGCAATTCCTGAGTTTGACAAATACATACACACACACACTCAGGCACCGACGGACACACGCACGCACGCACGGGCGATCGTACATATGCAGGTTACACATGCATACATAAATACATACATACATAAATACATACAAACATGTACATAAACATATACATACATACATACATACATACATACATACATACATACATACATACATACATATATACATACATACAAACATACAGACAGACAGACAGACAGACAGACAGACAGACAAATACATATAGGTCATGTCATGTGACGTCACGTCAAGGATAGGGACTTCATATTTCTGACTTCCAACTTCCGACTTCCGACTTCCAAGTTCCGAGTTCCGACTTCCAAGTTCCCAGTTCCGACTTCCAAGTTCCGAGTTCCGACTTCCAAGTTCGGGCGATCGTACATATGCAGGTTACACATGCATACATAAATACATACATACATGTACATACATGTACATACATACATACATACATACATACATACATGTACATACATACATACATACATACATACATACATACATACATACATACATACATACATACAGACAGACAGACAGACAGACAGACAGACATACATACATATATACATACATACATACAGACAGACAGACAGACAGACAGACAGACAGACAGACAGACAGACAGACATACAGACATACAGACAAATACATATAGGTCATGTCATGTGACGTCACGTCAAGGATAGGGACTTAATATTTCTGACTTCCAACTTCCAACTTCCAAGTTCCGAGTTCCGACTTCCAAGTTCCGAGTTCCGACTTCCAAGTTCCGAGTTCCGACTTCCAAGTTCCGAGTTCCGACTTCCAACTTCCGACTTCATAGTTCTGACTTCTTTTTTCTTACTTCTGAAATAGCAATTCCTGAGATTGACAATGACATACACACACACACACGCAGGCACCGACGGACACAGGCACGCACGCACGCATGCACGCACGCACGCACGGGCGATCGTACATATGCAGGTTACACATGCATACATAAATACATACATACATAAATACATACAAACATGTACATAAACATATACATACATACATACATACATACATACATACATACATACATACATACATACATACATACATACATACATACATACATACATACATACATACATACATACAAACATACAGACAGACAGACAGACAGTCAGACAAATACATATAGGTCATGTCATGTGACGTCACGTCAAGGATAGGGACTTCATATTTCTGACTTCCAACTTCCGACTTCCGACTTCCAAGTTCCGAGTTCCGACTTCCAAGTTCCGAGTTCCGACTTCCAAGTTCCGAGTTCCGACTTCCAAGTTCGGGCGATCGTACATATGCAGGTTACACATGCATACATAAATACATACATAGTACGTACATGTACATACATGTACATACATACATACATACATACATACATACATACATACATACATACATACATACATACATGTACATACATACATACATACAGACAGACAGACAGACAGACAGACAGACAGACAGACAGACAGACAGACATACATACATACATACATACATACATACATACATACATACATACATACATACAGACAGACAGACAGACAGACAGACATACAGACAAATACATATAGGTCATGTCATGTGACGTCACGTCAAGGATAGGGACTTCATATTTCTGACTTCCAACTTCCAACTTCCAAGTTCCGAGTTCCGACTTCCAAGTTCCGAGTTCCGACTTCCAAGTTCCGAGTTCCGACTTCCAAGTTCCGAGTTCCGACTTCCAACTTCCGACTTCATAGTTCTGACTTCTTTTTTCTTACTTCTGAAATAGCAATTCCTGAGATTGACAATGACATACACACACACACACGCAGGCACCGACGGACACAGGCACGCACGCACGCATGCACGCACGCACGCACGGGCGATCGTACATATGCAGGTTACACATGCATACATAAATACATACATACATAAATACATACATACATACATACATACATACATACATACATACATACATACATACATACATACATACATACATACATACATACATACATTCATAAATACAGACAGACAGACAGACAGACAGACAGACAGACAAATACATATAGGTCATGTCATGTGACGTCACGTCAAGGATAGGGACTTCATATTTCTGACTTCCAACTTCCGACTTCCAACTTCCGAGTTCCGACTTCCAAGTTCCGAGTTCCGACTTCCAAGTTCCGAGTTCCGACTTCCAAGTTTCGAGTTCCGACTTCCTAGTTCCGACTTCCTAGTTCTGACTTCTTTGTTCTTACTTCTGAAATAGCAATTCCTGAGTTT